>OY728146.1:1582302618-1582935118 GCA_963277665.1 Viscum album | reverse complement strand
AATCATAGCCCGTAAAAATAATTTTAAAGAATCACACCAACCTGCCCAACATTTATATATAAAGACTATGAAAAAAATAATGGATGATCAAACAATTAATACATAAATAAATTTAAAAAATACATAATTAAAATACATAACTAAACTTAATGCTACAAGCATGGATCGAAATCAATATATGGATGTCACTCAAGAATAGGTTCTAGAATCATCAATCTTACTAAGTCATGACACCTTTTATTCGATAGTACAATGGATGAAACCTATAGATTAGATTACGGGTCATATGGTTGATCATTAGGAAGCTCAATATCCATGAGGTCATGGAATAACTCATCGATACCTTCTCCAAAAATCTAAAACCAAAAAATAATGTTACGTATAAACAATTATTAATACATGTATCAAATAACAATTATAATGTTGTATGTAAATATTACCTACTAATTTATAAAAATTTATACTAATTATTACTTATTATTAATATTTTATACTAATTATTACTAATTTTTACCAATTTATACTAATTTATACTTATTTATACTAATTATTACTAACTTATAATAATTTCTACTAATTTTTTCAAATGATTACTAATGTAGACTAATTGTAACATCCCGGCCTGGGTGCCACTAAAGAGTGCCCTGAGTTGGTTGACCACAAGCCCTCAAGCACGCCTCCTTGTATGCAAGATGGTGTCGACTAGCAGTGAGGGTTTGGTAAGTCAGTTATGGGGAGACTATACCCTCTTTTATCAAAGTAAAACACCAACATAAGCAAATAAAAATAAACAAGTGTGGAATCATATAAATAACCATAATAATACCAAGTCACATTATAGTCAAAAACAAGAAATACAATACTCAACTAAAAGGGAAAGAATTCTATGACAATGTAAGTGTCTAGTGTTTGAAATGGAATTCAAAATAAATACACAACGACTCCCAAGTGGGTCCTGAACCACATCTCTTTACCTCACCCATGCTCCATTCCCAAACAACAACTTATCCCATGACTTTTCCCTTATCCTGTCCTACAACAACAAAGTCTACTCGGGTGTCGATCAGGAAGCATGAATAGGGTGTGAGTACAACTCAGTAGGCCATCACCAACAGTGTCTAAAACAAGTCTAGACAAAAGATAGCTTATTCAACTCTATAAGGAAATAAATACAATGCACAATTAAATAGTTATCACATTGTCATTTATTATTTACTTGCCACATTAAACTCGGGTTTGATCCATGTCTCTAATTCAACTCAAAATTCATCATTATTATTAGTTTTGTGTGGAAATCCATTTCTAACACTCAACATCTCAATAAGTGTAGATCTCCATGTGTCACACCCCTCTTTCTCAATCAGTGTAGATCGCCATGTCTACCACTCGACCTTATAAGCGCTTGTATCAACTATTGGGGTAAAATTCCATGTCTCACGCCCCAATTTCTCAATTGGTCTAAAACGCCATGTCTATCACCCGCTTTCTCAATAATTTACATCATTTATTAATTCACCAGAATTAACCACATCATTACCTTACTAATATAATTATTAGTTAAACATATCAAATACCATTAGTTACCCCAATAATTAACTAATTCTACAATTCCATTAATTAATTCATCAATTAATTGATCTATTACCACAAATAGCATTCCATAATTATTTATCCAGAATTAATTATCCAATCCAAATCTCAACTTTTCATAATTAATCTCATAATTAATTATCTTAATCAAATATCAAGGCATGTAATTAATCCCCCATTACTTATCTGAACATAGCCAAATCATTGTCTCATAATTAATTCCCCCAATTAATTATCTTAACACAACTAATTCAATATTTTGAATATAATATATCAAATCATAAACGATTTCCCCAAAATAAATTATATACTTGATCATCCCCTTAGTCCCCTAATTAAATCATCAATTAAGCATCCATATCTCCAAAACATCAACAATCCAATTGCACGTTTCTAATTAACCCAATTTAGGAAATTAATTACAAATGGATTCTAGAAAATCATTAATATCACATACACATATAAAATACACGACTATGGGAGTTTGATTTAGGACACCTACCTCGGTCTGTTGATGGATGTT
The DNA here is from genome assembly GCA_963277665.1 of Viscum album. NCBI lineage: Eukaryota > Viridiplantae > Streptophyta > Magnoliopsida > Santalales > Viscaceae > Viscum > Viscum album. The sequence goes on along the minus strand of OY728146.1, from coordinate 1,582,933,005 downwards.
TGCCCAGTAGAAATCCCCAAAATCCAAGCGGCACAACGACGTCGATCAAGATCTAGATCTAAATCCCTAAACCCATAATTAAGATCAAAGGCATCAAGATCTTGAAACTCTATATCAAGATCCAAAATCCTAGTTCTAAATCTCAACACATAGGTTTATATCTATGGAAACAATAGATATATTTCATGAGAAGATCAAATAAAGATAGAGGAAAGAATGGAATAACCAATGTGATGGAATCCACTTACCGGGAAGAGAGCGGATCTTTAATACGGGCTTCAGATCTCAAATAAAGGTGTTTGAATCACCTTGGAATCCCTTATAAAGTCTCTAGGATCACTTAGAATTTTTCAAGCCCAATACTAAGTCTAAATATAGGGGTTTTGGGAATTTAGGTGATTTAAAAACTAATTTTCAGATAACAAAAACATGTGCACACGGTTTCCTGGGTAGGGGCTCATAGTTAGGGAAAATCGTGCGCCAACTGTGTGTACCCTCACTACCTAGGGTTTCATGGTTACCTGGGTTTAAGCACATTGTTTTTCAAACTATGTGTAAACCGTGCACAACCCTCTGTCCATTAATTTTTCTTAAAAACTCACCCAAATGCACCTCAAACCACAACTCCAAAACAAGGCTACTTAAAAAAATTACCTGAAAATTGGCCTGAGATGACTTCATAAAAGGTTGGAATTTTATACTAATTATTATAAATTACTAATTATTACTAATTTTTTGTAATTATTTCTAATTATTACTATTTATTATCAATAATTTCTAATTATTACTAATTATTAGTAATTATTACTAATTATTACAAGTCCTCTCTAATTTTGACTAATTATTACTATTTATTACTAATTATTACTATTTTATTCTAATTACTACTAATTTCAAATAATTATTACTATTTTCTACTAATTTTTACTAATTTCTAACAATTTCTAACCATTTATATAAATTATTACTAATTGTTAAAAAATATAAATAATTATAACTAATTTTTACTAATTATTTCTAATTTATACAAATTTATATTAATTATTACTAATTATTACTAATTGTTACTACTTTATTTTAATTCTTACTAATTTCTGCAAATTATTACTAATTATCACAATTTATTACTAGTAATTACTAATTATTACTAATTTCTTCTAATTTCTACTAATTATTACTCCTTTTTTACTTATTTTTACTATTTGTTACTAGTTACTACTAATTTCTATTAATTATTACTAATTATTTTATAATTTTTCCCCATTTTTACCAATTATTACAAATTATTAGTAGTTTTTTACTAATTATTACTAATTATTGGTAAATATTACTTTTTTTTTACTAATTATAGCTAATTTCTACTGATTATTACTCATTTCTACTGATTATTACTAATTTTCACAAATTATTACTAATTTATCCTAATTGTTACTAATTTTTTGTAATTTTTAGTGATTTTTATCAATTATTACTAATTATTACTATTTTTACTAATTATTATAGTTTTTTACTAATTATTACAAATTTATGCTAATTATTACCAATTTATACTAAATATTATAAATTTGTTTCATAATTTTACTAATTTTTAAAAATTATTACAAATTATTACTATTTTTTCTAATTATTGTTATTTTTAATAATTATTCATATTTATTATTTATTATTACTATTTTCACTAACTATTACTATTTTTTACTAATTATTATTAATTATAATTAGTTACTTATATTTTTAATTTTTTTATTAACTAATTTTTATTAATTTTTATAATATGATGCATTTATAAATTATAATTTATAATAGTGTTATTATTAAATAAATTAACTGTTAATTTAATATTTAATATCAAAAATAATTTTAAAATGTCCTATATTTTTTATATTCAAAATTATAATAAATTAAATAACTTACAACATACATTGAATTACAATAAATAATATGGCATACAGATTTAAGAAAATACTAATAAATTAAATTAAAAAACAAATTCTATAATAATAAAAAAATAAAAAATAAACATAAATTCAATTACAATAAATAATATGGAATTCATATTTAAGTAAATACTAATAAATTAAATTATGAAGCAATTTCTATAATAATGAAAAATTAATAAATCAAATTAATAAATATTTTTAAAAAGTTTTGAAAGTTTGAAAATACCTTATAACTAAAGTTTGGATCACAAAACATAGATTTGTAACTCAAAAAATAATTCGTAAAAAACTGGAGAGTTTGAGAGAAAAAATGGATTGATAGGTTTAAAGGGTGAATGGGTTTGAGAATGGAGAGGGTTTTCTATATTTATAGCGAGTTATTTATTTATTTATTTATTTTTGCGATGGATTTGTAACCCATTTTATATGTTTTTTTTGTTTTTTTTCAATTTTTTTTGAACACTTTTCAATAACATTTACAAAATTACATAAATGAAAATACATTCCCCAAAACTCACTAAATAACAAAATATCCCCCACACTAAAATGGATGATTTCCCTCAAACATATGATAACACGTTGAAAATCAATAAAAAAGAACCCAAAAATGAAATCCATTCCCCCCACACTTAAATTTCAATAAATAATGCAATGTAAATCCATGTAGATGTTGGTTAGGATAAGGTACTGGGCTTGTAATGTGGATATAAAATAAAATGTTTTCATAGGCTCTGAGGGGCTTTCAAAAGAAGGATTATTGTAAGGGTAATGGGAGGATATTTGGTTATTGTGATTATCATAAGGTTTAGAAAATGCCTGTATCATATTAATACACACAAAAGTAAGAAATTCAACTCAAAGGTCCACAAACTCAAGACTCGCAATCGGGGGTGAAAACACACATTGTGAAAAATGGCCATAGGTGGTTGTGGTATTAAAGATAATTGTGTTCCTCATAGTTGGGGATGAATCATTTTACAAATGTAAAACTGAGCATTCAAAATTTGTTGATTTTGACATAAGATTCTTTATCCAAATTCACGATGAAAATACAAAAAATTTTAGATGAAAACATATCTTTTGACTCCCCAAAATGGTTAGAGAAAATTTCAAAACTAGAATGAGAGTAAGTATGATTTTTTTTGGATTTTTTTATTATTTTTTTTAGATGTTTTTAGTGTTTTTTAAAATACACAGCCTCACAAAAGAGAAATAGAAAAAAAATTGATGAAGAAAGTGGTAAAAAAATTAAAGAGAGAGGTAGAAGAAGAAAAAGTAATAGAGAGAGAAGGAGGAAGAAGATAGAAAGGGGGATTTAAAGGGAAAGAGGTCCCCCTAGTTTAGATTTGGTGGGTCATCATTTCCATCCGATGGTGGGTCGGTGGAAGTTGTGGATCTGATGGAAGTAGAGGTGGTTCCCAGAATGTGTGTCCTCTCATGGTGATGCTTTAACCGATGTACATTAACCATGAATGTATTTTTGGAAGAGGGGTCTTTGACTTGAACTGCACGAAATGGTTAAACATGAGAAACAATCAGAGGACCTTCATAATGAGAATTAAGCTTACCTAGGTGAAGATTAAATCGAGATTTGAAAATAAATACCTTGTCAACTTCATGAAATACCTTTATCAGGATCTGTTTTTCATGGAGTACCTAATCCCTTTCTTTGTATAAATTGGAATTCTCATAGGAATCAAGTTGAAGCTCCTCCAAATCAGTCAATTGCAACAATCATTCTTCACCTGATTTTTCACAATCAAATTACAAGTTTTTACAGCCCAAAATGACATATGTTGGATTTCAATTGGAAAATGACATACTTTACCAAAAACTATCCTAAAATGAGACATCCCAATGGGTGTTTTATAGTCATTTAGATAAGCCCAAAGTGATTCACCAAGTCTCCCAGGCCAGTATTTTCTGGTGGGCTTAACAATTCTCTCAAGCACTCTTTTAACGGATCAATGAATGGGGATTTCCAAAAATATGGAAGATGTGGGTTTTTGTAACTCACTAACATTATGTGAATCATCTATTCTAGTGGGTTTGGCCTCAACCCACCTAGAAACATAATCGACTGCAGGAAGAATGTATGATAATCGAGAAAATACTCCCAATCACTTAACATCCCTAAATTTTGACTTTCCCAAATGATATATTTACTCATCCATTGAGATGATTAGTAATTTGTTTTATTATATTTATGATTAAGGATTATAAAAATAAGGAAAAGAAATTTATAAGAAAAGATTTTTTGCTTCGAACACATACACATGAACGGTGATGATATTTAAATACAGAATTTTGATTGAATGAGAAAGAAAAATAAGGTAAGAGGATTCAATTGTATTTAAAATACTATAATACCATTAATATTATTTAATAGAAGGTAGATGAGAAAAATATATGAAGAAGAAGAAACATGTATTGAAATTCAATTGAAATGAAAACAAACTTACACAATTAAAAATAAGAACAGAAAATAATATGAAAACAAAAAGATGAGGAAGGGTGTATAAATTAAAGAACTTGAGTATGGAAGGTTATACAAATCCTTTTTAAAGGATTTGGTTGTGACAATGTATGCTCCTCTCTTATGAAATTCTAACCTCATGCAATGAGAAGTGGGGGTTGTATTTATAGCCCAAGGAGGTAGACTGTTTTCATTCAAAATATGCCCCTCCACATGAATCACCAATTTAATAAATCAGACAGCCGAATATGGAGAAATATCCTTATTAAAATTTATAGATATGGATATCCTATTTCTACTCTAAAAATTTTGTGGCCATTGAAATTAAGTATCCAAAGTTTTGGCGATTTTATTAAACAATTTTAATCTGCCCATTTCAATCCAGACTTTTTCAAGGCCAAAATGGGTATGGGTTTTTGAATAGGAATATTCCCTCAAATCTGAAAACTTTATTCAAAAAAGTTGGATGCCTAAATATAATAATTCACACTGAAAATTATCATCTCTAATGGATGTCTCTATTATGATAAATGTCAATATTGGTGTGATGATTTCATTTCCTGAACATAAGGGTGGTCTAGACATCAGTGAATCATTTGGTCCCATTTTTAGTGGAGTTGGTACTTTTACTTTTTACCCAATATTAATGGTATTTTCCCCCAACTTTTGGTGTAGAATCAATTATTTTGGACTTCTGAATTGATCCCAGTAATTCAATCTTCATGGCTGGTCTAGTTTCTTCCTATATTCGGTGTGCCTTCTTATGTGGTTCGTATGACACTTCAAATGGAATAATTGGACAATGATTAATTATAATGATATGTTGGAAATTGAATAAGGAATCATAAAAAACAAGAAAAATGAAATTTTGATGATAAGGGTGAGATTTATAATTAAAATAATAAACTGACTTAATTGGACTATATCAAATAATGCTCAAAAATTATATTTAGTATTAAAACAAGAGTATCTCACACTAATTATTCCCTTTTACATAAAATTTACTAGAGTGAGTGTAAAAAAGTTATTAATAATTTAATAACATCAGTCAACCACATGCCATTGTGGTTTCACTAATCTGGTTGGACGTGTGGGAGGTCTTTACATGGATTATAATTTCTCTTTAATTACACCACATATTAACTATCAAGGTGACACATGGCTTGCAGTGTTACATGTCATATAATGGATGTAAACTCCATGTAATTCCCAAACAAAATTGTGTTAATGTGGTTAACACATGCAGAGTGTAATAAATTCACACATTGTGTGTTAAATTCAAGTTCAAAGACACTTAGTTAACAATATTAGACAGTGTGTAACTGGCGTACATGTCATGTAACATGGTATTATCCCATGCAGATTACATGTTGAGTACCTAATAATGTAATGTGGGATTGGAATAAGGGAGTAGCACATAATTTGGTTGGTTTAAACACCATGTAACTTGTACTCGTTTACATGGAGTATATACTAATCCAGGATGTACACCGTGTGAAATAAATTATGAAAAATAAAAATTAATTATGGAATTAAAAATGAATAACATGACGTGTATATAGTGTACACACCATGTGATATGGTTTTACAAAATAATTAATACCTAATTAATTTTTGTGTGAATTTCAGAACTACACACTGGGTTGTGGTCGTACACAGTGTGTATATCACACATGAATTTAAAGTAGTACACATCTCATAGGTTAAACATGTGTTTACATATATTGTGACTATTTTACACATTGTGTAAACTACATGCCATGTGAATACTTTTTACATGACCAAAAAAGGATATTTGTAGTTCAATTGCATACACACTACTAGAAATATGACCTATTCCAATGGATTTATACCAATTATTTGAAAATCAATTGGTATAGGTATGGTTTCTTGGATACCTATACTAACAGTTTGGTTACATTGTTGGTATAGGTATGGTATATAAACACCTATGCCAATAGTTTGACTAAACCTTTAGTATAAGTGACATTATTATTTATATGTAATAATTATAATAATAAATACTTAAAAATTAATAATTATATTTATACATATATATATATATATGTACATATAAATATAAAATTTGTTGTAGAAGAATGGTAAAGACTTTGTGAAATAATTATGAGGTCCTAAGATTAATACTCAATGCAGTAAAATTTTTCAATTGAATATAAACACCGTCAATTTGACCAAAAAAATGATGTAAGTATTTCTTATATAATCACTTATACCAATGGTTTTGGAACCATTCATTTAGGTATTTCCTATAAAATTGTTTATAACAATAGTTTCAGAACCATTGGTATAGACCACTTATACCAATGGTTTGGCTAAATAGATGGTATAGGCCTTTTTGAAGGAAAGTCACCCAATAAATCATTAAATCTTTGGTATAAGCTAAAATAATTTTTTGAGAGCCTATTCCAATAGTTCCAAACCATTAGTATAGCTAGTTTTTCCAATAGTGACGCATCATGTACTAATGTAATTTTATATAAATTAATTTATTTAATTTATTTAAATTATAATTGATGTTTTATCTTAAGTATCTCAAGGAATTACTAGATTAATAATTAAGATAAATAATAAATTAATTAATATGAGCATTAATTATTAATTCAAGATAAATTATCTTAATTAAAATAGTGGTAATAAATGTATTCTATATTGTATGAATGTTATGTTGTTGCATGTATGTGATTGATCAGGAGCTTGACTGAACAATGTATGTATTGTATTTATATTTAATTTAATATTATTTCATGGATTTTTATATATAGTAAAGTTTTATTAAATTAAAAATTATGTCTCACAAGTCATATCTCCCACCTTTATCTTGTATGACCTACGTGTTTATAGTTTATTTTATGTATCTCATACTATGGTTCCCCTAACCTATGTGTGAATAAAATATATAATGGAAGGATATCTAAGTATAGGAGGCACTTTAGAACCTGAGTTGAGGTGAAACCAAAAGATAAGATACCAAGGTCGATGATGGAATTATGTAGCTCGATCCAAGCCTGACTCAAAGGAGTTATTCCTCTAAGGTCATCGGTAAATTTATCATTCTCTCAATAAATCAACCATTATAAATCCCATGATCAAGTCACTTTATTTATTTTATTTATATTTATTGCATGGTTAATTTTTATGGATTCTTTATTGTGATCCCGTAAATAAATGAATTAACAAGTATGCAAGATGGAATTAAAATAAATGGATTATACATATATTTTTTTTATCATAACATGGTTAATTAATTATATAAAATTCATATCATATTAAAAAATCATGTAAAAGATAAAATAATAAAATTTATGTATAATAAAAAAAATAACTTAAGTATATATTAAGTTAAAATATTCCATTATCTAAGTTAAGATAGACACATAGTTAAAGGGTCGGTCAGACATTAGTCAGGGACACTTTTAATTATTGGTAATTCTGAACAAAGATGATGGGTTGACTTAACCAAATTTGTATCGGGTGTAATGGCTATAGTATGTTCAATAAAAAATTAGAGCCATGTTTTGAGGAAATACAAGTCAAGATTTTAAGTTTAGCAAGTCCACTAAAAAATCAAGGAGTTACAATCTTGTGGTTGGAAATACCACATAACTAAATATCTTCTTATGATTTTCATTATCATAGTCTGAGTTATGAGAAGGGAAATATGAATCCTTTCCACTAAAATGTTCATGTAATAAAAAAATTTGATTTTAATGGTGGGTTCTATTAGTACTTTATAAAATAGTGGTAAACTAATATGATAATTTAATAATTTTTCTCATATAATTTAATAATCAAGATAAATTACTCATATATGCCTTTATATTGTTGTAGTAAATTAGAAATTTCATTAACCATGATGACTCTACGATTGATACTAGAGAATGATAATATCCTTAATGATAATAACTTTTAGGCATGGTATAGGAACTTGTGCATTTTATTACACCATGAACGAATTGTTTATGTGCTAGAGTCACTATTTTATGATCCGCTTGATAAGAGGTGAGTGAGGAAGAGCACATTATCTGCAAAAAAACACTTATTTGATGTGTTATATGTCCATTGTTTGATGTTATCATCCATATCTGATTAAATCATGAAGTATCATAAGAAAATGGATGTATATAAAATTATCAATCATCTCATTGATCTTTATCAAGAGAGATATAGATATGAGTGGTTTAACAAGTACAATATACTCTTCATGCGAACAATTGGAGAGGGTGCACCAGTGGGGCCTCACTTAGTCATGTTGATTGGATACATTGAGAAACTAGAAATTCCTGGGTTTAAATTTCACATGAATATCATTATTGATTCACTCCAAAGGATATTCTCAAGATTTTTTTTTAATTTTAACATGAAAAACATAGAAAATACTCACCTAGATCTCCTTAATCTACTTCTCCAAATTGATAAATTCATGAATCATAAAAATCCTTCTATTCTTATGGTGAACAATAGGAAGGGAAAAGAGAAAAGAGTCAAGACTGACTCTAAGCCTAAATCTTCTTCTAAATTCCAATTATAAATAAGGAATATCAAGAATAAAGAAAATAAATATGACATCTTCTATTTCCCATATGGAAATAAGGTACACTATAGGAATAACTACATTATTGAAAATATGTAGGGGAAGATTTAGGAGTGTTTTTTGTTGAGTGAAATCCATTTGTTTATAAAAACTGGATGTTAGATACAAACTATAGTTCTCATGATTGTATCTAATTAAAATAAAACTAGTAGATTAAAAAAGTTTCATGAGGTGGATTAGATATATGATCCACTAACAAATCTATACTTGCTACAATAGCTATTAGATATCACCACTTCACTTTTCTAACATGATTGATCTCAGTATTAAAGAAATTTTATTATTTTTAATTAGTTACCAAAAGTGGTATTTATTTTTCCATTCTTAATATGGATGATTTTATTTTCAAGTTTTTGAATAAAATTTGCCACTTTTAAAAATATAGAATATTTTTTGGTGTAGAACAACAAAATAATGGTATTTATGTGTTGGATTAAACAAACCAAATTTTGATAATCGATAATGTATCTGATTCACGTGAATCATATCGCAACCAACTATGGTATCACAAACTAGGTAATTTAAATGAAAATAACATGAAAAAATTCTACCAAAATGGATATTTATATTCTTTTGAACTAAAACCAATTAGTATATGACACGAATTTTTCAAGGAAAAATGAACAAGGATCCATTTAGTGGAAAAGGTGAATGGGAGACAAAGATTCTATAATTAGTTCATATATATGTGTGTGGACCATTTCCCATTAAATAAATGGGTGATACTCACAATTCATAACTTTCACTAGTAATTTTAATATATATATATATATATATATATATATACTTAATTAGGTATATGTCACAAACAAACCAGATAACTTGGTACCCTGATACCTGAGATGAAACTGACATAGCCCAAAGGGTGTTTCTAATTCCCATAGGGTGGAGACTAGAACCCAGCATAATACAAGATAAAATAGGGAATAGTTTTTCCACAACATAGTGGAAGATAAAGATAAAAATTAGTATACTCAAAACTCTAAATGGAGAATGTACTAGGAAAAAATAGATATATCAAAACCAAAAATAGTACATCATCAAAGTACTCAAAAACAAACAATAAAAACTCAATGTCCCAAAGGAAACATCACTCTAAGACCATAAGATCAATAACATAAACCCCCTCCAAGATATTATTTCCCTTTTCTCGAACTTGGAAGAATAAAATCTACCAATATCTGAAGGAAAAGGTAGGGTGTGAGCACAAAATCCCTGTAGGGTCTCCCCAAGTGTTCTATAAAATTATTTCATAATAATAAACCAAATCATAATTTCAATTTTAATAAAATAGGGCATGGAAATACACTTGAATATTTAAAACAAAACATGATTTCATTTCAATATTATTGAAAATATTTCAAACATGGCTTAAATAAATATTTTATATAAAACAGTTTATATAAATCAACAGGAATGAATAAAGCAGTTCCAGAATCAATGGCATATATATCAAAATAATCACAACACGAACCATGGTCATATTCCCTATAGTACAATATTTACTGATTATAGGATCTTCACACTCACATATCAGTGATCATGGAATATGTATACACACGTCCCTTAGGCTCATCCTGAATAGGACGCGTCAATATCCCATCCGGGATAAGATCTTTCTTACTAGGTGTTTTTTAGAGTTTTAAACGTCAATCCATTTCTAGGGAATTACCATCCTTGTTTACTTATCCCAAATAATCCACTAACTATCCAATATTTCATGTTCTCAATCAATCAATATAAAAATGGGAAAATAATTTCATTTTAAATCAATCATCAGTCATAGTTCAATTGCCTAATTTTTCATTAAAAAATGTTAATTCACTTTCAAAACCAAAACATGGGTTTTTTATAAATTTATTCCTTATCAATACAAAACCACTCATAGGTTTTCAACATTTAATTTTAATCCATTTTCTCAAAAACAATTCCTAAATAAATTCATTAATTCCATAAATTTCCAAAATATGCCTCAAATTCTAATTCCATTGAAATTGGGGGGTTTTCCCAAAATTCTATACCAATTCATATCAAATCCTGTTTTCATAAATCAATTAAAAGAAATATAATTCAAATTAATAAAATCAAGGTTTAATTATATGGTTCAACTCAAATGGAACCACTTACCTTTATTATGGAGATCGCAATGTGAAATACCTTCAAGAGGATTTTCAAATGAAAAATAAGGGAAACAGAGATCTATAAACAAAACCTAGAATCAAGATTCAAAAACATAAAGTTTAGATCCATCAATTCCAAGAATATCTATTAAACTCCATGGAGGAAAGAATGAGATAACGGAAGAGATATGAATATTTTTTACCAGAATAGATTCCTCCCAACCAACATGATGATCAATCATTGAACAGATTATCTGAAAGGATTGGAAAACTCAAAAATCATCCAAAGATAGATCTAGGTAACTAGGGAGAGGTTTTAGGTATAGAAAAAGGAAATCAACCAATATGACTGGTTTAAAATGATGGGTTAGGGGAATACACAATGTGTATTCCTTCCACATCATGTAATCCTGTGAAGTGAAATTATATCAAAAAATGCATCGGCTTTTGTTTCAAAATATAATTTAACCATTTCATATCATGAACCAAATTAAAAACATCTTTCATAAGGAAATTGTATGATTTTTAATCACATTACATGATGTGTAAATTCTGAGAAGATAGTTCTTCTCCCAGTTTCCAACACAAAATCCTCAAATGAAAAGAAAGTAAGACAAAACAAAAGAGAAGGCATACCTTAGAAGGTAACAGAGTGTTACAACCTCCCCATCATAAAAAAAATTCTATATCCATAAAGAGTATAAAGAAACTTCCATATAAAAAAGGTGAGTTCACTTCTCTCTCATCAGTTCCTCATGATCCCATGTCTCATGATAATCACAACCATGTTGCCAAAGAACATGGACTAAAGGTATCGTCCTCCCACAAAGTACCTTTTTCTCAAAATCAACTCTCTAGAATAGATGCTCAGTCATGGATAAATTAGGATCAACATAAAGATCCTCACAAATCAAGACATGATATGGGTTAGAAATATATCTATGAAGTTTTGATATAACAAACACATTATATATTGACATCAATTATGGATAAAGTGATCAATGGTAAACCACTTTCCCCACCTTCTCAAAAACCTCAAAAGTTCTCACAAAATGAGGAGAAAGATTCATTTACCTCCCAAGCCATAAATAATCTAAAATAGGTGAAACATTCAAGCAAATTTGGTAAAAAACAAAGAACTCTAATGTTATATGACAATGATCACCATAATATTTATACCAGTTATGTGTCATCAAAATTCTCTAGAGAATAAACTGAATCTTTTATGTCATATATTGGACCAAGCTTGGTCCAACCAAGGAAATTTCACCAATATCCAACGAAAACAATAGATATTTACATGACCTTACATATAAGGCCTAAAAAGGATCCATTCTAATCACATACTAGTAAATATTGTTATAGGAAAACTCAACCAGTCCCAAATGGTCATCCCAAGCTCCAACAAAATTGAGAATGTAAGCACAAAGAATATCCTCAAGAATCTATCTATCTCTCCATATTTTTTCATCTGTATATGGATTTTATGTCATACTCAGATGAACTTAAGATCCAAATGCCTTGAATAATCCTCTCCAAAAGAAAAAATCAAAATAAGGATCCCTATCAAAGACTATAGAAAATGGAACTTTGTGCAGACTAACAATCTCTCTCATAGATATTTCCTAACTCCTCAACATTGGTTGTATCAGGAATGGGTATAAAGTGATATAATTTGGTGGGACTATGGATTAAAATACATATTGCATTATTCTTTCATTGGGTATGTGGAAACCCCACCAAAAAGTCCATAGAAATATCAGCTCACATTCAATTCTTCACTAGAATTTGTTGAAGCAAACCCAGAGGTCTTTGATGATCTGCTTTGACCTGTTGGAAAGTATAACAATGAGAGAAAAAAAATTATAAATGTAATGTCTCATCCCATTGGGAATTATGTAAATCCCCTATCACATAATTACTCATAGATAATAGAATAAAAAAATGATTCTGAAAACATAGAACACCCTCCATGTATAATGAACACTCAATAGCATTCTTACCACCATAAATAGAGTCTCTAATTCCGTAGAACTCATCATCAAGATATTATTCATGAATAATAATCTCAATAAGAGAGAAGTTCAACTGAACACTAGCCAACACAACCTCATCCCCTATTTCTTGAACTCCTATATGAAACTATGAAAAAAGAACCATAAAGTTCCACTCTTTTTATGATTCTTTCACGGTATGGGTCAAGAGTTTCCTACTAAAGGAATTTGAGACTATATTCCCTTTAACCTGGGTATAAGAAATATATAAATCAAAAGATTTAAATTACTCCATTAAATAACTTTGGTAGATATTTAAATATTTTTGATAGAATATATAACTCAAGATCTTATAGTTATAATACATGGTAGACCTTTCTCCAAAAAGGAAATGTCACCAACTCTTAAGCGCATGCATCATAGTTGCAATTTCAAGGTCATGGGTTGAATAATTTTTCTCAGGTGGAATTTTTTTTTGAGATCCATAGGCTACCACATGATAACCATGCATAAGAACACAACCCTAACCCAAACTCGATGCATTAAAAAAGAACACATAACCCTGCTCGACCTTTGGAAGAGTCAAAAACAACACAAAATTCAAAATATGTTTCATTTCAACAAAAGAACTCTAACATTTCTCATCCTAGAAAAACTTCACCCCCTTTTGAGTGAGCGTAGTCATTGTAGAAGAAAACTTTGATAAATATTTTACAAACCAAAGATAATACCCTGATAAACCTAAGAATCTATGAATCTTTAAAACATTTTGTGGTTTATCTAATGTCATAATAGATTTCACCTTCTTAGGATCAACTAAGATACCATGTCCTGACACTATGTGTCCCAATAACTTTACTTCCAAAATCTAGAGATTATATTTTGATAGCTTGGTATAAAGTCATTGATTTCTCAACAATTCCAAAACTACTCTCAGATGATGCATGTGATCCTCCTCAAACATAGAGTAAATCATGATGTAATCCAAAAAGACTACCAAAAATGTATCAATATACTAATGGATTATACTATTCATCAAATTTATAAAGACTATAGGAGCATTGGTTAGACCGAATTCTATAAAAAAGTACTCATAATGGCCATATCAACTTTGGAAGGCAATTTCATAAATGTTAGATTATTTTATTATCAATTGGTGATAATCAGATGAAAGATAAATCTTTTAGAACCACTTATCCCCTTTAAATTTTTCAAATAGATCATCAATACATGGAAAAAATACATGTTCTTTACTATAACTCGGTTGGGTTTCCAGTAATCAACACATATGTGAAGTGTCTCATCATATTTCTTATCAAAGAGAACACGCACTGCCCAATGTGACACTCTCGAGTGTGAAAATATTTTATCTAAAATATCATCTAACTGATTCTTAAAATATTTCATTTCAAAAAGTTCCATGTGGTAAGAAATAATAGATACCAATTGAGTACTGGGTAATAAATCAATAGAGAACTATACCTCTCTTATAGGTGGAAAACTAGAGAAATAAAAATGAAAAACATTGGAAATATTGATGATAACTGGAGGGAGATAAAAGATAAAATATTCCTTCTCCAAATAAAAATCAAAGTCTGATATTACTTTAAAAAACTAAAGATAATAATGTATGACTCCACTTAACCTCAAGTCTCATTCTCCCAGAAATATACGGCACACTTCATTGGGTGTAGTAAGGGAGACCTGTCAAAGATAGTAGTCAATTCGGGCATTATTAGAAATAATCCAATCCATTATGAAGATGATGTCAAGATGTTTCACGTCTAGAACCAAAAAATCTCAATAATGATCAATATTTGTTAAAGAGAAAACACAAGCAGGAAAATATAGACTATGCTCTCTATTTATTTTGTGGGGTGTAGAAATATCCATTGAATAAGAAAAAATCTCTTTAGGAAGATTTAGCAGGTTCACAATATGGATTGATATAAATTAATGGTTTTCAATGGTATCAAAAAATTAGTCACTAAAGATGAATCTACAATGATGGTACATCTCACAGTCGTTGGACCTATATCAGCTTCCTCTAGAGACTCTTCCACTATATGTAGAAGCTTTATTCTATATTCCTATGGATATAACCCCTTTGATCTTGAAGAATATGATTGTAATGAATTATTTTTTGGTGTTGATGATCCTGTTACACTATGTATAGTATATAATATATGAAAAAACTTCTTTGAGTGTCTTGAATATCCACAGGAGCTACAAATCTTGGGTGCCTTAGTGAATACCCATTTCAAATGAACAGTTCTTCCAAACTAGAAGCAGGTCAAAGGGACTATTCTAGGAACCATAAGAGGTATAGAATAAACCTACTATTGAGATCCACCACAAGACTCATTACACTTTATCTTTACCTTGAAGGAACTCACAAAACTACCAATCGGTGAAAAAGGAACTCCTGTCAACCCTGACTTACGAGCCAAGTCAAGTTCAACCATTGACACCCTATCCAACACATCAACATAGGAGGAGAGATACTGTAAGACAACATGATAATGAATATAATATATAAGAACCATATAAAACCATAGATTCTACATCTTTACATTCAATACAATCTAAGGTGAAAACATCACAATCTCATAAAAGAAGTTTTTATATTCTGTTATGGTCCTATCAGCCTTCTCGTGTTTGAAAAGCTTCATAGCCTTAGCCAACACCATAAACTCTTGATAGAACTAGTTGGTGAAAATAAATTTAAATTCCTTCCAATCTAAATCCTCATGATTCATCAACATCACCACTATATCCCACCATCTCCTACCAGGTACCTCTAGCTTAAGGGTGGCACATTTTACCTTAAAAACTTTGGAAGTTTCCAAAAATCCAAATATAAGCTCTATCTTTCCCAACTAATCCTCAGTCGTTTGAGGAAAATTTGATCCTTGTAACACTAGGGAATTATGGTGAAGAAAATACTAAGAATGATTCCAGGATTCATCCCTCTAAGGTTCTATAACTGGATCCTAAATTGGAATGGGTGCAAGTTCTTATCCTAGAGCTTGGACAACACACACAAAAATCTCAAAGATATTCTGGTCCATGGGAGGATTCACTCACTTAGGTTCATCAGTAGCTACCACATGGATCCTATTCACACATCTTCTTTGAGTCATGATGCTACACAACATCAGAAAACAACACTGAATATGTTAGAATATTACTCATATCAACAAATCAAAAAAAATACAAATAATAAAATTAATCACATTAGATAGATATTAAGATTTAGATTTCAACCTATCCAAATCAAAAGAAGGGAATAGACTAGAATTATTCCTCAAGCTAGCTTTCCCAAACCACCCATGGTAACTTAAGACTCTCTACGATGATATTTGGCTAGACCCTCACTCATAGATACCTCCTATGTCCCAACAAGATCTATCAACTTCATATTGACATTAAGGAAAGATGTTCAACCTTCACCTTTGATACCAATTTTTTACAAAACAACCCAGATACCCTGGTACCTTGATACCTAATCCAAAATTGACATAGATTTAAGGGTTTTTCTAATCCCCATTGGTTGGTGACTAGAACTTGGTATCATACAAGATAAAATAGGGGAAAATTTTCCAAAACATAGTGGGAGAAAAAGATACAAATTAGTATGCTAAAAAATATAAAGGGATAATATAATAGAAACCAAATAGGTATATCAGGACCCAAAATAGTACATCATAAAGGTACTCAAAAATAGACAAGATAAACTCAACATCCCAAAGAACACATCACTTCAAAACTAAAGGATCATGAACATCCACCTCCACCAAAAGTCACTTTCCCTTTTCTCATACATAGTAGAAGGAAATCCACAAACACCTAAAGGAAAAGGTAGGGTGTGAGCTCAAAATCTTATTAGGGTCGCACAAAGTGTTCCATAAAAATATTTCATAATAA
Source organism: Viscum album (assembly GCA_963277665.1). Lineage (NCBI taxonomy): Eukaryota > Viridiplantae > Streptophyta > Magnoliopsida > Santalales > Viscaceae > Viscum > Viscum album. The sequence goes on along the minus strand of OY728146.1, from coordinate 1,582,915,936 downwards.
TAAACCAAATCATACTTTAACTTTTAATAAAATGGGACTTGAAAATGTAATTTCATATTTAAAATAAAACTTTCTTTCATTTCAATATTATAGAAAACATTTCAAACATAGATTAAATAAAAAAAATTATACAAAATAGTTTATTCAAATCAACTATCATAAATAAATCATTTTCATAATAAATGGAATATCTGTGAAAATAATCACAACAAAGACCATGGTCATCTTCTCTATGGTATTATAGTTCTCAGTTATAGGATCTTGACACTCTCATATAAGTGATCATGGAATATGTGTACACACGTCCCTAAATAGGACTCATCAACATCCCATTCTATATAAGATCTTCCTAACTAGGTTTTTATTAGTGTTTTCATCATAAATCTATTTCTAGGGAATTACCATCTAGCAAGCTTATCAAAAATAACCCACTAACTACCCAGGCTCTCATGTGCTCAATCAATCAATAGAAAATAGGGGAAATCATTTCATTAAAAATCAATCAACATCCACAGTTCAATAGCCTAATTTTAATTTTTAAAATGCCAATTCACTTTTAAAATCATTACATGGGTTTTCCATAAATTCATTATTTTTAATATAAAACCAATCATAGGTTTTAAAAAAATAATTTAATCCATTTTCTAAAAACAATTCTCAAATCAATTCATTAATTCCATCAATTTCCAAAATATTCCCCAAATTGATATTTTTTCTCTACCATTCATAGTAAATATCTTACATCTATTTTCAATTATTTTTCTTAAGTATAGAAACATATCAGTTCTCCTATATAAAAATTATCAATACATCTATTTTTTCATTTTTATTATTTATATTTAATAAATATTTTATGAATATTGTTTCCAAAATAGTTATGGAAATCTCCTCAATCCTCAGTGGCATGAAATAACACATTCAAACTCATTTAAATATTGGTCAAGGTCCTCCTTTTAATATACCTTAAAACTTGGGATAAATTTCTTCACAGTATAACTCCATAAAATTTACATGGAATAATATCCTCATATATTTATGAATTCATGAATCAATAGTGACTTTCATGGATCCTTTATTTTTAATGCAAGACTCTCTGTAATTGTCTCCTTCATCACCTAATTGCAACATGGACCCTCTTTCAATGGATTGGAATTCTTATCTTCAATGTTGAGTTGCCACAACCTCAACTGTGACATGTTTATATCTCTAAATATCTCATAAGTGGTTTTATTTTCAAATATTCTCATCACTATGGTATGGAGTACCTCAGTATGTTTTACTACAACCACAAATTGCATTGTGGTTTGTCCCACAGTTTGGTATCAATTATATTTCTGTTTTGAAACTCATCGATAAGAAATTCACCTTTATGTAGTGAGAAAACATAAATTTATATAGTTAACACAAATATAAGGTTACCTTTATGCAATTTTTTAACCATCGTTACATAGTATATGATTACCCTTATGCATTTCACAAAAAGGATTATAAACTCAAAGACATATGGTCTGCTCAAAGGATTATGGTGAAGTCATACAATCCATGAAGTATTACGATGAAGTCTTGAAACATATAAGTTATATGGTGAGGACATGGTCTCATTACTTTCTCTCAAATACATACATTGAAGACTTATGATCGCACATATTCTCAAATCAATGATACTTATGCTCAGCTTAAACATACCTATGTTGACATTCCATTTCTAGATTGTTCAAGTATAATGAGGTTCACGCATATTATGGTTCAAGATAACACATACACTGATTCCAAAACATGTTTATTTCAAAAACTAATGACACATATGATGAGGAAAAAAGTTGCTTTCATTGGAAATCCTTTGTGAATATTTCAGCACTAAATTGGACTTCACTTAATCAATATCATCTCCTCAAATCATCTCTGGTTCTTCCATCCACACATGATAGCAGATTTCATATTATATAACTTTGTATAGATAGTATTTCTATTTCACAAATACATGTCTTTAACATAAATAATAGTTCAAAAATAATCAAACTTAACATGTATTTACAAAAAATACAACACCATCCTCAAGAGGGTTAAACAATATTCCCCTTTGAATTTGTTTTCAATGCCACATATATCTCTCCACCTTATTGACAATAAAACAAAATTGAATAGTTGATAGGGATCATCTCAACCTTCTTAAAGAAAAGGAATCATGAATCGATCATTATTCAGTCTATGTGAGATAGATCTATATAGATAACAAGAGTGATTAAATAAGTCATCAATGTTTTCTTTCAGAATAACTTATCACGGTCCTACAATTCTCTATGATAAAAAAAGAATAATTTTCACTTTTAAAAACGAATTTTCTTCCTTCATCACTTAGAGCGTATATTAAAAATTTTCACAAATAGGGTAACTATATTTACCCCCTATAAGCAACATCCCCTTAATAATTTTAATAATAAATAATAGAGGAGTAAAATTATAAAATCACATAGCTCAATGAGAGGGAGTTGGATGAAATACCATTTGTAGCTTTATCTTCTAAAACTATTTATTTGTGAGTGGTTTGGTAAGAATAATTGCAACTAGTTCTATAGAGGGAATAAATTACAGCCTCATAATACCCTCTCAAACCTTCTCCTTTATAAAATGGTACTCTAACTTAATGTGTTTTGTACTAGAGTGTTTTACTAGTTTTTTGGATAGAATTATGACACTCTAATTGTCACAACTAGCAATCAGAGGATACATCACTTAAATATTTATGTCTTTTAGCTATGTTTTCATCCATATCATTCATATACCTTATTGTGATGTTGACACTTATTCATCCATAGTAGAGATGAGGGTTAGCAATGATTTATTATTTGAATTACATGAAACACAACTTCTTCCAATGAAGAATACTCCATCAGAAGTGTATTTCATATCATTTATAGTCCCTACCTACTCAGAAGTAGTAAAACATCTTAGATTCATGTGACCTATATTTTTATAAATTAACAATAGTTTAAATAATTTGAGATGTATATCAATATCCTCTTTGAAACCAAAATATGTGTTTCATTTGGATTATAATGATATTAGGAATAAAGAGTGACAACATAAAAAATGTCAGACCTTGATGTTGTCGAGTACATAAGACTGCCAATAAAACTTATAAATTTCTTCTTATTAATAGTTTTCCATTCATCAAACTTTCTCATATTTGTTCCCACATGAATAGGTGTGGAAAACACTTTATCTTCCTACATTTAAAACTTATTCAAGATCTAATTTACATACTTTTCTTATGATAAAAATATATAATTTGTTTATTAAAAAATTTGTAGTCCCAAGAAGAATATCATTTCTCTGATCATTGAAATTTTAAATATTTCTTTTATATTCTTTGAAAACTCTTCACACAAGATTTATTCATTACTATAAAATATTATATCATAAATATACACATTCATAAAGAGTGATGTGTTGTTGGATTTTTTACATATAGATTATTTTCTACACACCCTTTCTAAAATTTAATGCTTTTTAAATATTTGTTAATATTAAAATTTCAAGAACTTGGAGCCTACCTAAAACCATAGAGATTTTTCTTTAGCTTATACGTCTTGTTTCTATTATAATCTATAAAAATTCCTTTAGGATGTAACATGTACACTCCCTTATCAAACTCACCATTCATAAAATCTTATTTAACATCCATTTAAAATATTTTTTTACCTTATATAGAAAAGAATGTTATAATAGACTCAACTATAGAAAATATGTAAAATGTTTCATTAAATATAACCCCTTAATTTTGTGAGTATCACTTACATACCAACCATGATATATTTCTAAACACTTCAATATTCTCATCAATCTTATTTCATAAAACCCATTTGGCTCTAATCGTGTTATTTTTAATGGTTATGGAAACAAATCCCCATGTTTCAATATTTTTAATCAGGTCAAATTATTCATCCATGAAATAAATACACTCATTATGTTAAAAATATTCCACATCTATCCAAGGTTTTTCCTTTAAAAATAGAGTGGTATGACCAGTGGTCATGACCATCTTTCTTATTTTTACACCTTGATTGAAATCCCTAATAATGTTCTCTACATCAACATGATTTCTCAGCCTTGTATTTACCCATTTAGTATTCATTTTCCCATCTTAATCATTGGAAAATATATAATCTACATCTTCAATATGAATCTTTTTGTTTTATATATCTTGTTCAATATGTTAATAATTTTCAACATCATATTAATTATCAACAATGATAGTTTTTTTGATTTATTATTCATTTTCAGAAAATATGGAATCATCATTATCAAAAATTATTTTAGATTTATTATTTTAATATATTTATGAATTCTCATTTTTTTCAATCTAAGAAAGATTCTATATTTGGTTATTTAATCAGTTTTCCTCCACTTATATCTTTATTCTTGATTATTCATGTACTCTTGAATACCCTAAAGTGTATAACATTTGGATTTATTATGAATCATATCTCATAGGGATTCATGGTTGAGGTTTTACTTATGAGACATATATTCTAAATTATTCCAATAATGGGGATTTCCTATAACCAATAATACCTTGAGGTGACATTATTCCAAAATAGTTCTAGCCATATCAACTAGAATTGTATTCTTACTTTCATACACTCCATTTTATTAAGAAGTATATGGAGTTTTAAATTCATGTCTGATTCCATGTTTTCTAAGATATTAAATTAAATATTTTTTTGTATATTCACTCCTCTTATTTGATATCAATCTCTTCAAGTACAAGCCTGTTTACTTCTCTATAAGTCCTCTAAAACTCTTGAATATGTCCAAGGTCTGTGATTTGTGTAGAATGAACATGATATAAGTATTCCATATGAAATAATCTATAAAATTGATGATATGTATTTTTTCATTTGTTAACTTCCTAGTCATAGGACCACATAAATTAGAGTGAATTAGTTTAAGAGGATTTGAATTTTTAATTTCAACTCCCTTATGAGTTTTCTTGGCCATTTTTTCCTTTGTGAAAGTTTTATAAACATGGGTGGTATCCTCTTTTAAAATGGATTTATTCCTCATAGATTCTTCTTTGATTAGTTTTCTAATTTTCTTTTAGCCAAGGTGACCATGTTTTTTATTCAATAAATTATTTCCATCTTGTTTTCTCAAATAACAACCTGTACTTTCTTCCCAAATATGAAAAAAATATATTAGGGTTCTCAATACCTTTAAAATAATATCTCCGTATTTTATTCTTTGGACTATGAATCCATTTTTTTCAAAATAAAACCTCATTTCCATCATCACTTAGTTCTGATACGCTCAACAAATTGTGGTTTATCCCATCTAAAAACAATACATTATATGGAATAATTTTATTTTTACCAATGTTTCTTATCTCAATTCCTTTGATATTAATAAATTTTCATAACCAAATTTCATGGTTCCTCCTTCATATTTTCCAATATTTCCAATGTCATTCAAATAACCTATCATGTGAGATGACCACCCACTATCCATGATCTAAGTATTTTTAAATTTGTAAGATTTAAATGAAACTTCAACCACAGTTTCATTTTGGCTAATTTAGCTATGATTCTAATTATTTCCAAACCTCTAACATATATTTAACTAATATTGGGTAAAATAAACACACATGTATAATTTGTTACCTTATTAATCATATCTTTCATAAATTTCTTGTAGTATTTAAAATCTATTTCTCATGTCAACTTTCTGATCAAATTTTTGTAGAATTTTTTGAGTTCTCATCTATTTGTGTTGTCTACCACTTGATTCATATTCTATTCTTATTCTAGGAAAAGACATATCATGCCAATAGTTTTATTCCTTATGGATAAACCAACCAAAAAATAAGTAATAATCCTAAAATATTCTATTTTAATAAAAAAAATTATTGAATGGGTCATTGTCTTATTAATTTATTATCCGTTATATGATAAGATCTCACAATGGTATTTTGTAGCATTATTCCTTGAATATTTTTTACTGATGTAGACCCATTTTTTGAAATTTTTACTTTCCATATTTGAGTAGATTTGATAGTTTCCTCAAGTATCTTAGTTTTTATAGGTTATATTCTTCCATTTTTGTTGGGAAAAAATCTCTCAAGGTATCATTGAAGTATTTTTTGAGGTGATTGTGTTTGTTGACAAAGTGGAAAAATGTGTTGTGATTGTTGACAAAGAAAACCATGTCATAAAAACTTGATGAAAAAGGGGAATTCATGGTGGAATGTTGAGTTCAAGAGTTGTGGTTAAACGATCAATGTTTGATTCAAGAACTTAGACAAAGGAATGGATGATCTGGAGGCGGCATAAAAAGAACAGATACAAGGTGGCACCGTTTTCCAGTGTTTGCCAAATTTTTGGGCCTGAAAATCGACAAATGAAGAAAAGTGGTTTTTGTCAAAGGGACTTACGCGCCGTGTACTTTAAAGCATGGAAACTTTCACGCCATATGTTTTTCAAGATCAGATCATCAAAATATGTAAAAGGGATAAGTGTCGCGCAAGTATTGGTGGTGTCGTGCAAGTGACTTGCGAGCCGTGAAAGAGACTTGCGCGCCAATGCCTTGGAAGCCTGAGAACTTGCACGCCTATGGTTTTTCAAGATCAGAAGATCAAAATATGGCAAAAGAAAGACGTTATCACATGTTTGGAAGTGGGTCGCGTAAGTGACTTGCAGGGGAAGAGACCTACACGCCAAAACTTGCGCAACGAGGGTTGACTTGCACGTCGTCGCGCAGGGTGGTCAAATTGCCTATAAATACTGGACCACCCCTCCTAATTTCTTACCAGAGTTCAACACTTTGAATATTCAGAGCTCCTGTCGCGCAGGTGTGGTGGTCGCGCAAGTGGTGGTGTGTCGCGTAATTGGAACTTGTGCGCCAATGTAGGAAGTTGCGCGCCAAGTGTTATTTGCTCGCCCGAGGTGGTCTAGGCGAGGAAGGAAGTGAGTCGCGCAAGTGTGGAGTTGGAGAATCTTGTGTCGCAAAATTTTCTGAGGAGGACTTGCGTGCCAGTTGTGACTTGCGCGCCGATACTTGCGTGCCGAGGTAGACTTGCGCGCCAAGTAAGGTTGATTTTCCATCAGTGTTTTCGTGCTGTGTGGAAGCTGGAAGTTTTCCCTATACCTTCAGTGCAAAGAGATATTCATATACGGGTGAAAGTTGGACTTCAACAGAGCATCTACATATAGATGAAGATTCATTCCCTCATGAAAATGAAGAGACCTACATGTCTATAAATTATGAGTGGATTCCTTCCAGAGTAGTGAGCAAAGGAAGAGAAAGAAGGTGATCCTCTCCACCGGCAGTGAGCCAGAGAGAGAGAAACAGGGAGTGATCCTTGGAAAAGTAGTGAGCTGACCCTAAACATTTTAAAGGCAGTGATCTTGGGCATAGAACCGATCTAGCCCGAACCTTGTAATCCACAGCTAGTGAAGTTTAGTGGAATTTGGTACGACTGAAAACCTGTCAGTGTATGCTCCTTGGACGTAGCCCTTAGCAGTGAACCAAGTAAAATCGTTGTGTCCTGTTCTTGCTTTACTTTCTGTTTATATTGTGCAACAGGAAAGAGAGAGAAGATTGTTTTTCTTAACAACGAAACAAGATCATAACGGGCTTTAATTTTAAATTAGTCATACCTTGATTCACCCTCCCCCCACTCAGGGTATTCAGCCTTGTGGACCTAACAATTGGTATCCGATGGAATGGTTGATATTTTTTCTTCTATCAATGGAGGTCACTAATCATAAAGGGATTCCGATCTTCGACGGATGTAATTTTCAGATATGGAAGAATCGGATGCAACAATATTTTTGATCTTTGGGAATGGATGTGTTTTCAGCTGCTATGCATGGTATCACATCTGATATTAGTAGTGGTGCATTATCGGAAGCTGAGTATAGAGAGTTGGATGCTGATGCAAAAGCAATCAATGCCTTAGGGGGATCCATTTCCAATCCCATCTATACAAAGGTGATGTTATGAAAAACGCCACATGCCATGTGGGAAAAACTTTTGAATATATATGAAGGAGATACAAAGGTTAGAGAGGCAAAGCTGCAAGTGCTGTGGAATAAGTAGGAAGATCTAAAGATGAACCCGAATGAGTCTATTGATGCATTATTTGACAGGGTAAATACTGTTGTGGAAGATATGCGAGGTCTTGGTGAAGTCATTGAAGACATAAATATCGAAAAGAGAATCTTTAGGAAGCTTCCACCTCAGTTCAATCCGAAAGTTTCAGTACTGGATGATAAAGATCTCAAGGAGTTGACATTGGACAATTTGCACAGTACCTTGGTTGCATATGAGATGAGGAATGATGATAATGAGGTTGTGGAAAAGGGGAAATCTGAAGAGATGGCATTTAAGTCCATGAAGAAGCTCACCATTGAAGATTCTCAGGAAGAAGAAGAGATAGATGAGGTGATGTCATTCCTTTCTTCAAATATGAAAAGAGGAAAAAAGAAAGTTTAAAGGGAAACTTCCACTAGCATGCTTTTGATGTGGAAAGGTTGGTCATCTTGTGGCAAGGTGCCCCAAAAAGTTTCAAGATAACGATAATGATGATGACGAAGTTTAAATTCCAAAGAAGAAGTCTTCAGCATTTGTGAAAGGGAAGAAACAATTCAAGAGAAATTTCTTCAAGAAGAAGAATCTTATTTCACAAGAAATAGATAGTTCAGATGAGTCTGAGGATGAATAGGTTGAGGAGTTTGAAAATTGTAAAGATCATGGACAAAATGAAATGGTGGCTGTTTTCGGTAGTGCTCAAGAAAAGGAATAAACCAACGCTAGTGAGGAAGAAGAAGAAATTGAAGGTAGAGTTGACATGGTAGCTGAATTAAAAGAAGCTCTTGAAGAGATAGATATTTGGAGAACAAAAACAAATAATTCCAACAAGGTGGTACATGATGCCAAACTCTACATGCAACAGCAGGAAGATGAGAAGTCTGAGCTTATAAAAGAAATAAAAAACCTTAAGTCTTCAAGGATAGAGAGAACAGAAAAGGTTGATGAGAATAAGCTCAAGATTGAAGAATAGAAAAGGTAGATCGATGGCTTGAATGGAAAATTGAAAGATCATGTCAAGCGTATCGAAGATCTTTAAGAGGAAGTTGTCGGTCTGTGGAGAAAATCCAAAGACTAGGAAAAACCTTTGATTCCTAACACATTCTTGGGAAAGAAGGTTATTTTGAAGACTGCAAAGATAAAAGAGCATCCTAGTAGTTTAGCAGGGAAGAATCAGCAATTGAGATCAGACGTTAAAGTTGTTTTAGGGCTTAATTAGAAACAAGAATCTGTGAAAATTGAAGTCAGACCACAAGAACTAGTCCCAAGATTGAAAGTTGGTTTGGGAACAAAGAAGAATCAGATTATTCATATATCCCGAGGGGAAAATCGTAGTGCTGAAGTACCACGAAGTAATGAACCATATACCAGGTGTTATTGTTGTGGGAATATGGGACATTCATAGTATGTGTGTTCCATATCCAAGAGATATCGAAGGGAACAAGAACAGAGGTGGAAAACAAATAGAGAACGATTGTCCAGAACATATTTCGAAGGACACTTTTTTTGGTGTGGAGGATTTAGACACATGGCTAGGTACTGTACTTCTACCATACAGAGAAATGAGCCAAAGAAGAATCAAAACATTCGCAAGTAGTAGATCAATAAACCCACAGGTGAGTTAAAAATACATAATATATTTATAGCTTTTCAAGATCAAGCTAGTCCATCATACTCTAAGAAAGAACAGAAGTCTCAATATATGCCGAGTGTGAAGGAAAAAGTATGGACCAAGAAGAAGAAAGAAGAAAAGGCAGTAGTTGCGGAAATTACCCTTAAAGATTCATATTGTTCAGGAATATGGGTCCTTAACAGTGGTTGCACATCCCATATGACAGGGAACAATGATCTAATTACAAATATAAAATATGACAAAGAAGGAGTTGTCAAGTTTGGGAATGATGAATGGTTGAAGATTTTTGGTTTTGGAAAGGCGAAATTTGGGGGAAAAGAAATGAGACGTGCTGATGTCTTGGTAGTATAGGGGCTTAGTCATAACTTACTCAGTTTCAGTCAATTATGTGACTCTGGTCACTCTATCCAATTTACCAAGAAGATGTGTGTTGTGAAAGAAAAAGATGGAGTAGTTGTTCTACAAGGAAAAAGGACAAAGGGAAACCTTTACCTTGTAAGTGGGGAAGAAGATATGTGCCTTTTATCCAGAGAGGAAGAAAAACAGTTGTGGCATAAGCGACTTGGTCACCTATGTCAACCATCCATAGAAGATCTGGTAAAATGTGATGCTTCTAGAGACCTTCCCAAACTATCATGTGATCGTACTCATACATGTGATGCTTGTCAACAAGGGAAGATCATCAGAAATACATATAGGCCAAAGGAATAGAAATCAACCAGAGTGCTTGAATTGGTGCATGTTGATGTATGTGGACCTATCTCACCACGACCCATAAATAAGAAAAGGTACTATGTCCTTTTCATTGATGATTATAGAAGAATGGATTGGGTATTTTTCATTACTCATAAGACATAAGTGTTCAGTTGTATCAAGAAGTATAGGAGGGAATCAGAAAGGATTCTTGGGCAGAAAATTTTGAAGTTTTGTTCAGATAACGATACAGAATTCACAAACATTCAAGTGGAAGACTATCTCGAAAAACACGGGATAAGGAATCAAGTTTCCTCAGTGATAACTCCCCAATAGAATGGAGTTGTTGAAAGGAGAAATTGGATCATCAACAACATGGCCATAACAATGCTTATTGAAAAGGACCTACCAGAGAAATTTTGGAAGGAAGCAGTTTTGACATCGTTCTACATTTCGAACAAGTCTCTGTTGTGTCTAAAGAAAGCAAAGACTCTGTATGAAATATGGTACAGAAAGAAGCCAACGTTGAAATACTTTCGAATATTTGGAAGTAAGTGTTTCATTCTCAACAAAGAAAAACACAGGAAGTTTTAGTCACGAGGAGATGAGGGAATATTCCTTGGCTACTCAGGAAAAATCAAAGTATATAAATGTTTCAACAAAAGGCTGGGAAAAATTATTGAGAGCAATGATGTCACTATCATTGAAAATGAATAGAATACTCAACGACCCAGTGAGCAGTTTCTGGATGAAAGTGATGAGGAGGTAAGAAACACAGGGGGATTAGAAGTGGCAGAAGCTAACTCAGAAGAAGATACAGATGATGAGCAAGAGGAAAAAAAGTTTGTGTCTTCAAGGAAGCCAAAGAGTCGAGTTGAAATTGATAGGCATAATATCATTGGTGATCAGACAGCTCCAGTTTAGACTTGAAGAATGAAATCATTATAGAAAACACCATTTTTATCTCAGGTGGAGCCGAAATGTTTTTCTGATGCAGCTAAAGATGAAAATTGGGTTCAAGATATGAATGAAGAGCTTGATCAGATTGAGAAGAACCAGACTTGGGAGATTGTTTCAAGGCCAGCAGACAAGAATGTTATCAGGACTAAATGGGTCTATTGAACAAGATTAATGAATATGGCATAGTGATTTGGAACAAAGCATGGCTAGTATGAAAGGGATACTCACAGATATAGGGAATAGATGTCGATGAGACATTTTCACTGGTTGCAAGGCTGGAGACAATCAGATTATTTTTTGCCATAGCAGTGCAAAGAAAGTTCAAAGTGTTATAGATGGATGTCAAATCCACATTCTTGAATGGATTTCTGGAAGAGGAGGTGTATATTGAGTAGATAGATGGTTTTCTCATTCATGAAGATGAGAACAAATTTTGCAGGCTGAAGAAGGCGTTGTATGGGCTGAAACAAGCACCAAGGGCATGGTACTCAAGGCTTGATCGGTACTTGAAAAAGCTTGGTTTCCAGTGTGGAGGAGTTGATTACAATCTCTATTTCAGGAATGACAGTAATCAAAGAATTATGGTGTTGGTGTATGTTAATGAAATAATATTTGGTGGATCAGATGAGGCTCAGTGCAGACAGTTTTCCGAATTCATGAAAAATGAGTTTGAAATGTCAATGATTGGAGAGCTAACATTTTTCCTTGGTCTGCAGGTGACACAAGGAAGGAATGGAACATTCATTTCTCATTACAAATATTCCAAGGAGGTTTTAAGAATGTTTTTCATGGATAATTCCAAGGATATGAAAACTATGGTTGCTACCCGGATGAAAATATCAAAAGATGAGGATGGAAAGGCAGTTAATATCACAGAATACAGGCAAATTATTGGAAGTTTGTTATACTTGACCCCGACAAGGCCTGATATTGTTTTCGCCACATGCTAAGTAGCGAGATATCAGAGTAATCCCAAGGAAATCCACATGCTTGAAGTGAAAAGAATACTTCGATATATCCAGGGCATAGTGGATTTCGGCTTGACATATACTGATAAATCTCATACATAGTTTTTGGGATATACTAATGCAGACTGGGCCGGTTCAGCGAATGATAGAAAATCAACGTCAGGTGGTGCATTCTATCTTGGTGGATTGTGTATTTCTTGTCTTAGCAAGAAGCAAGATTTCATTTCATTGAGCACCGCGGAAGCTGAGTATATTGCAGCCACTCAAGTATGCACACAGTTATTGTGGATGAAGCAACATCTTAAAGATATGGGAGTTGAAGTTAAGTCTCCGATCGGAATCCAGTGTGATAACTCAAGTGTTATAGATCTCAGAAAAAGTCTCTTCCATCAATCAAGGACAAAGCACATTGAGATAAAGTATCATTTTATCAAGGAGAAAGTTGAGCAGGGAATCATGAAGTTGGAGTATGTGCCTACAGAGCTACAGGTTGTAGACATTCTGATAAAGGCCTTACCCAAGGAAGCATTTTAAAGGCATCGGCTGACTCTGGGAGTTCTGTCAACTCCCCGCACTTAAAATAGTGTGGATATGAAACCACCCCCTCTCCCCGAGGTATGATGTGTTTTTCCCTAATGTGCTGATATGTTCTCTACTCTGTTACAGACTACAAAGGAGTGACCTTTGGGTTCGTTGACAAAGGGGGAGAAAATAGTGATTGTTCAAGGGGGAGACAGTGTGGAGATTTGATAAATCTTGAATGATATGGGGAGAAGCTAATAGGTGGAGCAGCCAGATAGGGGTAGTTGAAACTAGTTGAATGTGCTTAGCCAGAGCTTAGCTTGGACAACACAGGAAATAAGGCTAAAGACGTTTTGAAGCTGACAAGGGATTAAGTTGTGAACAGAAAGGGCGAGAGTTTTAAATCTGACGATGCTAGAAGTGATCAATCAAATAATAGATATCATGATAGCTGAGGATCGTGATAAAAGCAGATGAGTGGTGTTGGAAGAATATTTCCAAAAATTGGTATCAGTTTGGTGAAAATTGGTATCAGTTTGGTGTCAACAATGGGTGTAAGAGATTAAGTGGTTCATTGATGAACTTTTCATTTTCTCTTGTTTCTCACGCCAATCATTGATCATGTGGGATTAGAGTATGTGTTGAGTAAATCCTTGATCGCTATCAGAATCGCAATGAGGCGAATGGTGGCTGAAGAATCAACGATGTATCTTTTTATGGAAGAGTTTTCAACAAACCCAAAGGGGGATATTGTTTTGAAAAAATCCCTCAAGGTATCATTGAACCATTTTTTGAGGTGATTGTGTTTGTTGACAAAGTGGAAAACTGTGCTGTGATTGTTGAAAAAGCAAACCATGTCATACAAACTTGTTGACAAAGGGGAATTCATGTTGGAATGTCGAGTTCAAGAGCTATGGTTAAACGAACAATGTTTGATTCAAGAACATCGACAAATGAATGGATGATCTGGAGGCGGCATAAAAAGAATAGATACAAGGTGGCTCCATTTTCCAGTGTTTGTAAAATTTTTGGGCCTGAAAATCGACAAATGAAGAAAAGTGGTTTTTGGAAAAGGGACTTGCGCACCGTGTACTTGAAGGCTTGGAAACTTGTGTGCCATATGTTTTTCAAGATCAGATCATCAAAATATGGCAAAGGGATAAGTGTCGTGCATGTATTGGTGGTGTCGCGCAAGTGACTTGCGCGCCGTGAAAGAGACTTGTGTGCCGATACCTTGGAAGCCTGAGAACTTGCGTGCCTATAGTTTTTCAAGATCAGAAGATCAAAATATGGCAAAGGAAAGAGGTTCGCATAAGTTTGGAAGTGGGTCACGCAAGTGACTTGCAGTGGAAGAGACCTGTGCGCCGAAACTTGCGCGTCGAGGGTTGACTTGCGCGTCGTCGCACAGGGTGCTCAAATTGCCTATAAATACTGGACCACCCCTCCTCATTTATTACCGGATTTCAACACTTTGAAGATTCAGAGCTCCTGTCGCATAGGTTTGGTGGTTGTGCAATTGGTGGTGTGTCGCGCAAGTGGGACTTGCATGCCAGTGTAGAAAGTTGTGCGCCAAGTGTTAGTTGCGCGCCTAAGGTGGTCTAGGCGAGGAAGGAAGTGAGTCGCGCAAGTGTGGAGTTGGATAAGCTTGTGTCGCGCAAGTGTCTGAGGAGGACATGCGCACCAGTTGTGACTTGTGCACCGATACTTACGCACCGAGGTAGACGTGCACGCCAAGTAAGGTTGATTTTTAAGCAGTGTTTTCATGTTGCGTGGAAGCTGGAAGTTTGCCCGATACCTTCGGTGCAAAGAGATATCCATCTACGGCTGAAAGTTGGACTTCAACAGAGCATATACATACAGAGGAAGATGCATTCCTTCATGAAAATGAAGAGACCTATAGGTCTATAAACTATGAGTGGATTCCTTTCAGAGCAGTGAGCAAAGGAAGAGAAAGAAGCTGATCCTCTCCACCGGCAGTGAGCCGGAGAGAGAGAAACAGAGTGTGATCCTTGGGAAAGCAGTGAGCTGACACTAAACATTGTAAAGGAAGTGAGCCTAGTCATAGAAGTGATCTAGACCGAACCTTGTAATCCACATCTAGTGAATTTTAGTGGAATTTGGTACGATCGACAACTTGTTTTCATATTCTCCTTGGACGTAGCCCTTAGCGATGAACCAAGTAAAATTGATGTGTCATGTGCTTTCTTTAATTTCTATTTATATTGTGCAACAGGAAAGAGAGAGAAGAGTGTTTTTCTTAACAGCGAAACAATATCATAACGGGCTTTAATTTTAAATTAGTCATACCCTGATTCACCCCCCCCCCCTCTCAGGGTATTCAGTCTTGTGGACCTAACAATTTTTCTCTTTAGTAAAATTAGTTTCACTTTATAATAGATCTTATATATACCTTCCCTTATTATATATTACATCTTGTTTAGAATCTCTACCTATTATAGGTTTCTTAAAAATTACACATGTTATTCAATAACCTTTCTCCTAATACATTTAATTTTATTACCCTGGTTCTTGACTTCAATATTCTACTTTCTAAGTTTATCAATTTCGTTATACCTTAGGATGATAGGGGAAGTCATATCTTCAATGATTTTTCCTTCTTTCAATATTAAGCTTTATCATCCTAATTTATTTAACTAGATTTATTTTTTAAATAATAGTTTTCTTTTTTTGTTTAATATTCCTTTTAGATGATTGTTTTCTTCACACATCCTTCCTATATCTTTCAAGCATATTTTAATTTCCATTATCATAGTATACACATTAGCAGTTTCTAATTCCTCTTCAGTATACTCGCTATTGTATTGTGACTAATAATATAATGGGATTTATTACCCTTATTCTTATGATATATTCACTATTTTATAGATACCTTTAGTATATTTCTCTTTATCACCACTTTCTTCATTGTTAGATACGCCTTTTTCAATTGAAAGAAAGTTTATTATGAAATAATTAGGTAAAAACTTCTTTTTTCCTTTCAATAATCTCTTTAAAGATCTCTCCAATTGGTGTTTTTCCTGGTAACTTATTCATCTTCATTTTCTCTTATAAATATCATTGGACAGTTAGTATATAAATTCATAACCTTTCCATAATTAAAAAATTTGAAAGGTAGTTTACTATTATACTTACCCATTCATTCTCTTGTAAAATTTATTAGAAAGAGAGAAAGAGTTTCAGCATAATTTTATTTGTTTTTTCCTTCAAATAAGTAATCCTTCTTAACTTATATTTTTATAACATTAAATTATTTGAAATAAATTCCATTTTCATATTTTATTTTGATTTTAATTGTGCATTCTCTTTGTATTTTATAGTTAATTAGAGTGATATAGAGTTCATCGATGTTGAATTCATAAAGAAGTATATCTTATAGGGTTAAGATCTTTGTATCAAATTTATCTGAAATGGTCATCATATTTTTCAAAATATTAGAGTCTTAAAGATTTTCTCTAAATACTAAAATATTAATGATAATAAAATTCATCCTGGTAAACAATTCATCAATGGTTTCATCCTCCTATATTCTAACATCGTCAAAAAATTTTCAACTAATCTACAACTTTTCTTCTTTTTATTTTTTATTTCCTTCATAAATGTTATGAATAATATTAAAAATATTATTAAAATCTCTTCATCCCATGAACTCTGTAACCTCCTTCTCTAATGGAGAAGATAATAAAACATTATTGGTCTCCCCATCACTTTAAATGTTTCTTTTGTTGATTATAGACTATATAGAGGATTAATTTGGTATAGTGAATCCTTATTGAATAGAATCAAGAATGTCAATCCATAGAGAAAGAATGTAAGGTATTGTATTCTCATTCCATGAACCAAACCATTTCCTATCAAATATTAGGATGCCTTTTCTCTCAAAGACATGAGTTAAAGGCTTATGATCACACATATGCTCAATTTGATACACTTATTCTTAGCTCAAAGACACCTATGCTGACAAACCTTTTCCAGATTATTCAAGTTTGTTGAACTTCACACATACACTAGTATAAGATTATACCTACAATAATTCTCAAAACCATGTATGTAGACAAACAATAAAACATATATTGGGGAAAACAATACTTATGCTGACAGTCCTTTGTGAATATTTTAGTACCAAACTAGACATATCTTAATCAAGATCATATCTTCTTCAACTCATATCTTGGGCTTCCATTCACACATTTTATCATCTTCCATATTGAATAATTTTTTATAAAAAATATTTCCAATTCTTCAATATATGTCTTTAACATGAATAACAGTTCAAAAATCATCACACTTAATAAGTATCGACATTAAATACCACACCATCCTCAAGAGGGTTCAACATATGTTTCATTGAATATTATTATCTTTGAACATATGTAATAAAAATTATAATTTAATATTATTATTAATATATATCATCAATCAAATACTTTGATGTATTTCTAAATATAATGACACCATATGTTCAAAACAAAGTAGGATATATTTGGTGTGTCATGAATGATATGTTACTAATGAATAATTCAATAAATGGGTTTCCCCATTTTATATTTATGAAAGTTCATATTTTGACCCTTTTATTTGAATGAAATAATCAAACTAAAATCAATGTCTATGGTGTATCGACGGGTTTATTTTAGATAGTAAAATAAAGACACATCGAGCATATATGTTCATGAAATGAGTTTGCAACCTAATTGATTAGATATCATACCAAAGGTTTTATATTATATAGTAAATGTATGTATATTGTTTCCATCATTACAACATTAACTTCCACTTATATAGGTTCCATTATGTATTGTTAAATGTTGATATTGGAATTTAGGAAATCCCGCCTAATTTTATTGACGAAGATTCTTAGCGGTTCACATGCTTAGTGTTTCCATTGATCTTAGTTGAATATTATTTGAATTTAAAAATTGCACTAAATTTTATTCTCAATTCAAAGGAGAGATATTTATTCAATATTTTTGGTTAAAAATATTCTGTTATTATATTTAGGTTAGTTGAATATTAAATAAGTATTTATTCACAAGAGTGAATAATATATTTTTTTATTTCTTTATCTAATGAATAATATTTATTTTCCAAGTTTCGGTAAATTTTTAGGAAGGTGGGTGGGCTGAGTTATATGCTTGGTAATAGAAATGATATATCAAATATCATTGAAATAAATATTAATTTATTTATTGGTATTTATTTTATTTGTGTGGAATGTTTATGTTAAATAAATATTATTATTATTATTATTAGACATGGGGTTCACTAATGATAATGATATTGGCTAAGAGATTATGTGAAATTTACAATTCTATAACCTAACTCTATATATATCTCGTTATATCATTAATTATAAGGTGGTAAAATCATTTGTGCTGTGTACAATGAATCCTCTCTCTAGAGAATTCTCTCAATGAAGAATTTCATAATTCTCAAGAGAAATGTAATTATTTTTCATGTAATTATAATTTATTCATTGGATTATATAAAAGAAAATCGGTGGGAATGGATCCAACCATCTTTATCTGCAATCAAAACCTTAGGTTCTAACTCTTAGAATTCTGATTTGTGTCATAATTCTCAAAACACCCCCTCTCTAGGACCAAAAATTCAAAAAATAAAATTTATCCTGATTTTACCATCCCATTATGGCATGGGTTGTTAAAACCTACCCACCATAACAATTTTCATCCTCAATAAGTCACCCCATAAATCCCTCATGAACCATCATGATCACTGAGACTTAATGCACGACCGAAGTATCATAATTTTTTCAGTTATATTCATGCCATTATCACACCCAAATTGAATTTACTACATAAAATCTTACTACCCCACTAATCATATAGAGGATCATTTCCACTAAATTCCACAATTGTGTCTGAATCCTAGTGTAATTCATGAATTCTCAATTCACTGGCGTCACACTCATCAATTGATGCTATAGGTTTACACCAATTTATCACTCACTTGGAGTCACACTCGAGTGTCATGTACTTATTCTCATCAGAATCCAACATTTTACTTCTAAGACTATATTCATATCATAATTCCTCATCTCTTTACACATGTCAACATGGTACCCAGAGCAACAACATTTCCCCAAACTTGGTCACCAACTAGTTTATTTACCAAAACACACGCCTAGTCATACTAACTTACTATCATCTTAAACCTAGAGACTTTAAATTATATCAAGTACAAATATAACTCAATTTTCATTAACTAATACCCCTATCTAATAATTTTCCATCTATCACACATAACTTGGTTTCATGTATCTAAATGTAATCACCAAAACTAAAACCACCTCCTTGTTGGGTCAATAATAACTAAATTTTGGAAATCTACTATAAACCACTCAAAATAAGATCTAGAAACTTAGATAACACATGGTATACTCCCCACCATATAATGTTACTTAAAATATTTCTCAAGTATAATTTTGACTAATTCCAATATTTCACACATGTCACTTCTCCTGAGGCACACTGATACATCCTTAAAAACAAAGGTCAAGGACCAATCTCATATCATTCATACCACAATACACTGATCAATATATGAGGTTTCCTCTCACCATATAGTAGAACCTATAATTCCCATAAAAACCTTAAGAAACCATGTTTTCAACAAACCATATCAAAAACATCATCTCTACAATCCATTTCAAGGGAAACCATCTCATGCACACTTCATAAAACTGTATGGATATTTATTTATAACAATTCTTTATGACCCCTTTACTAAAATAAAGTATGATCAAGCAGTTTTGAACCTTAGTGCCACCTCTCTATAACATATGACTCATAACATATATATTAGTATCCCAATAATCCTAGGCCCACTATCCAAGTTACATGCTTACCATATAGTGACCAAGGATATACATTCCATTTTCTTAAAAAATTTCCATAAGGTAAATATTATATCTCACAAATAAACACACAATCCCAAGAATATAAGGATTAGTGTCTTTAAGGACTAGACACATAATCAACTTATTTTACATCCCTTTTTAACATTTATCCATAATTGAGACACACTATACTCTCTCATATACTCTATATACATTATAATCATCTTCATAACTTTGGGAATGAAAACATAATAAATGGGTGAGATAAAATTTTTAGTAAGGGTAAACATAAGAGATGATAATTGAATATCATAAATGAATAAAATATGAGCGTATTAGTATAATAAAGATACATAAGAAAATTTATACCCAACAAAGAATAGATCCTAAATCATATAATATTACTTAGAATAACATAAGACATGAATTAAAAGAGTGTGGAAACATGAGTCAATAAACATGATCCATGAAAGTTTAACACAGTAATGATAATAATCATAAAACAATGAAACATCTTTCAAATTTTTGAAAAAATTAGGATATGGGACATTACATTCATGATCTACACTATCAGTTACCATGCTTACTAGAAACTATAATATACTAGTGAATACTTATCTCATGATAAATAAAGTTTAAACTAATGTATTAGAGGATGTTATAGTAAAACACTTATCATCATCCATACTTATGAATTTCACTTTAAATCAATCAATTATCACATCATAAAGAACACATGGAAATAAAATGGGTTTCATATGGATTAACATAAGGAAATCAATAATAATTCCATAAAAAATCATAACATGATAAACCCATGTAAAATATATGGGTATACAATGATATCAAGTGACTTTCTAAGTAAATACCATTTAATAAAGATAATAAATCACATAGTATTTACTCTATATAGATAAAGGATATAATATTAAGTTAAAATTTTACCCAAATAAATCAATGTATGGAATATAAGTGAACATCCATCACTAAAATGAGTCAAAAATATGGTATTCACAAAGTAAAGTCATTGGTGAAAATATAGGGTAATACATAGTGGATTATTAGGTAAGATAAAGGAAGGGATGGATCAGTCCTTCAAAAGAGAAGGACATTAAATAGGTCATAAAAACAAATAAGGTGGATGGTTACATTAAAATAATATCCTTATCAAGAATAATTTATTTAAAAGGATATCTATGTATATGAAAAACATTTTTAGGGTCATTAGGAAAAATCTATTTGGAAATAATAAACATCCATTATCTTTTAAATATATATATATATATATATTATAAATAAATGAGAATAAGATATTCTTTTAAAAACCATTAAATATTATAAAGGAATTGTCATATAAAATGAAAAATATTTTAGAAAGATGTGTTCACATGGAAAAGTTAGAAAGAGATTATTTTTAAACTTTGATGAAAATGAAAAATATGAAAAATGTTAAAAATTTATTTAAAATTTTTAAGAAGATAAAGTAGTATAAAATGACCTCAATCAATTATTTTGGCATAGATAAGGGTATTTTTAAAATCATCCAATGAATTAGGATATTTAAAATGGGAGCTTCCTGACTAAAAAAGATATGGGGTTGGTTTTACTTACAAGAAAAAATTTGGGTAAAATAGGAGTCAAGGGGTATATAAAACCCCATGAATATAAAATTAAAATTATTATTGGATTTATAAATAATAAAAATTCCTCATATGTATTATCTTTTAAAAATAATTATGATTTGAAAATAATATTGGCAATGAAACTCTTACAATTTTAGAAACATTTTGTTCAAAACCACTTTCAAGTTATGTATATTTTGAATATTTGGTAATTTGAATAAATTGAATTAAATTCCTCTTAAAACCCCATTAATATGTCGAAATAAATTCATTATGAATTAATCACAGAGTTTTTTTTTACATTTTTTCAAAAAAAAAATTGAAAATACATCTTTGTTAAAAAAAATATTTTTTTACCCCTCAAAGGCGACACCTGGTGTACCGCCTTTGGGGGTTTTTGCACC
This sequence comes from Viscum album, assembly GCA_963277665.1. Classification (NCBI taxonomy): domain Eukaryota; kingdom Viridiplantae; phylum Streptophyta; class Magnoliopsida; order Santalales; family Viscaceae; genus Viscum; species Viscum album. The sequence goes on along the minus strand of OY728146.1, from coordinate 1,582,894,169 downwards.
CAAAGCAAGGCGGCACATGGTGTGCCACCTTTGCCCAAAAATAAACTGCAAAGGCGGCACACCAAGTGCCGCCTTTTCATTAATATTTTTTTAAATTTTTTTATTTTTATTTTTATTTTTTTGTTTTGTTTTGTTTTATATATATATATATATAAGAAAACGTTTCAGCAGAATTTTTCTGCTATTTAATATCCAGCAGCACTGCCATTACAGCAGTCTGGATTCTAATAGAAACCCTCACCTTGGACTCCCTTTTATAAGGGGGCTTGCCCTGGAAATCATACGGCATTTCTGATGGGGGATTCTGGTTCTTTTTTTCCTGCGCAGTATATTCTGTGTTTCTGATGTGGGATTCTGTTTCAAGTACGCGACTTTGAAAGACTATAAAACATAAAATATAATACCAACATAAATTAAACTTTAAACATTGATTAAACATATAAGTAATAGTTTAAAACCAAAATAATTTCATAAAAATGTTGATATAAATTAATTTATAAGCTTTCAAAACCACCTACTTGAAACTTAAACATATTTCAAGTACGTGACTTTGAAAGCTTATAAAAGATAAACTATAATACCAATATAAATGAAACTTTAAACATTGATTAAACATATAAGAAATAGTTGAAAACAAAAATAATTTCATAAAAAATGTGGACCAAAAATAATTTATAAGCTTTCAAAACCATCAACATGAAACTTAAAAATGTTTCAAGTTACCGACTTCGAAAGACTATAAAATATAAACTATAAGACCAATAAAAATGAAACGTTAAAAATTAATTAAACATATAAGAAATAGTTGAAAACGAAAAAAACTTCCTAAAAAATATCCATAAAAATTAATTTATAATCTTTCAAAACCGTCTACTTGAAACTTAAAAATGTTTCAAGTACACGAATTTGAAAGACTATAAAACATAAAATATAAGACCAACATAAATGAAACATTAAAAATTGATTAAACATATAAGGAATAGTTGAAAAGCAAAAGAATTTCCTAAAAAATATTGATGAAAATTAATCTATAATCTTTCAAAACTGCCTACTTGAAACTTAAAAATGTTTCAAGTATGCAACTTTGAAATACTATAAAACATAAACTATAGGACCAATATAAATGAAACTTTAAACATTGATTAAAAATATAATAAATAGTTGAAAACAAAAATAATTTCATTAAAATTATTGATTATATATAATTTATATGCTTTCAAAAGCACCAGCTTGAAACTTAAAAAAGTTTTAAGTATGCGAATTTGAAAGACTATAAAATATAAACTATAAAACGAATATAATTGAAACTTTAAACATTAGTTTAACAAATAATAAATATTTGAAAACAAAAATAATTTCATAAAAATGTTGATGAAAAATAATTTATAATCTTTCAAAACCGTCTACTTGAAACTTAAAAATGTTTCCAGTTCGTGACTTTGAAAGACTATAATTATATTATTAATTAAATAATTAATTATTATATAATTAATAGTTATATTAATAATTAACTAAATTATTATTATATAAGTAATAATTATTGAAATATAATTAATAATTATTATATAAGTAATAATTATTGAGTAATAAAATATAACACCAATATAAATGAAACTTTAAACATTGATTAAACATATAAGAAATAATTGAAAACAAAAGGAATTTCCTAAAAATGTTGATGAAAAATATTTTATAATAATTATATTACTAATTAACTATTATATAATGAATACTTATATTACTAATTAACTAATTAATTATTAACTATTTATTATATGTTTAATCAATATTTTAGGTTTCAATTATATTACTCATATATTTTATGTTTTATATTCTTTCAAATTCGCGTACTTGAAATAGTTTAAGTTTCAAGTAGACGGTTTTGAAAGCTTATAAATTATTTTTCATCGACATTTTTTAGGAAGTTATTTTTATTTTCAACTATTTATTATATGTTTAATCATTGTTTAAAGTTTCATTTATATTGGTCTTATAATTTATATTTTATAGTTATTCAAAGGCATGTACTTGAAACATTTTTTAGTTTCAAGTAGGAGGTTTTGAAAGCTTATAAATTATTTTTCATGGATATTTTTTACAATTTTTTTATTTTTTTCAACTATTTATTATATTTTTAATAAATATTTAATGTTTCATTTATATTGGTCTTATATTTTATAATTTATTGGATTTCAAATTCACGTACTTGAAATATGTTTAAGTTTCATGTAGGTGGTTTTGAAAGCTTGTAAATTATTGTTTATCAACATTTTTTATGAAATTATTTTTTTAACTATTTCTTATATGTTTAATCAGTTTTTAAAGTTTCATTTATATTGGTCTTATAGTTTATATTTTATAGGCTTTCAAAGTCACGTACTTAAAATGTGTTTAAGTTTAAAGTAGGTGGTTTTGAAATCTTATAAATTAATTTGGATCAACATTTTTTATGAAATTGTTTTTGTTTTCAACTATATCTTATATGTTTAATCAGTGTTTAAAGTTTCATTTATATTGGTCTTATAGTTTATGTTTTATAGTCTTTCAAAGTCACGTACTTGAAACTGAATCACAAATCAGAAACGCAGAATGTACTGCGCAGGAAAGGGAGAACCAGAATCCCACATCGGAAATGCAGTATGGTTTTCAGGGAAAACCCCCATATAAAAGGGAGTCCTGGGTGAGGGTATCAGTCAGAATCCAGACTGTTGTAATGGAAAAACCACTGGATATTACATAACAGAAAAATTCTGCTGAAAAGTTTTGTTATATATATATATATAACAAAACAAAACAAAAAATAAAAATTAAAAAAAAACTTTAAAAAATATATTTAGGTAAAGGAGGCACCTGGTGTTCCGCCTTTGCGGTTAATTTTTGGGCAAAGGCAGCATACCATGTGCCGCCTTGCCCTAGGCGGAAAAACCCCCAAAGGCGGTGCACTAGGTGCCGCCTTTGGGAGGTAAAAAAATAAATTTTTTTACCCGGGTGGTATTTTAAAAAATATTTTTTCGAAAAAATGAAAAAAATACTCTTAATCACACCATATTAAAGGTATCATGGTTCACATTAATAAATAAGTCTAAAGAAATTAAATTTTAGACAAATAACACCTTACCTCATTTCCCTATATAGTAAAATACACTATACGATCATGTATAATAAACATAAATATATTAATCACCAGTTTCATAAAAAAAATTCATACACATAAAATTTTATAAAATTAATCTATAATTATTCTCCAGATTATATTATTTATTTATTACCTATTTTCAATATCGGGTGTGGGTAATCTTGACCTTTTTAAATTAGTTTCATAAGATCGGTTTTGTGATTTGTTATTCTCACAAAGTTATTAATTCCAAGTTTATTAAATTTACTATAATTTATGACTTATAATGATTTATGATGTTTAAATTTTATTTCATGAGTATATTAGTCTTTATCCTATAAGATGAGATGGGCAATGAACATTTTTTGGCGATTTTTAACCTGCGAAGGGTGTTTTCTTAATTGATGAGTTAAATATTGATGTATAATTTCTATAACCAAAACTAAATCATCATATTGTCCTATTAATTAACTTTTCATAATCATCTAAGATATAATTTCATAGCATTGTTCAAGTAGGTAGTCAAACTGACCCAAATAAGAACATACCATGATTATCGATGATTATGAGGTGATTTAGTTGCAATATCATTACACCAGTAATATAATGATATAATTTAATATTTATTAGTGTAATATATTATAATTATAAATGATTTATGATAATAATAAATTTATTTTAAAATATTACATAATTTGAAAAAAAAACCCTCTTAGTATGCTTGTTTTAAATGATTGAAATAATGATAATAATTTGTTGATCATATCATTAATAGGTTGTCCAATTTATCATTAAATTTTAATTATATAATATAAATAATATTTATACATTACTAAACATACCATGATAATTCATTTAAGGTGGTGATGAAAATTAAAATAGAAATAAATCATTCCCTTAAAGTGGTGGCCAACACGTACGCATGGTTGATGATTTTGTTTTCTATAGAATGAGATAAATGAATAATATGTTTTATAATTTAAGAATCTAAAATATGTTATGAATATCATAATTATTTATTAAATTAAACATTATTACCATCCATTTAAGTTGGTTAAAGAAAGTGAAACATGATGTTTTGTGGAGGTGGTAGTCCGCGTACACAAAAATGTCGTTTTCACTTTTCATAGGGGGAAGGGAAGGGTTGTTAAATATTATAGCATAATTATAATAACATACCATTATAATTAGATAATAATTTTATCATTTTTATAGGGTAAATATAAATTTTATAAAAAAAATAACATAAGGAAAAGAGGAAAAGAGGAAGATGCGATTAAAAAAATATACCTCACTACTTGGGTTATCTCTTTTTCAAAGGGGGTTAAACCTTTGAATTATGGTATTTTGAGAACACCAAATTATCCTTAAGGTTTTTATGAGTTTTGGATAAACTAAATATGTTTTTTAGGGGAATTGATTAGAGGAGTTCCCCTTTTATAAGTGAAAAGTGTGTCATTTTAGTAAATACCTAAAACTTTTCATTAAGGGAAAGTTACTCTCAAGAAAAATGGATAAAAAATTGATAAATAATAGATATTATAATATATAATGTTGATAAATGCATAAAATACTCAATTAGAAAAAAAAATTAACATTTTTTTCCCTTTACCTCTTAGTTTACGCATTTTTACCATTTTGGTTTTCACCACGGTAACTAATTTTTCACTAAGATAACATAATTTTTATGCATAAAAATAAGGTGGTATGTATTAGATAATTTATAATAACTAATTATAAATTTTAAATCCATTTATTCTGATTCAATTTCTAATAGTTTTGAAATTTAATTTTAATATAATAAATGTATAATGTATTAGAAAAATTGAGAAAAATATTACTTGAGTTTTAAAATTTCAAATATAGTTTTGTAATCTATAATAAATACTTTTAATTTTATATTTTCAACTATAAAATTAATATTGTTCAAAAAAAAAATTCAAACATTTCTAATTCATACTTATATACTAATAATGGCATAAAAGTCGCAGTATTGGTATATTTCACTATTCACCTAAAAGTCAATTTAAAAAAAATATAAAAAAATAATGCTAAGATAATTTTTAAATTATAAAGTTTTATCTAATTTAGATTCTAAAATTTATAAATTTAGTTTTTAAATTAAAATACCAAATATAAATAAAAACCACTTTTATTGAAAAATGACATTTTTAGACATTAAGTGTTCTTAATATTATTTAACATAAATTTAAAATTTAAAATATTTTAAAATAATATTTCATATAAAATAAAATTTTAAACTTTTTCAATTTAATCAATTAGAATAAAATATACAATACTTAACAAAATGTTTCTTTGAAAAAAAATATTACTTTTATAGTAAATACACTTTAATAAATACCATTAATTATTTATATTCTAAAAATTAATTTTAATAAACAATTTAAATTAAAATATTTATTTTAATTTTATAGTTACATCATATTATATGTTAATAATATTCTTATTAATATTTATATACAATGAATAAATATCTATATATATATAATATTTTAATACAATATTTTTATTCCATTATGAGTTATATTATTTTAAGATTACTATTTAAAAATACATGAATTTAGCATACCTATTGGACATATGACTAACAACCATATTTTCAATGACAATATTTATAACGTCTAGATTTTGTTCCTATAAATTAACTTACTAAATCATTCATTCATTCCACCCTCATGTCATTGGCCATGATTCTTATTTCATATTATAGATTTTGCATAATGATTTATCCTTTCATGGTGATCATCCTCATTATAGGTTTTTTTTTGATATTGGTGATCCTCAAGGTTGAATATGATATAGGAAATTTACTAGCCATAAATATTTTATTATTTTCTATCTATTTTCCCTATGTATTTATACACTTTTAATAGATGCACTTCATCCATGGTGAGTAATAATCCATGCTATTTGGTTCTTAGTTTTATATGATTTTATTTTAATTTCACACTTATGAATGAATAAAGTGCCTTTAGTTTGGTTCATATCTTATAGGGAACTTTTTTTAATCTTGTTTCAATCCTTTTGAAATAATATAGAAACATTCTTTAAAATTATAGACATAAAATGATGATGATGATGATTATGGATCCTAAAACCTAAGGAATTACATTGTACCCATTAAATCAATTTTGTCCTATTAATTTTTATTATCAATTTCTAATAACAATACTTAAGTGTATCTAAAGATAATAAAGTCTTAAGATATATATTCTATGAGATATAAACCTTTTTATCCTAGGGAAGACAAAAAAAATATTTTTTTCTTCATGATAAGAATATATTAACATTTTCAACAAGTTATTCCAAATATGCCTCTATAGATAAGTCTTAGGATCTTCTAGGAACATACCTTCCAGAACTTCATTTTCAATATCCTATTTCAAACCAAATATTAAAACCAAAATTATTATGATAATATCCAACCTAATCATAGTAAATGGATATATGATTATTAAATCTCAATCCTAAGATATCTTCTCTAATAACAAATTCATTTAAACTTATGATACTTTAATTTCAACTATGACACACTTGGTTCATACCATAACTCTCCTGGTTCATCCCGGGTTACTTTAAGTTATGTTCTCTCATACTTCTTAACCAAATCCATTAAGTAACTAGGAAATAAATCATTAATAGTGGATTCAAAACAGAATGTGATTAACAAAAGTATATCCTCTAGGAGTGTCTATCCAAGTGTATAGTAATAGTCCCACTCTTCGTACATCAGGGTGATGATTGAGTCAATGATCAACTAGCCATTTTGGGTTAATTATCCCTAGGTTCATATGTCCCACCACCAAATCAACTTTTCAGTATCAAGAAAGATATGTTTTGATAGGAAAACCAAATACTTGATACTTTACCAATATTTTAGGATGTCACTCTATACTAATGCTCATACCTAGGTTTTTCACTAAGGTTCTATAACCCTGACACCAAAGTTACTTAACTGATCTTAGAAAATAAAAAACACAACTTTTAAACCAACTATAGTAACCTAGTTTAATCATTCATTTATATTACAATATTTTTATAATGTAAACATTATATCTCACAAATAAACACACAATTATAAGAACATAATGTTTAGTGTCTTTAAGGAATAGCTACATGAGTAACTTATTTTATAACCCTTGTGCACATTTATCTATTTTTGTGCCATAATATACTCCCTCCTATAATTCTTATACAATATACTCATCTTCATAACTTTTTTAAATGGAAACATAAGAAATTGGTGAGCTCATATTCTTAGTAAGGGTAAACATAAGTGATAATAATCGAATATCAAAAGTGAACATAAGATGAACATATGGGTATAGTCAAAATATATAATAAAATTCATAAGCAATAAATCATAGATCATAAATCATGGATTATTAATTTGAATAAAATAAGACATTAATCAAAAGAGAGTGGAAACATGAATTAAAAACATGATCCATGAGATATTAAAACACAAAATATAAATTTTTATTAATATTTGAAAAGGAAATAGGTTGGAAAAGCAGGTAAAACAATCGATGGGTCTTGTAAAATTGTAAACTGAGAGAATCCCCAATAACAATTTCCATAAATCCTAAATAAATGGAACTAATTCTATAGAACTCTATGATAGGGAACCCCGGATATGACTTAGATTCCAAAAATTAATCCATATAGTTACCTTTGTTCCACATGTTAAGAAGATCAATCCTATTGGTGAAGAGGGACTTATAATTAAAAATCAGGCACTTGATGTTTCATGGAGTCTAATTGATCTCTTTAAGGGAGACCCAAATGATCTTTATGTATATTTCAACTTTAGTAAAAGAAATATTTTTAGAGAGAGAAAAATTAAGGCCATGCATAATGGAATTATCTTCCGATCTGAGAGAGTCACCATTGACATAGAAATCTCTAAAGGAAAAGATCGTTGAACCTATGGAATCATAAACCATATTATATTTACATCGTATATATAAATATTATATATTTAATTTAATAATTTTAAAAATAAATCAATGTATGACATATAGGTGAACACACTTCAATCAAATGAATAAAAAATTGGGTATTCACAAAGGAAATACATTGGGAAGAAAGTTATGATCATAAATACAAGATGATTAGGAAAGAAAAATTCAATGATAGATAATTCCTCCAAAAGATAAGGAAATTAGATATTTCATCCAGATAATAAAATGTGTGGTTAATTTATGTCGAAGTATTTGGATTTAGATGAAAACCATGTTTAATATCATTAAGAAAAATCGCTTTGTAAATAATAAACATTCATGGTATTTTGAAAACATTTTATATTGAAGTATTTTATAAATAAAATAGAATAATATTTTATTTTATAAAACTATTAAATATTAGAAAGGAAGTATCATAAAAACAATCAGGATGATGAAAAGATGTGTTCACATGGAAAATGTGAAAAATATATTCTATTTTACATTTTGATGAAAATGACCCACATGAAAAACATTAAAAATTAATTTAAAACATTTTAAAGATTATCAAGTAATATAAAATGGAATAGATCATTTATTAAGTTATATATAAGGTCATTTTCAAAATCATCCAATTAATTTAAACATAGAAAAAGGAGGTTCCCGACCAAAAAAAAGAGATAGGGTCAGTTTCACTTATAAGAAACACTTCAGGTAAAATATGAGTCGAGGGGAAATGAAATATCAAGGGGGTGTATAAAATCCCCATTAACATACAATATAAATTATGATAGGTTTTATAAATAATAAAAATTCCCCATATGACTATCTTTTAAAAACAATCTTGATTTTAAAATAATATTAAAAATGAAACCCTTACAGTTTGAGTAACATTTTGGTCAAAACCACTTTTAACTTAGGCATCTCTTAAATCGATGTTAATTTAAAAAAAATTAAAATATATGGAACTTAAAACCACATTAATATGGTAAAATACATTCATTATTTAGTAATTACTCCATATTAAAGGTATCATGCTTCACATTACAAAATATGTTACAAGAAATTAAATTAGAGACAAAGAACCCATTACCTTTTTTCCATAGTAGAATACACTCTAATATCTTATATAAAAAATATAAGTATCTTAATCACCTATTCCAGAAACATTTTAATATACATAACCTTTTACAAAATTAATTTATAATTATTATTTACATTTAAACTCGTTAGTTATTACTTATTTGTGATTTTGAGTGTGAGTAATCTTGATAGTTTTGAACTTGTTTCGTAATAGTAGTGATTTTATTCATTATTATCCAAAATTTCATCATTAAAAGTTTATTAAATTTACTATAACTGAAGAATTATAATGATTTATGAAGTTTAAATTCCCTTTTATGAGCACTTTAGTCTTTATCCTAGAATATGAAATCGATAACGAACATTTTTTGATGATTTTAAACCTATAAAGGGTTTTTTATTAATTAATGAGTAAAATATTGATGTATATTTTCCATATCCAAAACAAAATTATCATATTATACCATTAATTAAGTTTTCATAATTATACATGATATAATTTCATATAATTATTCAAGTAGGTGGTCAAACCGACCCAAATATGAACATGCCATGATTATCGATGATTATGAGGTGATTCAGTTGAAATATTATTACAAAAATATCATAATGATATAATTTAGTTTATATTAGCTTGATATATAATAATTAAAAAGTAATTATAAAGAGAACTAATTCATTTTAAAATATTACATAATTTGGATAAAAGATTTTCCTCATGGTACACTTATTTTAAATAATTAAACTAACTATAACCATTTGTTAATCATATAATTAATAGGTTGTCCAATTTTTCGTAAAATAACTTTAATGGTATCATAAAAATAATATTTATCCATTAAAAACATTATAATAACCATCCATATAGGGCGGATATGCAAAGAAAAAATGAAAATCAATCGATCTATGGATGTCATAGTTCACATGTGTACATGGTTGAAGATTTTATTTTCTACAGAACTGGAAAAGTGAATAATATGACTGATAATTTAAGAATATAAAATATGTTATAAATATAATAATTATTTATTAAATTCAACATTATTACTATCCATTTATGTTGGTTCAGGAAAACAAATCATGAAGTTTTGTGGAGGTTGTTGTCTGCGCACACACAAATATTGTTTTCACTTTTCTTAGGGGAAAATGGAAGGGTAGATAATTATTGTACCATCATTATAATAACATAATAATATAATAATTAGAATTATTTTATAATTTTAATATAGTTAAAATAAATTTTTGAGTGAATAAATGAATTTAAGGAAAAAGAAATGTGGAATAAGCACTTAGAAATATATATTTAACAACCTGGGTTACCTCTTTCATGAAGAGGGTTAAACCATAGAAAAATGGTATTTTGAGAATATAATATTCTCATTATGCTTTATAGGATTGTTTAACAAAGTGTTGGGAAATTTTTTTTCTAAACTAATGGGGTTTTTTTGTGAGGGGGTGAGGAGAGGAGTGCCCCTTTTATAAGTGAAATATAGTGGTATTTTTGTAAATACCCAAAACTTTTCAATAATGGAAAGTCGCACTCAAGAGAAATGGATCAAAAATTGATAAATAATATATTTATTAAGATATAATGTTTATCCATAACTCAAACACTCAATCAGAACATTTTTTAACATGTTTGTCCCTTTACCTCTTATGTTACTCATTTTTATCATTTTAGTTTTCACTATAGTAATAAGTTTTTACCTAAGGTAACTTAATTTTTATGCCCAAAAATAAATTAGTAATTATTATATAATTTGGATCCAATGATTAAAATTTTTAAATTAATTTATTTTAATACAATTTCTAAAAGTGTTAAAAACTAATTTTAATATAATAAATATAAAATGTATAAAAACAATTTTTGAGAACAATATTACATAGAGTTTTAAAATATAAAATATGGGTTTTTAAACTATTATAAATATTTTAAAATGTATAATTTAGATTATAAAATACATATTTTTCCAATAAAAATGTTTTGTAAATTTCTAGACCATACTTATATACTAATAATGGCATAAAAGTCACAGTATCAGTATAGTGCACTATTCACCTAAAAATTAATTTTCTAAAAAAATATAAAAAATTATTAATAAGATAATTTGGATATTATAAATAAAAAATGAATTTATTTTTATTTAATTCATATTATAAATTTATAAATTTATTTTTTGAATGAAAATAAAAAATATAAAGAAAAACTGCTTTTATTGAAAATTGATGTTTTTAAACATTAAGTGTTATTAATCTTATTTCATATACATTTATAATTTTAAAGATGTTAATATATTAGTTTACATATAATAAATTTTAAAAGTTTTAAATTTAATCTATTAGGATAAAATATACAATATATAACAAAACGGTTCTTTGAAAAAAAGAAATATTATTTTTAAACTAAATTTGCTTTAAAAAATACCATTAATTATTTATATTATAAAATTTAATTTTACTACTTCGTTGATATTAAAATATTTTTTTTGAATTTTATATATACATTATATCATATTTTAATAATATTATTATTGTTGTTGTTATTTATATATAATGCATAAATATATATATATATATATAATATTTTACTATCATATTTTTATTTCATTGTGAGCTATATTATTTTAAATTTACTACTTAGAAATGCATGAATTTGGTATACCTATTGGATATATGACCAATGACCATATTTATAGTGTCTATATTTATAATAGCCTAATTTTAGTCCTATATATAGACTTACTAAATCATTCATTCATTCCACACTCATTTTGCAAGGCACAGTTCTTATTTCATATTATATATTTTTCATAACACTTTATAATTTCATGGTTCACTTCCTCTTTATGGGTTTTGTTTGGATATTGGTGATCCTCATTGTTAAAGATGATCCAGGAGAATTCCTAGTCATTAATATTTTATTCTTTTATATATATTCACCCACTTTATTTATGCCCTTTTAATGGATGCACTTCATCTATGGTGAGTAATAATACATGGTGTGTAGTACTTAATTTTTATTATTTTTTTATAATATTAAACTTATGAATAAATAAAGTTCCTTTAGTTTGTTTCATATATTAGAGGTAAATTTTTCTATCCATATTTTAATCCTTCTGAAAGAATATAGAAATGTTCTTTAAAATTATAGATATAAAATAATAAAAATAATTGATCCTAAACCCAAGGGTATTACACCCCCCCCCCCCCTTAAAAAAATTGTGTCCTAGAAATTTTAGTTATCAATTAATAATAAAAATACTTATGGGTATCTAAAATTAATCATGACTTAAGATATAGATTATATTAGATACAAACTTTTCTATCCATGGTAATACTAGGTAATATATTTTTACTCTCGTAATAATAGTATGTTAACATTACCAACTAGTTATTCCAAATATGCCTCTATAAATAAGTCTTAATCATTCTTAGGGGCATACCTTCTATAACTTCATTTTCAAGATCTTGTTTCCTACAAAATAATAAAATCAATATTATTTGGATAATATCCAACTGAATCATAGTAAATAGTCATATGAATATTAAATATCAATCCTAATATTTATTCTCCAATAACACCTTAGTTTTAACTTGTGATACTTTCATTTAAACTATGTCACACTTGGTTTATCCCATAACTCTCTTGGTTTATCCTAGGTTACTTTAAATTATGTTCTCTCATAATTCTTAATCAAATCCCTTAAAGTAATTAATAAATAAATTCTTAATAATGGATTGTAAAGTGAATTTGATTCTCAAATAATATACTTTGGGAGTGTCTATCTAGGTATACAGTCCTAAGACCACTTTTCATGCATCAAGGTGATGATTGATTCAATTATCAACCAATCCTTTTAGGGTTATTACCCTGAGGTGTATCTATGCCACATCCTCATCCAATTTAAAGAATCTAGATATGTATGTTTTTTTTTGGAAACCCACCTTCTCATGAATTTACTAATACTTCGGGATATTACCCTATACTTAGACTCATGTCTTGGGTTTTTAATAAGATTATCTAACCCTAACACCAAAGGTAGCTAAAATAATCCTAAAAAATAACTAAACCCTACTCTAATACCAACTATAGTGACCCAGGATTGACATGACTTTATCTTACAAAATTTTCATATGGTAAACATTACATATCAAAAATAAACACACAATCCCAAGAATATGAGGTTTAGTGTCTATGAGGGATAGCTATAAAAGAAACTTATATTATGAACCTTGATAACATTTCCCATTAATTGAACCACACTAGAATCTCCCCAATACTTTTTATGCATAATTCTCATATTCATAATCTGGGGAAATGTAAACATAATAAAGGTATAAGCACAAATGCTTATAAAGTTTAAACTTAAGTGATAATAATCGAATATCGGAAGTGAACATAATTTGAGTATATGATTATAATCAAGATACATATGAAAACTAATACCAAATAAAGTATATATCCTTAATCATTACATATGAATTGTAATAACATAATACATATATCAAAATATTGTAAAAATATGATTCGATAAACATGATCCATGAGATCTTAACATAGTCCTTATAATAAGCATAAAATTGTGAAACATCTTTCAGATTTGGAATAAACATTAGTATAGGGAACATTACTTCCATGATCCACACCATCAGTTTCCATGATTATAAGAAACATAAATGTACACAAAAATAATTATCTCATGAGATATAAACTTTAAACCAATGCATTAGAGGGTAATATAGGACCCCAATCGTCATCATCCATACTCATGTGTGCTAGTTTAAATCAATCACTTATCGAATCATAAATAACCCATGTAAAGAAAATTGTTTTCATGTGGATTCACATAATGGAATCATCAATAATTCCATCAATAATAATAACATAATAAACCCATGGAAAATAAATAGGTATAAAATGATATTAAGTAACTTTCTAGGTAAATATCATTCATATAAGATAATAAAGCATATAGGATTTACACCATATAGATAAATGGTAATAATTATGTAAATAATTTCCCAAATCAATCAATGTATAGCATCAAGGTAAACACACTTCAATCAAATTAATCAAAAATAGTTTATTCACAAAGGAAATTTATTTTTGTGAAAAGTTAGGATCATATGTAGTGGATGATTATTTAATAAAAAATCATTAATTGAACATTCCTCCAAAAGAGAAGGACTTTACATAGGTGATATGGCATTTTTTTTCTTTTTCCACATCATTTTCATTTTATTTTATTTTATGTTTTAAATGTTTAAATTAGTCTATTAATGGTTAATTATATTTTTTATTTAATTTATAGAAAGTTTGAAAATTAATTTAAATTATAATATTTAGGATTATTTTTTATAGATAAATTTATTTTTTATTTAATTATATTTTTTTCTGTGATTTAAATATTTGATTCCTTTTTTAATTTTAATTTATTTATTAATTTTACTTTGAATGGTTAACATATTAAATTTTGGATTTTATACAGGTGTGGTCGATCCATGTTTTTCTTTTCAGAAAAATTCTCATGTGTTTGTTTGATTGATGGAGGTTTTACAAAGGGGCATAGGGACTATTCCAAGTGGTATTATTTTATAAAAGCTATACCCTAAACTTAAATGAAACATTAGGTTTGGAAACCTAACATTCTCTAATGAACCCTACATTGATTTACCCAAAATTGGAAGGATGAAACCCATGTTGGTGAGGATGTACCCTATGTTTGAATCAAATGTTAGGTTTAGAAACATAAATTTTGGAATATGAATGCCACATTGGTGAAGTTAATTCACATGTATGTAAATAAATCTCATGAAATTTTAAGCATGTTTCCACTTTTTTCTTGTGCTCAAACCTGCATCAGTGATAAATAGGGGATCGAGCAGGAGATTTGTCCACATGTGTTTTCCCTTAATCTCAAAGTGGTAATTTTATAGGAGCTCGATTTTGATGAATTATTGGGATTAGAAACTTGTGACTTTAGAAGTTTATGATGCACTATGATCTTTTCAACATAGATGAACTATAATTCACTTGTATGAGAATTGAGATAAAGATATTAAGGTTTCCTAGTGAAACTTTTGAAATTTGATGTAGTTTTTAAGGAAGAAAAAAATGAGTCATGGTTGTGACTAGATTCATCTACCAATATGACTGAATTAGTTGCACATATATCAATTGAATCAGTTGAAGGGGGAAATAATCATTTTGTGACCATGAAAAAAACATATTTGAAGTACCAACCATAGAGTGACACCTCGGAAAATATGGATATGAGTAGGTGATTTCTAAAGACTTATTATTATGGAAGGTTTTTTTTATAAAAGGGGGGATATAGACACATCAAAGGAGGGAGGATGAAAAAAATTGGAGATCAGAGTGGGAGAAGAGTCACACGATAGAATTGGTATCAACAATAGTTTATGGAGAGTGGAACTAGAATATATTATATAGGGATTGAATAGGATTTGTTTCCAATAGTTTTAATGAAGATGGAGATTGGAGTTTTCTCCTTCACCTCAATCAAGTTTGGAGATCTTTAGTTTTCATAACTTGTGGATTCAAATGGTGAAATATTTATGAGTTTTCATCTCTTTAATTTCCCAATTGTAATTTTCTCTATATTATTGAGCATTGAAATGAAACCATTGATTAATTTTCAATTCTTATATCACTTCATTAATATTTTTTCTTCTATTTTGAGAATAGAACATTACTGATTATAGTGTGTTGATCTCTTAATGTGTAATGTTAGTTCAATAATAGTAGAATTTTGAAGTCGATCCTCTTTGTTTAAATTTCTCAATCCTTAATTGAGGATTTTTTTTATTATATAGGGAGTTCAATGGGTCATTATACTTGGTGATCATTGAGTGAATTGATCAACTATTACTAAAAGGATGTCATCGGATAAGATCTTGGTTGTCGACTTCAATTTAGTAAACTTAGTGAAACACATTATTAGATATTTAAATATATGTATTGATAGAGTTATATTTGTGAAAATCTTTTCAAATTATGAAGAGAGATCGAACCATTAGAATTTATATTTCATTCCACTACTTCTTAGTTCTAATAAATTATTATTTCTTTTATCCTTAATAGTTTATAAAATAAGTTTCAAAACAAAATTCCTTAGAGAAACATAAAATAAAAAATATCCGAAAATTCATGATAAATAATCTACAAAAAGAAAACCTCGTAGGATATACTTTGGGGAATACTATACTACAAGATTTTATAAAAAACATAAAGACATTTTTTTAAAGGGACTATCATAAAAAATGTACTCTTAAATTGGTGTTGTTTCCTAAGAGGCTACTAAGGAGTTTCAAAAAAATCATAATATTCTTGCTTTAAATAATTGAAATTGTGATTTTATGATTAGAAATAACCATGAAAACCCAAAAATATAAAAAAAGGTATTATCCTTACTTGTGGCATATAGGAAGTGATTATATTTTTAGGAGATGTATCCCAAATTCTGATATTTATTATTTGATAAAATTTTTCCATATTTTAAATTATGAAGGTCACTTTGGTCCATAGAGAATATCTAGAAAAGTTTTAGATTTAGGCCTATTTTGGACTACCATAATTAAATATTCTCATGAGTTATGTAGTTCCTATGAAGATTTTCAAATCCAAGGAAATATTTCTCAATGAATGAGATTACACAACAACATATTTTTTTCTGATGTCTTTGATGTTTAGAGAATGGGTTTTATGGGCCTTTTTTAAAATTCCTTTGGGTATTTATACAACTTTATTGTTTTAGATTATGTATTAAAGTATATTGAAGGTATACCAGCTATAATAGATGAATCTAGAGTGGTGTCTTAGTTTTTTAAGAGAAATATTTTTATAGATTTGGGATCCTAAGGTTTATTATTACAAACCAAGGAACTCATTTATGTAATAAGACATTGGGAGATTTGTTTAAAAGATATAGGGTTGGTCATAAAGTGTATACACCCTATCATCCTCAAGAAAATAGGAAGGTTAAAGTGAAAAATATAGTGATAAAGCATATTATTGAGAAAGTAGTTAACCTAAATATGAATGATTTGATCTTAAGGCTTGAGGATGCTTTGTGGTCACATAAGATAGCTTATAAGACTCAAATAGGGTTTTCACCCTATAAAATAGTTTTTCATAAGAGATATAATTTTACTATGGAGTTAGAGCATAGAGTTTTTTGGGATATTAAGTCATGTAATTTGAATATGTTTAAATTTGTAAAAGAGTGAAAAAAAAATTTGTAAGAGTTGTAAATTTTTTGAAATGATGGTTATGAAAATGAGAGGATTATTAAAGAGAAACCAAAGGTACTTCATGAAAAAATTATTTTGATAAAAGAATTTAAAATTAGAGATAAAGTGATTTTTACAACTCTAAGATTAAGATCTTCCCAGGTAAATTTCATTCCAAATTAAATTGACCATTTATTGTAACTCGTGTTTTCCCTTTTTGTGTTGTGTATATTAGTGATCGTGGGAAGAATTTTCCATTAACTTTAAATGGTATTAGGTATAAAATATTTAAGGAAGATAATAAGTAACCTTAGGTGGAGGAGTTCCTTTTGTTGTAAGTTTAATAAAACTAAATAATCTTGGTTGTATCTTCCATCACAATTTGTTTTTTTAGAATAAGTATAGGCGCGGTAATGAACTTTTTTACTATTAGGATTTTATTTTATTTTTCTTTTTTTTCTCAGTGAATAAAATGTTACATTTTTTAGGAAGGTGTTGATCTTATTATTCACTATGAAGAATCCCCAAATGATATGCTGAGGTGTTGGAGACAATGTGGAGTAGAACATTTTTAATTTGAGAGAATCATGAGATGATAAATTATAAATACACCAGGATCAAAACCCTTATTCTTAAAATTTGTTTATATTTTACATAAAATTTTATTTTTTTAATTTAATGTTAATTTTTTTCCATCATTAGGATCTTGAGGCTAACTTACCAGAGATACTTGCTTCATAGGAAATAATGGATGTATTGGATTATATGAAAAGGGAAATAAATCTTATATATTATGGGAGTTTTTAGTTATAATTATACTCTTTTATAAGATTTTCAATTTAATATATTTTCAGTTGTTAATTATCTAGGTTGTAATTTAATATAAATTTTTTTTCTAAGTAAACACTTCTCAACATTCTAACTAACATGAACTTATTTTAAAAATTGTTTGAATATTAATTTAAAACAAGAATATAGTTTTAGAAACTTATGTTGGAATCATTATTTTTTGTAGAAAATGGTTTTTGAGTTTCTTATGACCCTTGATCATGCTTTTAAAGTTATGAGTTAAAAAATTGTCTAAAATATATTTTAAGTGTTTCTTCCACTTTTAATTCAACATTGGGGAAAATGATGAGCTTTAAGTTTAGGGTATGGGTCTTTAATGTGATTAACTATGATTAAATTTGAACCAATCAAAACCCACTTGAAATTTTTCATATTTATGAGTTTTTAACCATCACTTATGAATTTATGGTGGGTAAATTTTTTTATGAAAATTAAAGGTTGTGATGGAACTTTGAGGAGATTAATATTTATTATCTAATAGATTTAATTGGGTAAATCAATTTTCTTTCCCTCTTGAAAAAATTGAATTTCTGTAAAATTTTAACAAACTTTTATCCAATAATTATTATCATTAAACTTTTTAATTTGGATTTAACTAATAATATTTGTATCTATATGGATTATTAAATGAAAATCATAATATAGGTTGAACTATTTATCCTTTAGCTCTTAATTTTTTATTATTTAGTTATTGGATAGGTTATTTATTCCACTAATAAATCATCACTTCACCCCATTCAATAGTGTATCTATTTATTATGTATTCTTAAATTATGTGTTTTTGTTCTCATAAACATAAAGAGAAGTTTTTAGTTCTAGTAGGATGAAAGATAAATTTGTTAAATTTACTTTAAAATTTTCAATTTATTTTTTTTTAAATAATAACCAATTTCACATTGAGAGCATTCAATTTGAGACTGAATTAAAATTTATATTAGATAATTCATAAGGGAATATCTTTATGAAAAAAAAATTAGTGGAATTTGAATTTTTTAGTCTTAAGATTAATTTTCTTTAATATAATTTGATTGATTGTTTACTTTAGGATAAGAAAACAACTAGTTATGGGATTTGATGTGGCCTATTTTTCATGTCTTTTAGCACATCATTTTTATTGTATTTTTATATTTTTTAAATGCTTACATTTTTCCTTTAATGGTAAATTATAGTTTTTGATTCATTTATATAAAGTTTGTAAATTAATGTAAATTACAATATTTATGTTTGTTTTTCATAGGTAGTTTGGGTTTTTATTTAATTGTATTTCAGTTATGTAATTTAAATATTTAATTACTTTTTTTCTTCTAATTTATTTATTAACTTTTATTTGAATAGTAATTTTTTTTAATTTTTTATTATCTCTCTATGAAGTTTATCTATACACAACTTTTCTTACAAAGGCACGTACGATCATTTGATTAATGGGTATTTGATGAAGGGGCCAGGGGACCATGTCTAATGGGATTATTTTTTGAAAGATGTACCCTAAATTTAAGTTGAATTTTAGGTACAACAGTATAATGTTTTTTTGATTTACCTTATGTTGGAAGGATGAACCCCACCTTTGTGAGGTTGTACCCTAAGTTTGAAGAAATTTTTAGGTTCAGGAACCTAATGTTTGGAAGGTGAACCACACCTTGGTGAAGATAGTCCCCACCTTTGTAAATAAAAACCACACTATTTTAAGGTTGTTATTATTTTTTCATGTGCTTGACCCTAAATGAGTGATGAAAAGGGTATTTTGTAATGTTTTGGATTTTCCATGTTTTATTTTTGGATATTATATGGATTATTTTTAAGACTAGGTGCTGAGACAATGTGTAATTACGAGGCCCGGTGTCCCAGAATAAATGTTTGAAATATATTAAATAGAACATGCACATAGTTTTCCTAAAAAATGGCATAACTTCTAAAAAGGTTCCCATATCAGAAATATTAGGGAAAAGTTCAGTTTAGAATGTGAGGTTTACCCTTGGTACGACTTAACATTAATCGGCACATGTCGTTTGTAGGAAATTTATCACGGACACGAAAGTGAATAAAATAATTAAATAAAATTATTTTTATTTCATTCTTTTGACACAGTGACCATTATTATTTAAAAATACTATTATGAAAAAATCCAAGGGTTATCCACATAACCCTAGAGATGTCGAAGGACCCTTAGATAGAGCTTTATATAATTCTCTCAAGCAATCGGTGATGGAATTTTGGATCTAAGATTGACGTACCTAAAATTTGATGGATCTTTCCAATGACAATGAAGATGCATAGTTCTTCAATAGTGATCAAACCAAATCTAGGTAGGGTGTTTTTTTTTGTTTTTTTATTCTCCATTCTTTATTTATATGATAATTGCAGACCAATCAACCAACAGTTTGATCCACGGATCAATCGTTTTACGGGATGGGTATGATTATGGGGTTTAATCATGATAATTACTTATGTTTATGGATTTCTTAACATGTCATTATAATGGATAAAAATTTATATCTACATGAAAAATAGATTTAGGATCATTCCTCAAATATTTTCTTATGCTTACCCCCCCCCCCATTCATCATTCGTTGTGGGTGTTCTTAGTTTATTCTGTAGCTCGACAAATCCCGATCAATTGACCGTTGCACAACCGATTCTTGGTGAAATGACACAATATCATATATCTAGGATTTTCATGACATGATGTTGGAGATAAGACAGAGACACGGTGATTAAGAAAATGGAATATTCCCAATTTTTCATTCTTTGGCGCACAATGGAGAACTATGCTTTGATCTTTTTTCTAAATAGATTTGTCACCATAATCTATTTTTCGAGTGACATAAAGGTTTGGAAGAGGTAGATCCATGATTACCAGAGTGATTGAAGTAGGAATCTGAGGTGGTTGCAACAAGTGAATGCACGGGAGAAAGAACTAGGGTTTTTTGAAAAAAGTAAATCAACACAAATTGTAACCCTAGATTACATAGCATGTGCATCCCCCTAAGTGTCGAATAGGATTTCAAGTAAGAGATAGGTATCACACAGAGTGTAGCTAGGCCTAGACGGCATGTGGTCCCTCCTAGATGAACTCGGCATGTACCTCAGAGTACATAGACATGGGTTAGACCAAGTACACGGGATGAGCTATTTACAAGCACATAGGTAGAGTACACAGGATGCCTACACGGTATGTACTACTACACGAACACGGTTTGATAACATGGAACATTTACATGGGTAGGACCCAAGGTCAAGGGACATAGCATGTAACCCTTTTAAACCTCTTGTACTCTTTTACACGTGGCATAGAACTCTTGTCCTTAGTGACTTAGACAAGTTTCATCAGGGTTTATTCCCCTTATTCTTTCTCTGACAGTTAGTATGGAATCATTTATTACTCTTAGGACTATGACCCCTTCAGTAGAACTTCCTAGATAGAGTAATTTTTTTTCCTCTGAGATTCCCAGAGTGAGATCCTCTATTCATATTTGTTCCCTAGGTGGAGTTCTTGGTATCGACGTGACCAACACTAAGCGGGTTCCAATCCTATACTTAGAGGGTTAATCCAGATTGAGTTATTGTTATCACACTATGTCTCTATCATTGATCCTCATATGAGTATCGTATCTATTCAACTATTAGTGTGTTCTTTCTCATGATGAGACCCAATGAGCAGTACCTATCAAGGATTCTATCAATGCTATCAGACTCAGGAGTGTGTTCTCTCATAAGAGTGCTTTGTGGAATCTTCGATATAGAATCCTAAGGTAGGTATACTATATTTGTGGCTTACCTCTAAACTATGTGTCTTTGTTAAGTATATCTCTATATTCTTATTATATGTTTTATAGACATGAACCTATGTATAGTTGACTATATTTCATTTCTTGTATGCTTTGTGGTTTTAGGATGTCCTATTGAGTATTGTTATACTCAAATATGCACGGGATTTTTTTCGCATGTTTCATGTCTTGTGCAGACGATCAACCTTTTTATAGATTCTTAGGTAGACCAGTACCAGATGGTTCTTAGTGAGACTGAATAAACCAAGGTGAGTTCTTGTGGTTTTCAGATAGAATTTAAAAATGAGTGTGAGATTGGTTTGGGGAAACAATGTTAAGTGTTTCAAGATCAGATTTTAGGCCAAGGACTCCAGTGTCGGTGTGGTGGCCAACGCATCCATACACCAGGTCTCTGATCACCTTCTTTTTGACTTGGTACATGATAACATTGGTTGTAGGGAAAACAATAGCACATGCATCATATAGGAATCGATTGTGGTTTCCATGTTCTTCTTGAGTTATCTCTCTAGATATATGCATTGATCTTGATATATATTGTTTGTTTCAGGATGCTTCCACAACATATAATAGATAGGATTCATTATAATGATAATAAAGATGATCTCCTCAGTGATGAGGTATTTATTTGGAGACTAGTTCTTGAGATGTTACCTCCATGTGGTGTACCATCCATACCACATATAAAGA
This sequence comes from Viscum album, assembly GCA_963277665.1. Lineage (NCBI taxonomy): Eukaryota > Viridiplantae > Streptophyta > Magnoliopsida > Santalales > Viscaceae > Viscum > Viscum album. The sequence goes on along the minus strand of OY728146.1, from coordinate 1,582,871,433 downwards.
AGTATGTGGTACTTGCAGTACCAGTGGACAATGTACACAGGTTGATCATGCTTCAAGAGTTCCAGAGACAAATACCCCTTACGTTCCAAGGTGATCCTAACCCACAGGTGTATGAAGACTAGATTGAGGTAGTGAACTATGTTTTTTATATATTCATGAAACTGGAAGATCAGATGGTGGTCCTGAAAGTGATCCTTATTCATGGCTTAGTAGGACGATGGTGAGGTTTAGCTACCTAGTATTATGATGAGCCAACACTTTGATAGACAGACTTTGAGCACCTTTTCAGATAGGAGTTCTCACTATCTATGCTGAGGGATATACATATCTAGGATCTTTTATAGCTCTAGTAGGGAAGCATAAAATAGGTTGAGTATTCAACAGGGTTTACCAACCTCTCTAGATATTTGATGGATATGGTTAGATATCATCTTTTCAAGGATCAAACCTTCGAGTGAGTTCTATGCAGAGACATCCTAGATAGATTTATTCCTCCATAAATTCCTACCTATTTTGGGTTGTTATAGATAGCTTTAGTGGTTGAGAGTTTCTTAGATGAGCAGTTATAGCCCACAGTTGTCAGCAGTGGGAAAGTGGGAGTAGATACTTTGGTAAAAGGGAGTCGATGTCAGTCCCAAGGACCTAAACATGGGATAAATTTTAGAAGAAGGTCCCAAGATAGAGGATCTATATTTCATAGATCATAGGGTGGGTCTATTTATCCTAGATATAGACGGTTATATTCATGTGATGGTAGGGTACATATCGCCCGAGATTTTCTAACCCACTGTACTGCTGACAGAGAAACTATAGATGGGCCACCGAGGTAGAGACATGGGTAGGTTTAGGAAGGTACGTAGGGAGGTAGATGTGGAAAAGGAGTTGGGAGAGTAGTAAGAGGTATTCAATGTTTTGACTTGTTAAGTCCACCACCCCTAGGTGTTCCACACCATTCTTAGGGAGTTGGAGGACAAGGGAGGGGATAGCTGCAGGCTGTCGAAGCTTACGACTTAGAGGCTCTAGGAATTATTCGAGGTACGATATGTATCTTTTCTTCTTTAGTTGTAGTACTGACATACATAGGTGTTATTCATTCCACTCTTTCCATATATCTTGTTTGATACCTATATATTCTATTTTAACTGTTTACTCGAACCTTATGGTTAGAGACTCCTACTAGAGAAGACTTAGTGATCATCCACTTATGTCGATAGTCTAACCTGACTCTTGGAGACAAGAGTTTTGGTTGAAATCTCTTGGTAGTAGTGTCATGGCCTTAAGATGAAATTCATGGTATGGATTGGTTATCTATAGTCCATGCCCATATTGAATATTTTAGATGAAGGGTGAGGTGTGTCTGTAGTGACAGAACCAATCTTTCTTTTTTTAGTGAAAAGAAAAACTAGATAGTACAGGATGTACTCATGAAAAAGAGGGTACGGCTGATTACTCATCAATTGGATAGCCTAACCCTTGGTGTAGTGGATGTTGGGAGTTTCCAGTTTCCTGTAGTGGTGGTAGAGTACAAGGGAATATTCCTTAAATATGTTCCAAGTTTACCTCCTTGCTGAGAGATATAATTCTGCATTGATCTACACCTTGGGATAGCTTCGATATCTTCACCAGTATATCATATGGTTAAACCCAGTGTTTCACCCTAGGTATCCCCAGTTTTCTTTTCCGAAAAGGCAGACGGGAGCTTGAGGTTTTGTATGGACTATCAGTTCTTTAATCAGGTGACTGTGAATAAAAAATATCCACTACTGAGGATTGATGGCCTCTTTGATTAATTGAGAGGGGCATGATAGTTCTTGAAGGTCGACCTCATATCATGTTATCACCAATTGTGATTACGAGATGAGGATATACCGAAGATGGTATTTAGATGTTTCTACAACCACTATGAGTACTTGGTGATTCCCTTTGTCATGAAGAACTCCCCACCAGTGTTCATGGGACTCATGAACTTGATATTTCAGACTTACTAAGACCGATTTCTGGTAGTCTTCATCTATGATATCCTTGTATACTCAAAATCTGGAAAGAAGCATGAAAGTCACATAAGGATAGTTCTGGATGTACTTTGAGAGCACCAGCTTTATAGAAATCTCTTCAATTTCCAGTTTGGGATTCAGGTAGTGCACTTTTTGGGACATGTTATCTCAGTGGATGGAGTGGAAGTGGACCCAGACAAGGAGGGGTAGTTGTATCTTGGGGGCCACCTAAGAGTGTGATAGAGGTGTGGAGTTTCTTTGGGTTGGTAGGATATTACTAGAGATTAATACTTTATTTCTCCATAATATCAGCACCCATGACAGCTTTGACTTGGAAGGGGAATCCTCTCATGTGGATAGAGGGGTTCCAACATGATTTTTAGTATTTGAGGTAGATTTTGACGAGCGCTTCCATGTTGATATTTCCTGAGGAGGGTGTCAAGTATGTAGTGTTCTATGATGCATTTGGAATTGGGATTGGTTTTGTTCTAATGTAGAGGAAATCAGTGATTATATATGGTTCATGTTATTTGATACCGCATTAGTAGAACTACGTGACCCATGATCTTGAGTTTAAAATAGTAGTCTTCTCTTTGATGATGTGGCGACACTACCTGATGGGTGAGTGGTTTATCATATACTCTGATCACAAGAGTCTCAATTATATCTTCTCTTAGAAGTATCTCAGCTTAAGATAGAGTTTATGGCTATATTTACTCTAAAACTATGACTTATAAATTTTCATTATTCTTGGGAAGGGGAACATGCTAGCATATTCTCTTGGTAGGAGATCTTGTTTGTAGTTATTGAATGAGGTGTCAGAGAAATTAGACTTATTTTGGTTATTCTTTATGGATAGAGATAGATCATCTTAACTCCAATCGATGGTTTTTACCCTTATGCTCTTTCAATGAGTTAGGAAGTCACATCTTGGGGATATCGACTCTGAAACCCTACGTGCTCAGATATCCACAGGACATGCTCCTGATGGATATTCTAAAGCTGGGGATCACATTGTTCTTTTAAAAGGATGCACTATGGTTCCAGTGATGTTATAGGATGAGGTTATAATAAACTTTGATACGTCTCCTTTGGTGGTACATCCAAGTGTGGAAAATATGTACTTGGACCTCCGACATCAGTTTTTGTGGCCAGGGATTAAGAAGTGAGTTGCTGATTTTGTCTTTTGATGCCTTAATTATTAGCATGTGAAGGTTGAGCACCAAGTTCTAATGGGTTTAGATCAACCCCTTGAGGTTCTATAATGGAAGTGAGATGGGATATCTATGAAATTCAGCATAGGCTTACCACATACATCTAGGGGATTCAATTCCATTTGGGTGATCGTAGACTGACTCAACAAGTCGTCCCACTTTATATCTATACAAGAGCATTGTTTAGTAGAGATATTGGGATGCCTCTATGTGCACGATATAATATTAATCCATGGAAACCCATCAATGATTTTTTCTAATTGTGATGATCTCTTTACATCCCGATTATAGAAGGGATTATAGGAGGCGTTTGGGATCAGTTACAATTGAGTAAAGCGTTTTACCCAAAATTGATAGCCAAACTGAGTGGACCATTCAGGTTCTAGAGGACATGTTGTGATCTTTCATGTTGGACTTTGGCCGTAGTTGGGAGGATCACCTACCACTAGTGGATTTTTTATACAACAATAGATATCATTCCACCATCAGTATGGAACCATTCTAGGCCTTGTACAGGCAACCCTGAACGTCACCACTTTGTTGGATTAACCCATGATAGTTAGCAATCATGGGATCAGAATTGGTGCGATCTAAAATAGAGAATGTGAAGATCATTTAGGGGTGGATTAAGACTATATAGATCCATCATAAGTCTTATCCTAACATGCTTCAGTGGCCTTTGGAGTTTGAGGAATGACACTATGTTTTCTTATGGTTTTCACCTCAATGTGGATTATAGATATTTGGCCAGGGTGGCAAGCTATATTTGAGGTTCATCAAACCTTTATAGATACTACATAGAGTTGGAGAGGTGTAATAATTCTTAGCTCCACCTCCACAGTTAAATCGGGTACACAACGCATTCTATGTGTCGTAGCTAAGGAGGTACATACATTACTCAACGCATGTTATCGACTCGGAGAGCTGGAAATTGAAGATAAAGCAACTTTTACTGAGTACCCGATAGAGATCGAGGATTTGTAGGAGTATATCCTTCATGGGTGATAAATTACTTTGGTGCATGTATGATGGAAACATGGGAATATTCATAAGAGCACATGGGATCGGGAGGCTCGTATTTGTGCTCAGTGCCCACATATTTTTGAGTATCCCTTGTTTTGGTTTTTCGAGGCTGTAAATCTCCAAGGTGGGAGAACGTAATGTATCATATTTTTTGTGTGTTATTTTTTTGTTATTTTATGGATTATTTTTTAGACCAAATTCTGATATAGCGTGCAATTTTGAGGCCCTATGTGCTCGGAATAAATTTTTAAAATATTTTAAATATATTAAATAGCACATGCATGTAGTTTTCTTGAAAATTGGAATAACTTCTAAATGGTTTCCTAGATCAGAAATATGATAGCACTGTTAAGTTTAGAAAGAAAGTTTTTTCCTAAGAACAACTTAACATTGGTCTATGTGGGGAATTTATGGGAAAGACATCATGAGCATAGAAATGAATAAAATAACAAAATAAAATTATTTTATTTCACTTTTTTTGACACAATAACTGTTTCATATTTAAAAATACTATTATGATAGAATCCCAAGGTTATCTACATAACCCTAGAGTTACATAGGACCCTTGGAGATAGATTTAGAGAATTCTCTCAAGAGATATGCAACAGAATTGCGAATTGAATATTGACATACCTTAGATTCGACCAATCTTGCCAACGATGATGACAATGAATCGTTCTTCATCAATGATCAAACAAAATAGAGTTAGGGAATTTGTTTTTATTTCTTTTATACCCCTTTCTTGATTTCTATGATGATCTCGGGCCAATCAAAAATAATATTGATCAATAGATCAGTCGTCTTGCAGGATGGGTATGATTTTGGGGTTTTATTAGGAGAATTACTTATGTTTATTGATTTATTTGCTTTTTGTTCTAATGAATATGGATTGATATAAACATGAAAATTGATATAGGTTCATTCCTTAAATATTTTCTAGTGCTTTTCTCCCAATATTCATCACTCGTCATGGGCATTCCTCATTTGGCTCACGGCTCAACAAATCCTGACCAATGGATCATTGTCCACCCAATTCTTGGTGTAATGACCTGATATAATATATATAGGATCTAAATTACAAAAATGAGTTACGACAATGGATACGAGGTGATTCAAATGATAGGGGATGCACTATTTTGTGTTCTCCAGTGTTCTTTAGTACATGAGAAAGAACAACACTTTGATCTGTTTTCCAAACGTATTTGATGCCAGAATATATTGTTTGAGTGATGGTAAGGCTTGGTTGAGGTATATCCAACACTAACATCATGATTGAAGGTAGATTTTGAGGCGTTAGTGGCATGGGCATGCATGATAGTAACAACTAGTGTTTTTGAAAAAAACCCAATCAACATGGAATGTAATCCGGGATTACATGGTGTGTGGGTCCCCCTGAGTGGAAGCTAGGGTTTTGGGTAAGAGAAAGGTATCACATTAAATGTTTATAGGCCTACATGGCGTGTGGTTCCTCCCGTATGAACTCATCATGTACCTTGGAGTACATGGAAATGGGTTAGACCAAGTACATGATTTGAGCCGTGTACTGGCACACGGGTATAGTACACAAGATGCCTACACGGTGTATACTACTATACAAACGTGATTTGATGACATGGGACATTTACATGGGTAGGACCTCAGGTTAAGAGATATGGCATGTAACCCTTATACATATCGTGAATTATTTTACACATGGCATAAAACTCTTGTCCTCAGTGACTTGGATAAGTTTTGTTAGGGTTTTTTCCCCTTATTCTTTCCCTGAAGGTTAGTATGGAATCATTTCCTACACCTAGGACTATGATCCCTTAAGTAAGACTTTTCTAGATAGAGTTGTTGTAATCCCTTAAAATGGCCCAAAGTGAGATCCTTCATTCATCTTTATACCCTAGGTGGAGTTCTTAGTATCAACGTGACCAACACTATGCAACCTTCGATCCTCTACTTAGAGGGTTAATTCATATTGAGTTGTTGGTTTCACTCCATGGACCTGGTAGTGATCCTCATCTGAGTATCATATCTCTTCATACTAACAGCTTGTTATTTCTTATGATGAGACTCGGTAAGCAGTACCTCTCATAGGGACGTCATTAGTGCTATGATACTTAGGAGTGTGTTCTCCCAGATGAGTGATTTGTGGAATCTTCAATCTGAAATACTAGGACTTGTATACTATGATTGTGGCTTACCATTAGACTGCATGTCTTTGTTGAGAATATCTAGATATTCTTTTTATATTTAATGTAAAAATATAACTTTGTAGATCTGACTGTATTTCCTTTCTTGTATTCTTTGTGGTTTTGGGGTGTCCTACTGAGTATTGTTATACTCACCCTTGCATGGGATTTTTCAACACATGTCATGTCTTGTGCAGATTATTGATATTTTGATAAATTCCTTGGTAGAACAGGACCAGATAGTGTTTAGTGAGACCACACAAACCGGGGTATGTTCCTATGACTTTTATACAATAGTCTCAGTACCTTTACTTTTAGGTTGGACTTATGTTACATACTCTTTTTGGTGGGCTTGCATTTGTCTCTATTTACTTTCCTTTACATCCTATCGTACTATGGATGTGGGACATAGATGTATTCATGCATTGGTTATTTAGTTTTTGTTACATTTCATCATTTTTTGGTATTGGATATGTGTGTGTGTGTGTAGGTATTTAGGAAATGCCTTTCATGTTAGTGATATACCTACTCAATGCTAGTCACCAGCCTCTGGCCAATTAGTGGTGCGCTTGGGGAGTCATGGCATGAGTCCCACTGGGACGGGTCATGATAGATTGAGTGGGATATATTTACACTTATTTTTTTCCTTGATCTTGATATGGAAAATTTATAGGAGCTAAAAGAAGATGAATTATTAGGTTAGTAAACCCGTGAACTTGGAACTTGATGATGTGTTATGATCTGGCCAGGATCTATGAACCAGAAGTCGCATATTTTAGAACATATAAAGAGCGCTTAAGTTTTCCTGGTAAAGCTTCTATAATTCAATATAGTTTCTAATGAAGAACAAAACGAGCTAATATTGTGACCATATTCTCCTGGTGATATGACTGAATTAGTTTCACATACATTTTTCGCATTAATTAAAGGGGAAATTGTTATCATATGACCGTGATAAAAAAATTGAAGGACTAACTAGAAGTTACACTTAGGAAATTTGGTTGTGAGTGGATGATTATTAAATACTTCTTATTCTAGAAGGTATTTTTCAATAAAATGGGGGATAAATACACATAATTTGAGGGAATATGGAATAGGTCAGAGATCATAGTGGGAGAATAGTCACATGAAAGAAGAGGCATCGATAACAGAGTAAGGAGAGAGAAACTAGAAGATATTTTATATGGATCAAGGATGATATGTTTCCAATCTTTCTGATGAATATCGAGACTAGAGTTTTCTCATGTACCTCAATCATGTCTGGATATATCTTTAGTGGTCATATCTAGTAGATTCAAATAGTGATGTATTTATAATTTTTCATCTAATTTATTTCCCAATTATAATTATCTCTATATTATTGAACATTGAAATGAGATTGTTGATTAATGTTTGATTCTTCTTTCACTTGAATTATATTTTTTCTTCTATTTTGAGAATGGAACAATAATTATTGGAGTGTGTCAATCTATTAATGTGTCATGTCAGTTCAAGTTGAGTGGGATTTTGAATTCGATCCACTTTATTTAAATTTCTCAATCCTTGATTGGAGATTGTGAGTATAATGGGATTTAATGTAGTCATTGTACTCGGTGATCGATGAGTGTATTGATTGACTCTTACAGAAAGGATATTTTTGGCTAAGTTCTTGGTTGTTGACCTCAATTTTAGAAACTTAATGAAATTCAAGATTTTAGATTTTAATCTATGAATTGAGATAGCTATTATTGTGAACTTATTTTCAAATTATGAAGAGAGACCGAACCATGAGAATTTCTATTTTAGGAGACTACTTGTTAATAATATTTATTTTACTGTTTCTTTCATCACCAATAGTTTAGAAAATTAGCTTTGAAACAAAATTACCCATATAAACATAAAGGTAAAAATATCTTAAAAATCATGAAAAAGAGTATCTAAAAAGGAAACCTCATAGGATATAACCTCGAGGAATGTAATACTGTATTATTTTAGGAAAAACATGAATAAGTGTTTTAAAAGTGACTATCCTAAAAACTAATCCCTTAAATAGGTCATCTAGAGAAAAAAGGTGTATGGTTAAATTAGAATAATATCCTTGATCCCGCATAATTTATGAAAAAGGATTTGGATTTAGATGAAAACCATTTTTAGGATAATTAATAAAAATCACTTTGTAAATAAGAAACCTTCATGGTCTTTCGATAATAATTATATAAAAATATTTTATAAATCAAGGATAATAATATTTTATTTTATAAAACCATTAAATCTTAAAAAGGAAGTATCATAGAAATAAAAAAAATTAGAAAGAGGTTTTCACAAGGAAATAATTAAAAAGATATTCTTTTTACACTTTGATGAAAAATACCCATACAAATAATGTTAAAAATTTCTTTAATATTTTTTTGACTAATATCATGTAGCAGAAAATGAAATCAATAAATTATTGAGGTATAGATAAATACATTTTAAAAATAATCCAAATTAATTAGGACATGGAAAAAGGTAGTTTCTTAATTAAAAAGAAGAGACGGATCAGTTTCACTTACAAGAAACACTTCGGGTAAAATATGAGTTAAGGGTAAATGAAATATCAAAGGGACATATAAAACCCAATGAATATAAAATAAAAATTATTATATTTTTTATAAATAATAAAAATTCTCCAAATGGATTATCTTTTTAAAATAATATTGATTTGAAAATAAGATTGGAAATGAAACCCATACGGTTTGAGTAACATTTTGATCAAAACCACTTTCAAGTTAGGTATATTTTGAATTAATGTACATTTAAATAAATTATATGATATAGATATTCAAATACCATGCATATGGTAAAAGAAATTAATTAGTTATTAATCATTCCATATTAATGGTGTCATGGTATGCATTAATAAATAAGTATTACGAAATTAAATTTGAGACAAAGAATCCCTTACCTTGTTATCTCGCTTAGTCAAATTCACTCTAAAATCCTATTTAAAAAACATAAATATATTAATCACCTATTTATAAAAACAATTAACATATATAAACTTCGATAAATTTCATTTATAATTATTTTATGAATTTAGTTAGTTATTATTTAAATTTCACTTATTATTTCATTTATATTAGTTAGTTATTAGTTATTTTCACTTTCAAGTATGGGTAATCTTAATCATTTTGAACTAGTTTCATAATAGCATGGTTTTATTAATTTTAATCCTAAATTTCATCATTATAAGTTCATTAAAGATAATATAATGGATGACTTATAATGATTTATGAAGTTTAAATTTCTTTTGATTTGTAATTTATTCTTTATCCTAGAAGATGAAATTTAGAGCAAATATTTTTTAGTGATTTTTAACCTATGAATGTATTTTTAATAATTAATGAGTAAATGTTGATGTGAATTTACCAAAACCAAAAAAAAACCCATCATGTTATACCTATAATTAAATTTTCATAATCATCCATGATATAATTTCATATCATTGCTCGAGTTGGTGTTCAATCTGACCCAAACATTAATATACCATAATTGTCAATGATTATGAGGTGATTTAGTTGAAAAATAATTAAAAGAGTAGAATAATGATGTAATTTTATGTTTAATAGTGTGATATTTTATAATTATAAAGGATATATAAGGAGAAGTAATGTATTTTTAAAATATTAATAAATTTTAATAAAATATTTTCCTCTTAGTATACTTGTTTTAAACAATTAAATTAACGATAATAATTTGTAGGCAATATCATTAATAGGTTATCAAATTTTATATAAAATAACCTCAATGATATCACAAAAATGAAATTTATCCATTAAATCCATTCTCATGACCAACCATGTAAGGCAGTGATGAAAATAAAAGCAGAAATCAATCATTTCATGGATGTGGTAGTCCACATGTATACATGTTGATGATTTTATTTTTCATTGAACTGGAGAAATGAATAGTATGTTTTATCATTTTAGAATATAAAATATCTGATAAATATCATACTTATTTATTAAATTAAACACTAGTACTATCCATGTAAGGTGGTTAAGGAAAAAAACAAGATATTTTTTGGAGGTGGTAGTCCACGCACAAACAAAATTCATTTTTACTTTTCTTAGGGAAAAAGGGAAGGGTGTTTAAAGATTGTACCGTTATTATAATAACATAATAGTATAATAATGATACTTATTTTATAATTATTAAATGGTGAAATTAAATTTGATAAATAATAAATGCATATAAGGAGAAAAAAATATAAAGAAGTTGTTAGAAATTTGTACCTCGGTACTTGGGTTATCTCCTTCGAAAATGGGGTTAAACCATTGAAGGATAGTGTTTTGAGAATAAAATATTATCCTTTATGTGGATAGGAGTATTGAGGATACTTTTGGGTACATTTTTTATCAATATAGTGGGGTTTTGGTGTGAGGGTGAGTAAAGAGAGGAGTTACCCTTTTATAAGTGAAAAGGAGTATCATTTTTATAAATACCCAAAACTTTTCATAAATGTAAAGTCACTCTCAAGGAAAATGGATCAACAATGGTGAAATAATATAAAATAAAAAAATTAGGTTGATATTCACCTCAAAAACTCAATTAAATCATTTTTTAACTTGTTTGTCCTTTTACCTCTTAGGTTACTCATTTTTACCATTTTGGTTTTCACCATAGTAACTTGTTTTTACCTAAGGTAACTTAATTTGTATGCATCAAAATAAATTGGTAATTATTAGATAATTTAGGATCAATGATTTTAAATTTTAAGATCATTTATTTTGATTAAATTTCTAAAAGTTTTAAAAATTATTTTTAATATAATAAATGTAACATGTATTAAAACAATTTTTGAGAAAAATATTACTTTGGTTTTAAAATATCAAATATAGGTTTGTAGATTATAATAATAAATTTAAAATATACAATTTAAATTATAAAATACACATTTTTTCAATGAATTATTTTTATAAATTTCAATTTCATGCTTATATACTAATAATTTCATAAAAGTCGTTGTATCGATACATTTCACTATTCACCTAAAAATAATTTTTTTAGAAAAATATAAAAAATCTATGCAAAAATAATTTTAACATTATAAGTACAAAATTGATGTTATTTTTATCTAATTTAGATTCTAAAATTTATAAAAAATAATAAACAAAAATACATAACATAAATAAAAAATTCTTTTATTGAAAAATGATGTTTTTAAACATTAAGTGTTATTAATATTATTTCAAATCAATTTCTAATTTAAAATATGTTAATATATTATTTAATGTATAATAAAATTTTAAAATTGTTTCATTTAGTCAATTAGGATAAAATATAAAATACTTAACAAAACAGTTCTTCGAAAAAAAATTATTATTTTTCTACTAAATACACTTTAATAAATACCATTAATTATTTATATTCTAAGATTTAATTTGACTGCTCCATTGATATTAAAATATTTATTTGAATTTTATATATACATCATTTTATATTTTAATAATATTATTATTATTATTATTTATACATGACGCATAAATATTTATATATAATATTTTATGTCATGTTTTTATTTCAATATGGGTTATTTTATTTAATATTTACTATTTAATAATACATAACTTTAGTATACCTATTGGATATATGACCGATGATCATATTTTCAATTATCATGTTTATAACGACCAGATTTCATCCCTATATATAGACTTACTAAATCATTCTTTCATTCCACTCTCACATCAAAAGACACAATTCCCATATCATATTATAAATTTTGCATAATTATTTCTCCTTTCATGGTTATCTTCCTTATTATATATTTTTTAGCTACTGGTTATCCTCAAGTTTGAAGATGATCTATTAAATTTTCTATTCATGAAAATTTTATTCTTTTTTATCTATTGTACCCTATTTATATATGAACTTTTAATGGATTTACTTCAACCATAGTGAGTAATAATACATGGTGTGTGGTAATGCTTTTGTTGTAATGACGCATTTATTAATCAAGAGAGTGACTTTAGTTTGATTAATATCTTGTATAGAACTTTTTATAAACATATTTTAATCCTTTTGAAAGAATAGATAAATTTATTTAAAATTATAAACATAAAATAATTATGATGATGATGATGATGATGGATCCTAAAACCTTGCGCATTATAGACCATGGCTCTTGTGCATGTCAGACTCATCAAAACACATGAATTGTATTTGATTTCACATTCAAAAAACCTAATGCATTTGTATACCCATATCACATACATGATATCTCCACCTATGAATCAAGATCAATCAAAAAATATCTACCCATGCCTCCCATTTCTAAGGCACTCGCATGCCTGGGCTAACCCCTCTCTTAGGTTTCCCTTATATAACATAACACAACTCAGTCTAGAATATGAAAATGACCTATTATTTAATCATGAATCCTAACTCACAAATTCCCAGAGCCCTATATCAAGGTCACTAGGTTCTCTTACCAATAATATAAATCATATCTCTTATAGTCCAACACTCATGAGAAATATCCATGCTCCCATCTCAAATATCACAAGGTGGATCACATTCCAAAAAAACTCTATATGGTTCTCACATATATTCATATTAGGCACCCCATATTCAATCCACTACCAACTCTAGGGTAATAATCCCCACCAAGAATATGTATTCCCATCTACCCCATTAAGGATTATGATCTCATACATGTACATATATATACATGATATCTCCCTATGATGATCTGTATCAAGTAGATCATAATTTTGGATTAGTTTAATGAAATACCATTCACAATTTATTGAGTAAATCACTTTATAAGTATACATTGGCCACTCATTTAAGTGATAACATATAATAAGAAGATCATTGATAGTGATAACAAATTACCCAGTTCGAATAAGTATAATACCACCAAGAATCTATATAGGAAAACAAAATATAGTTTTTTTTTTGAAAATTTAAGTAATTGAACCTGTTTTATTATTTTTGTAATTATTTTATCTTAATAATTATTTTCTCACGATCACACACAATCATACACATGTCATGTGAACTTATGTTCATGATACGATGCAAGAACTCATGTTTTTTCCACCCCAGGAAAATAGCAAAAAACAAATAAACCATTAAATCAATAAGTTAATATGGAATATTCAATTATAATAAACTCAACTATAACAACAAAAAACAATGCTATAAATCCAAAATCCCAAGTAAAATGGGCTTCGACTCATTTAGGAATTTTCTAGGTGCACTACAAGGCATTCATCCCATGTTCCAACCAGTTTTATCTCTTTTCTACCATACCCTAAATTGTAAGAATAATAAAATAACACACTAATGTAGCTTTATAAATAATGAGAGTTAAAATTTTCAAAAAAATTATTTTATTCATCGAAAATACCCCTCAATTTCCATTAAAATATTGGGTAATCGTTTATTTTTTATAATTCAGTGAATTTAAAATTTAGTTGTGAAGTTTTTTTGTGTTTAATGTAATTGTATCCCCAATCTCATAATATATATAATTAATTCTGAAGCCATAATTTGGATTTCAAAATTAAATTTTTTAAAGGATTTTAATATTCATTTTTTATTATTTAATTCATTTCTTTTTTAATGTAAGAAAGACTACATTTTAATTTGGTAATTTTAAATAATGAAAAATTAGTTTATAATTTTTTAATATGCTTCTAGGATCCAAATTGGTGATCAGGTATAATTTGAAAAATTAGAATCTGAATCATGATTTTGAAATAAAAAGTGAATTGGGAATTAATTAATTTAGATTGTGGTTGAATTTTGTGAGATGAAATGATTTAATTCACCTGTGGGTTGAAGTTCAATTTATAATTTTCAAAGGCCATAAAGAAGGAGGAAATGAATTTGGTGAAATTATATTTTTTGTGATTAAAATATTTGTGAAATTTAATTAAGAGTTTCATAGATATTTAATTTTAATTTGATGCATAAAATGTAATTTTTTATAATTTTCTAGGTTAAGACTTGAATTTTTCACAAAGGAGACTAACTATGGAACTTTCTTCATATAGTTGGTCTACTGATTATTCATAGGAAAATATGGAAAAGAGAGGAATTGATTACAATAACAACTTTAAGAGATTGTATTGCATCTCCACATTCACTCAATTGAACCTGGAGAACCTACCACAAACCCCTAAAAGAAGCAGCTTCATGTTTCCTAAAGTGACCATAAGATGATATCATGGTCACTAAACTAACCATTAGGATAATTCACCAACCTATCATTCCTGAGTAGTCTGAACAGACTATAATAACACCCCACAGTCAGTGTAGTGGCCATATGAAATACCTCTGTCAACTTTCCACAAGTTCACCTTCAAGTGACTGTGAGATCCACCCTGAGCACTTTCATATTTCCACACTCGAATGAGGTTGCAATGAAGGAAGGAACTAAATCAATATGTGATCAAATAACTATCACACATCCAAGCATGAGGAAACTTAATACACACCACCCGTCTTATACTGGATAAGATGGATCTCCAAGCCTACATTGAAGAAGAATCAGTCTAATTTCGAGGCTAGTTGAATGGAAAATCAAGGCCAATACACATTCAAGATCAAATAAGGATGATGAAGTGATCCAAGTCCGATTCACCCATGAAGACCCGAGAGATAACGATCTTTCTACTGTAAAAGTGAAAGCCGATCAAACTTAGTGACTTGATCCTGTTAATGTTTTTATTACCAATGTCACTTGTAGATAGAGAGAAAACCTTTATTTTCTAAAGAACAGAAACTGATTTTTATTGAGGTTATATGAACTAAAGGCATAACTTTCTTACTTTGTATGTTAGAGATCCTCTAATGAGAACGGTTGAGGATTTAGAACCAAAGAATAATTTCCTATAGTTGAGTTAAAGAAATTGGTTCTATATTTTGATCACTTCCTTGTATATGTATAATTGAAAAGAAAGGGATCTTCGATCATCCCCCGTACACTGATTAAATGGATGTGGATTAATGCACAAAAGGTGCTCATTATAATTATCAAGTAAAATTTCAGTAATTTGAAGTTTTTATACAATGAAAATTAGGATAATCAATGTCAAGTGTAATATTTTGGATCTTTGAAAAAGGTAACTTACTTCATTTGATTAGGATGTTTTATGTTATTCTTCATTGCTTTGGGAATATCTAGGGTTTCATTAGTACTGGTCTTCCCATGATCCCTTCTCATCCTATGGTGGAGTAAGTAACTAATATTACTCTTTTATCCTTTGATGGTCATTCCTAGTGATTTTCTCCTTTTACCAACCTGAGTATTCTCATCACCTTCCATGGTATTTCATTTTCCCCAAAGGCACCTGGTTTTGAAAATAGAGGCTCGTCGCTTTCGATATATCCTACATAATTCTCAAAATCTTCTTCCCTATATAGGCTTTCCTTGGTTTCCTGCTTCGACCACTAAAGGTTCTTTGTTGATGTCATCGATAGACTCATCAACACATAGTGGTGTCTCTATCAACAAATTGTGGTTAGATTTCTTGATTCTTGAAAAATGATGATTCTCTTTTCTTCTGAAAAAGACCTGGCTCTTATGTGGTCTAGTGTATCATGATCCATCAATCAATTTCATTTTATCCTTCTCATATAGTCCTTTTCTTTACACATGAATCGTGATCTAAAGACTCTGGGGATTTGGATTATTCTTCTAATTTTTCCTCTCTCTTTCCAAAACCCCTTCATTTTTTATATGTTAGGTAGTATTGTTTTTTTGTCTTGGTTGCAGATCTGAAAACCAAATTAGTCTTCCATCCCATTAAACCCCAAATTGTGTTGAGGTTGAAATATCAAAACCAGCTTTGGATTTCATTTGAATCGATATTGAGGGAGAGTATAGACATATACAACCAATTATCTGTAAGTTATAGAATCACTATTTCTTCTCCTGCTTCCACCAAGGTAATTTAGCATAGATATTTAATCATAGGGGAACTACACCACTTGAATATAATCTAGTGAATAAGGATGTCTCACTCCAAAATGAGATTTTGAATGGAAAGGGTATAGTGGTTTCAAATATTCTAGAGCTTGAGAAAAATTATCAAATCAAAGTCAATGGATCTTCTTATAAGGAATAAGTGAATCAATCACTCCCCTAAACAATGATATTTGGATCCAATTCCTCTGAGATCATACCTGAAAGGATGAAGTAAATTCAACTAGTTATTGGATTTCATTTTTATAATGGTAAGGAAATTGGAAAAAAGGGTTTGTATAGACTCAATGATTTTAATATGGACATGGGACAATCCAGAAAGTGACTCAAGGGAACCTCTAGTGGAGTTGGAACACTGAACAGGTTTTTAGGGTTGGGTGATGGTGATCTAATTCCATTTGAATGAGGGTATTTTTAGGATACATGTTATTAAGGGGATATTTCTTAAGGAGGTAACATATATTAATTCGAATCTGATATGCATTCTGACAGTAGTACATAGTCTATCGAGATTAAGGAAGTGAAACTAAAGGAATATTACCTTTGGTTCTCTACTAGGATAGGAAATAAGACCCTTATATACATATAGGGATTCATAAATCATATGACAAGGTTTCAGACTCAGAAATACTACTCCAATTTACCCATACCATTGGTTACAATATCTTACAGTAAAGGATACCTTATGAAAAAAAATATCCTATTACTATGAAGACATCTATGAAAAGTGGAATAATAAAGGACCAGTCTACTTTTCAAGTGGAATAGACAACATCTCCTAGTGAATATGTTCTGGGGTGTCATCCTATTAGGAAATCAGGTTCTGATTAGAATTTTTATCCACTTGTTAGAGTCACGAAGGGTGAAAGTAAGGAGGAATGTCCTTTGCCTCTATACCCAATATATTCTGATAGGAGAAATACCCCTTTCCCTTCTACTTTACTCAAGAAATTAGATTCAAATTCTCAAGATACCAAGAAAAAAAATACCCAACTTCCCTCTAACTAGCTTCTTCAGATGTCTTGGTGGAGGTTAATAAACAGGAACCAATGGCCCTTGAAGGTCTGGATCTAATCCTATTCTCCTTTCCCCCACACTTTTATAAACAAATTAAGAATGATATTATCACCCATGATCTTTCATGTAAATATCATTGGGTAACCATGGTCCAGAGACGAATTGTTATTTAAGTGGTTAAAAGGAATCAGATCTTGTGCATGTATCAATTCTAAAATTGTTCCTCTTTTGTTTTTGGTTCTTTTTTCTTTGAATGGTTTTTTTGTTGGTTTCCTTTTGTCATGATGATTTTCTTGTATGGTTACCACTCCACCGAAAAGTGGTTTATTGAAAATTCAAAAAAAGGGATTTGGATGGAGGATGTTTGATGTCATGAATGATCCATGATGTAAGGATGAGGATTGAACATGAGATCCATAGAATTTCTAAAATTCACCTAAACTTACTCAAGTTGAATAATTTTATAGAATTTTGTATGTATATGGAAAGGTTATCGTGCTCCTCTCAAATGTTGAAACTGAAGAACTCAACCCAAATCTAGAAGAACTCAAGAGAATTCAAGCCAGGTCTATATGGATCTAAGATCTGAATTGTTCTAGGTCTACTCCAATGAAGAACCTATGGACCACTAATTTTTTTAGGTCCAATTTATAGCACATGAAATTCCTGACATGATATTTATAAGAAATAACTAATTTCTTCCTCAACTACAAAGCATGGAAACAGCTCTGCTTTGAAAATTATCAAAGGTGTATGAATCATGATCAGGGGACGAATGTCTAAGCTGGGAGAAGATGTTTCTAACTGAATATTTCTCCACTATCATTTGTGACACATGGAAACCATATAAGTATAGAATAATTCAATGCTCTAAATTTATTTTGAGGAAAATAAAGAATAAGTTTCTTTAATGGCTATATATAGATATCTCATCCCCTATTTTATAGAGTATTTGAACATTGTCCTTTGTCCGGGTTTTGATTATCTTGTGATTTATTATCTATATTTATAATAAAATTCTACCATGTACTCTATTCATTGTGTTATGATTCTCTTATCTCTATATTTATTTATGTTTCTTAACCCCTATAATGTACCTATTGATCTAGATCTCCATAATTATGGAACACTAATCCATTGTGGGTAGTTTAAGGGGAATCCCAAGGGAACACTTGAATTTATTTATTTCAATTTCTCACTCTATTGTATATGATTCTAGTGTGAAAGTGAAGATAGTTTATAGAGTATATGATCATCACTATACATTCTATTAACACTGCTACACTTCTATATTTATTACACTCCAGTGTCTCCCTCTATTCATATCACACTTCATACCAATGTATTTCTGTGGTTTAGAAGTAATAATGGTAAGTGATTGCTAATATGTGGGTAAGTAAGTTCATTCACTCGATTGAGAGGTGTTATTACCCATTCAATGAGGAAAATATATGATAATTCTAGTTTTTTAGGGGATACCTTGAATTGATTAGTGGTTTCATGTTAAAGTAAACAGTATAGGGTGAATAGATAGATAATATTTAATATATTCATTGAATTGGAAAAATAAGAACAAATGTGAATAATGATTGTACTCACTAGAAATATTTCCAAGATCCCCTGCATTTCATGCTAATTTGTGTCTTCTATGTCTGTATTTCTATTTTTATTATAATTAGAAAACCAATAAAATTAACCCATATTCCTAAATTCAATAAATTAAGAAAAAAAACATAAGTTCTGGGATAGTGAAACTCTAACGCCATACTCCCTGAGAGAAGACCCTGGTCAGCCACTAGGCCACATTAAGAGTAATAAAAATTCTATTTTATGAGGTACCATAATAGATATTTCCACTAAATTGGCACCATTACCAGGGATTGGGTTCGAGTATTAAAAATCTAATAAACCACTACAATTAGTGTTTAATTTTTTCCCTTCTCCTATTTTTCTTTGTTTTTGTCTTTTATTTTCTCTCTTTTCCTCCAATATAGGGTGAGAAGTAATTGGGTGACCATTCTATAATAATGTATTACCAATTTTATACCCAATTTATAGTCCCACAAAAACCCCATGAGATAAATTTTTAATGTAACCACCATCAATAACCTTTGATAGGCACCAATGGGTGTGAAGATAAGAGCTACTACTTGAACATACCTAACTACCATCAAAAATGCATGCCCCCTCACTATTAGACTGAAGATGATATTACACTAGATGAGATTAAAAGCTACTCATGTATGTTGAATTACATTCAAGTGAAAGAGAAACAACATTTAGAAATACAAAAAGAGTTAAAGGACATGTCAATTTTTATAACCACCACCCTCCAAGAACTCATGGATCAATGTCAACAATAAGAAGTTGAATAATTAGATTCTATGGTCTTTGATCAAGAGGATATATAAGAGTAATATAGATTTCTTTAAAATAATAATATATTCTACTAAACACCATTGAACACATCTTCATAGAGCTCATGTACCTGGAAAAGTAATTAAAAGTTTAAAATATTAAGGGAGTCTCTTTTTGAACGTTTCTTTCTCTTATATTATTTGAACTCAATTTTCTATTGACCTAATTTCTATTTTAAATGAAATAATAAGATCATAATAACGGTTTTAGTCCCTGTATAATTAATATAAATAAATAAATGGGCTCATATTTAAATAGAATCTAGAATACACGCTACTTCCCCCATCTACATATGAAAAATTCAAAGTGGAATTTCACATAGAGATTAACCTATATGCTAAACATTATGAGGGGGATACCACTGACAAAGATTCATTTAAGTTTATCAAAGTTTAATTATCTTATAATCTCCATAGTATTAATTTTATATACTCAGATCAACTGATTCATATCTTGGAAGACATTGAAAAGTAACTTGTGATACCCCCCCTTGAATAGAAATTAAAACTGTAAATTAAAGAAATGGATATCCATAATGAAGAAATAGAGTTTTTTGAAGATTTATTTCACAGAATACCCAAATAATATCTAGAAGAAGTTAAATAAAACCCAAAATTAGTTGAGAAAGTTAGAACAAAACTGAATATTGATCATATGAAAGAAATAAATATACAACCAGCCCTGGAAAATGAAGATAATTACACCCATGAAGTGGTTGATATAGAAAAAGAATCTTTGGTACCTTTGGTGAATCAAATACCCCATCAACATCGCATCGGGCATCAACCAGAGGTAGTAACAATAGAGGAATAATTCTTGATATATTCTCATGAGGAAAAAAAGTAGAAGTTACTACCTATAAGAGGTTTATTTTGAACTAAAATAAACTTTTTTTAATCATATGCATATTGATTTATTTACAAACTCTACCTTGTTTTAACCTATACAAGTAGCATAAGTGGAGCATCCACTGGAAGAAGAGGAATCCAAAATAGTTGTGTAAAAATCCAAGGTGACCCCATATATCAACCTTTCATCCCTACTTTATGAAATAAATCACACTGATGAGGGCATGGAAATA
Source organism: Viscum album (assembly GCA_963277665.1). Classification (NCBI taxonomy): domain Eukaryota; kingdom Viridiplantae; phylum Streptophyta; class Magnoliopsida; order Santalales; family Viscaceae; genus Viscum; species Viscum album. Next base: position 1,582,850,551 of record OY728146.1, on the reverse strand, counting down.
AAAAATATATAAAAGAGGGCCTCTAAGAAGAAATAATGTTAAGATGTTTTAGAAGAAAGAGGATGTAGTCATTTATATCACATAAATCTTATCCTCGGTATAATCAGGGATAATTCTAGGATTTTTAAGTTGTGGATATTATAAATTCATCCCCTCTTTATAGGGAACAACCCAATAATATTTTCCCTTCTATTTTTTCAATTTTTTATAGTTTTGAATTAAATTTATAATTTTTATTCTATTTTTCTATAGATTTTCCTTGAATAGATATAACCTAGTAGATTAGCTCAGTTGTCTACATAAATCAATGAAATTTATTAAATCGAACTTTATGTCATAAAATAACACCAGGTTGTACATCTCCTTTTGCAATATTTAATCACTATAATTTTGATGCATGTCTTCTAGAGCATAAATAGAAAATGATGAATAAGTTTGGGGGGATTCAGTTCTATTTAGAATAGTTTTTAAATGATTTATAGTAACTATGTTATAATTTTTCAACAAAACATTATTATATTTAGTGTTCTTAGGAACTATTTTTATATGTTTGTTTTTGAAATTAAAAAAACCAAATAAAATAAACAAAAATTGTTCTGATTGTAAATTTTTCACATAGAATTTTAATATTTTTTTTGAAATGATTTTTTAAACTTTATTTTATATAAATGTCACACTACCTAGTTAAAATTTTATGCTATAGTTGATTAATTCATTAGTCCGAAAATTGTGAGACTTAAATAAATTTTGGGTGAATTTTTCACTAATTTAATTAAAATTTGGCCTTATAACTAGGAAAGGGAGCATGAGTGAAAAGATATTTTTTGAATTGGAATTATAACATAAAGTCATTGGAATTTTTAAAACATAATCTGAGGTGACTTGACCACTATTAAAAGAGAACCTAGTAGATCCAACTCAAAATAAATTGATATAAGTCCTTTGAAACTAGATTAAACTGGTCAATTGAGATCACATAGTGAATCTTTGAGACATTAGGCATTAGTTTCATGATTAATTTCATTTTTAAATATACAATAAGTTTATTTTCATATTTTTTCTCACAAAAATGGCTAGGAAAAACTAAAAAAACAATAAAGTGTCTAATAGAAAAAAAATGAATTCATTTAGGTGATGGGAATATTGAACTCGGATGAGGAATGGGAAATTGAATTATAAAAATTCATTTGAGTTGTATCAATGAAGTATAAAAATCAAAATATGGTTTAAGAAAATTAGGAGAAAAGGATAAATATATTTGATTCTTATTAAAATTTTGATTCCACTTGAATCTAATTTATTTCACTCCAGAACTTGAAACATTGATTTAATTGAAATGAGATTGCGGCTTTATTCATAGAGGAATAATTATAATTCAAGAAATAGAGGAATCTATAATTTAATTATTCTCTAGATTGTATATTTATATCTAGGTAGTATAAATCACTTTGTTTTTATTTTTAATAAATGAAACTCAATGATAAAAATAACTCGGGGGTGAAATAGTTCAAATATGGAAAAGTGATGAGAGTTGAAAACTTTGAAAAATAAATTACTGTTATTCATTAAAAATAGACCTCAATTTCCATTAAAATCCTAGGTAATCATTCATTTTTGATAATTGTGAATTTGGAATTTAATTGTTAAATGGATTAATTTTTTATTTTTACATGTTTTATTCACTTTTGTAATTAATTTTGAATCCATACTTTTAATTTCAAAATTTAATTGTTTAGTTACTTTCAATATTGATTTTTCATTATTTAATTAATTTTTCAATTAAAGTAATAAAGATAAAATTTTAATTTGGTAATTATAAATAATAAAAATTGAGTTTTGAATTTTTAAATATGATTCTAGGAGCTAAATTGGAAATCAGGTATGATTTTCAAAATCTAAATCTGAATTTTGGTTTTGAAATAGAAGTGAATTAGGAATTGATGAATTTCAATTGTGGTTGAATTTTGTGAGCTGAAATTATTTAATGTACCTCATGGTTAAAGTTTAATTTATTATTTTTAATGTTTGTAAAACAAAATGGGAAATGAATTTAGTGAAATTATATCTTTTGTGATTAAAATATTTATATAATTTAATTGATTTTTGTATAAAAAAAATAATTTGAATTTGATGCATAAAATTTTAATTTTTATAATTGTTCTAATTGAGACATGAATTTTTCAAAAAGAAAAGTAACCATGAAACTTTCTTCTTATGATCAGTATACTAACTATACATATAAAAATCTAGAAAAAGGAGGAAGTGACCACAAGAACAACTTCAAGAAACTTGTAATGTCCCAGACCTAGATGTCACTCAACAATACCCCAAGCCTAATTGGATACATGGCCTCAAGTAAATCTCTCCTAATGTAAGAGGCTATCGACTAACAGTAAGGGTCTAGGGTGTGTCTGTGGGGAGACTAGTCCCTCTTATCAGATTGTAACACAACAGTAGCAATCATACAGATCCATATAGAAATCAGATATAAAAATCAGGCAGATGATAAGTAAACAATAGTTGAATATATAAACAATGCCAGAAGAAAATATCATGTAAAAAATATGATGATACATGTCATGTTTCTACAAAGCAACCAAAATAGGTATACAGTAGTACAATAAAATACATATATCAAAATCACAAAAATCACAAAAATAACTATCTCCAGATTGCGTCATGATCCTCAGATCAATCCCATTCTCCCCAACTCCTAAGCATGTCACATCTTAAGCATCTAATTGTGGGTATTTTCCCTAGTCCCTACCTGCATATATATAGTCTATCTGGATACCCAACAGTAGCTCAAGCTGGGTGTGTGATGCGATCCAAATAAGTAACCATCCAAAGGTCTATAACAAATCCTAGTTGTGAAATATAACAAGATAAAGCATAGTGCAATATATATTATAGGTATTTAGTAATAAAAGATAAAACTACCATGGAATACAAACTACAAAAAGTGATAGTGTATATCCTAACAAGGCTCCTTATAAAATATGGGTCAAGATCCTATAACAAGGAAGCTATAAAACTAAAGGAATTAAACACCACACCCATGTCGTATACACAACATATCATATAACCCATGACCTTTGTTGTACAACCAGTAATACCATATCAACCACAACTGATCCATATAATCATAAATTTCATATCAACCAAGGTCGCACCTTACAAACAAGCATATCACATTTATCATAGTCATACCATATAATCAAAGTGTTGTTTAATGAAGGGCCTAATCCAAGGTATAGAAGACTAATTCATCCTCATCAAAACCTAGGATCATCATAATGGAAACTTAGTAACAAAACTGGTGGAGTCCAAGGATCATGTCAAAAGAGCATGTCTAATGCAGGTCCAAAAAGTTGAACCCAAGGGGTATAAATGTCTTTATCATCCTACATAATCAAGATCTAAATAGAATATAGGTCTTAGGAATCTCCTACCCTAAATCAAGACCCATGGGAGAAATATACATGGAATCTAAATGGAATCAATATCCAATGTTTACCAACCAAGGAATCCACTACCATTTCAAATCACATCTCATTCCATTCATCAATTCACAAGCATTCAAGTTCTAATAGTATACCCACTCATATGTAAATTCAAATCCAATTACATTTAATGAGTTTACCAACTCATATAAGAAAACCATACAAACTATGTATTCAAAGCATCAACATGTGAAGTAGTAAACCATCTCCTAATCAATCAATTAATTTCATTTCATTTATAAATAGGATCCATCTAACTACTAAAGTACTAACACTCACCCCATGGGTGGTTTAGAAAATGAAATATCAAAGGCACAGCCCATGAGTGGCCTTGGTTGGGGAAAAAAGCTCCAAAAAATCTCAAGGGAAATAAAGGGAATCCCTAACATGCTTCATTTAATTTAATTCAATTATTCAATTCAATTTTGGGGTCGTGCTGAAAATTACAGTGGGTGGAACAACATAAAATTGATCTATAAAGCACCAAACCATTCAGTAAAATTATAGATCATATATCATAGGTACATAATAGAGTTCTCATCCAGTTTTTCTTCTAATTCGACTCAAATCAGAAGAAAAATGAAAAATGCATGAAAACCCAACATGGATCCAATGAGACCGATGCCACTCAATTCCAAGTTCAGATGGAATAATGGGATCAAATAATATGTTTTGGATTAAATAGGAGCTCCATAAATTCTACTATTGTTCGGAGGAAGAAATGAGAATAGAAATTATTTTATAAGATTAATTAATGGAAATCAGTAATTTTACCTCAAAATAATAGTCTGTACGGTTTAGATGTAGGCTTGTCCAAACCATGTTCCAAACATGCATCCATTTTTGTGATAAGGGGCCACCCACATGGTCATTATAAATAGTTTAACTAACACTACACAAAGCGTGAAAAATAACTAGGTTAAAAACTACAAGTTCACCTGTACGGGTGTGCGCCTCCATCCTCGTAGTTTGAAAAACCATGCAGGGTCCAATTGCCCTCTTTCTAGGCTTCACACAATTAATCAAACTGTATAGCCTTCCCCACATAATTTCTACTAACCCTATGGCCAACCTATTTTTCCTAAAAATTTGGGTTTTGGGATAAAAAAAATTCCTAGACACCCCCAATACCCCCATGAACTCAAAGGTTATTCACATTAGGCCGTAAAAAAGCATTTAAACTAAAAAATATATCCATAACTCATAAAAAACCTATAATCTTACAATCTTCTCTGGTTAAATAAATTCATCCCTGAATTACCCTCTCATGTGTGGTCAAAAATCTTCTGGGAATAACTCCAGCCACTGAGCACATATGTCGGCCTCAAACTCCCAAGTCTTGTCTTGTAAATGTTTTTCCTACCATAAAACTCATACTAGAGGAATATACCTACCTCAGAGAACATTCAAGCTCCTATCAATGATATTAATCGAATTATCCTCAAAGGATTCATATACCTATAACTGAATCTCCTTGGGCTAAAAAATATAACACGAGTCTAAATGATAATGGCTCGGGTGAGATACGTGGAAGACATCATGTATAGCTTAGTACCTCTAAGGAAAATAAAACAAATAGACTACTTACCCAACTCTCTCAGGAATCTTGAATGGACCAACGTATCACGGTGAAAGATTACCCTATATTTTGATCCATCTGTGCACCAGCCTTAGTGAAACACGTAAAAAGACCATGATCCCCAACCTCGAACTCTATAGGTCATATATGGTGATCGAATTAATATTTATATCAAGACTATCAAGTATCCATCTATTTTTGATTTAACTAGACATACAAAGAAGTCTTCTAGTCAAGATGCGGTCAAAGTAAATTTATCTCACCTACCTCTAGCTAGCATAGGGGTGGTCGGCATGGCCTACCATACAAAACCTCATAAGGTTCCATCTGTATAGTCTCCTGATAACTATTATTTTAGGAGAACTCAACCAAGGGTATATTCCTCTCCCATCCCCCCCCCCCCCTTAAATCTATGAATAATGATCGTAGAATGTCCTCAAGCACCTGTATCGTACAAACTAACTAGACATCAGTCTGAGGGTGGTATGTCATGCTCAAAAGCACCTATATACCCAAGGCCCTATTCAAACTCTTCTAGAAATGAGATTTAAACTAGGAATCCCTATATGAAATGATATAACGAGGTACCCCATGAACTCATACTATCTCAAAGATATATAACCTCTCAAACTCATCCACACTATAGGTCTCCTTAACTAATAGTAAATGAGAAGCCTCCATGATCTAATCCATAATAACCCAAATAGCATCACTACCTCGAGGTAGCCTCAAAAAACCATTCACAAAATCCATCATGACATCATCCCATTTCCACTTGAGAATAAGTAACTCGAGTAAAATTCAAGTTGGTCACTAATATTTAGCCTTCACTTACTAACAGGTGGAACATATCATAAAAAATCCAACTACCTCTCACTTTATACCCGGTCACCAGTACTGATGGCATAATTCATGGTACATCTTGGTGATGTCAAGCTATACTGCCCAAACTGAGGCACAAAACTCATGTATCATCTCTACATGTATATCAACTGAAACCCAAACATGACCATGGATGTTCTAGATCTCATCCTCACATATGGTCTAACCATGAGGTGGGTCATCACCTGACACACTCTCCTATAGGACTCGGCCCTCATAACCCAATGGTTTCCTCATCCTCACTCTATCTAGGAGGGAAAAGTTCATAACTAAGGATGAAATAAAAGTATGTCCCTAAATTTCATGCATGTCTAAGTACATATCAGATAACAAATCCATAAGCTTCCACTCACTACTAGCTTATTGAACCACTTTTATCTAAGTCCTCCTTAGTTCATCGGCTACTACATTTCCCTTTCCAGGAATATAGGCAAACTCGAAGTCAAAATACTATTGGTAATAAACCCACCTTCACTGCCTCAGATTCAGATAACACTATTTAAATATGTACTTGAGGGTTTTGTGTTCTATGTAAACTAAAAAACACTCTCCAAGTAAGTAATGTATCCAACAGCACATGGCATGAACAACTTCTGCAAACTCAATATCATGCGTCGGGTAGTTCCTCTCATGTGGAATCAATTTTTGAGACCCATACACGATGACTCTATCCTCTATCATCAAAAATGATCCTATCCTAATACATGATGCATCAAAATAATTGGTGTAGCTTCTACCCAACTCTAGAATAATTAAAACCATCATTGAATTCAATCTCCCTTTCATCTCCTAAAAGGATTTTTTGTAAGTATCTATCCATAAAAACTTCACACCCTTCTTAGTCAAGCCCATCAATGGAACTAACAAGTGTGAGAAGTCTTGTATGAAATTCATGTAATATTCAGCTAGCCCTAAGAAACTATGTATATCAAAGGTGTTTTTGGGATGCTCCTAGAAAACTATATATCTCACCTTCTCTAGGTCAACAGATACTCATGTCTCTGAGTTAACATGACCCAAATAGTGAATATTATCCATAAATAAGTGTCACTTTGTGATCTTAGCATATAAATGATTCTATCTTAGTGTATCCAAAACAATAAAAAGATGTTTGACATGTTCAAGTTGATTATGAGAATACACCAAGATATCATCCATTAATATCATGAAAAACAAATCTAGATAATGTTGGAAAACTTAGTTCATCAGCGCCATGAAAACCATTGGCACATTTGTAAAACCAAACTCCATAACCAAATACTCATATAAACTATACCCTCTATAAAAATATGTATGTGTAATGCCTATAGGTAAAACATGCACCTGATGATAGACAAACCCTAAATCAATTTTCAAGAACACCCCATCTCCTCGAAGCTGGTCAAAATGGTCATCTATCTGTGGTAAGGGATGCTAGTTCTTAACCATCAACAGGTTTAATTTTTGATAATCCACCCATAGACTAAGGCTATCATCTTCCTTTTTCATAAAAAGGATCATAGAATTCCATGGATAAATATTGGGTTAAATAAACCTCTTTTCCTCCAAATCCTTTAGCTTCCTTTTAATCTCCTACAAATCCATCGGATCCATCCTATAAGAAGGAATGGATACTGGTGCAACTCCTAGAAATATATCGATAAATAAATCAACCTCTATCTCAAGAGTTAAAACTGAAAATTTTTCTAGGAAAACATCTTTGAAACCATTACCCACTGGAATAAATTCCACTTGACGTGCTCCCTGATCATCTAGATATAAACTAGAAATCTGGGTTGTTATCCCACCCATCCCCAGATGTTTTGGTCTAGCTCGGCTCACCCAAACATCCCATTCACCCTTGTGAGTATAAACCACACCCTTTGGTGATGTTAAAGTCACCCTCTGGTGATAGAAATCGATGTAGGCTCTATAATCAACTAGTTATTCCATCCTAAGTATGAAATCAAACCTATTCATCACAAGGAAAAAAAGATTCCATATGCAGTGACACCCACCGATCTCAAGGGGAAACTCCCTAGACTATCTTACACTCTATTTTTTGATCCCCAATGTTGTTTCAAGCATCATAACTCCCTCAGGGAACTGTATAATGAGACTAAGGATTTCAAAAATAGTAACATATATATAACTATGTGATGAACTTATATAAAAAAAGATCAGATACAAGAGTAGAGTCTAATAAAATTGTACCTCTCACTATAGATGATCTAGCACCCAGATCCTCATGTGTAGGTCATACAAAAAATATCTAGCCTGAACTGTGACCCTGTGACACAACCTCACTACCTGGATTATTCCCGCTATGTTGTCTCGATACAACTAGTGCATGGATTCCTTGACCATGACCACTACCTTGTCCTGAATAACCGATATTTCTATAGCTCCCTACCTAATGTGGAGCTGATAAACCTAGTTTTAGAGCTGACCCCATACCACTAACTATTGGAGGGGAGGTCCAATAGAAATGTCGCACATTCCCAATCCTTCGACAATATCAGCACTCAACTGGGTCGTAATAGCATTGATTCTTCATGTGGCCCCATATTCCACATTAATAATAGAAAACTGAGCTATAATTACTCAAATATTTACTAGTACTCATCTCATGAGAATACTTAAAATGGAAATTCCTACCTGAAGATGTTTAACCACTGGGTTGAGAGACTGTATTTCTCAGCTATGTGCCTCCAACTTCCCTCAGATTTTTCTCTATAATTAGAACCAAATTTACCATATCATTTATAGTCATCAACATGAACACATTGACCTAAGATCGACCAGCATGTCTAATACCTTCCCCGAAGCACCAGGGTCTCGATGCCTCATCAGTAAGGTATATCGATGAAAAACTTTTAAGCTCTATAAATCATGTTGAATACTCCATAACTTTCATCACGCCCTACTCCAGATTCATGAAATCACTAGCCCTATATTAACTTAGAGTCTTAGGGAAAAATTATTCATAGAATCTGGTTTATAAATTCTACCAAACCATACCACATAGTACATCATATTGGTGTAAAACATCCCACCAATGTTTTTCTTCTCCACATAGAATATATGTCGTGAGATTTACTCTCCTATGAGGAGGTTTATCTAGATTATTGAATATCGAAAAAATAGTATCAAATCATATCTCAGTATCCTTTGGACTGATAACACCAAAAAATTTGGGAGGATGTTACTTATGGAACACACACGTCAACTAAGCCATAAACAAGGCGGGTTGTGTTGCTCCCTGAAAATTTTGCATAAAGTGTGTAAAACTATCACAAAACTATGTCTCAACATTTATGTCTAATAAAACATCTAGTTTAATAGCAATAACTAAATTAGGATTCACTAGTATCTCATGGGCCACCGCCCCTGAAGTGTGGTCATTGCCACCCTCTTGGTGACGACTAGAGGTCATCGTGGTGGCATGCCTCTACAATGCCAAATACATTCCTTAGAAAAAATGATATCAAATTTCATATCTAAAAAGTGTAGTATAGGTCAAATCCTTCCTATAAATAGGTTATACCACATAACTTTCTCCAAAATCTATTACTATATAAAAATAAACAGTCACAAAAGTTGCTAGAGACACTACCACTTTCCCACTCAAAATTCAGGTCTAGGTCGAGTTCTCTATTTCTCATTTCAATTTTCCATTTGAATTTCATATTAATTTCACATTACATTTTAAATGGTTGAACCAAATGGTGCATCACTTCTGATCCATAAGGTCCCATACTCCTCATGAACTGAAATATGGTGTCCACCTAATCCAAACCATAACACGTTCCAGTCCATGCGACTCATGATCCATGACTCAACATGCCATAATTAGATTCTTAAGGTGAATATTATAGCCTAATCAAGTAAACACTACTTATTTTATGATAGGAACTCTAAGTTATAACCATTTTTTCAATTCCATGCACAAAATTTCTATCACAAAAACACGTGTATCTATCACAGCACCAATCACAACATCATGAAAACAGGAAATGCATCCTATAGGGCATGTTATAATGCATGGCATGTGATTTATAACAAGTGCATAAAATGAATAATGAGATACAATACCCTCATCTAATCAGGTTTCAACACAATAGAACCCACAATCATATCAATGATAATAGCACATCCTAAGTGTATCACCCAATAGTGGAATCAAATCAACTGTAATAATCAAAATCTAGAAAACAACAATTTTCATTTGAGGAGGTTTGTCTTTTCCCTGTATGTGGGTTAGCTATGCCCAGGCGTATCTCATTACTAAATTCCAAGTCTTCTTAATCCCCTTTCTATTGTTATCAAATAATAAGGAAAGAAAATAAAATGATCTAATACCACTCTGTAACATCCCAAACACGAATGCCACTCAATAATGCCCCGACCCCAATTGGCCACATGGCCTCAAGCGTGTATCCCCTAACTCTATAGGATACCAACTAGCAGTGAGAGTATAGGGTGTGTGTATGGGGATATTTTTCCCTCTTATCAGAGTGTAACACTATAGTAGCGATCATACATATAAATATAAAAAGAAGATATAACAATCAAGAAGATGATAAGTAAACAAGACTGGAATATATAAACTATTCCAGAAGTAAATCTCATTTAAAAAATATGATGATACATGTCATGTTTATAAAAATAATCCAAAATAGGTATACAATAATAAAATACAATACATATATAAAAATACCAAAAATAATAAAAAGTGTTGTCTCCAGATAGCACCACAATCCTTATCTCGGTCACATGCTCTCCTTCTCCTAAGCATGGAACATGTATAACATTTAACTATGGGATCTTTCCTTAGTACCTAACTACATCCATGTAGTCTATTTTGAGTACCTAATGATGGCTCGAATAAGGTGTGAGATACAATACCAATAGGTAACCACCCAAAGGTTTATAAAAAATCATGTTTGTGCAATATAAAAAGCTAAAGCATAGTGAAATATATATCATAGGTAAGTAATAATAAAAGGTAAAGTGCCCATGGAATACAAAAAATAACAAGTGATACCATATAGATAAATAGGTCTCCTTGCAAAACATGACTCAAGATCCTATAATAAGGCAGCTACAAAATAAGAGTAAGTAAACACCACGGCATATCTCATTTAACCCGCAACCTTGATGTACAACTTGTAATACCATATCAACCATGGTTGAGCCATATAATAAAAAATTTCATATAAACTATGCACATGCCATACATCCAAGCATATCACATTTACCATGATTGTATTGTATAATCAAAGTTTTAGACCACAAAGGGGTATATATGGGGTATAGAAAACCAAGGAATCCCCATCGAGTCCTGAGAGAATCTCAATGGAAACTTGGTAATGGAACTAGTGGAGTCTAAGGATCATTTCAATACAACATGTCCAATCAAAGTCCATCAAGATGGATCCAAGGGGTAGAAATTCTATTGGCATACTACAGAATCTAGATCCAAGGATCATACAGGTCTAAGGCATCTCTTATCATAAATCAAGACCCATGGGTGAAACTTCCATGGAATATAAGAGGAATCAATATCCAAGGTTCACCAACAAAGTCATCCACTACAATTTCAAATCACATATCATTCCATTCATCAATTCAAAAGTATTAGAGTTCCAAGAGTATTCCCATTTATTTCTATCCATCCAATGCTGAGAATTTTTATTAAGAGATAAAAGTGGGATGAAGCCCAAAAAAAGTTAAGGAGGCTTAAAGTGGTGAAAATCCATGGCATCAACATGAAACAGACTAACGCACTCATGGGAAAAGGATCTAGTGAAACTAAAAATAATACCAGGATTCATGAGTGAAGCCTATGACACCAGGAAGTCTATGACTTTGTTGCCTTCTATCCACATATGATTAAGATTAATACTATTGGGAAGAAGTCATTTTTAGAGGAAAATTAAATATGTGACAACCCAGGGAGTATTAAATTCACCTAGAATTGAATGTAGTAGAACCATGGAGTTATTTTACACCTTATGGAGAGAGAATCCATGGGAGAGACAAAATTCCAATCCCTTGAGCATTATAGAAGCCTTATCCATGAGGGAGTCACCTTTCCCTAACTATAAGTTGAACCATTGAACCTTTATGATCACGTAAAACACCTCCAACCCCTCATGAAACCATTAATACATAAACCATTGAAGTTCAATTTAACTTAGGATGTAGGGGGTTCTAGAAAACCCAATTGTAATGCAACAACACCCTTGAAGGCACTAGGGAGAGACCAATTCTAGCCATAAGTCTCTACAGGGAGGGAGAAAGAATACCCCGCTTGAGCAGCAGTGTGAGATCCATCACTAATACCCTCTCACAAGCTATAAAAGTTGTTATTTAGATATAGATACCCTTGTTTCTAGATTTATTGCATGTGTTTCATATAGACCAGTAGCCCATCTCAAGTACCATAGCCCACACCCTTTTTTCGTACAAACAGTCTGTTGACCCAAGGAACCGGGAATGGAGAAAGTCATCCCCAGAAATCCCCTATACCTCCCACCCCATTTCATCACTGAAGATATTGTAGGTATAACCATCCTAGTCACCCTCAAAGAAAATATGAGAGGATGACGCTTCCTTAGGTCCCTAACATTAATAGAATTTGGAGATAATAGAAACCACTTTCTTACGTACCTCTTCATCCATGGGGAGAGAACTATTGCGAAGGAACCCAAATAAGGAAGTTCAGTTTTTTTGGGATTTCATTACACCAAAGAGACCCTCCCCATGTATAATGACTATCATTAGACTATAAAACTCTCCGATAATCCTTTTCCAAGAAGTATACTAATTTTGATCCCATGAATAGAAACTGATCTAGTTCATTAGTAATAAGAATACTATGAAATTTTTAGAACGGGGCGTGCAGTGGAAGCCCTAAACAGGTGGGTTTTTTAAAAATGTCTACTGATAATTGACATAAACTTGTCAATGTTGGTGAAGAGCATCCCGGTCAAAGCTGAGGACCACACATGAAGGGTTTTAAACACAAAATAAACCATAAAAATACCTGGTTTAAATCCAAAGACACGCATGACATCTGCTCATCGTTGGTGATCGCTGCTTGAAGAATCCGAAGCTGAATTCCTCTAGATCTTCCACACATGCTTCAAGGAATTTGTGGGATCGTCTTTTATCATAATTCGGGTGCTAGCACGAAATTGTGACGATGGCTTTTATACTCCAACGATCATTGCATTTCTTTACTAGTGACGCCTGAGAGAGAGATCTCGATCCGGGGTCCTTCGATCCAGAGCATCTCTCTCTAGATCATGAGAGAGAGGACAGGAGAGAGAAGTTCCATGAATAGTAATTGGAAATATCCTCTCCTCTTATATTTATAGTGGTTAATTGAAATACCTGGTATCTCCTCGCCGAACCTGAATACTTAATGCACTATCAACAACATTTTATGACTACTAAATTGAGTCATAAATATTATTATCATTCACTTGTAATATATTAAAATATATTATGTGATAATAATTAATTCATTAACTCAACTCATCACTCCCATAAATATTAATTTAACCTTGAATAATTTCATATTCATCAATTAATATTTTTCATGTATTTACTTAAAACTCATAAATACATTTAATAAATAAATTCAATGATCATTATTCTAAACTCAAATAATATGAATTTATTTATTTCATTGGTGATCATTTTTCTTTGGAAAAATCCCGGACCCCAGTGGTGGGGCCCACCATGTCCAAGACTTCTATTTCACTGAATAGGGAAGATTCTTCAATACGCTGTTGTGTGTGACCCTCTAGGCCCTTATCTCGACAGTAGTGAATAGTATTCACAGACCAAGAGCGGGATCTAGCAACCCATAATGGCCCCCTAAGGGGACAAGTATTGTCACAGTAGCGATAACTAACCTATCAACATGCATTGTGTAATATAATCTCTTTGTCTGTAATATCTCATAAAGCAGGATGCACTCATGTGTCATCACCATTTTCTTGATTTATTGTTTGTTGAAGTAACTGGACAGATTTACCCTCGACTACCATGGTCATGGTCTTATAAAGGTACTACCATCCATATCAACATGGAATGAGATATATTACTTCCATAACTCAGAAGCACAAATCCTTTCTTGACCATTCAACCAATGTCATGCCACTAATGATGCACCCAACACAAACTACCTCGCCATGACTTCATTTCCATGGTTTTTGTCCTGCATCAAAGTATGCAATCAAATGAAATAAATTTGAAATAATCTCAAGTCAGGAGACCATTACACATGATCATAGATAGGAATGACCAATGACACCCAAAACCTGTAGTGTTCCTATTGGAGGGTCAGTCCTCATGATATCACTACTGGAGATCACCAAGTGTGAACTTCATGAGAAGAAGTCTCAATGATTATGATCCCCCAGCACCTGATAGTCAAACATCTACTATGTCCAATCAGTGAGATGTATCTAAACCATAGAACATATATTCAATATTAATGTCATAGTATCTATCGGTTCTCATTATATCCTGGGATCTTATATAACCATTCGATATGAAAATTAATCTTTGGACATTACCATTTCAATAGTGGACGCAGAAAAATCTACACTATAATGGTAAGATGACATCATGTATAGAGAACTGTATACACGATATGGTAATCAAAATCACTAAATAGTTGGGTCTAGGGAACCCACTATTTCAACACTCCCACTTGAACTAGAGCCAACTTTCTAACCAAACTTGTTGACTACTCACATGATTAACATCATGTTTCTGCTGAGTAACGTTTTTAGCAACTGGGCCTACCACGGTCCCGCCACGTGGAAATTCTTTTATTGAAACCTTGTCTTCTTGAGTAAAACTACTAAAGAGATGGTATCATGAGCATATATCACTTGTCCACTTTTATAGATTAACATCTTGGCTTGTAAGAATATCATAATTTAAATTATGATAATACTTTTCTTACCAGGTGAAATTCCAAGAACTGGAAAAAATTGTTTCATTTAATTGCTTCTTAGCTGCCTTAGAAGCTACAACATAATCATTGTTTGTATGTATGGATACCACTGGCTGATATGAGCTTGACTCGCTCATCATCTTTATCCTATATGCGATATTATATCACTTTTATCTATAGAATACTATTTTTTATCCCTGAAAACTAGTATCCTTTCTTATCCACTTACCAGATATATATCTTTTATACTTGCCAAAGTAAAATTAGATAGTTCTAATTGCATCCATTGTAGTGCTCCTGGATATAACTGATATTTACCTATTATAGATCATATCCTAGTAATATCAATTCTTATAAATATAATGGCATACATTATTGATCCATTTCTTCAATGTATGGATTGTTACTCACCACATTTATCTCTTCCCATGTCACGGACAGGTCAACATGGAGAGATTATTCCCTATGACATAGGCAAAAATTCATCTCTTAAATTTTTCCAACTTGTATTTTTCAATACAATGTCACTATATGTACGATCGACTAGGATAAATCAACCTATAGATCTACCTCACTAGATCATGTTCCCTAGAACATAGGTTGCTACTTTAAGTCAATCATTGGAGAATAAATTTCATCTTGTTCTTAACTAACCATGAGACCAATGTCTATTTTCCATATTTTTTGACCATATTTATTATTGGAAAACATTGTAACTCCCACTAACCTTTGGTAGACACATGGAAATATTTTGTTAAAAATGTATATTCTATGATCACGTTGCTTACTTTAATCCTAAACTGGATTTCAGTAACTTTCAACCTTTATTAGCATTTTGTGACGTGACCATCCATTTCTGGTTGTGTCGTATAGAAACCATCCATGATTGGTGGTCATGACATCCAATACTAAATAATTTTATCATAGATATTAGCTATGATAAGTAAAATTATAACGGATTTAGGCATAACAAATTGGTGAAACTAATCAAGCCTTATTGGTACTACACTTGTACCACCCATATATCAATTCACTTGAATACCCACCACAGTATTCAAAAACAATAATCCCCTTTTCACTTTGATACATGGAATCAATTAATTTAATTTGAGTTGGTTTTATCAATTTTAGATAATTTCCATACACTTCTTACTTGTAGAAAATATTATTCACATTGAATAATAGATCACCGACCGTGGTGAATATAAAAACCATCACCATGGTTTTATTCTTCCTACATAGTATGTGTCTCTGAAACATACTATGTTCCACATGTTCTTATGGAACTAGTTCTTATGCCTACTATTTGTGCATCTTGAGCATTGACTAAACACAAGTCAATATATCTCCCATTATCTCTAATAGAGATGTGCACCCTCTTATAGAATGCATTCTATCACTTGACTATAACTTTTATATCTTAGGGATTTATGTAATATCCTAAGAAATCATTAGGATAAGTACCTTAGATGCACAATGTGTTTATATTGATTCAAGTTTGTTTGTATCCGAACAAACAATTTGCATCTAAACACATGTCCTTATGACATAATATATTTACATCATACTATGACTCGTATGATATCAATTTTTCTTTTTAGTTGGCATATGGTTGTGGGATATCATCGTTATTTGAAAATTATTTCATAAAATATAATGGAAGTTTCTGCTAGTTACAAAATTGATATTACTTACATCAATATTTTGATATATAACATATACATTTAAGAATTGATCCACGCTACATGTTTGTTGATAAATGTTGATATGTAAGACTTCATCATAAATCCTCCTCATTAACATCAATGTCGTGATGTCAATAAGGTAATATGCATTTAGGAATTACTCCACGCTACATTATCATGATTGATGAATGCTTGGTAAAGATATTCTTCAGTATCCCAACCCAAGGAAACTCATATCTATTTACCATGCACATACTTCACTTTATTATTATTTAATTACTTCAATAAATCTTATGAAATATATATACCTATAGCTTATAGTTGGAATTGTTCACGCCTACTTTTTGAACTATTTCTAAAAGCTTTGTGACATACCTTTATTTCTACAAGCTCCTTTGTCCAAACTAAAGACATTGATAATACCAAAAGTATTTAGTTGTGTCAATCCTAAATACATTACTTGGTATATACATGACATCCACTTTTAGTATTACTTGAAAAAGAATTTTCTTGTCACAACTTGGTATAAGTATTACATTTATATTCATCACTAATTGCCTATGATTCATGTATTACTGATCTAATGATTGATTTTACTAAAACCATCATTCATTCTAGAACCTAAAATATTTCCTCCATGCATCCAATTACGTATGAGATTAATGTTTATGGTTATACTCAATATTAGTTCAACACGAATCTTTCACTTGGAAATTAAAGAAGTCATGTACCTCTCACCACTGGCCTAGGTATCACCCTTTGACAGCCTCTTGAAGAATACACCTGACTTATAGTAATGTTTCTATACTTACTTGGTAACTGTATTTAAATACACATATGTAAAAAGAATATAGTATTAAATACCCAAGTAGTAAAAGGAAACATTACATTGATGAATATGCCTAATGTAGAAGCGACAACTTGCTTCTTTAAATCAGTTTATTGCTCTTAAACTTCCATTTTATTATTTTATAATATGCAATTAAAATAACCTTTGTTAATACCTCATTAATTGAATGACGTCGTGAATGTGTCATTGGAATTAAATTCCTTTGACCATTCCGCATTTTCTTTAAATTTATTCTCCATAAGAATAAAATTGTCTTTGATATTCTTATTCACTTGTTGAACCTTACTTTGATAGGTAATGAAGCATTTACTCAACACTTGTTTGTTTTTGTAACTTAAAATGAGACTCGAGTAATGTGGTGAAAATGATATAAGAAAGAGATCCATTTAAAGATCATGATCAATCTTTTACTTTACACATGTCGGTGTAACATCACCTTATTTATATCATTGCTTCGCTTTCTCATTGCAAACATCTCGGAGATGAGACTTCATGTTATATCATCCATGTTCTGGTGTATCGACCGCAACTGACACTGAACGTTGATGGAAGCATAATGACATAACTGTCATATGCTTTGTTCATTAGTATCTTGTAAGAAATTTTCACCTTATCTTCTTGAGGTAGTTTAACAATGTTGGAGAAACTGGCACCTTGATTTTCCTATATCATGGTACTATGTGCATGGGAATGTACTATTCATGGATACGTGTGTCAGTGTGGATATTTAATTTGTCCAATATTTATCGCAGTTTAAACTTGTGGTATAACATTCCATTTTTCTACAAAAATGAATTTTAGCATATGAGTGTCTTTTATCTAATTATCAGTTTAGATATTTTGGATTAATTACATAAATCATTTAATGTCTCCCACTATTTTATCAGATTCTAGGAACCCTCTGTGATAGAATCGAAATACTTTGTCACATGAGTATTCTAGTGGAAAGGATCCCAGAACTGCCCCTCATAGTCTACAAGATATGGCTACGCCACTACTTGGAGGGTTCTAGGTGGTATTTTGGCTGGCCGACTGCTTTAACTTGTGTCTCCTTGATCTGTTGAGTGAAGTCCCAGCTTCTAAAATCAGAACTTGATTTGTTCAACAATTGCCTCTAAAATTAAAACAAGCTAGCTATGGTTATTTATTTTCTGAAATTTTAGTTAAGTCAACCCATTATTCTTATAATGACTCCCTGGTAGTAAGATTCACCCTCGGCTATGGAATGATCGGCACCTCAAACAGCTAGTTTTGTCCAAACTTGAATGACATAAGGTTGTTATGACTTAATATATCTTTCGTGGTTTTATTATTTTTAGTGTGATGAAAGAAATAATTTTATATTTTTTATAAGCAAGTTCTATGTGATCACACTCACAACTGACCGTGCAAGATATAGAAATTTCAGCATGTCACATGTTCATTTTATCTTGCATTCTTGTTTATTATTATACTATGTGATCATGCAATAAACTACACATAAACAAAAATAATAAACCATTCAAAACAAAATGAACACCTCATCATGAGTCGGTACTATTGGTCGATCTTTTGAGTGAATAATAGACCAACTGCAACCCTAGGGGTAAGTACCTTTAGTCATGTGGCTTGCAACATGAATAATAATGTCTGCTCATCCAATGCATCCAAATCCTATCTGATGTGTCACAGTCACTTGGCGCAAAGTGTGTTATTAGTTATCTCATCATTATACAATTGTACTTGCATGTAGGCGAGGGAGTCTCGGGGTATAAAATTACAATTCTGAGAATGGGCACGCAGACCCTTATACATATAATGACATTTGATATAACATTCATATTGTATTTTATTTAATTAAACTAATTATTAAAAAACAATTGAAATAAAAAAATAATTAAACACTAGACATGCATTAGAAGGTCTCCAGCTCATGATTAGCATACGCATTAACTCATGTATTTAAACTAAATGCAGAATAAAATTAAACTTGCATTAAAAATAAACATGACGGCATTTAATTGAATTAAAAACTTAACTCTTGTTTTTAATTCAATTTAATATCGTTCGGTCCCAGTAAATTAATTAAATTTTAAAACTAAAAATTAAATTAATTAATTAACATAATTAATCTTCCAATTAAATTAATTACGTCGCATTAAATTTTAATAATCAAAAATTAAATTCAAATTAATTTAATTATCAACTATAATTAAATTAATTATTTTAATTAATTTTGGATTAAATTAAAAAACTTGGGCCTTTAAAACTTTGGGCAGGGCCTATGCAGGTCGGGGCGAACCTGCGCAGACCCAGTCCGGGCTGTACTGACCCCGTGCAAGGGCGTTCTGGGCTAAGAAGGTCCGCCCAAGCCCATTGCGGGATAAGTAGACCCACCCAGACATGTTTTGGGTTGGATCTAGTCAAACCCCATGCATATTGGTTACCTGATGGTGGCGTGCACCGTGCTACGGGGAGGCGGTCAGGGTTTCCCTTACGGCAGCCAGGGCGGTCCACATCTGTGGCGATGGAGGAGGCCGGAGGGTTTTGGTAGGGTTTCTCTCTCGCCGACTGGTCAAGGGTGGCCAGTACAGTGGAGGTCATCCGGGATCGGGGCATTGAGGTCACCGAGGGGGCTGGCCGAGCGACGGGTTGGCGTTCCTCGATGGGGCAAAACAGTTAGTGTTGCGTAGTAGCATGGCACTGATAACCTCCTTGTACGGAAGCGACACAGTGGGGAGAATCCGTCTGGTGGGCGAGGTGGCCAGTGGGGTTGCTGCAAGCTACACCTGGTGCAGCGTTGGTTCTGCGAGGAAGACCAGCAGCGGCATAGGGAGGTGTAGGCTACCGTAGATGGCGGCCTAAGGGAGGGCTACTGCTATGAGAGGTCTGAGCATGGGTAGGATCTGAATGGGGGAGTGTGGCTGGCCAGGGGCCGCGACGTTGCGGACAGAGGGAGACGATGCAGCGCAGGTCTGCGCGGGAGGCTACTTGAGCTCCTGGTTGGAAGCGCATGCAGTAGGGTGTCGGAAAGAGGCAGTCTGCAACGTAAGGGTAGCTTCCCCAGATCCAGTGTGGGAGGCAATGCCGCTTCGGGAAGGGAGACCTGTGGGTCACTAGCCTGGTTCACCTGGTGTCCACAGGGAGGAGTGGCAAAAGCAGGGCCTGGGGTGGCCTGGGTGTGGTGCGTCGGGTCTACCAGCACTGCGGGAACAAGAGGAGGTGGCCCTTCGGGCCGCCGCACATGGGAGATGGGGGGCCACTCGACCTTCCCAAACAACCTGTTTTTTTTTTGACGACCTTCACATGGAGGTCATCACCCCACAATTTTTTTTTCTTTTGACAAAATATTAAAAAAGAGTTTATCCTCCATTTTTTTTAATGTCAATCTAGACTTGAAAAGTCTTTCCACCCTTTTTTTAAATATTTCAAGACCTTCTTTGTAGGTCTTGAACCCAACCTAATTTTTTTTATTATTTTCTTTCTTAACTCTATATTTACACTTGAAAGAATAAAAACTTATAATAATAAAATATTTTTATAATATAATTTTATAACAATAATATTATTATTATAATTAAACTATTATTATTATAATTAAATTATTATAATAATAATAATCACTAAGGTTCACTAGAAAACACTATTTCGGTAATCGGATGTCCACCTGGTGATCATAAAACAACCAGTTTAATTCCGATTTTAAACTTCAGATGACCACAGATAGGTCATTCGATATCGGATTCAAATGTGGTCGGCATCGTTGGGACCGTAACGATGATATCTTCATATTTTAATGCAAATTTAATTATTTTGGCTTAAAATCATCACACATCACTCTAATACCACTTGTTGGAACCGGTCTTGCAGTGAAATCCCCAAACGGGTGGGTTTTTAAAAAAATCCACCGATAGTTGATGTAAACTTGTCGATGTCAGTGAAGAGTAGTCCAGTCAAAGCCGAGGACCGCGCGTGAAGGGTTTTAAGCATAAAATAAACCATAAAAATACCTAGTTTAAATATGAAACTGTGCACGATGTCTGCTTGTCATTGGCGATCGCTACTCGAAGAATCCGAAGCTGAATTCCTCTAGATCATCCACATGTGCTTCAAGGAATTATCGGGATTGTTGTTCGTCGTAATCCGGATGCTAGCACAGAATTTTTATAACGCCTTCGATGCTCCAACAATCACCACATCGCTTCTCTAGCGACGCCTGAGAGAGAGAGCTTGATCTGAGCTCCTTGGATCCAGAGCATCTCTCTCTAGATCATGGGAGAGATTAGATGAGAGAGAAGTTCCATAAATAGTAATTGGAAATCTCCTCTCCTCTTATATTTATAGTGGTTAATTAAAATACCCGGTATCACCTCACCAGTCTCGAATACTTAACGCACTATCAAAAACATTTTATGACTACTAAACTGATTCATAAATATTATTATCATTCACTTGTAATATAATAAAATATATTACATTATAATAATTGCATAATTAACTCGACTCATCTCTCCCATAAATATTAATTGAACATTGAATGATTTAATATTCTTCAATTAATATTTTTCATGTATTTACTTAAAACTTGTAAATACATTTAATAAATAAATTCAATGCTCATTATTCTAAACTTGAATAATATAAATTTATTTATTTCATTGGTGATCGTTTTTCCTTGGACAAATACCGGACCCCAGTGGTGGGGCCACCCATTTCCAAAACTCCTATTCAACTAAATAGGGAATATTATTAAATATGCTATTATGTGTGACCCTCTAAAACCTTATCTCGACAACAGTGAATAGTATTCATAGACCAAGAGTAGGATCTAGCAACCCATCATGGCCCCCAAAATAGACAAGGATTGTCACAACAGTAACAACCAACCTACAAACATGCATTGTGTAATATAATCTCTTTGTCTGTAATATATCATAGAGCAAGACGCACTCATGTGTCATCTCCCTTTTCTCACTTTATTGTTTGTTGAAGTAACTGGACAAATTTACCCTTTACGGCCATGTCCATGGTCTTATAAAGGTACCACCATCCATATCAACATGGCCTAAGATATATGACTTCCATAACTCGGAGGATACAAATCCTTTTCTGACCATTCATCCAATGTCATTCCACCAATGACGCACCCAACACAAACTATCTCACCACGACTTCATTTCTATGGTTTTCATCTTGCATCAAAGTATGCAATCAAATAACATACATTGGTAATGATCTCAAGTTAGGAGACTGTTAAACATTATCATAGATAGGAACAACCAATGACACCCAAAACATGTGGTGTTCTTATTGGTGGTCCATTCCTCATGATCTAACTATTAGAGATCACCAATTTCAAACTTCATGAGAAGAATTCTCAATGCTTATAATCCCCCAGCACCTGATAGTCAAACATCTACTGTGTCCAATCAGTGAGATGTATCTAGACCATAGAACATATATTCAAGATTAATTTCATAGTATCTATAGGTTCTCATTATCTCCTGGGATCTTCTATAAACTTTTGATACGACAATTAATCTTTAGAAATTACCATTTCAATAGTGGATTCAGAAAAATATACACTATAATGGTAAGATGACATCATGTATAGATAACTGTATACACGATACAGTAATCAAAAGCACTGAATAGTTGGTTCTAAGGCACCCACTATTTTAGTAGAAATAAATCAATAAGAGAAGGGTTCAGAACCACTTGGGTGAAGGTAGGGTAAGAGGTATCCTATAGGAATAAAAGGTCAGGTATCGGGCAACCTGGAAAACCAAGGATACTCCCAGACCAGTTATCACTCCAAAAATTGATCAACCCCTCTCCAAAAATCCACCTCAAATTCTATTTCATATTAATGATATGATGGAGAGTAAAATCCAAAATCATGTAACATCTCCCCCTGCAACATAAAATTGAGATTCGTGTTTTTTATAGAGAACATTTACCATAAATATAATCCCTCCAAAACATCCCAATCCAACTTTTCCTGCATATAGAACATGGAGTCTAAGATGCTTCTGATGTTGATGCCACCCTCCTCAACACCACTATTCAATATCCTAATAAATAAATTCATTTCATTTATAAATAGGCTTCCTCTAACTATGAAAGCACTAAAACTCACTCCATGGGTGTTTTAACAAATTCAATATCAATGGAACACCCCATGGGTGACCTTATTTAGGGTAAAAACCTCCAAAAAGTTTCAAGGGAACTGAATGGAATCCCTAACATGTTCCATTTCATTTAAATCAATTATTCAATTCAAATTCATGGTCGAACTGGAAAGTATGGTGGTCATTACAATAGAAACTAGATATATAAATCACCACACCATTCAGGAAAATTATAGACCACATATTGTAGGTCTTTAGTAGAGTGCTCATCTATTATCAACTTATGATGTGACTTATATCGGAAGAAAAATGAAGAACAGATGAAAACCCAGTGCGGATCCAATGAGACTGATGCTACTTGATTCTGAGTTGGGATGGAATAATGGGATCAAAGCCTGTATTTTGGTTTAGATAGGAACTCCAATGGTTCCACTACTATTTGGAGGAAGAAATGAGAATATAAATTAAGTTATAAGATCATTTAATGGGAAAACAGTCATTTTGCCTCAAAAATTGGGTCGTACAGTTTGGTTTCATGGTTGTCCAAACCGTGCACCAACCTTGCTCCCACTATTATACTAAGGGAGAACCCACATGGTCACTATGCATAATTTGAATAACCATGGGAAAACCATGCAAAACACCTTTTTCAAAATCTGTAGGTACCCTACATGGGTGTGCACCTCCATTATCACAATTTGAAAAACTGTGGGAGATCCTCTTTCCTTCTATCTAGGCCTCACATAGTTAGTTAGACCATGTTTCCTACCATGCATGGTTTCTACTAACTATGTGGCCTACCTATTTTTTCCAAAAATCTTGTTTCATGTCTACAAAAAATCCCCATACACCCCTGATACTCACATGACCTAAAGGAGTATTCACATTAGGTTGTAAACAAGCATTTAAACTAAAAATGAAAAAATATTCACCTAATACAAAAACTTTGTATAATACACTACATATCCATGATTACTCAACTAACCATGGAGAATCCACCATAAGCCCCTAGTATAAGCATCTGTATGTTTTCTAAAGTGACTGAAAGATGATCTCATGGTCACTAAACTGACCATGATAATAATTACTCCAACCTATAGTGTCTTGGCAGTATTAACCAATAATAAGAATAGAACATGATCAATATAGTGACCATATGAAGTGACATTATCAAATTATTTCATGTTCACTAGCAAGTTACCATGAGATCGTCCCCAGTTACTCTCAAGTTATTGAACACGAATGAAGTTATAATGAAGGAAGGAACTGAATTGATCCACAATCAAAAAACGACCACACATACAAGCATGTGGAAACCTATGTATAACCTCCCTTATATAATAGAATAATATAGACCCCCAATCCAACATTGAAAAGGAATTTATTTGATATTGATTCCAATTAAATTCTAAACCAAGGTAGAGACACATCTAAGATCCATCGACGAATATTAAGTGAGCTAATGATGATTCACCCATGAATATTAGTAACCTTATGATCTCTCTACCATTAAAGTGATATCTGAATGAACTCAGTGACCTAATCCCATTAAAGTTTTGTTTCTAAGTGTCACCTGTTGATTTTGACCCAACCTTGATTCATTAAAGAAGATGACCAAATTTTCATATATTCTAGATAAATTAATGTTATAACATGTTAAGTTTATATGTTTGAGAACCTCTACTGAGCATAGTTGATGATTCATAACCAAATAGAAATCACCTGGAGTTGAGTTTAAGAAATTGGTTAACTATTTTGATAATTTTCTTATGCTGGTCTGATTAAAGATGAAGTGGATTTTGATCATCCCAAATACACCTGTTGGATGGATGTGGATAAATAAATGCAATATGCTCATCATAATTCCAAAGTTAAATTCCCTTCAGATAAAGTTTTAAACTAAGGAAAATATAGAGAATCAATGTTGAGTGTAATATTTAGGATCTTAGAATACGGGAGATTATTTTAGCCAATGAGGATGTTTAATGTTATGAATGATCCATGATGTGGGGATGAGGAATGAATGTGAGATCCATAGAATTTCTTGAAGTCACCAAGACTTTATCAAGATAAAGAATTATGTATACTTATTGATGAAGATAGAAAGGGACTCATAGATCCTATCAGATGATGACACTGAATAATTCAGCCTAAGTATAGGAGAAATCAAGATAATAAATCCAACTTTGTGTAGACCCAAGACCCTAATTAGTCCAGGCCTTCTCTAATGTAGAACCTTTGATCCCAATGATTTTTCCATGTCCACTTTTCATCATGTGGAATTCCTCGTGTGATATTTCCAAGTAGCACCTAATTTTCACCTGATATACAAAGCACAAAAGCAGTTCTTATTTGAAAATTCTCAAAGGCATATGGAGCCTAATCATGGGATGAATGTTTGATCTGGGAATACATGTTTCTAACTAAAGTTTTCTCCACCATCAATCATGAAATTTGGATGGCATCCAAGGAAGAAAGAACTCACTACTTGGTGATGATTTTTAGGAGAATAAATAATAAATTTATGTGATGTCTATATATAGATGTCTCATCCCCCATTATATAAAGTATCCAAACCTTATACTTTTTCCTCTTTTTAATTAGTATAGGATTTATTTTCTATATTTCTAATACAATTCCTATTTGTTCACTATTCATCATGTTTTGATTTGTCTCTCCCTCAATTTATTTATGTTTACTAACCCCTGTGATATACTTAGTGATATCAAGCTCTATAATTATAGAGATCTAATCCATTGTGGGTGGTCTAAGGGGAATCACTATGGAATGCTTGACTTTATGTGTTTCAATTTCTCACCCTATTTTCTCTTATTCTGGTGTGATAATGAAGATAGTGTGTAGAGGTGGTGATCATCACTCTATATTCTATTAACACTACTACACTCCCATACTTATTACACTCCAATGTCTATATCCATTCAAATCATACATAATAATAGTGGATTTTTTGCTTCGGAATGAATAATGTTAAGTGGTTTAAACCAGGTTGGTAAGAACGTTCAGTCGCTTGATTGATAGGTGTTCTACCTATTCACCAAGGAAAATATTTCATATTTCTAGTCTATTTAGGGGATCCCTTAAATAGATTAGTGGTTACATAATAAAGGAAATAGTATAGGGTGAATAGATAAATGATATTGAATATTTTCGTTAAATTTGAGGAACTAGAACAAATGTGAATAATTATTATACTCATGGGAAGTATTCCCCAAATCCCTTGCATTTTCATGATAATTTGTGTCTTATAAATCTATATTTATTTTTTTGTTACAAAAAATAAATAAATCAAATAAAATTTTCTTCTTAGTTTCCATAAATTAAGAAAACAAAAAAAAAAGAAACATAATTACTAGGATAGTGAAACTCCCATGCCCTACTCCTTGAGAGACGACCCAAGACATCCACAAGCCTACATTATGAGGAATAAAAATTATATTAGATAAAACATCATGGAATTAATTTCTACCAACTTGGAACCATTACTGGGAAGTAGGATCAAGTATTCATTCTATTCACCACTAAAATTAGTGTTTAAATTTTTTTTCTTTCTCCTATATTTTTTTCTCTCTTTTCCTCTAATCTGGGATAAGCATTAATAGGGTTAACATTCTAAAATAATGAATAATTAATTTTAAACCTAGTTTATATCCCCACAAGAACCATAGGAGATAAATTTTCAATGCAACACTATCAACAACCTTTGACAGACACCAATGGGTGGGAGGATAGAAGCTACTACTTGAACAAACCCAACTACCATCAATAATACATGCCCTCACACCATCAAACTGTAAATGATCTTACACTAGAGTATATTCAGAGATACTCTTATATTATTAATTACCTTCAATTAAAAGATAAATAATATGTATAAGAACTAAAATATTTGAAAGACATGTCAACTTCAATAACCACTACCCTCCAAGAACTCATGGAGCAAAGTCAACAACATGAAGATGAAGAATTAGTTCCTATAGTATTTGATCAAGAGAATATAGAATAGAATAAGGGAGAGTTTTTAAAATAAAAATATATTCCATTGTATCTAACTAGAGCCCCGGTACCCAAAAAAGAAATTAAATGTTGAAATAATTGAGGGGGTCTCTTTTTTAATCTTTTCTTTCTATGATTTTATTGGAACTCAATTATTTGATTACCTCCCTTTTATTGTAAATGAAATAACATGATCAAAAGGGAGGTTACAGGACCTAGATTATGAATTTTATTTTTAAAATCAGCATATGAAAATTAACTTATGGTGAAATTTTGGGATTTTTTAGAAAATATTTATTTTTTGATGAATAGTGAAAAATACCAATTTTTGTAAAAAAGACATTTTTGTTCAATAAAAAAAGAAATTTAAAAGACCCATTATGTTTTTAATATAATTTAAAGTAACAGAAGTATTATTTATTTAAATTTAATATACTTAATTACCTTTTAATCAACTTTATATTGGGTTTTAGTATAAGTTTAATTTTGGGTTTAAAAATGGGTTTTTCTAAAAACTGTTTTAAAGTGAATAATGTTTATAAATTTCAATTAATTGATATAATACCTAATTAAGAATGTTTTAAATAAAATTTATAGAATATATCTCAAAAAATATTAATTTTTATTCATAAAATGATTATTATTAGTCATATATTTAATATAAAATCAACTTTTTT
The DNA here is from genome assembly GCA_963277665.1 of Viscum album. Lineage (NCBI taxonomy): Eukaryota > Viridiplantae > Streptophyta > Magnoliopsida > Santalales > Viscaceae > Viscum > Viscum album. Next base: position 1,582,822,292 of record OY728146.1, on the reverse strand, counting down.
ATGAAAAATACACTTCTTGAAATCCTCTTTTTTGTCATGTCTGTGGGTTTAATTTTAAATTAAAATTTTCCACTTATATGAATTGAATTTAGTAAAATGGATTCAATATTTCGAATAATATTAATTTTTTTTATCTAATAATCTCAACTTTATTTTTGACCATAATGAATAGTGAAAATAGTAAAAATTAATTATGATGGTTGAGGTGAAAACTATTTTACCAGGGATTAAACTAAAAATATAAGGGTGAAAATGGCCTAAATTTTTTTCTAAAATATATTTTATGGAAATATTTATAACTTATCATGTTTAATTCTCTATAATGGTCTATTTTGGACCCTTTTGGAATGCAAAAAACATGGGGACACCTTTTTCTTTTAAAAATTTACCAATGTTCTACTCACCTCACTTATAAAAGGCCTCCCCTATCCTCTCCTCTCAACAAATTTAAATTCCTTTTTTAAGACAATATCTACCAAAATATATTCTTAACTTCTCTAAACATGACATATATCCCATAGTTTGATCATAAATCCATCCTAATAAGTCTTTTGGTGCTTACCTGAGGAGGTTTTCCGAAGAAGAGGTATCATGTTTAATCGTGCATATTTATTTTATTTATTATTCCACCTCCTTAAAATATTATTAAATTATTATTATATGATTACACCAGTATCACCCATATATTAATATGTTATCATTTTAATATAATAACCTAAATCTATCTCCTCTTTCAACAAATGGGATACGAAATCATCATTCATGTGTATGGAGGACTATCGCCTCGCGAGCCGATTTCATTCATTTTTCATCATCATCTCTCACATATTATTATAATGATGGGTTTAAAGTATATTATATGATATTTCTAACATATTTATACTTATTTAGTTATTATATCACATATATATTCTTAATTTCTATTATGTGGGGGACATGATGATGTCGCTCGTGGGTATGGAGGACTACCGCCTCATGAAGCGATGTGAATCATTTTCACTAATGATTTATATAGAAGATAATATGGATAATGTTAATAAGTATGTGTTATATATATAAAGTAATTAAGATAATAATGGAGAATTTATCATTCTTAAAAGATAATATATAATTTTATTTCTTACACTGAAAAATGATAGTGTCGTTTGTGCATACGTGTGGACTACCGCCTCCACGAAGCGATGTGACTCTATTTTCATCACTAAATCACATGGATGTTATATATAAGTACATTTAAATAAATAATATGGTATTCAAGATATTATGATAATTATATAAATATAAAATAATACATACCTTCTTTGTATAATGATCATTAAAAATGGAAATGTTACTTATGCATACGTATGACCTACCATCTACATGATCGTAATATAGTTAATTTTTTATAACCATCATTCATTATTGGATTAAATGTAAAAACCTCGACCCCAGTATCCCAGAGTGGGTTCCTTACATAATTACATTGGTATAATAAAAATGTAAGTCGTATCCCGAAGGACCAAATAGTTTAGTAGCTTTGGAAAACCAGATACATACATAAGTTTTATATAAAAAATTTAAAGGAAAAATAACATAGAAACTCCATTGGAAACATCCATAAACTTATAGATTATCCCTAAAAGTCATTCATTATAAAAATATTCACATCTTGGGGAAAAATAAAACATAAGGGGTGCGTTCATATGCTCATTAAGGGTAATAAATACAGCAGAAGCTATCATAAACAATAATTCATGGTGAATAACTAAAAACACATACCATTAAATCATAATCTTGAGCATAATATGGTAAGAGTGAAAACTGATTAAATTATTCCATAAATAATTAAAAGAGAAATAAACTTAACCATGGATATTATATTAATATAATAATCACATGAATTATCAATAACTAATTTCATAATGGGGGAATTCATAATTTCGGGCATCTAAAACATATCATTAAGGCCTTGGCCAAGACATCTGAAAATAAATGGTTAAAGCCTCAGCCAAATCCATATCTGAAAACAAATGGGAAATTCCTCAGCCAAGTACATATATTTTTTGTCTCAAAAGACCTACCGATACATCATGATGATATAGTGGTCCCCTCCCATTACTTACTGAGCTCAATGCATTCCTCAAATTAATGTTGTGAAACATAAACAACATATACATAAGAAATGTAAATAACCTTCCTTAATGAGTAAATATAATCACTAACCATTCTAAATAGTATAGTGAATGGAATTGAGATAGAATATCCATATTCAAACTGATCATAAGAAATTTAATAAAATATGGTAGATGATATCATATAAGATTCAACTTTGTTGTTCGAGAGTGTTTGTTTCCTTGGTTTTCATGATTGGTTCACTTGTATACATGTATGGAAGTTCATGTAAAAGGGGATTAATTCTCCATAATTAAGATTATATGTTATTAATGAAATTACATAATATTAAATGGCCTTATATATCATTTTTTTTTCTAGATACAAGGATTATTCATTAGATAAAATTTTAATGATAAGGTTAGTTTATTTTGATAAATTTTTTATTATCATGAACTAGTTTTGTTTTATTAATTAATATTATGTATATATACTGGTTCCAGGACATTATATGACTTATAATATGTATAACAAAATCTTATTCAACCATAATAATGGTTTTATGACCATCCTTGAATGTGTTAATGGAAAATTAAAATGCATCATCCACAATGGTGGTAAATCAGCACATCACGGGTGATATTTTCATTTTTAGAATAAAAGGGAGAGGATAAGGGGATTGATGATGGATTTTTCATTAACACAATAAAATTATAGTATATATAAGATAATAGAGTTATCATTCATGTTTTGATATAGGAGATGATGTAAGGATAATAAAATAAATGAAATTAAAAAGAAAACAAAGGAAAACAAAAGAGGATTTTACCTCTTGAATTTCTTCTCCTTGATAACCTCCATAAGGGGCTTGGGATTGGTCTTTTGGTGAGAACAAAGGCTCATAGATGTGGGAAAGATACTTGGGAAGATAATTTAGTAGAAATTGGACAATATTAATGGCTTAATAGGTGTGATGGGAATAGGTGGTGAGGGGTGGTATTTATAGTGAAGGAGAGGGGAGTTTTTTTATTATTTTATTCATTAGTTTAATATTTTGGCACAAAAAAAATAAATAGTGATGATTAAATTAATAGATATAGTAAATAGAATAGTTTGATATTATGGTTATTACATCAAAAATGACTCAAGGAATAGTGTATTTAACTTATAATGTATATATACCATAAATTATCATATTTTACTATTCACCAAAAATTCAACTATTTTAGAAAAATCCAAAAAATTCTCCCTAACCATTTTTTGACATTTATAAATGAAAAATAAACTTAATTTTATGAAAATAATTTTCTAAATATGAAAATTTTAATTTTTAATTAAAATCGTCATTTACTCTAAAAATACCAATTTGAAATTATAACCGATCTTATGAAACTTTGAAAAATAAATTAAGGTCTCATAAAATTATTTTATAATCATAAGAAAACAAAATATTAATTTATGATTCTGTTTTATGGAAAAATATTTTCTTTTAAATAATTATATTAATTTTTAATCTTTAATTAAATATTTATGATTTACAAAAATACAAACACTTAATTTATCACTTTTAAAACATTTATTTACTTATTATATGATATAAATATACCATATTTTAATTTATAAGATACCTATATTTTATTTATACTTTCATAAGTGAAGTTACTATTTTATTATTCATATTACTATTTCTAATGGTAACATTAGTATTTCAACGGTCATATTTAATAGTATAATATAGTTTTAAACTTAGTGTTGTGTGAATCGAAAACTATAAAAGATACTAAATTTTAAAAGATACATACCATAAGATCTTTGGGTGTTACATTATCCCCTCTAAAAAATTGTTTTCTTGCAATTTGAAATTGTACTTTGAAAATAAAAGGTCGGTACTTCAAAATTCCTCTGTGGGAAACCCACATCGAAAATAGGGTTAATAAAATATCCTCTTAATAATAGGGAAAATAAAATGTGATGGTCACCAAAAAACTAGGATTTCAAGTAGTAAATAATTAGTGTAAAACTATAACATGGAAATTGAATAGAAATATAACTATCAAGTTCTGATGGAGAGTGATAGATAACACATTCATTATAAAGTTAACAATAAAAAACTGTAAATATTGTGATCGGTTAAAAGTCAATTGATTTCTCAGAAATAAAATTAAACAGATAACATTTTTGTTCCGAAATATTTTTCCTAGAGTTGAGGGATTATTTTAATATTCATAAAATCATTTTATAAAATAAACTTACTTAATTACTTTCCATATCATAAGCATAATCATATCATTTGGTTGTGCTTCAATCTATTTTCAATTCATCCCTTACACCTGGAAATGAATGTTCAAGATGAATTTTTCATAACTGAATCACTTTTATGAATCATAATATCTACTATTCATTCCTTTATCCTTTAAATATTTATTGAAACCAAAATTATTATCAAAATGTATCCAATAAATCATACTTTGACCTCAAATAATAATATCCAATGTTCAACTTAATCCATTCTAACCTTAAGACTCATCCGAAATACATCTGTCCAAATTCACATTCCAAAAAGGTCTCTAAATTTTCACGATATGCTAACCATTTCCATAAATAACCTGAATCACGATAAGCCCACAATAAAATCATATTTTAACCCAAAATACAATTTAGATTTTATTCCTTAAAATATTTTGTGTGTGTCAAAATAACATTAATCACTTAATCATTAAATCTTTTTTCAATCCCAAGGTAATCTATTTCATAAAATAAATGTCCATAAAATCAAAATAACCTTTATCCATAAGATAAAAAAGTTCACTCTAATCAAAACTTCATATAGGCTAGTGGTAGGTGTTTCACCCTTTTCGCCCTTCGGTTGTGGGTTCAAACCTCGTGGCCTTTTCAGACGTGATGGGTTGTCACCCGGCCTACAGGTATTCCTTTTTCTAAAATTATATTAATATAATTTATAAAATATATATGATGTACATTATTGAAATAAGTTTAATCAATAATATTATCAATTCAACCACAAAAAATAAATACTTCATCCATTTATTTTTATATAGGTCCTTCTGTGGTCTGGAGTTTATCCTATAGAAGAGGGCATTGACTTGGGTAATTCCTAGATTCCCCGAATTTAAGTCAACAACTAAAAATGTATTCTTAGGATTTGTTTTATTTACTTTCATTATACTCTTCATTTTTCCTCGTAAATAATTTTATTTATGTCCTTATTTCCCACACATAAATCATTTATTAGTTCCTTTGAGACACATTCTTGGGTGTCTCCTTCCACATTTCTTACATGATGGAAATTGATCTTTATTTTCTCTATAGTTTCCACCATTTCTGGTCTTATAAAACTATATCCTTCTCTTATTTGGTGAGTTCTAATGTTTTTTAAGGTATATGTTGTTAATAATATTTCAGGAAAACTGATTAGGCATGAACACGATATCTTTTATCCCATTTGGTTGCTCATCGCCAACATCTTATCCATCATATTGAATGTTAACATGACTCCTTTGCATTCCAGTCTTTCACTAAATTAGATATGATAGTGTGAGTAATAATACTCATGGTGAGAAGAATGTATAATCATTTATAGAATATCATGACACCTTATTTTCAAAATAAAACACCTTAGGTTTAACCTAGGTTATTTATTTTCATTATATATTCAAATATTTCATAATGGTTTGTAAAGAAAATGTGAATTATCCTAAACATATCCCTTGGGAGTGTCAAACCAGGTGCACAGTAAGGACTGCTGTCATGTACTAGGTTACGTCATGTTAGGCCTGATGCACCTTATCGGAGTTGTTACCCCAAGGTATATAAGTTCCATAACCATGTCCATTTGTAGTATCGAGACGAGGATGTATTTCTAGGAATACCCACATAATCTCTACCTTACCAAAATTATAGGATGTTATTCTATGATTATCCTCAAAGTCTATCTTAGGTTTATGTTCCCTAATCTATGTTTTCAAAATCTAGTTTCCAAGGTTTCTACTAAACTTCCTCTGATACCATCTGTAAATACCTCAACCCCAAAAACCGATAGTTGGTGCCTTACATAATTATATTAGTATAATAAACAAGGAAGTCATATCCCGAAGGACCAAATAGTTTAGTAGATTTTGAAAACTAGATACATAAATAAGTTTAACATTATAACTTGAAAGGAAAAAAACATAGAAACTCCATTGGAAACATCCATAAACTTTTAGATTATCCCTACAAGTCATTCATAATAAACATCTTTGCATCTTGGGGAAAATAAAAAATAATAAAGGGGTATTCTTAGATACTCAGTAAGGGTAAGAAATATAGCATAATATATAATAAACAATAAGGTATTGTGAATAAATAAAAACACATGATGTTAAATCATAATCTTGAGCATAATATGGCAGGATTGAAAACTGATTAAATAATTCCATAAATAATTACATGAGAAATAAACTAAACCATGGATATTATACTAGTCGAATAATCACATGAATTATCAATTACTAATATCTTAATGAGGGAATTCATAATTCTAGACATCTGAAACATACCATCAAGGCCTTGTCCAAGACATCTAAAAATAAATGGTCAAGTCCTCATCCAAATCCATATATGAAAATAAATGGGCAAGGCCTCGGCCAAGTCCATATTTGTTTTGTATCATAATACCTACTGATAAATCGAGGGGATATAGTGGGCCCCACATATCACTTACTAAGACTCATTCATTACTCATATAAATGGGGTGAAACATAAGCAACATATACATATGAAACGTAAATAACTTTCTCCAATCATTATACATAATCACTAACCATTCTGAGTAGTATGGTGAATAGTTTCAAGATAGCACATCCATAGTCAAGCTGATCATAAAACATTTAATAAAATACTTTAAATGATATAATATAATATAAATCCAAATTAATCATAATATTCAATAGATTATATTGAAAAATATTAAAATACACTAATAAAATCATCAAGTAATTCTTGAGATAAATACCCCTTTTTACTTTACAAAGAAGAGTTCTTTTGGAAAAATTATTTGTATTTGTCATAAAATCATATTTTAAATATGAATATAAAATAAAATAAAAGGTCAGGATAATGAAATTATTTTTAAGGCACAAATTATTTCTAACTGAAATGAAAACATGTAAAAATAGTTTTTAAGAAACTTTATAAATGGGCCACTTCAGTATGATTTAATAGAAAATATAAGAGTATTTAAAGGGGAAAAAGATTAATTTTTAGATAAAACCATAAATAAACTAAGATATTTTTTCATGATAAAAAATTATATTTTATAAAATTATGGGTGTCTTAAAACATTTTATGGATGGTACTTGAAAATGGGTAAGAAATCGGGAAGTTCCCTTTGATCGAGTTTGCTTAACAGGAAGAATTTAGAAGGGAACCCTGTAAAACATGTATTTACCCATAAAAGAAATATGAAATGATCTAGATATATGATATTGGAACATATAAACATAATTTATAAGAAGTATATAAAAATTATGAAGAATTAAATGGAGGTAAAGAGAGAGAAATCGTAACTCGAATGAAAAATAGAGGTTCAGGGAGAATCTCTTACCACTTTGAAAATAGTCGAACTGTATGCCCCATAAAATAAATCAAAATTAAATGAACCATTTAATACCATTAAAATAAATATATTAATGTTATTAAGTATAAAATTGAATTATACATACACCGCACATGAGAAATAGTGGTGAATAGGGCATATCTCACAGAAATTAAAGTGAGATGAGAAAACCCTTACCTTATGTCTGAAAGTGTTCTCCTCCTGTACTTAACATCCTAGATAATGAGATTAGATTAATTAATAATTTAATTAATAAACTATTAAAATTTTATTTTATTTATTATAATTTTATGAAGTTTATCAATGGCCTTTTTAATGAGTTATAAGATTCAACTTTGTCGTTCAGGATTGTTCGTTTCCTTGGTTCTCATGATTGGTTCACTTGTATACATGTATGGAAGTTCATGTAAAATGGAATTAATTATACATAATTTAAATTATATTTTATTAATTAAATTACATAAGATTAAATGTCCTTATATATTATTATTTTTTACATATTAGGATGATTCATTAGATAAAACGTTAATGATGAATGTTAGTTTATTTTGGTGAATTTTTTATTATCACAAATAAGTTTTGTTTTATTAATTAATATTATGTATATATACTGGTTCCAGAACATTATATGACTTATAATATGTATAATAAAATCTATTTTAACCATAATAATGGTTTTATTACCAGACTTGAAGGTGGTAATGGAAAATAAAAATGTGTCATCCCTGATGTCAGTAAATCGGCACATCAGGGACGATATTTTTATTTTGAAAATAAAAGGTAGAGGATAAGGGGATTGATGGAGAATTTTACATTAAAAAAATAAAATTCCAGAATATATAATATACTAGATTTATCATACATGTTTGGATAGAGTAGGTGAGGTAAGGATAAAAAAATAAATGAAATTGAAAAGAAAATAAGGGAAAAAGAAAGAGGATTTTGCCTCTTGAATTTCTTCTCCTTGAGATCCTCCTTAAGGGGATTGGGATTGGTATTTTAGTGAGACAAAAAGATATTTTATATGGGGAAGAGACTTGGGAATAGTATTGGGTAGAAATTTTTCAAGATTCAATTATTAATAGGTGTGAGGATAAGAGGTGGTGAGGGGTGGTATTTATAGTGGAGAAGAGGGGAGTTTTTTTATTATTTTAATCATTAGTTTGTTATTTTGGCTCAAGATAATAAATAGTGATGATTCCAGGACTAAATAAATTAAATAGATAAGTATAGTTCTATATTATTGTTCTTACATCATTTATTAATCAATTAATAGTGTATTTAACTTATAATGTATATATACAGTAAATTATATTATTTTACTATTCACTAAAAATTCAACTATTTCGGAAAAATCCCAAAAAATCACCCTAACCATTTTTCAATGTGTATAATTAAAAAATGAACTCCAATTTATGAAAATAATTTTACAAATATGAGAAATTTAAATTTTAATTAAAATCATCATTTATTTGAAAAATACTGATTTTAAAATTATAACCGGTCTTATGACACTTTGAAAAATTAATTAAGGTCTCATAAAATTATATTATAATCATAAAACAAATAAATAATAATTTATGAGTCTATTTTATGAAAATACTTTTATTAATCATTATATTAATTATAAAATTTTAATCAAAAACATATAACTTATAAAAATAAAAACACTTAATTTATCATTTTTAAAACATTTATTTACTTATTCCATAATATAAATATACCATATTTTCATTTATAAGATAATTGAATTTTTTTATACTTTTTTAGGTGAAGTTAATATTCCTTATGGTCAGATTACTATTCCAATGGTCATATTTAATAGTATATTACAGTTTTAAACTCAGTATTGTGTGAAGCATAAACTATCAAAGATGCTAAATTATAAAAGAGATATACCATAAGATCTTAGCATGCTGCATTAAAAAAGTAAAATTGATATATAAATATGATTATTATTCTATAAATATTTAAATAATTACCTTTTTGATAATAGTCGACCTACCAAATTCATTTTTAGACATATAATCCAAAAATCATTAAAACATGTGACGTAAACTAAATTGATTAAGTAATTATATATAACATGGTAATAATTTAAATAAAAGGAATAATAAAATTTAAAATTTTTATTAATCAAGTAAATAATTAGTATAATTTTATTATTCAGGAATCTAAAAAAAATTCATGATGAGTCAAAATTGATGTAAGGGACTTCATCTTAATTTTATTTCATTGAGAAATATTTCGATGTTATGCACCTATATTATTTTATGATGTGTATATAAAACCCTTTTACATTTATATAATGAATTTATCTATTCCCATGATATTTAAAGTTTTTTATAATGTTATTCTTTCATGGGTATTACAATTAAAATGCTTCCAAAGTGGTAAGGGGATTTTCTTTTAAAAAATACTCTTTAAAATTTTTACTTCAAACTCTATTTATCTTCTATGTCCATGATTTTAAAATGATTTTATGAATGTCATATGAGAATTTTATAACAGAAATTTTTTTATTTCTTTCAATTTTTTCAAAAAAATGAATCTTTGTACAAAATTTTTGACTTTCTTTACAAACGATAAAAAAATTGTTCTATTTTAATGTGTATGGTGATAATGACATTTCCCACCATTTTAACCATTATTTGAGGCTTGAATTTCTATATAATATTTCATTTTCTCTTCAAATAAAAATCATATTTCCCTTTTTCTGGGTATTTTGGTATTAAAGATGGGTTTTAGAAGAAAAAAGTATTTTGGTACTGAAAATGGGTTTTTAAAGGAAATGGGTATTTTTATATCATAAAGAGTTTTTTATAGATGAATAAAAGAGTTTTTAAAGGTTTTTATGATGAAAATGAAATATTTCATGATTTCTGATTATGTTATAGTTCTTGGGAATTTTTTATAATGGTGGTCAGTTCCATTATAAACCAATAAAGGGTGGTTATATTATAAACCAATGATGGGTGGTTTCATTATAAACCAAGGATAGGTGCTTATGTTATTAACCAAGTATGGATGGATCCATGATAAACCAAGTATGGGTTTTTTTATTATAAAATAAATACGGGTGGGTCTACGATATCCCTCCAATGCATTTGGTAATCTGGATATGTAAGCTGATCGTATGAGTTATTCCATTTGTATGAGTGATATGAATGATGATGTTCCAAGTTACCTATATGATTTATAAGTTCTTTCTATGAGTTTCAAATGATTTATTTGAGAAAAAAGTCTGTGTGATTTCATGAGAAAATTATTTATTGAAGTTTTCTCAAATAAATTTGAGATAAAGGTAAATATTTATTAGTTTTTCATGTTTTTCACTGGAATAATGAACTTCTTATTTTTATGTACCTTACAAATATTTCTATTCTCATACCACATTTTAAAATATTTTTCATAGGTTTTAAGTATGGTTAAGGGAAAGGAATACATCAAGTTTAAATTAATAAAGATTGGTCCTAAAAATAAATCAAGTGTTATTTCAAAAGTTTTTTATTATATGAAAAATGGATACTGATTAGAAGTGTGCACTTTATATATATATATATATATATATATATATAGTTTTTAATGTATTGGTTATGACCTAATTCTACAAAAATATAAAACTGAAAAGATCCTCAAATGTAATAGAATAGATTCGTAACTTAAAACTTAAGATTATGTAATGTTTAAGGTTGGGTCCTTATATACCCACTACTTCCCTCATCCACACAAGAAAACATAAAAGTAGAATTTCACCTAGATAAATACCTACATATTGAAAATGATGAGGGGGTACCTCTAACCTGGATTCATTTTATTCTAAGTTCATGAAAAATGAATTATATTATAATCTCTTTAGTTTTAATTTTATATACTTGGATCAACTTATTCACATCTAGGATGACATTAAAGAAAATACTGTGATAGCTCCACTTTAAGATAGATTAAATCTATGAATTTAAGAAATTGATTTATATAATGAATAAACATAGTTTGATGAAGGTTTATTTGAAAATATGATCACATATATTCTAGAATAAGTTAAAGAAGACACACCAGTGGCAGAGAAAGCTGGAACAGAACTGAAGATTGATCAGGTGAAAGAAATAAATGTACAACCATCCCAAGAAAATGAATAAAATGCCACCCATGGAGTGATTGATACAGAAGAAAAATATTTGGCACTTATGTTGAATCAACTACCCCCTTCAACATCACCCCATATATCACCTGGAGAGAGGAATAATAGAGGAATAATTCTCATATTCTCATGAGGAAATTAAAGTAAAAGATTCTACATATAATGGGGAGGGTTTTGACCTGAACTCAACTTGTTTTAATCTTATTCATCCTGATTTATTTGATAACTCTCCCTTGTTTAAAACTATTCAAGTAGTATAATTGGAGCATCCACTAGTTAAAGAGTAAAAAAAATAGCCATGACATAATCTAAGGAGATACATCAACCTATCAACACCACTTTATGAAATAAATCTCACTGGTGAATGGTGGAAATAAAGAACTCCATCAAAGAGCACCTTAAAGAAGAAATAAAGATGAGTAGTTTTGAAAGAAAGAGAATGTGATGGATTGCATCATATAAACCCAATACTGTATCTAATTTGGGATAATCTCAAAAATTTCCAACTACGGAATGTCTAAATACATACCTTTTTGGGATGTAACAACCTAAGAATATTTTCCCCTCAATTTATTTTTCTATTTTTGTATTTTTGAATAAAATTTATAAAGTTAATTATATTTTTCTATAGGTTTTACCTAATTGGATAAAACCTAGGAGATTATATTATCTTTCTATAGAAAGAAATAAAAGATCTTAACTCTAACTTTCTATCATCAAATAACACCATGTTGTACCTATACTTTTACATTGTTTAATCACTGTAATTTTGATGCATGTTTGTTGTAACTTAAATAAGAAGTTATAAATAAGTTTTTGGGGTATTAAATCCTATTTATATTAGTATCAAAATTATTTTTAGTAACTATTTTAGAATTTTTTAAATAAAAACTATTTATAATTAAAGTTATTAGGAACAGTTTTAGTGAATTTGTTTTTGAAATAAACAAATGGAACCAAAAAAACAAACAAATTTTTTTTCTAATTGTAAATATTATACATAAATTTTTTTATAAAGTATTTTTTATGGTTTTTAAAAATTTATTTTAGCTAAATTTTACCCTTCATAGTGAATTTCATGCTAGATTTAAGGAATTCATTAGTTCTGAAAGTATGACACTTAAATGAATGTTGGGTGAATTTATTACTCATTTCATGAAAATTTGGTATTAGAACTAGTAAAGTGATTATGAGTGAAAATATATTTGTGGAATTATAATTGTAACATAAATTCATAAAAAAATTTAGAAATTTATATGAGGTAACTTAACCTCTATGAAAAAGAACTCCTCATGGAGCTGAATAAAAATAAATTGATATAATTCCTTTGAAATTGGAAAAATATAGAAAATTCGAATCCCATGGTGAATTTTTGACACAATAGGCAATGGGTGTATGATTAATTCCATTTATACATATCCAATAAATACCTTTTCATCGTGTTTTGTGCATAAATGGCTGGGAAATTTTCAAAAAACAAATAGTGCATAATAGTCAAAATGAATTCATTTATATGAGGGAAATATTGAACCCATGTGAAGATGGGGGAAACTGTCTTATGAAAAAATTATTTGAGTTTTATCAATGAAGTAGAAAATTGAACTATGGTTTATAAAACTTAGGATAAAGGGATAAATGGAAGTGTTTTTTTTAGCTTTGATTCCACTTAAATATAATTTATCCCACCCCTATAATTGAAACATTGATTGAATTTAAATAAGGAAATGTATTGATTCATAGAGGAAGCATGATAATTTGAGCAATGGAGGAATCTTTAATTTACTTCTTTTATGGATTGTAGACTTAGATCTATGTAGAATGAATCTCTTTTTTTCTTTTTAATAAATGAAACTCAATGATAAAAATTTACAAGGATTCCAATAGTTCATGGTTGGGGATGATGAGAGTTGAAATTTTTGAAAAAAATTACTTTTATTCCTTGAAAATACCCCTAAATTTTCATTAAAATCCTAGATAATAATTCATTTTTTATAATTTTTTGAATTTTTAATTTAATTTTTATATGGATCAATTGTTGGTTTTTACATATTTATTTATTTTTTGAATTAATTGTGAATCTATACTTTGAAATTCATAATAAAAATTATTAAGTATTTAAATATTTATTTTTAATTATTTAATTCATTCTATACTTAATGTAATAATTCCAACATTTTAATTTGTAAATTTTAAATAAAAAATTGTTTTGAATTTTTTAATGTGTTTCTAGGAGCTAAATTGGAAATCAAGTATAATTTTCAAAATCTAAATCTGGATTGTGATTTTGAAATAAATGTGAATTGGGAATTGATGAATTTAAATTTTCAAGGAATTTTTCAAGATAAAATAATTTAATGAACCTCAGGGTTGAAGTTAAATTTATCATTTTTAATGGGTGTAAAATAGAAGTGGAAATGAATTTGGCTAAATTAGATTTTTTGTGATTAAAATATTTATGCAATTTAACTGAGCATTGTATAAAAAATAAATTTTCATTTCATGTATAAAATGTGAATTTTTTAATTTTGTAGGTTGAGACTTTAATTTTTGCAAAGGTAAGTAACTGTGAAACTTTATTTATGTCGTCGGTCTACTGAATATACACAAAAAAAATCTAGAAAAGGGAGGAAGTGACTACAATAACAACTTCAAGTGACCAAACTGCATCTTCATGGTCAATCAACTGACCATGGGGAACCTACTACAATCCCTCAGTAGAAGAATCTTCATGTTTACTAAAGTGATTGAAAGATGATCTCATAGAAACTAAACTAACTGTGAGGATAATTTATCTAATCTACCATGCCTAGACACTTTGAATCAACCATAAGAACTCCCCACTATCATAATAGTGACCATATTAAGTGCCTCCATTAACCTATATCACATTCACCTATAAGTGACCATGATCTCCTCCCTATTCAATCTCAAGTTATCACACTTGAATAAATTTTCAATAAAGAAAGGAACCACATCAATCTTTAATCAAAGAACTATCACACATCTAGGCATGAGGCAACTTGAGTTGTACCACCCTTCTCGAATTGAAGAAGATGGATCCCCAAGACAACATTGAAGAAGAATCAGTTTTATGTTGAGGCTAGTTAAATATTGAACTGAGGCTAAGACACATATAAGCTCCACTAAGGAAGATTAAGTGATATGAGGACGATTCACCCATGTAGGCATGTGACCTTGTGGCCTCACCACCATGAAAGTGAAATCCAATTGAACTCAAATACCTGAACCTGTTAAAGTTTTGATTACTGGTGTCACCTATACATGTTGACCCAAACTTGATTAATTAAATAATATGAGACAATTTTCATTAATTCTAGATAAATTAAAATCAGAACATGCATAAGGTGGCTTTGATTAGCCCCATTACACCAGTTTAATGGATGTTGAGAAACGCACGCAAGTTTCCCATTAGAATTAAAAAGTGATATTACATTTGGTTTAAGTTTTTGATAAAATTAAAATATAAAGCATCAATATCGAGTGTAATCTTTAGGATCTTCAAATAAGGGAGATTATTTCAGTTAATGAGGATTTTTAATGTCACAAATGATCTATGATGTGGGTATTAGGAATAAACTTAAGATCCATGGAAAGTGCCAAACATTCTCAAGATTAATAATTATGCATACTTGTGGATAAATATGGAAAGGGACTCATAGATCCTCTCATATACTGACATTAAAGAACTTGGCCTAATTTTGGGAGAAATCAAGATAATTTGGGCCAAGTCTATACAGATCCAAGACCTCAATTAGTCCAGGACTACTCCAATGAAGCACATCTGGGCCCACTAATTTTTTTAAGTCCACTTTACAGCATGTATAATTCCTCATGTGATCTTTCTAAGGAAAACTTAATTTACACTTGATATGTAAAGCATGGAAATAGTTCTTCTCTAAAAATTCTATAAGGTGTGTGGATCCTGGTCATGGGATGAATGTTCGATATGGGAAAAGTTGTTGTTAACTGAATTTGTCTCAACTGTCAACCATGACACATGGAAACCATCCAGTAAAGGAATAACTAACTATTCAGTGCTGATTTTGAGGAGAATAAAGAATAATATAATTTTATGGGTATATATATATATCGCATTCCCCATTGTATAGAGTCTTTAGACCTTGTCCTTAAACCTAGTTTTTATTAGGTTGGGATTTATTTTCTATGTTTTTAATAAAATTCTACTTTATTCTCCATTTATTGTGTTTTTCTTCTCTTCTCCCTCAATTTATTTATGTTTACTCACCCATATGGTGTACCCAGTGATTTTGATCTCTATAATTATAAACTATTAATTCATTTTGGGTGGACTAAGGGTAATCATAGTGGTGAGCTTGAATTTATGTATTTTAATTTATCACTCTATTTTATCTAATTCTGGTGTGACAATGAAGATGGTGTATAAAGGAGGATATCATCACTCTATATTCCATTAACACTAATGAACTCCTCTACTTGTTTCACTTAAATTTATCCCCCATTTGTATCACACTTAATACCATTGGATTTTTGTGTTTTAGAATCAATAATGGTAAGTTGTTACTACTAGGTGTGTAAGTAAGTTCATCTACTCGATTAATAGGTGTTATTACCCATTAACTGAGGAAAATATATGATATTTTTGGTCTTTTTAGGGGATCCATTGAATATATTAGTGGTTTCATACTAAAGGAAATAGTGGATAGGGAATGGATAAATTATATTGAATTTGTTTCTTGAATTGGAAGAACTAGAACAAATGTGAATAATGATTGTACTCATTGAAAATATTCCTCAAACACACTGAATTTTCATGCTAATTTGTGTCTTTTATTTTTACATTTAAATTTTCATTAAAATTGTAAAATCAATCAAATAAAATTATCTTCCTTCTTTCAAGAAATTAAGAAAACAAAACAAATAAATATAAGTGTTATGATAGTGAAACTCTCACACCCAACTCCTTTAGATATGACCCTAGTCATCCATCAGGATGAATTAGGAATAATTAAAATTCTATTTTATAAGGATACATGATATCCCTTTCTATCGATAATGCTCTTCCTAAGAACACTCATCGGTGTCTCGACTAGGGGTTTTATATAACCTCAAACACACATCCTTGTACGTCAGAGGATATTTACTATAAATGAGGTTTTAGAGTGTTACCATGGGGAGACAATACCCTCATATAATATTAAAATAATATAAGAAAGATAATACAAAAAACATCCATACTCCAATCATAGTACACATAATCTATAAACAAGAATTATTCTATAAAAAATGAAATGAAATCATATATCCATACATCCCAATTGATCACCCAATGGGTTGATCACATATAAAAATAACCAAATGAATAAAAATATAAAAAGGATATACTACCATATTTAACGCTAATCACATCCAAATATCCAAGTAACCATGGATATCCTCCAGATCAATCATCCAATATTAGGCCTCTTCCCTACTTGGACCTATGAATAATGAGGTCTACTCGGGTACTCCAATTTCATGGTCGCTTGAGTGGGGTGTGAGTACAACTTAATATGCCACCACCAATGATTTACCTAACATGACTAGTAAAAAATTGTATGCATCTGTTATATTCTCAACATAAATAATATTGAAATCATAATAAAATAACCATTTTTAATCCTTGGGTTATAAGGTGACACCAAGGGTTAATCATACATGTTTTAGCTATTGTAAAATGTCTCTATGCATGTCACATAATCATCTGGGGGAAACATTCCATACCCCTAAATCTCTTACTCTCACACAAAAAAAACACACAATACTTAGTGGGGAGATAGGATCAACTCGGATCTCATATCATAAACTTAGGGTTAAATAAACCCCCACATAGAATATCATGTATAACTTCGAGGGGAAGGGTAGCCCACTCTAGAATCTCAAATAAATATAGTTATGATAAAGAGAATACCCATATGGAATTTTAGGAATACAGTCGAGGGGAAGAGTAACCCCACTTGAAATATCATATATAAAATTAGGGGGAAGATCATTCCCATATTTAATCTCATATATAACATTGGGGGAAGAGCATCCCTACTTAGAATCTTAGATATAACATTGGAGGGAAGAGAAACCCACTCTAGAATCTCATATAAATGCAATAAAGGGAATTTAAATCCCCACACGGAATCTTATATGAATAACACTAGAGGAAAAATATACCATCCTAGGATCTCATATATAACATCGGGGGGGGGGGGGAGTAGCCCACCCTAGAATTTCATCTAGGGAAAAAGTTCCTACCTCATAATATCTCATAATAATAATTAGGGGTAGTGTCCATGGTGTACCATCTCATAATGATGATTGGGGGACTATCATACACCTCATAACATCTCATATCATGATAACATGAATTATCCATCTACCTAAACCCATCACATATAACCATGGTTGTCCTCTCAAGCATACAACCTACAATCGCCATTATATTCATGTTAGGCCATGACTAAGATGTCCTCACTACACTATCCTTCTTAGGGTCAACATAATACTAGGTCATCCACCAAGATTCCTTAAGCCACATCATAGCTCGAACACCCAACTTAGGTTCCTTTATCTCATTTTAAACTCTGGGGATAAATTCAAACACTCCAAGATGATAGCATCCCTCAAGATAACCATGATCGTATTTTGGCCTCACAGTCATCATAAGAAAGCCACATTGGCATCACTTTAAAGAGATGATGTAATTTAAATTTCACTTCCCAATTAATTTTTTAGTCCTCTCACACCCAACCTACACATGATCCTAGCTAGGTTATACCAACCCGAGTGCTCACATACTAGTAGGTGAGGAACACTCACCCCACTTTCTAATCAAATAACCCAAAGTGTATAAGGTATCTCATAGTTTCATCATGGATTACTCAATCTAGTCATTATTAGTCTAATAATTTCATCTCCAAGGAGGGTTATAAGGTAACCTATAATAGGGGATACTATACTCATATATTTCATTTATACCCTTCTAGGGTTCATATATCACATGGTATCCATCAACGTCCAAGTAATCAACCGGTGCTCAGGGGTCTATCCTGGCCCTACAACACCTCATTTATTTCATGTGAGTTTAAAGGAAACATTTAATTTTAAATGAAATTACATAATACAAAATTGTTGAGACCACATATCATAGGCTTTATAGAAAAAATCATAATCTTATGGTAATGTTCAAGGAACCACTTACCTCATTCGTGGATTTATTCCCTTTTGAGTAAGCTCAGTCTCCCTCACTGAAGCTCATCCAAGAACATATATTCATCACTCATCAATATAAGTCCCTAACTCATCAAAATTAATTTTAAATTTTACAAAAAAAAATTATGAACAACTTCACAATTTATTCCATAATTAATTTCATAATTAATATCTAGGTAATATTTAAGGAATCACTCATCAAGTGATTCATCAAGGTTCAATCCTTGAGAAAAGATGTGTCCACCACCCCGAACATCATTCCAAAACTTTAATACACAAAATCCATAATTTTCCATTTCAAATCATCTTTTAATTTTCACTAAATTCATTCTAAACCTAAATAAATTCAAGTTAATAATATGCCTCTTCAAATTTGATATACTCAGGTGGATCATGTAGTCACCCTGAGAGTGGGGTGATTTGGGAGTGACAATTTTTTACTAACTATATTAAACTTAAATTATTTATTTCCTTAATTTGATTGAACCTATTTTATCAATTAACATGTAATTGTATTTAGAAACACACCCTTTCCACTTTCCCTAATGATATGTAGATAATGTAAAGTAAATAACACACGTGGATTTTTACAAGGTTTTACCTTAGTGTAATAAATTGCTCCTTACCATGTTGACTCTCATCGAGTCATGGATTAATTTACTTATATATGAAGTGAATATAATTATCCAACTTTTGTATGACTAAATTTATCTCATAATAGGTAATTATACTTACACCTGTTAGTCATGAATATTTCTTATACTTTGAGCCAAAATAAGATAAGAAACTTTTTTAACAGCTCAAGGAAACTCTATTTAGAAATTCTACATATGGAAATCTCTATATCTGGTATAACTCTATCTATTGAACCTCTATATTTTTTTGGTATAACTATATATGGTGTGCCTCAAACCACTATGCTTCTAATATGTCTTTTTTTATGGAAAAAAATTGTGCCTCGTGATCATTGTCTGGTACATCAATCTGGAAACTCTGACTACTGCACCTTTATCTGATAGTTTCTTATTACTCATCTGAGAGATTCATTGGTTAGAAAATAACCATGCTTAATCTTCAGTTCTTTTAATATTCATATGATATCTTTTTATGATACATTTTCTATATCACTTCATCTATCTCGCTCATGTGAATAGTGTAAGTAGGTACAATACTTGCACCACTTTATATAGGCACGCACTTGAGAGGAAAACATGGGAACTCAAAAGTTTTTCCACTTATCCAAAATTTGAAATTCAAATATCCCACTTAGTTCAAATTCACTGGGAAACTTCTCACTCATTCTATAACCTTATTTAATTTTCTTAAAAACTCAGTGACTATGAATTTCTTTGAAATTATTCATCTCATATAGATAGAAAACATTGTAGGGTTATCTTAATATCCTTATTGTTAATGACTTAACAAAGTTATATAAAGTTTCTCAAAACTATACAAAATGAAATTTATGTATTTATTAGGAACTTATATATGTATCTTTTTTCTATTCAATTTCTTTTTTTTCTAATCAACATGACATGGTTGACTCAGTATGGTACTCTTAGGCTTCTTTGATCGGTGTGCTTTACATGCCTCCTTTTTCTAATAGATTCACATATGTTCAAATGTCTTGATCTTGTAAAATTATCTCTTTCTACTATAAATCAACTTTATACAATGCTTGGCTCAAAAATTTTAGTTCGTTACATCCTTATAGAAACATATGTCTAATGACATAGTATTTCTCTATCTGATGCTTATCCATATGAAGGATCTTTAACCAATCAGCATGACTTGATAAACTCATCCTAGAGGCTTCATGGATCATCCACTCTCTCCAAATGATGTACATAATTCTTCCTAATTATTAGAACTTTTTTAATGGTCCATATGATAGAAATAAACTTCATATCAAGATTTATATAACCTTTCTCATATTTTATAAACCTCCAACTGATGTCACTTCATCAAATGTATGTCAATTAGAACTTTATACAAGATTGTCTAATGGCACTTCATACAATCAACTCAATCAATTGGAACTATTCTAGAAACTTATTCAAAATAGAACTTTGATGATTGATATACTACATTAATCCCCATTAAATGAAACTTTTTACCTATCTATATGGTGAACTTTATAAACCACTATCCGATCAGCATTTCATTTTTCCATCTGATGATCTTTATAAAGACTATCAAATGGAACTTTATATGACTAGCTAGATCAATTAGACTCATTTTAGTGAATTTATTAGAACTTTACTCTTATTAGTATACAACATTCATCTTATCCAAATTTAACATTGTATTTTTCCATCTGGTAAAATTTATAAACCTCTGTTTGATTGACATTGCACTTATTCATCTGATGATCTGAAAAACTTTCCTTCTGCTGGAGTGACAACATATCTTTCATGAAAAAATTAGTCTTATGGACTCTATATGATGGTCTTACTTTAATATAATACTTCTTAAAATCATTACATCAAACTTTATACATCTTGTAACATAATATTTATCTACTTGGAAACATCAAACAAAATAATTTTCTCGATAGACTCATCATGTTGGCCTTCAACCTTGTATATCATACCACTATTGTAATATTTATTACATCATAGTTAGAAATTTTTACATAGAAAACTCAAAATTCATATCTTTGACTTATCCACCTTTATACTAACTCATAGAAACTCTTCAAAACCAACTTCTTACAACTCTTCATCTGGTAACATTATGAAACATTATCTTTTGTATTTATCTTCATTTTTAAAAATGCATACAAACTCATCTTGGATCATCAGAATATTCATGATGTTAGAAAATTTAATTACAACATAAAATCATCTAAATTTTTAAGTAAACTTTCTTATCCTCCTTCAGCAACTCGTAAGGAGATATAATTAACCACCATAAGGAAAGTTTTATAAACTTCATAAAGAACATTTCCTAAGATTCTCCAACAACTCATAATATAAGGTGAAGGTATCCTTACATTCCTAATGTATGAATCATAGGGACTTTAAATAATATTTAGTAATAATCATACCTTTTAATTATCCTGTATAACTTCACTATTGTACTTTTGATGGTTTTACCTTCAATCTTACTTCCTTCAACAGACTTATTAAGTCTAATTATCTATTGGCACTTAGTTCTTCAACTCAAAATTTTATAGATAGTACTTCTAAATCTTAAGAAAATTCTTTTATATCTATCATCAAGACTATCCTACAAATTTTTCTTAGGAAACTTTACCTAAAGAACCTTTAGCTTTAACATATTCATTGAATTTACAAAAAACTATTGACAACATATACAATATAACAACATCATCGTCTGATATGAACTTCAATCTCCTTCTTTAGATTTGTTGAAAATACCAAATTTTCTTTAAAGTCAATGATATCTCTATCCCCCTTATTGAAAATAAATCCAAAGTCTACATCTTATAATAACTTAAGTGAGGGAAAAAATTTCACACCCCTTAATGATCAAAATTATAAATCTCCCTTATTTATATCTTGGGGTGAGGGAGGAAAATTATTCACACCTTTTGTTCTTCTATTATTTTCTACTACTAAACTAAATATTAACTCTAATCTTCATAAGAGAAGGAAATCATAACTTTTCTTAAATTAATAAGTATTAAATCTAACAACTCTAACTTTATGTGATCCATTATTGGTGTATAAAAAAAGAGTGATTAACTCGCACATTAAAGTTGTCCATGAATTTTACCAAGTGATTCCATATTTTAAAAAAAAAATTTGAGGAAATTTTCATCATATTTTCATTCAACTTACATTCTTGTATCTATCTTAACAAACATATCAAAAATGTTCAAGCATGAACATGAGAACATTTTCTCCCCCTTTACAAGATAATACAAACTTTTTCATAAATAATACATTTTTCCCTTTTACATTTGTACTAAATATTTTGTATGAAAATGGGAGTATAGAAAAATGTTACTTAAATATGATAGTAACCTTTAATTCTATGAATTTTTAGTATTTGGTGTTGGAATGCCTTATTTGAATAGAATTACATTCAACTTCGCCTTATAAAGCTTCTGAAATAATCATAATCATCTTTATAAATCAAGGATCCCCCTAAATATCATCACCTTCAATTAATTTTACATTATAAGTTCTTTGGAACATACAAGGGAATAAGTTGGATCATTATTAGTTCATTGGATAGAGCAACATGTAATATAAAGTTTTCTCAACCAAGAAACTCTCACTTTACTTTTCTCCACGCCTTTACCCTTATCTTCTCAAATAGTAATCTTCATGGATTTCATGGGTTCTTCTCATCACTTTTTCTTTCAAAATTTTATGGTGTATTCTTATTAACTTTAGATAGCAGGGAATAAGAATATTTATTATTTTCTTTTACTTCCTTCCTTCCTGCTTCCACCAATGTATTTGGCCATACAACCATGAAAACCTTCAGAGTATTCTCAACTTTATTCTTGTGTTGAGATTTTAATACATCAAAACTACTTACTTTCAAATATTTTCTATTATTATTTAAAAACTTCCACTATCCTGATAACATTTTCATGATTTTTTTAGGAGTTTGGTTGTAACACCTTGAGATTTTATGAGATAGATTCTTTTTAATTTATTTGATGTCTTGTGTTGCATGATACACCAATATTATCTTGTTCTATATACAACACTGTATTATCTTTCAGTATACAAAACACTATTCTTGGATTGTGTTACACGCAAGAGAAACCTTCCTCAATAGCTTGCGTTGTAAGCAATACCGAGTTTCACAAAACAACGATATATTATTAAAATTTTATTATTTAATGAGATATAAACTAGACATTATGAATATTATTAAACAATTTTTTAATTTTATATAATATTAACATTCATATTATGTATTTTCTAGACATTATACATAATAAATTCAATTTTTCGGATAAAATAAGTATTTTTCAAAAAATACAGTTTTTTCTACCTTTTGATGGCGTATCCATTTAAAATCTAGTTTTTTACACTTCTATATTTTATATTTGAAAAAATAAAGTTCTTATTTGGAATAGGGACATAAAAATTTCCTTTTTTTGAATTTTTGGTATTATTCTGATAAAATTCATATTTTAATGAATAGTGAAAAATATTGCATTTTAATTCAAAACTGCATTTTCATCTAATTTATTTATATAGTTAGATTATCTTTATAATTAGTTTTAAAGTGTAATTGGATTGTTTTTTATCATTTAATCCAATTTTTTTCATTGGAATTAATTTCACATTTAAATTGGATATAAACATGTGATAATCTTTTGGTAAGTTTTTACTTCTTAAAAACCTACTTTTTTGTTTTTGACAATGGGAATTAATTTTAAATTAATTTCGGCCAATTATATATTTTGAATTATGAAAAATGGATTACATATTTAGAATAATTGGGTCCAAATTATGTTAATATATTACTTTTATTTTTTTAGATATTATGAATAGTAACTACAGTAAATTTTATTTACCACAGTTAAAGGAAAATCAGGTAAATTAAGCTAGCTAAAAATATGATAAAGATAATAAAATTACCCTAAAACCTAAAAAAATACTATTTTATGAATTAAAGTCTACCAATATCACCTATGGGTTGGAATTTATTCATTTAATGAACTTTGTTTCGTGATAGTGATGTAATTATAATTAAAACAAAAGAATGTGACAACATGTCACTCTCATATATCCTATAAGTATAATAATTTTAATATAGTGATAAACATGATAAAACATCAAAAATAAATAGTATCCATAAATATAATGAAATAATATACATCATGTTAATTTATTTAGGATTTTTAGATATTAAATAATTACCATTAATTATGACACAATAGTGAAGTAGAAATTATTTATTGATAGAAATATCAAATAAATGGTTTTAAAAATATTAAACGAAATATCATATGAACTAATTAATGTTCTCCACGAATGTTTTAGGTAAATATGACATTTTAGGAGTGTATTAAATATTTTCTTTCAAATTTATATTCTTTTTTTATTTTATTTAAAGTTAAATAAATGAATAGTGTCAAAATTGACATTGTTGATATTTTATAAAAATTACATATTATTAAATTATTTAAAAATTACAAGAATATCTAAAAATTACAAAGTGAAAATTATATGGTCTAAAATTTTATGAAGTATCCAATTATGTATAATTGACAACACATAAGTAAATATTTATAACCATTTAATATTTAGAATATTATCATCAAAAATAAAATTAAATAGATTAAATAAGGATAAATCAAAATGATAAGGTTTAAAATAAAATAAAAACATGTCCAAATTTTATTTTATGAGAGTATTTATACCCATAATAATATTATATTCTAAATAAATGAGTCTGGGAGCATTATAAACCTAAAATGAATTTATAATAAATTAATATTTCAAGACTTTCCAAAGGATCCCCTCCCCTCTCTTATAAAAGGACACATCTCCTTCTCTTTTAATCACACATCCAAAGCCCTTTGTCTCATCCAAACCCATAACAAATATCCTCCCAACTTCTATAAATTCATCCTAGAGTCCACCCTTTAGGAAAAAAAACCATCTTAAGGAGTCCTTTTGTGCATACCAAAAGAAGATACCCAAAAAAGAGGTAATTGTTTTATCACCTTTTCAAAATTCTTTTCTTCTTCTACTTCCTCTTCTTATGTTTTCTCCATAATAAAGTTATAAATACAGTATCTTCTACATGATTATATGTTATTATAATTATGGTGCAACAATATACCTACTTTTTATCCATCCTACAAATAACAATATCACCATGTGTGTGTACGTACGAATTATCGTCTCCACGTCATGGTGTAATTTGTTATTCAACAATACTTAATTTGGATGGGTATAAAGATGAGTGTAATAGATTTAAATAATGAATATAACATTATAATTATTTTTTATAATTAATATATCATCCAATTATATACCATTTAACAATTAATTTAATGAAATCGTAGCTCATCCGTACGTACGGTCTACCGTCTCGACGACGCGATGAGATTCATTATCCACATTAACCATTAAAGAATGATTATAAAGTATATATAATAAATAAGAATGAAATATATGACATAATAATGCTTCTATATTTATGTGTGTATATATATATATGTGTAATTTACTTTCTTCCATTCAATTTAATAAGGAAACATAAATAATGTTCATGCATACGTACGGCCTACCATCTCCATAAATGGTGTATTCCATTTCATTTATCTATCTATTATATATATCTATATACTAAATATATATGATAAATAAATCATTTTTTACATTTTATAAGTATTTAAATCATGATATAAGTAATAATATCAAGAATAAAAAGTCAAAACATGTACGATAGATAAAACAATTATTACCCAAAACGTTGCTTTAACATGGAATTAATAAATGAACGGGTAATATAAAGTCCTAAATTAATCATATTTTATATCATAAATATTATTATGGTTTTGTTACAAGTTAACCCACTATACATGAGTTTTAGATACATACGAAGCATATCGGACCTAAGGTAAGGGATAATTTCACAATCTCATTATTTTCTGAGATTGTTTATACATAAGTATTTACTGGTGTATATTTATCATACACATCCATGTTTCTTAAATATATAATATTATTTCTATTATTCTAATATTTTTTAAAGTAAATTTTACCCATTGGTGAATTTTTATTAAACATTATGAAAGGAATCTTTCTTTCGTTTTCCGTAGGAGGTACTTTTTGACTTTTTTGGCAAGAGTATAAGAAGAATATTTTTTTAACTTATACAACCTGAATGGATTTTTACAGTTTCATGACACCTAATTTACATGAATATTCCTCTATACTATTTCAAGTTTATTTTCAAATAAATTATTTTCTTTTAAAATTTCATGGAATTTTAAGAAAAGAAAATGTTTTTGAAGAAGAAAGTATATTTTTCTCAAGAATTGAGTTCAAGTGTTTTATAAAAATTATTTTCCATCTAAGATGATGAATTTTAAATAGGTTTATGTTTCTATACCTATTATTACTATGATTTTATTATGTTAATTATGGAATGATATTTTATATGGATTATGTTATGATGGAATGATTTTTAAGAAGCCCATTTTATTTATTGGGTTATGCTATGATGAATGATTTATGTTTTTTTGGAACATGAAATAATGATTTCATTATGATATGGGTGAGACCTATATCTCACTATAATTCATTGGGTAAAGATTTATATCTCATTATATAGACATGATTGTAACGACAAGTAAATTTGGTTCAGTAATAAAGGGCTGGAATGACAAGTAAATTTGATTCAGTAATACAGGGCTGGAATGGTAAGTAAATCTGGTTCAGTAATACATGGATGGAATGGAAATTAAACCCAGTTCAGTAAAGAACTTTGTCCATTATGATGGTCTTGGAAGTAATGCCTTGGTTACTATTGAAATCATATTATGTGGTTATTTTTTTACCACAATTCCATGTTTTATACCAATGCTATTTTATTATGGTTAATGTTCCTTTGTGATATATGCCTTATGTAATGCATGCCAAGATTTATTTCATGACTCATGATTTTAATATTTTATGTCCGTGTTTTTATATTATTATGTTTATGGTTTGTTTTATGTTCTCAATGTTTACCCTTACTGAGCATTTAAAGTCACCATTTTTATGTTTTCTTTTCCCCATGATATAAAGAAAGGTTTTAGATAGGAAAACAAAATGGGGAGATCTTTATGGGGGATGTTGAAGATCATTCACCAAGTTATAAAATTATTTTCTAATTTTCCAAAGTCACTAAACTAATACAGTATTTGGGTTTTTGTTTGTGTCATGTATTAATTATTCTAAAAAAGTAATGTAATTTCCATGTACGTCAAACTTGGTATGTTAGATTGGTCATACGACTTACATCTTTTACATGACTTCTTATCTTCTAATAAGTTACTATTTAGAGGTAACTTCCAATGAACTTATACTTCTTCACCAGAGATGTCTTCCACCATTCCAATATACTTATCTCTTACTTGAATTTATTGAATTTTATTTTTCAGATTCATTTTTTTGTATTGAACATTCATTATGAGATTAAAATTTTCCATGAATTGGTCTTTTCTTATAATATACATGAACCAGTACTCCCAAGTTCTGTGCAAAAAACATAAAATTTACATTTTGGATTTGATACTGATGATTGTAACCCAATTTTTTCCATCCAATTCTTACAACAACAAAAGGAATTATTGGATCACTTACATACCCAAGGACTTTTTAGGTTTAGAGTTTTATATAAATAGGACAAACTCTTACATAAACAACACTCATGAATCCAAGAGAGTATTTTTTCCACTATACCCAGATTTTCATAGTCCATATTGAGTCTTCAACATCTCCCACAAAATTCTTCACATATAAGGAATATAAAACATAAGAAGTGTGATATTTAATATTTAGTAAGGGTAAATATAAGAATTAAAAATTGAATTTAATCAGTGAGAGTAAGATGACCATAAAGGTATGATGAAATAATCATAGTACATGAGCATAACATAAGGGAATTCATACCCGTTAATACCTGGATCATCAATCAAGAAACATGGAATAAATCTTTAACAAAGGAAAGAGTCATTAGAATCAATAATCATGAGCCATGTTATGCCAATATTAATCAAATGAATCATTAAAACTCATAAGAAGAAAATAAAAACCATTTCAGGCAACTTAGATAATCATATTCCTAAATTATTTTAAACCCATGTCAGAAATAACTAGAGCACAGTTAAATCTATAGAAGAAACCACATTAGTTAACTACCTCATCATTTCCTTCAAGGATAATGAACATAACTCAATGCATTGAGGATATATAATGGGAATAACCCTTTATATAATCTATATTAAGCCCATCATTTTTTTATGATCTATTATTGGGCTCAACCCATTGTATAATATATATCGAGATCACTCTTTTCTAAAATATAATCCTTAAGTACCATATCATGAATAAAATATAAGATCCTAGGTTTTCTTATGAGGTACGAATCCTTTTGTTTTGGTTTAAATTCTTTTTTATAGCCTAATGTGAATACCCTTTGAGTTCATGGGGGTATCGGGGGTGTTCGGGGATTGTTCGGATCCCAGAACCCAACTTTTTGGGAAAAATAGGCAATTTTCATGGTTATTAGAAACTGTATGGGGTAGGTCACAGTTACTAATAATTGTGTGAGGTTGGACAATGGAGAGCTATTAGACGCACTGTTTTTTAAACATTGCAAATAAAGGTGCATACCCGTGCGGGATCACCTATATTTTTTTGATAGTGGTGTTTTGTATAGTTTGTGCACGGTTAGTAAAACTGTGTGTAGTGACCATGCAGGTGCCCCCTTATCATAGTAGTGGGTGCACAATTGGCCCACAGTTTGTCCAACCATATAGCCTAGTATTTTGTGGAAAAATTACTATTTTTCCCTTAAAATATATTAAACCTAAAACCTAATTCATTCTTCTTCTAGTGGACAGAACATATGTGAGGGGGATTTTCTTGAATAAAATCTTAGGTTTTTCCACCATTTCTCTATTTGATCTTGGAATCAAGGGTCATCAGTATTATTAGATCTACATAGTTTATTACTCAATTCATTTTGTGTCGCTGTTTATTTAACTTCGGATCGATAGAGTTATTCAAGTGTAATATAATATTCCCTATTTCTATGTTTTTCATTCATTCTTCATTTTTCTTTTGATTTGAGTCAAATCAGAATTTTATACTGAATTATCACTCTACTACAGACCTACGATAGGTGGTATATACTTTTCCTGAGCAGTTTAGTTCTTTATAGGGATATTTTTCATTTTTTTGCCCACCATACTTTCCAACACGTCCACAAAGATGAATTGAATAATTGAACTAAATGAAATGAAGCATTTTAGGGATACAATTAGTTCCTTTGAGATGTTTTGGTGGTTATTTACACAACCTAGGCTACCCATGGGGTGTGCCCTTTTCCTTTGACTTTGTTAAACCACCCAAGGGGTGTTTTTTGATCTTTTCTAGTTAGAGGATGCTCATATATGAATTAATTGAGTTGATTTTATTGACTAGGAGATAGATTTCCTCCTTTGAATGTTGATTCTTTGAATTAATATTTTTTATGTATTTGTTATGAGTGGAAAAACTCATTGAATATTATTGAATTTGGATTTCTATATGAGTGGGTATACTCATGGAATTGATTTTTTGTTAATTATATGAATGGATTGATATGTGAATTGAAATGGTAGTGGATGAATTGGTTGGTAAACCTTAGATCTTAATTCCATTATATTCCTTATATGTTACTCCTTGGATCATGATAGTCATAGTGGATTCCTTGGATGATATTTCTCCTTGGTTCTTGATTCTATAGGATTCCTTGGGCCTTGCTAACCCTTGGATCTGGTTTGTTTGGGCTCACAATGGACATGGTCGGTAGGCATACTCCTTGGACCCCAATTCAAGCCTAACCAAGTTTCCATTGACATGCTCTTGGGACTCGATGGGGATGACTTGGTCCACTATACCTTGGATCTAGACTTGTGGGGTCTAACACTTTGTTCATACAGCTCATCCATGGTTGTTCTAACACTTTTGGTTATACATTGTGGTTATGGTTGTTTTGATTTATAGATTATATGGCATGGTAATGGGAGATATGATATGTTGTGTATACAATATGGTCATTGTGTTTAATTCCTTCTTTTTTGTAGTTACCTTGTTATATGAGATTAACCCATGTTTTGCAGGAAGCTTGGTATGGCAATACACTATCACATGTTTTGTATTATATATACCATGGTCACTTTACTTTTTATTACTGCTTACCTATTATATAAATTCCCTGATTATTTTACTTGTTATATTGCACATCCAAGATTTTTTTATATACCTTTAGGTGGTTACTTACTGGTATTGTATCTCACACCCTGTTCGGGCCACCGTTGGGTACCCAGACATACTATATGGATGCAAGTAGGGACCAGGACAAGCACCCATAGTTCGATTCTTGACTTTGTTCCATGTTTAGGAGTAGGGGAACATGGGAGAGAGGTGAGTCTTGTGATGCTATCTGTGTAAAGACCTAGAATTTCTGTGGAAATTTTTTTCTTAAATACATGGTATTTTTACGAGTCCGCGAAAATTGACGGCGTGTGATTCTGAGGCCCAGTGTATCTGAAATAAATTTATGAAGTTTTTTTTTGGGTACGTTCAGTGAACATACGAGCAGGTTTTTATAACTTTTGAATTGGTTCTCGGAATTAAAATCTGAGGGCACCGTTGAACCCGCAGTTTCGTTATTCACTTAATAAGACTTTCACCTCAATGGCAGTTGGTCGAGAATAAAAGTTAGTTTTTGCATTTTTAGTGAATGAATTAAATAAAAATAAGTTTGTGTAAACTTTATTTTTATTAGTTGGTTAAAACCTCCATGTGGAGGTTGGATGTGGGGACCACCACACCTTAACCTCCCATGATAGGTTATGGAGGTGGGTCCCACCCAAGGTCTAAACCTCCTCTTCTGGTTTATTGTGGTGGGGACCACCCGGGGTTAAACTCCCTTGAAACTCCCATTTATTGGGGAGAAACCCTCCACCTTCCATTAAGTGTAAGGGAGCCTCTTCAACTCCCCTAACACTTAATGTTCCAAATCCTTCACATTTAATTAATCCACCCATTTTTGAATTTAGTGCCAACAATTAAACAATAGATTAACTTAATCCATTATTTTGGGTTGGCATTTTTCTTTTGGTGGAGCTTGGGAGAAAGGAGAGAGATTAGGGAAAAATCTCTCACCAATGAAGAAAGAAGAATGTCAGCGTGGAGCATCTTCGAATTTCTTCCTCGGAACCAACTTCAATGTGGTACGTCTTCGACTGATCTTCCCACCTCATCATCATCAACAGACCGACGCACGAGCTTGGATTGGAAGTGTATGGCGGACACGACGAACGACGACAACACAATCTTATTCCTCGTGACTCCCTCAATGAACAAAGGAAGGGGTTCAATATTTTGTAATTGTTTCATGTTCTTCATTTTCCGTTGAGTATTACCATTCGAAGCCGCATGCTATCATTCTAACGTGGAGGGTGCGGGCTAGACGGACACAGCCCGACCCCTTCGCCTTACTTTGTGTAATTTGACACTAAAAGTGGCATGAGTTCAGGATGAAAGTTTTCCTCAAAAATGATTTCGGATCGAAGGTGATGTCCAGATAAGTTCGTGGCTACTTGCAGAATGAGAATCGGGCCACCGGAACTCATCCGGTGACCCGCGGAAGGGTCACTGGCGAGAAAAACCAACGAACGTCACTGGTGGAATGAAGGGAAGGGCGGTCGGCACTCTGACCGGCTGCGTGGATAGCGGCGGCGCAACCGTGCCGCCAAAGAAGTAGTTCGTGGCCGACTGACTGCGGCGGTGAAGTGGCATCCGGCGCAAGGCCGGCCGCGAGAAGAATCGGCGGCCGAGCCACCGGGTTGCCGAGGAAGGCGCGGCACAGCGCGCATTGCACGCTGGAGGAGTAGGTCGCGGCGTCGCGGGATGGGTGGCCAGATCTACCAGTCACCAGAGGAGGCACGATGCAACCACGCCGCACAAGAGAAGGCTGACCGCTCGGCCAGCCGGGAGGAGCGGGACCGGTCGCGTGGGTCCAACGTGACACGGACCGGCTCCACGTGGTGTCGGTTTTGCAATCCCCTGAATGGCTAAGCCGTTTGGGAATACAGGGGGCACGGCCTCCCCCCTTGACGCGACTAGGAAAGACCCCATGGGCCGCCATCCGCAGGCCTCGTTCGGGCCGGACCCAGTGAGGGTCAGTCAGCCCCCGCGGACCGGGTCAGACCCACGGACCGGGTCGGACCCCAGTCCGGACCCAGACCCATTTGACCTTTTTCCACTCTTTTGTCCGTAACTTGAGCTACGGTCCTCCGTTTGACGAACCGTCTGTGGCGATGGAAACATTGGAGGAAGAAAATTCTTTTTGTATACCCCACTCAAGGTTTGGACATAGTTGGGATACATCCGAGTGGGATCGAACATAAATCCAACCGGGCCCTCGGAATGGAAATGCCATAACTCTCAAAACGGGTGTCCGATTGACGCACCGTCTGTCACGTTGGGTTTATTTTGGAAAGATGGGTCTTTTGGATACATAAACTTTGGACTTCATGGAAGTTGATGTATCTAAAGTTGGATTGATGATCAGACCCTCCTGGAATCAAGCGTGCTTGTGTGGACACCCTATGGTTGGCTGCGCTCTGACTACTGTTCCTGGATCTTGTGTGGGTTCGACAGCTATGGCTACTTTTCCTGGATCCTGTGTGGGTTCGACAACTCTGACTACTATTCCTGGATCCTATGTGGGTTTGAAAACTCGAACTACTGTTCCTGGATCCTGTGTCAGTTCGATAGCTCTGATGACTGTTCCTGGATCCTGTGTGGGTTCGATAGTTCAGAATACTATTTTTGGATCCTGTGTGGGTTCGGCAGTTCTGATTTCTGTACTAGGATCCTACATGGGTTCAACATAATATAAGATTTAGTGGCTACATCTAATCATCTCTATCACTCAACAAAAGTTGTATACCTATGTGAGCTGAGTTAGTAACTTTGTGTATTCCTCATGATTGAGATGGATTACTTGATAACTTAGGTATATGTATGGGCACATACCTAAGTGGGGGTATCTATTGATTTAATTCTTGTGGTTTATCCTTGTGGTATTTCATGAGACCTTGAGGGTCTTAGGTTCCCTACTGAGTATCATTATACTCACCCCTACACGGGCTATGCCCGCACCTCCTTGTGTTGGATGCAGACGACGGACAACGATGACCGAGACTGAGTGTACTAGGTCTGGACGGTACCTGGAGGTGGACCACACAGCGTGACGGTACACGGAGGTAACAGATGGACGTGGAGTGTTGTAGAATATATCTGTATTTACCCTTTAGGTAATATTTCCCAGTGGACGATCGAGGAGCTGTTTTCCCTTTTTCTAGTACTTGTACTTTATAGTTGGGCTTGTATTTCTAGCCCCTTTTACTTTTTAGCACTCTTTTTGTATATCATTTTACTTAGTGTTTTGCTTCCAACTTGTATCTGTTGTGTGTGTTTTTAGGATTTAAAGGAAATGCGTTCCCAGTTTTAGGGATTTACGCCTTTGGTTCTAGTCTCTAGCCCCTGGCTTATGGAAGGTGGGCTTGGGGTAGTCACGGCACAGGCCCCAGTGGACAGGTCATGAAAAATTGGTATTAGAGGAGTTGGTTCTACCGCAAAACTTAGGACTCTAATATTTTCTATGAAGCAATAGTGTTAAGGGTATTGAGTTTGGTTTTCAGTTCAAGGAGTCCAGTGTTGGTGCGGTGGTCGACGTATCCATACACCAAGACCCTAACTTCTTATTTCCGACTCAGTGCACGAAAAAACTGATTGTGTGTGTGTTTTAAAGAGTTTTCTTTGAATTCTTTGATTCAGCTCACCAGGTATAACTTTTGACCATGGCGCACCTGTTTCTTATCAAGATGCCTCCATGCAGACAGCCAGCTAGGGTTCTAAGATTTGAACGAGATGGTATCCCACCGAGTGACGAGGCCTCAGTGCAGGGCCCTATCACAGTGGAGACACTAGTGGTACCACTACCCATTGGGACACTGATGCCACCTACCCCAGCAGCAGATGATGCATGCCGTTTGAGCACATTGCATGAGTTCTAGCGCCAGAGGCCGCCCAAGTTCATAGGTGAGACTGACCCGAAGGTAGTTGAGGATTGGTTAGAAGATGTGGTGAGATTCTTCATACTAGTAGGGACACCAACTGACCTTATGGTGATCCTTGTTGCAAGTATCCAGCAGGTAGAAGTAGGCAGGTGGTGGAGTCTGATTCTCCAAGTGAATGACGAGGCGACGCTACTCTGGGAAGACTTCGAGAGCCTATTTCAGGCAGAGTTTGTCCTAGCCACCCTACGTGCAGTGCGAATATAGGAGATACTTCATCTGCAGTAGGGTAGCATGATGGTGGAACAGTACTCAGCGAGGTTCACTGACCTCTCGTGCTACTCCACAGATATGGTGTGGGACCCACTCTTTAGGGCCCGAACCTACGAGAAGAGGCTCAGGTGAGAGATTAGGGCTTCTATGATCTGACTCAGCATCCCGACGTAGGCGGGGGTGTTGGAGCAAGCCCTCTTAGTGGATATTTTCCTTGCTGAGTAGTCACCAGTAGCGAGACCCACCACGGGGCATCACGTAGCGGAGTCTTCTGCAGCTAGCAGCAGATAGATGTCGCAGAGATCCAAGCAGACCAGACCATCTGGTGGACAGCCTCAGGACACGGGTTCGGTTGTGCAAGGTACACGAGACAGATCCAATCATTTGAGGAACAGGCAGTGTTTCACATGCATCAGGCAGGGTCACATGGCTCGTGACTGTCCGACCCGTCGATCGAATGATCAGCAGAGAGTTGAGGGACCTCCCAGGCAGAGTCAAAGGTTCAATCGAGGCGGTCCACTGGGAGAAGGAAGACGTGGTAGAGGAGTTGGTCATACAGCTAGCGGTGGATGATGTTTTGAGATGTTACCACCACCACCACCAGGAGGTCCACCCCGACCGCATGGAGTATGTGGACAGGCAAGAGCTCAACTCCAGGCAGCTGAGGCTTATGATCACAGTGCTCTGGATATGATTCGAGGTACGATATGTGTCTACTCAACCATAGATACAGTTCTTATAAACATAGGGTCCAGCCACTCTTTCATTTCCACTGCCCTTATTCGAAGCTCGGAGATTCCGACAGAGCCGTTGGCTCGATCCTTACGGCTAGATACTCCTACGGGGAGTAGATTCGATGATTAGGCACTGGTGCCGGTAGTCTGAGCTTACTCTAGGAGGCGATAGATTTGGATAGGATCTTCTAGTAGCGGCGTCAAGGCCTTACGACATCATCTTGGGTATGGACTGGTTATCTACAGTTCATGCTCAAATCAACTGTATTACGCACAAAGTACGGTGTGTCCGAACGTATGGGACCAGGTTCACCTTCACCAGTGAGAAGGGAGCCTTTGCAGTGCAGGATGGACTTTCCCAGAGGAGAGTACAGCCGATCACTCATCATTTGTCTTGCCTTACCCTTGGAGCAGTTGATGTGGAGATTCCAACTTATCCTGTAGTGGTGGACCAGTATGTAGATATTTTCCCTGATTATGTCCCAGGTCTACCTCCTCACAGATAGGTGGAATTATACATTGACATGTACCCTGGGACGGCACTGATATCTACACTAGCTTATCGGATGGCTCCTGCGGAGCTTCGTGAGCTACGGGTATAGCTTGAGGACTTGCAGGGGAAGGGATTCATCTAGCCTAGTGTTTCTCCCTGGGCAGCCTCGATTCTATTCGCCAAGAAGGTGGATGGAAGCTTGAGTATTTTTGTCGACTACCATCACCTAAACCAGGTGACCATGAAGAACAATTATCTGCTCCCAAGGATTGACAACCTCTTTGATCAGCTGAAGGGAACATGGTGGTTCTCAAAGATAAACCTCGGATCAGGATATCACCAGCTTAGAGTTCGGGACGAGGATGTGCAGATTATAGCCTTCAGATGTCAGTACGGCCACTATGAGTTCTTTGTTATGTCATTCGGCGTAACCAACGCTCCAGCAGTGTTCGTGGGACTCATGAATAGGATCTTCCAGCCATACCTCTATCACTTTGTCGTAGTCTTCATCGACAAAATTCTGATCTACTTTACTACTGAGGAGGAGCATGCCTACCATTTGTAGGTAGTACTAGACACACTTAGAGAGCACCATCATTATGGTAAGCTCTCTAAGTGCCAGTTTTGGATCTGAGAGGTACACTTTTTGAGACATGTCATCTCGAAAGCTAGAGTTGCATTAGATCTAGCAAAGATTGAGGCGGTACTTGGATGGGAGCCACCCAAGAGTGTGACGGAGGTATGGAGTTTCCTGGGTTTGGCTGGATACTACTGGAGATTCGTTTCAGACTTCTCCATAGTTGCAGCACCACTATCAACCTTGAAAAAGAAGGGGCAAACCTTCGTGTGGTCGGAGAGATGCCAGAAGAGATTTTATGAGCTGAGTCAGAGGCTGACTAGTGCCCCCATCTTGAGACTTCCAGAGGAAGTCATAGGGTATGTAGTCTACTGCGACGCATCAGGAATAGGACTTAGGTGTGTCTAGATACAGGAGCAAGCAGTGATCGCTTATGTTTCTCGACAGCTGGGACAGCATGAGCAGAACTACGCTACCTATGAACTAGAGTTAGTAGCAGTGGTCTTTGCCTTGAAGATGTGGCGACACTATTTGATGAGCGAGCATTTTACCATGTACTCTGATCACAAGATTGTCAGGTATATCTTCCCTCATAAGGACCTGAACCTGAGACAGCGACGTTGGCTTGAGTTCCTCCAAGACTATGACTTTGAGATAGTCTATAATCCTAGGAAGGGGAATGTTTTTGTTGATGCACTCAGTAGGAGGTCTAGTATACAGCTGTTCGGAGAAGCAACAGAGTAGCTAGAAGCTTTACATATATCCTTTGTGGATAGAGATGGAGTAGCTTTCCTACAGTCTCTCACAGTCACACCCCTACTCCTTTAGTGAGTTAGGGAGGTGCAGTGTGGGGATGCTGACTGTGAGACACAACGTGCTCATATATCCACAAGGCAGGCACCTGATGGATTTTCTGAAGGTGGGGAGCATATCATCCTCTTTAGAGGACGTACTATGGTTCCAGTGTCACTTCAGGATAAAGTGTTAAGGGAGTTTCACACATCCCCTCTAGCGGTACATCTAGGAGTGGCGAAGATGTATCAGGACCTCAGACGATAGCACTGGTGGCCACGTATGAAGAAGGCAGTTGCATAGTTTGTCTCTCAATGCCTCACTTGTCAGTAAGTGAAGGCAGAGCATCAGGTACCAATAGGCTTGGTTCAGCCTTTAGAGGTCCCAGAGTAGAAGTGGGATGGGATATCCATGGACTTCGTGATAGGTCTTCCATGTATATCCAGGATTCGTGACTCTATTTGGGTGATTGTTGACTAACTCACCAAGTCGGCCCACTTCCTACTGATCAGAGAGTAGGTTTCAGTAGAGATCTTGGGATGCCTCTACGTGCAGGAGATTGTGCGGCTACATGGAGTACCCACAATGATTGTCTCCGATCGTGATGCATGTTTTACTTCCCAGATATGGAAGGGGTTTCAGGAGGCTTTTGGGGCGCAGCTTCATCTGATCACTGCCTTCCATCCTCAGATGGATGGTCAGACTAAGTGGGCCATTAAGACCCTCGAGGACATGCTCCATGCTTGTGTCCTCGACTTTGGTCACAGTTGGGAGGATCACTTACCTTTGGTGGAGTTTGCATACAACAACAGCTATCACTCCACCATAGGGGTGGCACCTTTTGAGGAATTATATGGGCGACCTTTCAGATCACCCTTGTGCTAGATTGGCCCTGGGGAGTCAACACTAGTGGGACTAGAGATATTACGGTCTACCATTGAGAAGGTCCAGATCATCCAGGAGCGGATTAAGACTGCACAGAGCAGGTAGAAGTCATATGATGACAGGAGACGAAGGCCTCTGGAGTTTGAGGATGGCGACCACATCTTTCTATAGGTCTCACCTTGATGAGTAATATGGAGATTTGGATGAGATGGAAAGTTATCTCCACATTTTATTGAACCTTTTTAGGTTCTCAGTAGAGTTGGTGAGGAGGCATACCGCTTAGCTCTTCCACCTCAGTTGCACCAGGTGCACGACGTCTTCCACGTATCCCAGCTGAGGAGATAAATGCATGATCCTACTCACATCATCGACCATGGAGAGCTGGACGTCGATGATGGGGCGAATTTTATGGAGGTTATAGTGGAGATTGAGGATCGACAGGAACAGGTCCTACGTGGACGGTTGATACCTCTAGTGCGCGTTCGTTGGTAGCACGGGAACCTCCAGGAGAGCACATGGGAGCGGGAGGCTCAGATGCGTTCTCAGTACCCCTACTTGTTCCCTTATTTTGAGTTGTAGCTTACGGGGATGTAAATCCCTGAGGTGGGGAGAATGTAAAGACTCATAATTTCCATGGAAATTTTTTTCATAAAAAATACATGGGATTTTTACGAGTCCGCGAAAATTGACGGCGCATGATTCTGAGTCCCGGTCTGTCTGGAATCAATTTCTGAATATTTGTCCGGGTACGTTAAGTGAACGTACGAGTGGGTTTTTATATCTTTTGAACCGATGCTCGAAATTGAAATCTGAGGGCACCGTTGAACTTGCAACGCCGGTATTCTCTTAAGAAGACTTTCACCTCAACGGTAGTTGGTCGAGAATAAAAGTTAGTTTTTGGGTTTTTAGTGAATGAATTAAATAAAAATAAGGTTGTGTAAAATTTATTTTTATTATTTGGTTAAAACATCCATGTGGAGGTTGGAGGTTGGGACCACCACACCTTAACCTCCCATGAGAGGTTATAGAGGTGGGGCCCACCCAAGGTCTAAACCACCTCTTCAGGTTTATTATGGTGGGTACAACCCAGGGTTAAACTCCCTTGAAACTCCCCTTTAATAGGGAGAAACCCTCCACCTTCCATTAAGTGTAGGGGAGCCTCTTCAACTACCATAACACTTAATGTGCCCAATCCTTCACATTTAATTAATCCACCCATTTTTTAATTTAGTGCCAACAATTAAATAATCTATTAACTTAATCCATTATTTTGGGTTGGCATTTGTCTTTTGGTGGAGCTTGGGAGAAAGGAGAGAGCTTAGGGAGAAAAGATCTCGACAAAGAAGAACAAAGAACGTCGGCGTGGAGTGTATTTGACATTCTTCCTTGGAACCCCCTTCGATGTGGGACATCTTCGATCGATCTTTCCTCCTCATCATCGTCAACAGACCGACACACGAGCTTGGATTGGAAGTGCGTAGCAGACGCGACGAATGATGACAACACTGTCTTCTTCCCCGAGACTCCGTCAACGAACAACGAACAAAGGTATGGGTTCAAGATTTGTTAATTGTTTAATGTTCTTCATTTTCCCTCGAGGATAACCATTCAAAGTCGCATGCTATCATTCTAACACGGAGGGTGTGGGCCGAACAAACATGGCCCCACCCCTTTGCCTTACTTTTTCGAATTTGACGCTAAATGCAGCATGAGTCTGGGATAAATGTTTTCGTCAACAATGGTTACGGATCTAAGGTGACGTCCCGAGGAGTTCGTGGCTACTTTAGAAAGGAGAATCGGGCCACTAGAACTCATCCAATGACACGCAGAAGGTTTGTCGGCGAGAAGAACCGATGAACGTCACCGGTGGAACGAAGGGAAGGGCGGCCGGCACTCTGGCTGGCTGCATGAATAAAGGCATCGCAACCACGCTGCCAGAGAAGTAGGGCACGACTGACAGGCCGCGGCAGCGCAGCAGCAGCCGGCGTAAGGCCAGCTACAAAAAGAACTGATGGCTGAGCCGCCGGGTTGCTGAGGAAGGCACGGCACAGCGCGTGCTGCGCAGTGGAGGAGCAAGCTGCGGCCTTGGTCGCGACGTCACGGGACAGACGGTCAGCTCTGCCGGTTGCAGGAGGAGGCATGGCACAACCACTCTGCATGGGAAGCAGCAGGATGCTCGGCCAACCGGGAGGAGTGGGACCCATAGTGTGGGTCCCGCGTGACACAGACCGGCGCCATGTGGCGCCGGTGTTTCAATCCCCTGAACGGATAAGCCGTTTGGGAATCCAGGGGGCATGGCCTCTCCCCTGGATGCGAATAGGGTGGACCCCATAGGCCTCCATCCGCGAGCCTCATGCGGGCTGGACCCAACACGGTTCGTGCCACCCCCGCGGACTGGGTCGGACCCGTGGACCGGGTCGGACCCCAGTCCAGGCCTGGACCCGTTTGACCTATTT
Source organism: Viscum album (assembly GCA_963277665.1). NCBI lineage: Eukaryota > Viridiplantae > Streptophyta > Magnoliopsida > Santalales > Viscaceae > Viscum > Viscum album. Next base: position 1,582,781,198 of record OY728146.1, on the reverse strand, counting down.
CCACTTTTTTTCCCATAACTTGAGCTACGAGTGTTCGTTTGACAAAACGTCTGCGGAAACAAAAACCTTGGAGGAAGACGGTTCTTTTGGTATACCCCACTCAAGGTTTGGACATAGTTGGGGTATGGCCGGGTTGGATCGAACTTAAATTCAACCTGGCCCTCAGAACAGAAATTCCAATAACTCTCAGATCGGGCGTCCGATTGACTCACCATTTGTCACATTGGGTTTCTTTTGGAAAGATGGATCTTTTGGATACATCAACTTGGTACTTAGTGTCAGTTGATGTATCGACACTTGGCTTGAGGAGCAGACCCTCCCGGAATCAAGCATGCTTGTGCGGAAACCCTGTGGCTGGTTGTGGTCTAACTACTGTTCCTAAATCCTGTGTGGGTTCGAAAGCTCTGACTACTATTCCTGTATTCTATGTGGGTTAGACAACTCTAACTACTGTTCCTAGATCTTGTGTGGGTTTGATAGCTCTGACTACTGTTCCTAGATCCTGTGTGGGTTCGAAAACTCTGACGACTTTTCCTGGATCCTGTGTGGGTTCGACAGTTCTGAATACTATTCCTGGATCCTATGTGGGTTCGACAGTTCTGATTTTTGTATGAGGATCTTACATGGGTTCGACAAAATAGATGATTTAGTGGCTACATCTAATCATCTCTATCACTCAACAAAAGTTGCATTACTGTGTGAGCTGAGTCAGTAACTTTGTGTATTCCACATGATTGACATGGATTACTTGATAACTTAGGTATATGTATGGAAATATACATAAGTGTGGTTATCTATTGATTTCGTTCTTTTGGTTTATCCTTGTTGAATTTCGTGAGACCTTGAGGGTCTTAGGGTCCTTACTGAGTATCGTTATACTCACCCATGCACGGGATATGCCCGCACTTCATTGTGTTGGATGCAGACGACGGACATTGGTGACCGAGGCTGAGTGTACCAGGTCTGGATGGTACCCGGAGGTGGACCACACGGCATTATGGTACACGGAGGTGACAGACGGACGTGGAGTGCTTCAGAGGCTATCTGTACCTACCCTTCAGGTAGGATTTCCCGATGGACGATCCAGGAGCTGTTTTCCCTTTTTCCAATACTTGTACTTTACAGTTGGGCTTGTATTTCCAGCCCCTTTCACTTTTTAGAATTCTTTTGTTATATAGTTTTACTTAGTGTTTTGATTCCATATTGTACTCTATTGTGTGAATTTTTAGGATTTAAAGGTAATGCCTTCCCAATTTTAGGGATTTACTCTTTTGGGGCTAGTCGCCAGCCCCTGGCCTATGGAAGGTGGGCCTGGGGTAGTCACGGCACAGGCCCCAGGGGACGGGTCGTGACAATCTGGAGATAATAATTTTAATCTTTTTGGTTTTTGATATATTTATTGTATTCATTAAATGTATAACTATCTTGGATACTTTTTAGAGACATGACATGTATCATCATCATCTCTATATGAGATTACTTCTGATACCTGTCCTGGTTATTTATCTGTTGTCTAATTGTTATATTTGCTTCCAATATTGACTGTTATTGTTATTCTGCTATGTTAAACTCTGGTAATGAGGGCATAGTCTCCCCATGGACACACCCTAGGCCCTCACTACTAGTCGACAACCTTTAGCATTCAGAGAGATAAATTTGAGGCTATTTGGACAACTAGGATCGGGGCACTTTTGAGTGGCATATGGGTCCAGGATGCTACAAAGTGGTATCAAAGGTATGTTTTTATTTTTTTAGTTTATTATTTGGAGATAATATATAGTAATAGGAAGGTATATGAATTTTTTAATGAGTTGTGCTTGGGATTAGCTAACCCATGTATAGGGAAAAACTAAATAGCCTCAAATGGAAATTGATGTATTCTAGATTTTGACTATTACAGTTGGTTTGATTCCATTGTTGGGTGATGCACTTGAATTGTGATGTTATTATTGATATAATTTTGGGTTCTATTATGTTTAAACCCAATGAGATGATGGTATTACATCTTATGCATCATTTTAGGCACTTGTTATAAATCACATTACATGCATTATGCCATGTCATATAGAATTCATTTTCTATTTTCATGATTTTGTGATAAGTTCCATGATAGATATACTTATTGTTGTGATAGTATTTTTTGTATGAAATTGGGAAATTGTGTTGTCCTGAACCCAGATGCCACTTAATAGGTACACTGAGCCTGGTGGGTCACATGGCCTCAAGAACATCTCCCCAAATGTCAGAGTCTACTAACTAAAAGTAAGGGCCTAGGGTGTGTCCATGGGGATACTATGCCCTTATTACCAGAGTGTAATTCAGTGGATAAAAATAAACATAAGTAAATAGTGGAAGAAATACAAGTAAACAGAAGGTACAATGGAAAATAAAGACAATGGTAACAATAACTGAAATAACTGGAATAACATACAAGCATAAAAAAACTGATGATGATATTTCATATCACTAGAAAACTAGAAAACATGGATACAAGATAGTAGGCATAACATATTTCACAAAGTATAAATGAAATAAAAGACTATCCCAAACATCTATAGCTTCGTCTCAGTCATCTTCTATCAATATCTATCCTAAAAAGAATGCAATCAAGTGTTCTAATTTGTATGATTAACTTTTTCAATACTTGCATTCATGTAATATAATCTGGGTACCAAATGGTGCCCAAAGAGGGTGTGAGATAAATCTCAGTGGGCCACCACCAATGGTGTCTATAACATCTGGCCCGTGTAATGGAAATGTAACTGTGTGAAAGCATGAATATATAAAGTAAATCAGAACAATGTAACTAAATACCCAAGTACCTACTTTAGCCCTTGGTTGGTGTATGAATGTAATTAGTCCATTAATTTATTATTACCAGTTTATAAATGAGTCATATGCTAATAATAGTGAAGGTTCTAAGTTGTGACATGGCAACCTATAATGACATTTAATAATGAAGTTCCAAGTTAATAACCAAGGAAACTTAGACCTCAAGGGTCACCAACTCAGTAAGAATTGTAGCCTGGTTAAGGGTAAGAGTGTAATACAAGGATCATATTCCAAGCCATTCCACAATAAGATGCTTACCAAATCCAAGGTGATCATCTAAGGTTAAACTGGGCTAAGCAGAGACAGGGTCATATGGGCCATTACCATGGAACCTACTTGTTAATTATGGATCCAAGGAGTGTATCTAAGGCATCCTTTAATACTATGTGAGGGATCCTGTAGTGACATATCAGGCATCCAAGAATAGACAAGGATCGGGATCTGGGTGGGTATTAACCTAAGCAAGCCATATCCTTAAATTGGAATATGGTTCCCGATTTCTCATGGAATTCCCCGATAAGAATCCAAGGCGATCTCAAGTCAAGCCACTCTTGTTTAATTATGAAGTCGTGTGATATTTCATTCAATTCAAGCCTTTCCTTTCACTAGTGTGATAAGTTCAATTAGCATGAAACCTTTATTAATTCCATTTAAGGCATATTCAAAAATTAAGGTCCATTATGTTACCTTTTATTAATGTGTCAGGGGGTGCTACAAACATGCAACCTATATTTCATTCACATTTAATATGGTCAAGTCATATACTTAGTATACTTTCCAATTTCCCATTCACATTTAATTATCAATTTTATTCACTTACCTTAGGTGAATCAAGTGGAAGTGACATGGTACTTTCCATTCACCATTACATTATACAATAATAATTTATGATAAGGAGCCCTACTATTAGTTTTTTCAATCTCGATCACATCCGAACAATGGCTCAAAAGTGTCAAAACACTAAAAACTCAATTATGGAATATCATACTACATGGTATGGATGGATATGTGAGCATAACCACTAACAACTAATCACATATATGTAAAGAGAATAATCATATCATTATAATGGTTTTAATCATGGAACATAAATTCAATAAACGACACCCAATTAAATTGGTGGTCCCCACATGAAAATTCCAAAATCAATGAACTTGTGGGATGAGTTATAGACCACCCACATTAGGGTTGTACGATCCTTCCCCCATGGTATCATCCTATGATTCATCTTAGAACATAATAGATCTAAGAAAAAGGTAAAAACACTCACACCTTAATAACTAGGTGGAGAGAAAGGGAGGAGAATAATGGCTAAAACAAACTCAAGTGCTTACCATTGTGCATCCAACATGACGAACGGAAGCTCGATATGATCCCAGATGAAGAAGATATTTAAATCCTTACTTTAAGCCTTAAAAGATATTTAAAAGGTAATAAAAATAGTTTAATACTATATGAATTTGGATTAGGATGAATTAGGAGGCTTAATTAGATCATTAAGGTCAAAGTGTTCATTTTACCCAGAAATTAGTTTGTGCATGGTTTGGCCACACAGTTTTCCAAACTGTGTGCCAACTATTAATGGATACCTGGGAAAGAAAGGGAACTTTCATGGTTAGGTCGCATAGTTAGGGAAATTGTGTTCCAACCATGTGGTAAGGATCTATCCAAAAAGTCACCATTTACACGGTTAGTCATAACCATGCGGCCTTCCCGTACGGTTTTCTCTAAATCGTGTGCCAGGCCTGTTTTCCAAAAAACAAGGGTTTCATGCTCTTAACAACACCTAAACACCATTGGGACCTTCACTAACCCACTAGGCATCCATATTAGGCCCAAAATAAATAATTAGTCTTAAATTTAAAGGACCCATACCTAATTAAAAAATCAGGTTCTTAAAGTCTTTCCCCTTAAAAGAACTCATCCCTGAGTTCACCTTCCAAGGGTGTATAAACATTGTCTGAGAACAATTCTGGCCACTGAGCATGTATGTCGGCCTCCCGCTCCCAAGTCGTATCCTTCAAGTGTCCATTATACCATACCTCTCATACTAGAGGTATAGACCAGCCTCATATAACCTTCATGCTTTGGTCGATAATGAATATTGGATACTCCTCAAAGGTAGAATCAACATCTAACACAACTTCCTTGGGATCAAAGGTATGATTTGGGTCAGCATGATACTAGCAAAGCTCTGAAACATAAAATATGTCTTGAATAGCATAATACCTATGATATAGTAGCAACCGATATGCTACCAGACCGACTCTCTCTGGGATCTCAAACGGATCTACGTAATGAGGCAAAAACTTCCCTTAATTTTGTAACCATATATTCCCTAGCCTGGGTGATACCTGAAGGAAAACACAATCCCCAAAATCAAAATATAGAGGTCATAAATGATGATTAGCATAAGATTTTTATCTAGACTGGGCAGTAATCATACACTTTTTCATCATATGAACCTTCTCTAAAGTCTCTTGAACAAGATGAGGAGCTAGTAGAGTTTCATCACCTTCCTCTAGCTAGCCCAGGGGTGAACGGCATGGCCTGCCATACAAGTCCTCAAAAGAGCCATCTGAATTTTTTCCTAGAATTTTTTATTATAGAAGAACTCAATGAGAGGGATATACTTTTTCCAAGAACTACCAAAATCAAGGACACATGCTCAAAGAATATCCTATAGAACTTGTATCATCTGTTCCAATTTTCCATCGATATGAGGGTGAAAAGTTGTGCTTATAAGAACCTATGTTATCAGATCTTTTTGTAATCCCTACCAAAATCGTGATGTGAAATGAGTGTCCCTATTTGAAACGATAGTGTGTGGGACCCTATGTAGTCATATGATCTCACAGACATACAGTCTTCCCAACTCATCAACTGATAAAGTCTCCCAAATAGGAATGAAGTGGGATGATTTCATTAGTCTGTCAACAACTACTCATATAAAGTTGCTACCCCTTATCAAACTAGGTAATCCAACTAATAAATCCATAGAAACATATTCCCATTTCCATTTTGGGACTGGAAGTGGCTGTAACAAGCTTGTAGGTCTCTAGTGCTCCGCTTTCACCTGTTTAAAGGTGGAACACCTGATGATAAAGCCTGTTATCTGATGTTTCATCTCAGGCCACCAATACTGGCATCACATATCTTGATACATCTTTGAGATGCTTGGATTAAATTCCCATTGAAAGGCATGGTACTCTTTCATCAACTCATCTATCGTATCTGTAGGGACCCAAAAACGTCCATAAATACGCAGGATTTCATTTATGTCTACAGACCAATATAGAGGTGGGTTATCTCCTGATATACTCTCATGGAGTACCAAGCCTTCAGGATTTGAAAATTTTATACCCTTCACTTTATCAAGGAGGGAATAGGTAACTGCCAAATATGAGATATACAACTACTCGTGACTATCATGAAACTCTAAGTGCATCTCAGAGAAGAGGGTCATTAACTTCCATTTATCACTGGCTTCCTGTACTGGTTATGCTTGAGTTTTCTGACTCAGTGCATCTGCAACCACATTTCCCTTCCCAGGTATATAGGAAAGCTCAAAATCAAATTATAATAAATATTTGACCCATATATATTTTATGAGATTCAATTCATGCTGATTAAAGATATATTTTAGGATCTTGTGATTCGTGTACACCAGAAAGAGCTCACCCAAAATATAGTCTCTCCAACAACACAGGGTATAGAAAACTACTCCTATCTCAAGGTCGTGCATCGAGTAATTTCCCTCATGAGGCCCCAACTACTGAGATTCATATGCAACAACTCTACCTTATTGCATTAGAAATTCTCCTAGGTCGATGTCTGATGCATCGTAGAAGATGGTAAACCTACACCTCACTTGGGAAGAATTAGAATAGGTGTTTAGACAAGCCTCCCTTTTAGCTCCTGAAAGGCTTTCTCGCACGCTTATGACCAAAGGAACTTGACACCATTCTTTGTAAGGATAGTAAGAGGTGAAGCAAAATGTGGGAAGTCTTTTATGAAATGCATGTAATATCCATCCATCCCTAAGAAACTCAATATATCAAACACTTTATTGGGATGCTCCCAAGAAACTACAAGAATAACCTTTTCTAGGTCAATAGATATGCCTGATTCTAAGATAATATAACCCAATAAGTGAACTTTTTCGGTCCATAAGTGGCACTTATCAATATTGGTGTAAATTTGATGCTCTCTCAGTGTACTCAGAATGATATCAAGATGTTTAGCATGGTCTTTACGAGTATGAGAATACAATAAGATTTCATCCATAAAAACAATGACAAAAGAATCCAACTAGGGGTGGAACACCCTGTTCATCAGATCCATGAAAATAGTGGGTGTGTTCATAAGACCGAACAATATAACAAGGTACTCATACAGACCATACCTACTATGGAAAGTTTTACGAGGTATATCTAATGTTCTGACTCTCACCTAATGATAACCTAATATCAAGTCGATCTTAGAGAAGACCCTGGATCCTTGGATTTGGTCAAAGAGATCATCTATTCAAGGTAGTGGATATTGGTTTTTGACTGTAATCCAGTTCAACCGTCTATAATTTACAAATAAACCTAATGTTCCATCCACCTTCTTGGAAAAAAGAACGGATGAACCCTAAGAGGATGTAATGGTCCATGTAAAACCTTTGGCCTCTAAATACTATAATTGTCGCTTGATCTCCTGAAGATCTATAGGTTCCATCCTATATGAAGGAATGGACACTAGAGCTACTCCCGAAACAATCTCAATTGTAAACTCTACCTCTCTCTCGGGAGGTAATCTAGAAAAATTCTTGGGAAAGATGTACTTGAAACGATCCACTACTGGAGGGAAATTAGCTTGGAATAAACCCTGATCCTCTATGAAGAGATTTGTAATATGGGTGGTCACTCCACCTAGTCCATGATTCTTTGGTCCATATCTACTAGCCTAGACATCCCAATCACCCTTATGTAGATAAATTCTACCCTATGGTGGAATAAACAATACCCTGTAGTGATAGAAGTATAAAAAATCATGATACTGAACCAACCAATCCATCCTAAGAATGACATTGAAGCCTGTCATCTTGAGAATTAAAAGGTTCCATAAGAAAGGGTAACTACCTACCTCAAGGGGGAAGTCCCTACATTGGTGTATGCCCTCTTTTCATACCCCTAATGATGTATCTGGGTTCATTACACCATTGTAATATTGTATCTATAGTCTAAGACTTTCCACGATAGATATAGAGATAAAAGAGTTCAAAGAACCTATATCAAATAAAGCAAATATCATAGTAGATACCACAAGAATAGTACCTTGTACTATAGATGGTCCTACAACATGATCCTCAGGTATTGGCTATAGTGTATTCAACTAACCTAGTCCATGACTTTGTGAAACAGATGGACTACCATGATCATAACTGCTCGGTTGGTGCTTCTGGTGATCAGGGGACTGGCTTCCATGGCCAAAACCTCCTCCTTGTCTAGTCCTACCAGTGTTATTACAACTCCCCACTAGACACAACATAAAATAACCCTCTCTTAAAGGTGGAGCTGGCGCGGATCCTTTTCCACTCAAATCTGGTGGAAAGGTCCTACAGAAATGCTAAAGATTCCCCATACGGCCACAAGCTTGACACTCCATTGGGTATTTATCATAATGAGTCTTCAGGTTCCCCCATTTTCCATACTGATGACACACTTTTGAGCTATCAAAATGGGAACTCTGGTTTTCACTCCCCTGAAGAGAAACCTCGAGAGAACATTTCCTACCACCGGAAGAACTACTGGCCTGACGCGGCACTGATCCTTTAAACCCGGTACTATTTTCGTCCCTCAGTTTACACTCATTGATAAGAGACTAATTTACTATTTCAGAAAGGTAGTATCACTAGTGGAAGATAAATGTAATAAAACTCACTACCTAAGGAATACTACCCCAACTACCCACTTAGAAGTCCATGTATTGGTAAGTTCTTAAGTATAAGTTTCATTTAATTTTACATTTAATTTCTAGGTTCACTCATTTACCTTTCATAAACATGACAAGGTGGGATAAGGATGTACAACCAATTCATTTTATATGTTGTGATTCACTTTATAATGGATATCCATTTCTGGTGAATTAGTTCACATACACTTTATCACTAGAAATGACACCCATTTATTTATAGTATAATGGATTGACTTGGTAAATTACTCATCCCAAAATTTGAGGGTTCATACACCTCATGAATTGAGACAGGAAATCACTAAATCTCAACCAACAATAATAAAAGAATAATCTAACTATCACAACATTAATCAATAATCAAAAGCATATCAAGCAATGAAAAATAGTGAAATGCACCTATATGGCATGGAAATATACATGAAATGCGAATTATAGGTGCCTATAATGATGCAAGTAATAATGCTCCTTACCCTCATATCATCGGGCCAAGGATGAAAGAAAATCATCAAACAGAGTGATAATCAACAACACCACACAGCATGTGCATCACCTAATAGTGAAATAATTTCAAATTTAATAGGAAAAATATAACAATAATTATAATTTAGGCAACTTGGATTTTACACTGATCATGGTTTTGCAATGCTCAAGAATGGCTTATGACCAAGTTCCCATCATTCCTAATCTCCAATATATTGTATCCAAATATTAAAGAAAGAAAGGAAACTCCTATGATACTCCTTTGTGATGTCCCAGACCCGGATGCCACTTAATAGGTGTCCCGAGCCCAGTGGTTCATATGGCCTCAAGCGCATCTCCTCAAATGCCAAAGGCTGCCGACTAGTAGTGAGGACCTAGGGTGTGTTCGTGGGGAGACTATGCCCTCATTACCAGAGTATAGCACAACAGATAAATATAAACATAGGTAAATATCAAAATCAATACAAGTAAATGGAAGGCACGGTGGAAAATAGAGACAATGATAACAATAACTGGAATAACTGGAATAACATACAAACATATAACAACTGATGATGATATGTCATGTCACTAGAAAACTGGAAAACATGGAAATAATATAGTAGGAATAACATGTTTCATGAAGTATAAAGGAAATCAAAGACTATCCCAAGCATCCCGAGCTCTATCTAGGCCATCTTCTATCAAGATCTATCCTTAACAGCAAGCAATCAAGTGTTCTAAGCCATATGATTCCCTTTTTCAACACATGCATTCATGTAATATACTTCGGGTACCAAATGGAACCCATAGAGGGTGTGAGATAAATCTCAATGGGCCACCACCAATGGTGTCTATAACATTCGGACCATGTAATGGAAATGTAATAGTGTGCAAGCATGCATATATAAAGTAAAGAATCACAATGTAACTAAATACCCAAGTACTTTCTTTAGCTCTTGACTGGTGTCTAAACGTAACTAGTCCATTAATTTATTATTACCGGTTTATAAATGAGTCACATTCTAACAACAGTGATGGTTTCAAGTTTTCATAAGGAAACCTATAATTGCATTTAATAATTAAGTTCCAAGGTAATAACCAAGTAAACGTAGACCTCAAGGGTCGCTAACTTAGTAATAACTATAGACTGGATAAGGGTAAGAGTGTAATCCAAAGAGCATATTACAAGGCATTCCACAATAATATACCTACTAAATCCAAGGTGATTGTCCAAGGTAAAATGGGGCTAAGTAGAGATAGGGTCTTATGGGTTGTAACCATGGAACCTACTTGTCAATGTTGGATCCAAGGAGTGTATCCAAGGAATCCTTTAATACTATGTGAGGGATCCTATCGTGTCATACTGGGCATCCAAGAATGGAAAATTATTAGGATATAGGTGGGTCTCAACCTAAGAAAGCCATATACTTGGATTGAAATGGGGTTCCTAAGTGCTCATGGCATTCCCCGATAAGAATCCAATGCAAGCTCAAGTCAGTCCACTTTTGTTTAATTATGAAGTCATGTAATATTTTATTTGGTTCAAGCCTTACCTTTCATTAGTGTGATAAGGTCAAGTAGCATTCAACCTTTATTAATTCCATTTAAGGCATATTCAATAATTAAGGTTCACTCTTCTACCTTCTATTAATGTGGTAAGGGGTTCTATGGACATGCAACCTATATTTCATTAACATTTAATACGGTCAAGTCATATACTTAGTATACTTGCCAATTTCTCTTTCACATTTAATTATCAATTTGATGCACTTACCTTAGTTGGGTAAATTGGAAGTGACATGGTACTTTCCATTCACAATTACATGATACAATAATAATTTATGATAAGGAGTCCTACCATTAGTGTGGTCAAGCTCAAGCACATTCTAATAATGGATAAAAAGTGTTAAAACACTAAAAACTCAATTATGGAATATCATCCTACATGAGATGGATGGAGTTGTGGGTGTAACCACCAACAACTAATCAAATATATGGAAATAGAATAATCATACATTTCTAATGATTATAATCATGGCATATAAATTCAATAAACAACACCCGATGAAATTTGTGGGGCCCATATAAAAATTACAAAATCAATGAACTTGAGGGAAGATTTATAGACCACCCACCTTAGGGTTGTATGATCCTTCTTATCTGGTATCAGCCTCTAATTTGTCTTAGAAAAAAACAGATCTGAGAAAGATAGAAAAACACTCACACCTAAATAACTAGGTTTAGAGAAAGAGAGGAGAAGAACGGCTAAAACGGACATGAGTACTTACCTTTGATCATCCAACATGACAAACGGAAGCTCGATCGGATACCGGATGAAGAAGATATTTCAATACCTACCTTAGACCATCAAAGAGCTCCAAAAGGTAAGAAAAATAGGTTAATATCGCATGAACTCAGATTAGGATGAAGGAGGAGGCTTAATTTGATCATTAAGGGAAATGTGGTCATTTTTTCCATAAATTAGCATGTGTAGGGTTTGGCCACATGGTTTTCCAAACCATGTGCCTACCATGCACAAGTACCTAGGAAAGAAATGGCACTTGCATGGTTAGGTCACATGGTTAGGGAAACTATACGCCAACTGTACGGTAAGGCTCTGTCCAAAAAGTCATCATCTTCACGGTTTTTCAAAAATGTGTGGCCTTCCCGCACAGTTTTCTATAAACCATGCACCATGCCTGTTTTCTCGAAAAGATGGGTTATAGGATCTGAACAAGCCCCGAACACCCTTGGGACCTTCACTAACCCACTAGGCACTCATATTAGGTCCAAAATAAATAATTATACTAAAATTTAAAGGATGCATACCTGAGTTAAAAAAAATGTTCTTACAGAAACATGGTTGGTACTTAGAGTGCCTTATATAACTGAAGAAATGGTTTTCTAATTAGGCTAGAGAAGACACCCTAAGTATCCAATTGTGGAACATTGAGTCATGGACTATGAGTCGCATGGATTGGAACGTTTTGTGGTGTAGATTAGGTAAATACCATATTTTTGTTCATGAGAAGTATGGGACCTTATGAATTATTAGTGACACACTATTTTTTTCAACCATTTGAAATGAATGTGAAATGAATATGAAATTAAAATTGAAATTGAAATTGATAAATAGAGAACTCGACCTAGACCTGACTTTTGAGTGGGAAAGATGCAGTGTCTCTAGTGACTTTTGTGACTATTTATTTTTACCAGTCCTGAATTTAGGAGAAAGTTGTGTGGTATGACCTAGTTATAAGAATTTTTTTATCTAACTTATGATTTTGAGTTGTGAACTTTGATATCATTATTTTTTGAGTTGTGTGTTTGTAATTTTAGAGACATGACACCATGATAAACTCTAATCGTACACTAAGAGGCTGGTAATGACCATGACCCATAGGTGGTGGCCCATGGGCTACTGGTGGATCCTCATTTATTGAAAGCTAAGGCACCAATAGTTGTACCAGAAATAAGTGTTGAGGTACAGTTCTGTGATGGGTTTTTCTACTATATGCAGACATTTTAGGGAGTACTACAGCCTGCTGATATGCCTAAATTGTGTATACTTTTTCATATATATTAATGATCATAAAAACTTTTATTTCATAAAATATCAATCATTTTTTGGATAAAATTATTTATATTGGTGATTATGATGATTTTCAGATGTTTTCCATCAAAAGACACAAATCGGGAAAGGACATAACAAAAATTCAAATATACATGTTGTGTACTTCTGACACACGACATGTATTATTTCCACGACACGGATTAGGAAGACTGGATACATGCCCATGTTTCCATACAAAACATACACATCATGTTATTCCCATATACATGTCATGTTTTTCCTTCTAGAAGTTGTTGGTGGCCGATGATTGACATACATGCCACGTATAGCGGCACTACACACCGTGTACTTCCACCTACTTGGTAGCGTCGTGTTCCAAGTCAATGGTGGCGCGGTAGCTCACCCACCAAAGGAGAAAAGAGACCCAAACCGTGTTGACCAGGGTATATGTTGTTTACCTTCTTATACATTCCGTGTATTTCTAAATGCTATAAAAGGAGGGCAGGCCCTCCAAGTTCAGGAGGAATTATTCCAAGATAGACCACGAATGAAATTTTCAAATATTCCTAAGGAAAGAAGAAATGAGAGAAGGTTCTCTCGTGCTACCCTCCCAGTGACCTTCACTCAGATGTTTTTCAAATGTTTAATTTGTGTATCACAAGTAGTTTAGTTATTAACTACTCCATGAGTAGCAAAAAAAATTATGTGTTGGGGTTGTGTACGTTTATGTGTTGTATTTTGTCAATTGTGATGTTGTAATCGTGTTATTTATTCTTCTCTCATAATTCCTTAATAATCATTTCTAAATTTCACTAGAAATATCATATCATAATAAGAATGGGATTTCTAGATATCTTATAAGTAATTACGTTTAAGTATATCCATGATCATTGGATATGCTTATCGTCTCAAGAAGGGTTTCAATTAATAAAATTAAAAGACATCAAATTCCAGACCAAGGAATTAATCTCTAGTGATTTAAACAAAACTCACTAGACCAACGGGGTTCTGTTAAATTCATAACCTAGAGATGTGAGTTATTATGAACAACACAACCTCATAATCAAATTTATTTAATAAAAACCTTTAAAATCCACAACCCCGACACATTCTTCCCATTTCTCATCAAAAATCAAATTTTTATATTTTTATTTATATTTAAAGTAATTTGTTAAAGAAATTGAAATTAAATCACCCTATTATTAAAACAAAAAAATAAACTCTAAATTTCATAAAACTATACTAAATTAATCACAAACTATAAAAAAAACACAATAACTCCCTTTCCATATGGATCGATCCCTTACTTGAACTATACTTATTTGGGTAATTTAATTTGGATTATTGAAAGTAATACTTCGGCTAAAATGATATCAAATGTTGGTGTTGTTTCTGGGGAATGGAAGTTAATGGTGTTTTGATTAATTATTTTGTATTAATTAAAGTGAAAATAAAAAATAAAAATTCTAAAAATTTATGTTCTTAATCTCATTTCTGTTTTCTTTATTTTATTTTTACTCTTTTATGCTTGGTATTTTGTTTAGTGTTGTGCAGCTTCGATCATGCATGAGTGGTAAAATCACGCATTCCAAGAGCACCGAATCATCAGACATCCTTTTTCTTGATCCATAGATTAAATGAACAATCTTGTAGAGACGATGTGCACTTATGGAAGAGCACAACCAGAACACTACCATGGAAAATATAGAAGAGGGAGATCCAGTTGTTTTCTAAGGATCTAGATATCAGTTTGGCCTGGATGAAAACTAGAACCAACAATCTCCATTTGTTCCAGGTTATGGTAGATAGCAACTCCTACAGTTCCAACCAGAGTGGTTTCCATACCTGAAACTAGGTCAGGGGCCTTATTTTTCTCCTGAGAAAAAATTTGTTCCCCCACCTCCTCAGGAGAAACTTCCCCCATGCTATAACCTTATGAAGTGCGGTCTTCCTTCAATCCAAGGGGTAGATATGGGAATTGTCAAACCACTGGTGTAGTCTCATCATTTTGAGATCAATCTTGCCATCATACAACTCATTCAGAACACGGTGCAATTTGGAGTCTTACCCAGGGAAGACCCCAATGGTCATTTTTTCAATTTTATGGAGATATGAGACACCTTCCACTACCATGGGGTGTCTGAGGACACCATTCATCTTCAGTTGTTTCCCTTATCATTAAGGGATAAATCAAAGGACTAGATCAAAGGCCTAACTTAATGCTCCATCCTCACCTAGGAGGCATTGGCCCAGGAATTTTTGTCATAATATTTTCCACCCTCGAAAACGGTGACACTACGGAATGAAATTCATAATTTCTAGCAGCATGATTCAGAATCCCTGTATGAATCTTGGGAGAGTTTTAAAGAAATTCTAAGGAATTTCCCTCATATTGGCCTTCCATTGTGGATACAAGTCCAAACATTTTATGATGGTCTCACAACGAACACCAAATATGTGGTGGACGCAGCCACTGGTGGAATATTAATGAGGAAGTCACTGGAGTAACTCTTAGACTTACTCAAAGATATGTATGAAAATAGATTCCAATGGAACTTGGAGTGAGGAACTCAGAATAGATGCATGCACAACATTGATTCCACTAAGATGCTTGTTTCTCAACTCAATGTGGTGTCCAAGAATATCGATGCATTGAATTTAAAAAATGAATCTCAAGATTAAACGGTGAATCACCCAGCATGCGGTGAATGTGGTGACAATCACATCATGGGTGATTTACTAGGGACAAATATCAGTGCCTCAACAAGTGAGGTAAACTTTGTATCCTAGAACAGAGGTCCAAATATGTACCCTTAGTACCAAAACCCTGCATGGGAGGATAACTCAAATTCGGGTTGGGGACAACAACATCAAAATTCTCAACCCCTGTCCCAACAGCCAACTGATTACGGGCAACAACAATACCAGAATTCATATCCAAGATAGTAGCAGTAGGGATCCTTCCAACAACAAGGGTACCAAAACCCTTGTCTGGTGTAACAACAAATGCATCCACAATCTCAACCAAATGCCTAACAAACTCAGCAAGAACCCCCATCCAAGCTGGAGAAGATGATGAAAAAATTCATAAAAACTACTGAAACAAGATTTTAAAATCAAGAGGCATCCATTTGAGGCCTTGATAATCAAATTGGGAAACTTTACAATTATCTTTCTTCAAGAAAACCTAGTACGCTATCGGGCAATACTGAGAAGAACCCATAAGAAGAAGCTAATGTTGTTATATTACAAAGTGGGAAAAAGATACCTCAGAATATAACTACAAAAAATGGTGAGGTCAAAACTCCAACTCCACCAACGTACTCTTCAAACAGAGAATTCAAAGTCGAGGGGTCTCCCTCAACTCAGGAAAAACTTTAGATAATACATGGTAAAGTAAAATAATTGGTAAAATCCTATGAACCCCCCTTACCATTTCCTACACGAATGAAGGAAAGGAAACTGGATCATCAGTTTAGGAAATTCATGGATGTAATTCAAAAACTTCATATCAATATTCCTTTTTCAGAGGCATTAACTAAAATTCCATCATATGTGAAATTCATGAAAGATATACTCCAAAAAAGGAATATGGAAGATTTGGGGACCATTCCTCTCACTATGGAATGTTCAATAGTGGTACAACATTCTCTTCCTCCCAAAATCCGAGATCCAGATAGTTTCATAATACCTTTCACAATTGGATATGGTGAGTTTGGGAAATCCCTTTGTGACTTAGGGGCAAGGTTTAACCTTATTCCCTATGGATTATTCAAAAAAATGGAGCTAAATTATCTCAAACCAACTCGGGTATCCCTTCAACTAGCATATCAATCCATCAAATATCCTAAAGGGATACTTGAGGATGTACTTTTGAAAATGGGACGTCTTATTCTTCATGTTGACTTCATCATACTTTACATGGAAGAATATATAGAGGAACCTATCATTCTGGGAAGAACCTTTTTAGCCACTGTGAAAGTGTTGATCAATGTGTACCAAGGCAAGTTAATCTTCTGAGTGGGAGATGAAAAGGTATCTTACAATGTCCTCAAAGTGGTTAAGCAGGTGTCACTGATGGAACACAAGGACTATTATTATTTGAACACTATGAATGATCACTTGGTCCACATGGAGGAATACATGGAATGTTTTTTGATTTCCAATTAACAATTCATCAACAACATCCAACCCTCTTCCACCATACAATTTGGGTATCCAAATGCTCAAGTAAGGTCGAGCCAACAACGTAAAACAAAGACACTTCCTAGGAGGCAACCTAGAGGTTACACATCATGTACCACCTATACACACGGTGTTTACATATCTTTTTAGTATATATTCTAATATTATATATATAGATATTAAATAATTTAATAAATAGGGATGATTTTGGTGTCAATGGTAAGGTCACTGGAATATATCTGAGTCGTCATTGGTTCGAATCCTTCCATACCTACCTTCGGCATGGGGTTCATCCTTTTTATACCCATGTTTAATTACATGGAGTGTGTGGTATTTTTCAAAATAATATATAAATTTTTCTAAATAAAAGAAAACCCATGATGGGGATGGGCCGGCTGGCCGGGTCATAAACTGGTTCCAAAAGACCTTGGTTTGAATCCTGACAACCGGATCATTTCCATATTTTTTCATATTAATAAAACCACATGGCGTGCATTTTGATATATGTAGTGTGTTCCATTTTTTCAATTATAAGTTAAATAGTTTTCAAAATAAGAATATTCATGCAGGTGAAGTTGGAAGATTAGCAGAGTCTCGGGCCTGGATTCAAAAGACCCAGGTTCGAACTCAGCTAATCTCCCTACTTTATCCCTTTTATTCAGATTAAAACCATACCCCGTGCATTTTATTCATCACAGGTAGAATTATACCTTCAATTTAAATATTAAAAGTAATTTTAAATGGGAATCACTACAACATTTTCTCTAGTGGTTGAGAGATTATGTTCAGAATGGATGGTCACCGGTTCTAATCACGCCTCAAGCACTGGACCAAAGGTTGTAGTTATCTTTTTCTAATTTTAGAACACATAGCATGTATTTCTCGATACATTATGTGTATAGATTTATTTTTTAGAAAATAATATATATATTTCTTTTGATTTTAAATATTAATATTAATTAATATATAGTGTACTATAATAATTATATTATCTAATTTATTTATAAAAAAACATATACACGGTGTGTACCCTCTTCTACACGTCGTGTGATTTGCCTATAAAGGTCGAGCCCTACCCAGCCTTAGGTCGTGTCGTGCGACCCCCCCCCCTCCTCTCGGTTTCTTCTCCCACACGTTGTCCACCCTCCCTGATTTCAATCCGCTGGTTTAGGGTGTTTTATAGCCTGATTTCTACTGCATTGTGATCCTCAACTCAGGTATGGCCGATAGAGATCATGTGAGTGGGAAGAGGCTCGCTTCTGTTGCTAAGGGTGAGTGGCCTCCTCGACGTCGAATTCGTCTTCTCCATTCAGAGCAGTCATTCCTGTGGTGCCTTCTACTAATATCGTTGATCCTCTAGTAGTGGCATCCACTCCATTAACTAGGGAAAAGAGCTCCTCTACTACGGATCCATCTTCCAACTCCACCACCTCCGGGCTACCCTCCATGCCCGCAGTTGACCCGACCGAGCTGACACCTCCACCCTCTATTGGTTATCCCTCTGTGCTAGCTCAGGTATCCACTACTCCACCTCCAACCACTATGGAAAGAACATCAGTTCTAGCACCCTCCATTCCACCACCACCTGCACTAGCTGTTGTCCGCCCTCTGCTACATCCATGCCTGATATTTCCTAAGGGTTATCCTACAGTATAGCGATTACGGCGATTCACTCTCCATACTATCTAGTTGAGTGACCGCTACCTGGACGTCAACTTTCCCTAGCGTCTGGGTATTTTTGAAAGAGATTGAGGAGCTTCTGGTGCATACATATCTTCTAGAGGTACTGAAAGTCATCCCTCCTACTAAAAGAGGTTTATTTTTGGAGTTCATGGACACATTTGAGTTCGATGGACCCACCTATCATCAGACACCCACTGATGCAGCCTTCCCAGTTTTCTTTCATCTGGGCGGATGCCCATTTTCCCTTACCATAGAAGAGTTTGTTCGAGGGTGTGGCGTCTACCCCCATACTTCTACCCAACATCTCGTTTCCACCCTTACCCACCCTGAGTGCTCTGACCTCATTTCCATGTGGTGGGAGCTTTTTGGACCTGACCACAGGTACACCCCCACTTCGTAGAAGAGAATAATCATCCTTGACCCTCCCCTTAGTTTCCTTCACCAGTTCTTTAGCGCCATTATTTTTCCTCTTCATGAGGATATGGGTGTTATTTCTGGCTAGGACATAGAGCTCCTTACTTGTATTGTCTGGAAAGACTACCCTGGCCTCCCTTGCCTTGCTGCCACCTACTTCCATGCTATGATTCACAGTCATCGGGGAAACCTGAACAACTGTTTCTATTCCACCCTCTTAGCCAACCATTTGGGATTCTTTGAGGCCTATCTCCCTCACAACCCCTTGGGGTCTCTTCAGCATATTTAATTTCTCATTCTTATTCGCATGAGGATGGTCGAGCGCTAGGGGGATGGTTATGGGCTTGTAAAGGACACCCCTGCTCCTACAGGGGTGAGGGATGACCCAATTGCTCCCGCTGGTGTTCCTGACTAGGACCCACAAAATCCACCCACAGATGTTCCCTCACTGCCCTACACCCCTTCTTCTAGTCTTCCTTCTTCTTCTACCATCCCCTCTTCTTCTGTTCCTTCCACCTCCTCACCTCCATTCGCACCCTCGACCGATCTCTCCTTTTCCCTCCACCTAGCCAAGTTGAAGCACCACCAGGATGCTATGGCACAGACACTTGGGAGGCTCAAGAAATTATTGGGGATCCTTCTTCACTGGCATGGCCTTTCACTACCGGTGACCTCTCCTACTCTGGCATAGCCCTCTACTCTTAAGCCTTCGACCGCATAGCCTCCACTGACAGCTCTGGTCACATATTCCATTCTCATATCTCCTATCAGGCCACATGTCACTAGCACACCTTCTATAGTGGATGTCCTAGTTGCTTCCTCCACTGCTAAGTTTGCAATTCCTTCTGTACCTACATCTTATAGTGACCTACTCATGCCTCTGGTATCCACTACAGATACTTAACCATTTCCATATTTTTATATAGCAGATGATGCCTCTTCTGAGTCTACCTAGTGAATGGTTTTTGGGCACGTTTATTTCCATTATATATATCTTTTTGTGCTCTACTTGGGATTTGATGATGTATGTACCTGCATATTTGTTTTTACCTTCTCTCGACAGTCACAGGTACTCTGGAGCAACTTAGGCATCTCTATTTTGACTACTCCATTTTGTCAATTCACCATGAGGGGAGTCTTTTTCAATGTTTCTTTTTCCTTTATACTTTGGATTTACTTCTTTAATTACTTCCCATTGTCTTATGCCTATTGTTTCTCCATATTCACTCCTCTTCCTTGGTATTGCACTTGGGGTATCATGTATTGTATTAAGTGTGACGAAGGGTCTCTGATTACACTAGTCCTTACATTGAATTTATTTAAGAGACATCATTAATAGTCGACATATTTTAAACTGTGGATAATTTTTGATTAATTATAATTATACAAAATAAATACATAAAATGTAATTTTAAAAGTTTTCATGATTATTTTAATTTTCAAAGTATTTTAAAATGATTGCTGATATAGTTTGATTCTGGATTTAAAGCCTTCGTCATTTACATTTATTATAACTGATCATTTGTACTCATGTCATGACATGATTGACCCCTGTATTTTTTATATTCCCAAGAGGTATTCTAAACCTTTTTTACATATTCTTTCTTATACCCTCTTTTCTTGAGATATTCTTGGGATATTCGTAACTACCAGAACTTTCTAGTTTTTCTATTCAAAACATGAATATTTTTTAATCACGTTAAAATGATTGAGGAATTTGATTATTTTTTAGCCCCTTTGACCTTGATACCTACCCTACATCTGATCTTCGTAAAAATCTTAGAAACCATGAACTGCCTTGATAAGAAGCTACATTACAAGCCTATTTTCCCTTCCAACCCTAATTATTTTATAGTTTTTCATGATTATTCCCTTGATCTTTGGAGAGGTATTTTTGGCCATTCATGGTATATGTTGGTGTGTAACCATGAATTTAAGTGTGGGGGAGTTTATCACTTGTTCATTTGGGTAGAAGGGTTTTCAAAACCACTATTAATTATATTCTTAGTGGTCCATATATATAAAAAATTGAAAAATGAAAAAGAGGGACCATATTCTTTATTATATATTATTGATGGTATATGGGTCCTTATTATCAAGGTAATATCATAGTGGTTATACCTTTGAGAGATCTCGATTGGGGGTACATTTTCATTAAGATTTATTTTGAATATCATGAATTATTATTTAAGAATTCATCCTCCTTTTAAATCCTCTGAGATTTATTTTCATCATTACCTACCAACCCTTAGCCTCAGAAACATTTGAACCTTTTTGAAATCCCTCATGATTTGTGTGATTTGATTTATAAAGTGGATAATGAGAACACTTGCAAGCCTATATATAGAGTGTATATACTTAAGATTGAGCATTACTCTGATTAAATAATCATGAGTAATGAGTGTAGTACTTTTTTGTGAGGTAAATCATCAAGTGGCATGTTTATTTATGAAAATTTAAATAATGTGGATGAAAGGGGATAAAATTTTTTAATTAAATTATATATGAGGTACGATTAGAATATATTTTGAATTGAAATATGTTTTGTACCTTTTAAAGTCTTCTGTTATGGATATAGTATTTACAATTATAATTAGTTGAATGCTTCCATTTTTAGAGTATGGATTCTATTGATTTGATGTTGAGATGTTTCTTAAGGACAAGGAAATGAATAAGTGTAGGGAAATTTTATATGCCTAAATTGTGAATACTTTTTCATATATATTAACAAGCATAAAAACTTATTTTTCATTAAATATCAATCATTTTGTGGATAAAATTATTTATATTGGTGATTATGATGATTTTTAGGTGTTTTCCATCCAAAGACACAAATTGGGAAAGTATAGAACAAAAATTCAAATATACACAGTGTGTACTTGTAACACACGGTGTGTATTATTGCCATGACACGGATCAGGAAGACTGGATACACGTCCATGTTTCTAGCCAAAACATACATGTTGTGTTATTCCCATATACACGCCATGTTGTTCCTTAAAAATGGTATGTGGTTGATGATTGACATTACACACCATGTATGGTAGCACTACACGTTGTGTCCACCTACCAGGCAGTGTTGTGTTCCAAGTCAAGGGCGGAACGGTAGCTCACCCACTGAAGGAGAAAAGAGACCCAAACCGTGTTGGACAGGGTACACACCATGTACTTTCTTGTACATTCCATGTATTCCTAAAAACTATAAAAGGAGGGCAGACCCTCCGTGTTTGGGAGGATTCATTCCAAGATAGACCACGAATTAAATTTCCAAAGACAACCAAGGAGAGAAGAAATGAGAGAAGTTTATCCTGTTCTACATTCTCAAAGACCTTCACTCTAAATCTTTTAAAATGTTTAATTCAGGTATCACAAGTATTTTAGTTATTATCTACTCCATGAGTATCTAAATCCCCTATGTGTTGGGGATGTGGACGTTTATGTGTTGTATTTTGTCAATTGTGATGTTGTAATCGTGTTATTTATTATTAACTCATAATTACATAATAATACTTTCTAAATTTCACTAGAAATATCTTATCATGACAAGAATGGGATTTCTATAGATCTTCTAAAAAATTACGTCTAAGTACATCCATGATCATTGGATGTGCTTATCGTCTCAAGAAGGGTTTCAATTAATAAAATTAAAAGAAATCAAATTCCAGACCAAGGGATTGATCTCTATTGATTTTAAAAAAACTCACCAGACCAAGGGGGTTTTCTTATATTTATAACTCAAAGATGTGATTTATTATGAACAACACAACCTCATAAGTAAATTGATTTAATAAAAACCTTTAAAATCCACATCCCTGACGCATTGTTCTCATTTATCATCAAAAATCAAATTTATGTGTTCTTCTTTATCTTTAAAGTAATTTGTTTAAGCAATTGAAATTAAATCACCCTATTATTAAAACACAAAAATAGACTCTAAATGTCATCAAACTTCACTAAATTAATCATAAACTAGAAAAAAAACATAATAACTTCATTTCCCTGTGGATCGATCCCTTACTTGCACTATACTTGTTTGGGTAATTTAATTTGGATTGTCAAAAGTAATACTTAGGCTAAAATGATATCACCTTCCTTGTCTATGGATGAGCTAACATGTGTGTTCTATCAATAGCAACAGTACATGTTTTTGGGATATAGTGGTCTACAGGTTTTTAAACTATGGATTAATAATACACTGTTGATATTGGAACATCTTGGGAAACCTCCTGAGAGGAGAGTGAATCTCATGGATTATATTCTATGTGGAGTAGTAAAGAGATGGTGGGATGTTCTAAACCAGGCTGATAGGATGTGAGATATGGTTTGGGTTGATTTTACAAATATATTATTTGACTGCTTTTACCCCGAGACTCTGAGGGAAGAGAGGGATAGTGATTTTATGTGTCTAGAGCAGGGTGCCATGACAGTTATGGAGTACTCGACATGTTTTACAGAGTTGCAACATTTTGCACCGACATACCTTACTGAAGAGTTATCAAGGGAGAGATGCTCTGAGGAATGTCTTTGTTATGTTGTTCGATCTTAGTTAAACATGTTCAGGTTGGTGACTATTATTAGAACTGTAAATCAAACACTAATTACAGAGTGGAACCTAAGGAAATCTGGGAGCACAGAGTATATTAGTATAGTCTCTCGACCCAGTGGTTCAGTGTCTTTAGGAAGGAAGCAACATTTTGAGGCTTCCCATGAGATGAGTAGTAGCTAGGATACTAGTGTCAGTAGTGCAGTTTTTTGTCATTAGTGTGGAAGATGGGGACACATGAGGAATCATTGTGATCTCAACCCATTCGAGTGATGAGCTTACGGAAGGATGGGACACATGCATCATTTTTTCCAAACCTTCCCTCTATAAGTGAGTGATATGGGGTCAGTTACAACACCATATTCAAAATTAGGTTTCATAGATCCGCATTAGGCAGGGAGATGGAGCAGTACTGATCGATCTGGTCGAGTTAGTGGTGGTTGTGGCCAAGGCATCCAGGCACCATTTTTTTGAACCGAGACAGCAGAGCGGGCATACTCTAGGTAGTGAGGATGTGTCACGGGAGCATGGTTTAGGCTAGATATATTTTGTACAGCCTATATATAAGAAGAATGGAATCAGACCATCTACAGTGAGAGGTAAAATATTAATAGAATTTTCTCTTGTATCTGCTCTTTTTGATACAGATTCATCACATAGTTTTATATTTTCACCTATGGTGGAAATCCTTGGGCTCGTTATAATATTTTCTAAGGGCGTTATGACGCTTGATACTCAGTTGGGAATCAGAAAAAAAAAAGTGTATGCTAGTTTAGGGAGTTCCCCTTGAGGCTTGTGGGTGTGACTTCATCTAGAATATTTTTGTCCTCGAGATGATTGGGTTTGATGTCATACTCATGATAGACTGGATAGTGTCTTATTGAGACTATTTTTACTTTTATCATGATAGGGTGACTTTCACATCACTATAGGGCATATTTTTTATTCACAATGATGAATGGGATGTCTAGACAAGCTGAGCTAGACCACAACATCATGGGATGAGAAGGATGACGGAATATATCACAATTTTATATCCAGATGATCAGGGAGTGTGTCAGGTATATTTTCCTCGAGTGGTTGATCATTTTAGGGATGTTTTCCCAAAAAACTTTTATGGTTTACCTACTAAGATAGATGTATATTTCTCCATCGAGCTAGTGTCGATAGCTACATAGGTATCCATTCATCCTTAAATGATGTCTACGATGGAGTTATAAGAGCTCAAGAGGTAGCTATAGAATTTGGAGGCAAAGGGGCTTATTCGATCTAGTACTTCTCTATGAGGTTCACTGGTCATTTTTTTAAAAAAGGTGTATGGTACCCTTAGGATATGAATGGATTAAAAAATAAAACTAGATGATGGTTAAGAACTGGTATCCCTTTCCACGAATAGATGACCTTTTTTATCAGCTTCAAGGATCTCAATTATTCTCAAAAATTAAATTGAGTTTTGGATATCATCAGATGCATTTTTGATCTGTAGACATACCTTTTTATATATTTTCATAAAATTTATGGTCTATATGAGTATCTAGTTATGTCATTTGTTCTCACAAACGCGCCAGTAGTTTTCATGGTACTAATGAACCGAGTTCTCCCTCCTTATTAGGATTTATTTTTGGTGGTTTTCATGGATGATATCTTGGTGTATTCTCACAATCCACATGATCATGCCAAACATCTTAAGATAATTTTGGATATACTAAGATAGAATTATTTATATTATAATATAATAAAGTGACACTTATTGATGGATCAAATTCACTTATTGGGTCATATTATCTCAGAGACAGGAGTGTTAGTTGACCTAGAGAAGGTGAGAGTTGTAGTTTCCCAATATTATCCCAATAACATATTTTACATGTGAAGTTTCTTAGGGTTAGATAGATATTACAGGCATTTCATACAAGACTTCTTATTCTTGGCAGCACCTATGATGGACTTGACTAAAAAGGGTGTGAATTTTGTATGGCAAGATAGCTATGAGACAACCTTTCAGGAGCTGAAGTGGATATTGACTTCAACACCGGTCCTGATTCTGCTAGAGTCGGGCAGAATATACACTATGTATTGTGATGCATTAGGTATCAGTCTTGGAGAATTGCTTGTGTAGGGAGATAGAGTCATGGCGTATGAGTCTCAGCATCTGAGGCCACACAAGAGGAATTACCTGATACACGATCTTGATTTAGTTCCAGTTGTTCATGTTTTTCATTTTTTTAGACATTATTTAATTGGAGAGAATTTTTTGTTATACATGGACCAAAAAATCCTCAATTATATATTTACAAAGTGTGATATGATTATAAGGTAGTGAAGGTGGTTTTAATGCCTATAGTATTTTGAATTTGAGCTTACCTATACACCTAGAAAAGGCAATGGAATGGATGATGTGCTGAGTAGGAGGAATCATGTATAGGTAGTTTATTAGGCCTATAGAGAGTGTTAGATTATGGATTTTTTCTCTAATATTCACTTTGATGTGTAGGATAGTTAGGTGAAGACTTTTCTTTCATCATTAATTGTGACCTCTACCTTTCTGGATAGAGTAAGGATGAGGTAGCTATCAGATTATGAAGGTCTAGTCCTATAGGAGAGTGTGAAAGTTGAGGACCTGCCTCCTAGTTGGACTATATTTTAGGATGAAATTTTGTGTATCCATGGTCACATTTGGGTTCCATTATTCATACATGAGGAGATGATTCGGGAGTTTCATGCATCATTTTGGGAAGTGCACCCCGGTGTCACCAAGATGTACCATTACTTGCGCTGTCAGTACTGGTGGTCTGGTATGAAACATGAGGTGGATGGTTTATTTATGAGGTGTTCCACCTGTCAGTCGATGAAGAAAGAAAATCAGTGACCAATTGGACTTTTACAGTAGCTACCTATTCCTGAGTGAAAATGGTATGATGTCGTGATGGATTTAATGACTGGTTTTTTGAGGTTTCCTTGAGGTAGTGATGTTTTTTGGATTTTTGTAGACAAGCTCATGAAGGTTTCTCATTTTCTATCCATTTAGGAGACCTTCGTTATAGATGATCTTGGGTGGTTGTATATTCATTGGATATTACAACTTCATGGGGTCTTGTGTTTTATCATTTCATATAGGAATGACCAATTTACGTCTCATTTTTTGAAGAGTTTTTAGAGGTAATTGGGTATACATGTGATTCTATGCACAACATACCACCCTCATACTGATGGCCAGTTAGATTTTATGATATAGGTGCTTGAGAAAATGTTGTGAGCATGCATCCAAGATTTTTAGGGATCTTGGTATAGGCACATTCTTCCAATTTAGTTCTCCAACAATAATATTTATCAGGTGACTATTCATATGGAACCTTATGAGTATTTTTATGGTAGGCCATGCTGATTTTTCTTATGCTGGTTAAAGGCAGATGAGGTGACTTTACTGGGACCACGTCTTGTGTAAGAGACTTCTAAGTAGGTCCAGTTGATCATAAATTGGATGGATACTACAGAGTCTCAATAGAAGTCTTAATTCGATCACTAAAAATGACATCTAGAGTTCATGTTAGGGGATCAGGTCTTTTTACATGTTTCACCAAGGCTAGGACATAGAAAGATCATAAGACAGGGTAAACTTTCACCATGATATGTTGGGATATTCGAGATTTTGGAGAGAGTCGGTCTGGTAGACTATCAGTTGTGTTTACCTCAGAGGTACCAAGACATGCACAATATATTCTAGGTATCTAAGATATTCCATTATCATTTGGAACCATCTCATGATTTTTAGCCTGAGTAGGTTGAGTTACAAGTAGATTCATCCTTTGAGGATCATCTGATTCATATCATTGATAGGATCACAAAGGTTCTCTGAGGTTAGTCAGTTCCTCTAGTATATATATTATGGAAATATGGATGTTTATAGGATGGGACATGGGAGTAGGAGGCTGACATACATGATCAGTGTCTGGAGTTATTCTCATATGATTTTTGACCACCCTTGAGAGGTCAATTTGGGGATGAATTACTTTAAGGGGGATATTGTAAGATCTTGGGTTTTCATATGAGGTATAGATCCTTTTGTTTTAGTTTAAATGCTTTTTTATGGCCTAATGTGAATACCCTTTGCGTTCATGGGGGTATCAGGGGTGTCCGGGGCTTTTTTAGAGCCTAAAAACCAACTTTTTGGGAAAAATAAGTATGCGGTATGGTTAGTAGAAATCATGCAGGGCGGGTCACATGGTCACTACTAACCATGAAAGTTTGGATAGTGGGGAGCTATAGGCCTCATTATTTTTCAAACTGTGTAGGTGGAGGCACATTCCTATCCAGAAGCACCTGCAGTTTTTGACAGAGGTATTTTTCACAGTTTGTGCATAGTTAGTCAAACTGTGTGCAGTGACCATATGGATGCCCTCTTAACATAGTATTCGATGCATTTTTAGAGAATGGTTTGGCTAACTATGCTGCCAAACTATGATGCCCAGTATTTTGTGGAAAAATTACTATTTTTATCTTAAAAATATATTAAACCTAAAGCCTAATGCATTCCTCTCTTAGTGGATAGAACATATGTGAAGGAGCTCCTCAAGAATACAATATTAGGATTTTCCACCATTTCTCCAACATATTTTGGAATTGAGTATCGTCGGTCTCATTGGATCTGTGTCGATGAGTACTCAATTCATTTTGTTTCATTCTTCATTTAACTTAAGATTGATGAAGTTATTCAGGTTCTATCTAATATGCCATATTTTCAAGTTTTTTTTCTTTATTTTTCTTCTAATCTAAGTCAAATCAAAAGATGATGCTAGATGAGCACTCTACTACAGACCTATGGTAGGTGGTATATACTTTTCCTAAGTGTTTTAGTGATTTATTAGGATATTTTTCATTGTGACACCCATCATACTTTCTAGCACAACCCCAAAAATGAAATGGATCCTATTAGGGATTCCCTTAGTTCCTTTGAGATGTGTTGGTGGTTGTTTCCCCAACCTAGGCCACCCAAGGGGTGTTCCATTTTTTCCTTTGTTGAAACACCCAAGGGGTATGTTTTTTAGCTTCCATAGTTAGAGGAATTCTATATATGAATGAGTTTAATTGAGTTTCTTGACTAGAAGATGGTTTTCCTCCTTTTCATGTTGATGCATTGATTTAATGGTTAATATGGATTTTTTATGAGTGGGTAAACTCATTGAATGTGATTGAATGTTAATTTCTATATGAGTGGGTGTACTCATGGAATTGAATGATTGTAAATTAATGAATGGGTTGAGATATGAATTGAATGGTGGTAGATGCCTTGGTTGGTAAACCTTTGATCTTGATTCCATTGGATTCCTTGGGTGTTAATCCTTAGATCTTGATAGCGGTAGTATATTCCTTGGATGATATTACTCCTTGGGTCTTGATTCCATGGGATTCCTTAGTCCTTGTTGCCCCTTAGATCATTTTTGTTTGGGCTCACAGTGGACATGGTTGGTAAACATAATCCTTAGACCCTAATTCAAGCCTAATCGAGTTTCCATTGAGATACTCCTAGGACTCGATGAGGATTCCTTGGTCCACTATACCTTGTATCCAACCTTTCAAGGTCTGACACTTTTTTTATACAGCATGGTCATGGTTATTCTGACTATGCCGGTTATATGGTGCGGTTGTGGTTGTTTTTATTTATAGATTATGTGACAAGGTCACGAGAGATATGATATATTTTGTATATGGCATGTTCATGGTGTTTACTTCCTTATATTTTGTAGTTGCCTTTTTATAGGAGCTTGACTCGTGTTTTCCAGGGAGCTTGGTATGGATATATAGTATCACATGTTTTGTAGTATATACACCATGGGCACTTTAATTTTTATTACCTCTTACCTATAATATAAATTTCATGTTGAGTTAGCTTGTTATATTGCACAACCAGGTTTGTTATAGACCTTTGGGTGGTTACCTACTGGGATTGTATCTCACACTATGTTCGGGCCACCATTGGTTACCGGGACAAACTATATGGATGCGGGTAGGGATCGGGGAAACCGCACGCAGTTCGATATTTGAATTTGTGCCATGCTTAGGAGTAGGTGATAATGGGACCGATTTGAGGTGCGTGATGTTATCTAGAGATAATGCTTTTTTTTCTTTTTTGTATTTTGATATATGTATTGTACACATGTCATGTATAACTATTTTGGATGATTTTTAGAGACATGACATGTATCATCATCATATATATATACATGAGATTAATTTTGGAATTGTTTATTTATACTTGTCTTGGTTATTTATCTATTTTCTGATTGTTATATATGATTATGCAATTGACTATTTTCCGTTGTGTTATGCTCTGATAATAAGGGCATAGTATCCCCATGGACACACCCTAGGCCTTCACCGTTAGCTAGAAACCTCTGGCGTTCATAGAGATGCACTAGAGGTCATGTGGCCAACCAGGCTTAGGGCATTTCTAAGTGGAATTCCGGTATGGGACATTACATAAAACATCATAAAATCCTTGTAAAGCTCTTTTGAACCCATATTCAAAACACTTTTGGATTTCAAAATGACCTTTCCTTTTAAAACCCATTTTCAAAACATAAATCACCTAGAATGAGGGAAAGAGGATTTTTTTTAAATAAAACATGAAAGATTATAAGGGAATCCAAAAATCAAATAAAGTTTATGGCAGCGGGAAAGGTCATTGACGTAGTATACGTTAAAATAGAGAATTCATTTTATAACTTTATTAACCTATGGAAAATAAATGGGTTCCCGAAAAATATCTTAAAATAATAATAATATACCCAGATAAATAATGAGGATGGAATTACTACAAAATATCCCTAATATAGTATAAGTAACATGAAGGTTTGTTTATGTTGATGAATGGAAATACAATTAAATGATCATTAAAAACATTTTTATAAATATACCCTTTTTAATTTAAAAATAACTTTTTAAAATAAAAAATTCATAAAATATTGTAAAAATAATTTTATTTGTAAATAATCTTGGAAAATTATAAATTTAACTTAAAATAAAATAATTTCCATCATGGTGGGAAAATCCATTCATGTTGTAAATCTTAAAAATAAACATTCTTTTCAAACATTTTGTAAAGGGAGTCTAATGTGATCCATTTGGAAAATGTTGATTAATTTAAGTTTTAAAACCTTTTAAAAGAAAATCAACGACCATGTGAAATAGATTTAGGATATAATTTAAGTTTATAAAATAAAATTTTTGAAAACATTTTAGAAAACATGGATATGGAATAGAAATATTTTTTATCTAAAAGAAGATACAAGATCGATATCACTTACTAGTGACTTTCTTAGTGTTTCATTAATCAATAAGGGAGGAAATAGAAATTAAACATGTAAAATAAATTCATAATAATAGGGTAATAAAAGATAAGTGGATCATTAAAATAAGATCATGTGATTTACCCCAAGTAACCTTGAACATAAACAATTCCGAAAAGAAAGGATATTGTAACATAAATCCTTTTCCACTTTGGTAACTTTTCAATTATAAGCCCCATGAAAGAATAATGTAAAATAAAACTTT
Organism: Viscum album; assembly: GCA_963277665.1. Lineage (NCBI taxonomy): Eukaryota > Viridiplantae > Streptophyta > Magnoliopsida > Santalales > Viscaceae > Viscum > Viscum album. The sequence continues at coordinate 1,582,749,996 of OY728146.1, read as the reverse complement.
AAATATAATTAAAATGAGTATATTCATGATATTTTATATCAAACGGATAGTATATACACCTCTTAAAATAATATATGTTTATATCATAAACATATGTCCCAAGGACAAGAAATTTGAGATGAATAACCCTTACAAAGAGAATACCATTGAATTGAGAATTAATAAATGGAGATATTATGTAAAAAAATGTAAATCCATAAAATAAAAGTGTAAATAAAACATAAATCAATAAAATTTAATTTCACACTTAATCTTTTCATAATATAATAAATTAAGAAGTGATATAACCCAATAAAATGAAATTGAGTTAAGAAACCCTTACTGCTTGGTAACTTTAAATTAAAATTAAATTGGATGAAATAATTTGAATTGAAACTCAAAATAGAATGAATTATGAAGGATTCATGATATAACATGTAAAAGTTTCAGTATATTCACCATATAAAATAAATTAAGTGCATAATAACAAAATATGGCTCAATGAAAGAAAATTGAGATGAAATCTCTTACCTCAAGTCCAGACTTTCCATTATGTACTTTAAATCCTGTATAATAAACTAGTATCAATTATTTTACTTTTTAATAAACTTTTATAGGGTTTTTTCATTTATTTTAATGACATATTTAATTACTTAATCAGTTAAGTCCATATCGGGTATTTTGAGGATGTTCGATTCATAATTTCAAAATAGCTTTGGTGTGTTTATCGTGGTTAAAGGGGTCATTGTTTCATCATATCCAAAATAATAGTAATGAAATAATTATAATTTTTATAAATAAATTGTATTTTAAAACCAATATTTAATGATGGTTGTGAAAAATGAACTACGTTACAATCATGGAGATAGTAGGTCACCCATACACATGTGTGACGTTTCCATTTTTCAATGATTGTTATAGAAAGAAGGTAAGTATTATTTTATATTTAAAAAATTATAATTATATCATAAATATCATATTATTTATATAATTATATTTATCATCCATGTGATGTGCTGATGAAAAAATAATCACATCTCTTCGTGGTGGTGGTAGTCCACATGTACGCACGAACGACGTTATGATTTTCCAGTGATTATAAAGGTAAAAAATTAGATGATATAGTATCTTTTTAGAATCATAAATATTTAATTAATATCATATATATACATTAAATCCATTTTTACAACTATCCATGAGAGATAGTGATGCAAAATGAATTACATCATCTTGTGAGGCGGTAGTCTGTCTATACTGACCCAACCTTTCTTACATTACTATTGAATCATTTTAAAGATAAACAACATAATAGTATTACACATAGAGGATCCAAAGGTTTAGTGTCTTGTTCAAACTAGGACCATACATAACAATTACAACATCAAGAATAAACATTTATTTAATTCATTCTTCTCTAGCTTCTTATTGGCACTTGACCTCTCCTTAGTACATGTAGTCACCTGAGGATATACATCAAATGGGGTGAGTTAAAATCCCAGTAAGAGGATATATAAGAACAACATAAAAATGGGTTATCATAACCATAACATAGTCAAAGTATCATTAACATGATAGGAAGTATTAATAAGAGACTTGAAATGTTGCAATGCATAAAAATGAAACATCGTGTCTTAGTGGTTAACTACCACACATACTTGTGAACAAATTTAGAATCTGGTTTACACATAATTTCACATTAACTCATGAGATTCATAACTTTAACCAATGCATTTAAGCTTTGTATAATTCTTGGCGCACCTGTCACATTGAAACATTCATATTGAGCTATATAATTCCAGGTGCATCTGTCACATCATAACATTATCATTTATCATGCATGACACAATGAAAATATATCAAAAATAAACATAAATAACCCATTAAAAGGAATGGTTTTCATCTCATAATAACACATTCATAAACATTGGGTTCCCGAAATAAATAGGGAATAACATACATGTTACAAGAACTGTTAACCTTAAATGAGAAGTAAAAGGTGTGTTCTTAAAAGAAGAGTTCTTTTGGAAAACATTTTGTTTGACATAAATACCAGTGACAAACATGTATATCCCATAAAATGTGAGACAAATATGAAAAAATTATTTTTAAGGAGTAACCATATCAAAAAAAAGAGTGAAAGAGGGAGAACCCGAAGGATGAAATTTGGGTTCGAGAATTTTCCCTTACCTTATATCTGAACGCTTTATTCACTTTAATGTCCTGTATAACCGCATTAGATTCATTAATTAACAATTAAAGAAAATTTTATACATTAATATAGTTCATTATGGTTTAATTAAGTTATTTTATGTGCCTTTTTATGAGTTATAGAGTTTAAAAACATTGTTCAGGAATGTTTGTTTTTATGATTTTTCTTGAGCGGTTAACTTCTATTCATAAATTGAAGTTTGGGTAGAACATGGGTAAAAATAAAGAACTGATATTACATATTATTAATTATATTATATGAGTTTAAATGATATTATAATTGATTATATTATATACCATATGGATTAATCATTAGATAAGAATTAAATGATGATTGTTTGGGTTAATTTGGGATGTTTTTCGACCACAACAAACTTGTTTTGATTAATCATTTAGTAATATGTACATAAGTTAGTTACAGAACTTTAAATAGGAAATAATACATATAACATATTTTTTTCAACCATAAAAATGTTTTCATGACCAGATCTGAATGTAGAAATGTAAAAATAAAACATGTCGTTCTTGAAGGTGATAGATTAACACCTCACAAATAACGTTTTCTTTTATAAAATAAAAGGAAGAGGGAAATGGGGTTGGATGGTATAATATCCCATTAGTATCATAAAATTATAGTATATATAGGATGATGGAGTTACCATACCATGTGGATGAAGATAGGTGGGGAGAGAATAAGAAAACAACTTGAAATTGAAAGGAAATTAAAGGAAAGAGGAAGATAAATTACCTCTTGAATCCTTCTCTTGAGATCCTCCTTAAGAGACATAGGATTGGTCTTTTTATGAGAAAATAAGCTATTATATGTGGGGGATGGGATAGGGAATATGTTTGGGTAGATTTTATAAAAGGATTGAATCTTGAGAGGTGTGAGGAAATGAGGGTGTGAAGGGTGGTATTTATAGTGGAGGGGAGAGGGGTTTTCTCAATATAAAATTCATCAGGTTATTATTTCCCCACAATACAAGGAATAGTGAGTATTCCATGACCAAGAATAGTAATTTTATCATGTGATACCAAACCAAGTGGGCTTACATCAGTAGAAAATCATACATGACTCTATAATTAGCTTATTTAGCTTATTTTGTAAATTATGGTATTTCACTATTCATCAAAAATTCAAGTATTTCAGAAAAATCCCAAAAATTCAACCCAACCATTTTTTGATTTTTAGAATCTAAAAATGAAGTCCATTTTTCAAAAATAAATTTCTAAATATTATTAATTTAATATATAATTAAAATCATAATTTTCTTGAAAAAATATTTTTTAAAATTAAAACAGACTTTATAATGCTTTAAAAAATTAATTAAGGACTTATAAAATTATATTAAATCTAGAAGACATAGATTTGTTAATTTATGAACACATTTTAAGAAAATACATTTTCTTTTAAATTAATTAATTAATTATGACTTACAAAAATACCAATACTTTTACTATATTCAAATTGTCACATATAAGATACCTGAATTTTATTTAATTATTCAAGGGTAAGGTTACTATTAATTAGGGTATATAACTATTAATAATGGTATGTTACTATTCATTAGGGTAGGTTACTATTCACCAAAAATTAAGTTTTTCTCATCGGACTCCAAATGACTTACTGATTGCAACCGTGTATGTCATATTTTTAAAATTCCAAACATATAAATGAAAAACTTATGCCTAAAGGTCACTTAGAATTAGTAGTTCATTACGTTGTGGTTTCATGTAATTTTATGACATATTTATAATAATGGAATTTCCATTGAAAAACATTGGGTCGTTACATTCTTCCCCCTTATGAAATTTTTCCCTCGAAATTTTGTTTTACATAAACAGGTGAGGGTACTTCTCCTTCATCGCCTCTTCTAGTTCCCAAGTAGATTCTTAAAACTTATATTTCCCCCCCAACACTTTGACAAGGTGGGTTGTATTGTTTCATAGAACCTTGTCTCTTCATTACAGAATCTCTATTGGCTTCTCCTCATAGGAGAGATCATCTTCCAGTTGTACCACCTTTGATTTTAGTACATGTGATGGGTCTGATATGTACTTCCTTGGGAGTGATACGTGAAACACATCATGAACTTGATCCATATTCGGTGAAAGTGAAACCCAATAGGCCACATATCCTATACTATCAAGGATCTAAAAGAAGCCAATGTACCCTGGGCTTAACTTCCCTTTCTTTCCAAATCGCATGACTCTCTTCCATGGTGGTATTCGAAGGAAGACTTTATCCCCAACGTTGAACTTCAAGTCTCTTCAACAGTTGTCAACATAGCTCTTTTGCTGACTCTGAGCAGCTTTAATGTGTTTCTGGATGACTTGAACCTTCTCTGTCGTCTCTTGCACAAGATCGGGTCCAAGTAGCTTTCCTTCTCCAACACCATCCCAACAGGTTGGAGTTCTAGATTTCTTTCCATACAGAGCTTCATATGGAGCCATCTAGATACTAGATTATAAGCTATTGTTGTATGAGAACTCAACAAATGGGAGATGCTGATTCCATCCACCTTTGAATTCTAGAGAGCAGGCTCTTAGAATATCTTCAAGCATCTGAATAATCCTTTCAGATTGTCCATCAGTTTGGGGGTGATAGGACGTGCTGAAATTTAATTCAGTACTCAAAGCATGTTGAATGATCCTCCAGAATTTATATGTGAACCTTGGATCATGATCAGATACAATTTAGAGTGGAACACCATGCAGTCTCACCACTTCCTTCACATATATCCTTGCAAGTTTTTCAAGCAAGATATCTTCTCTAATAGCGATAAAATGGGTAGTCTTCATGAGTCGGTCAACTACAACCCATATTGAATTGTTTCCCTTCGATGTCTTTGAGAGACCTGTAAAAAATTACATAGTAAAATTCTCCCATTTCCACATGGGTATAGGCAATGGCTGCATCAATCCTTGTCACTCTGTTTTAACTTTCTGGCATACCAAGCACCTTGAGATATATTATGCAATCTCCTTCTTCATGTTATCCCACCAGAAGTGTTCTCGGAGATCACGGTACATCTTGGTACTCCCAGGATGGATAGAGAATATTGAGCTATGTGAATTTTCCAATAGCTTCTTCTTTATCCCGGGTGATGAAGGCACACAAAGCTGTGTTCCAAACCAAATCACACCATCATTGTCGATATGGAACTCTTGCAGCTTCCCTTCTTTTACTACATTCACCCTCTTTTTTATCTCCACGTCATCCTTTTGTGATTCCTTAATCTTCTCTTGGATAGATGGTTGCGCAATAATTTGGGAAAGGTAGGATGTATCCCCTGTCCTTATGATTTCTAAATCCATTATTTGCATATCCAATAAGATAGGGTCTTTCTCAATCTGTAACATGGAGCATCATCTACCTTGTTCTCCTTTCCAGGATGATAGTGAATAGAATAATCGTAATCCTTGATTATCTCTAACCATCACCTTTGACGCATGTTGAGATCCTTTAGTGTGAATATATACTTTAGGATCTTGTGGTCGGTGTATATGTCACACTTCACACCATAAAGGTAGTGTTTCCATATTTTCAAGGCAAAAATCATGGTTTCTAGATCTAGATCATGTGTCGGGTAGTTCTTCTCATGTATCTAAAACTATCATTAGGCATAGGCTATCACATTGTCATTTTTCATGAGTACACAACTCAAGCCTTTCTTTGAATCATCATTGTATATCACAAAACTTTCCCCACTTTTCGGTAGTGTGAGTACAGGTGCAGTGATCATCCTTCCCTTTAGCTCCTTGAAGCTTCCCTCACATTATTCCATCCATACATACTTTACCCCTTTCCTTATTAACTAAGTTAGCGGGCTTGACAATCGTGAGAAATTTCCCACAAAACATCGGTATTACCCAGCTAATCCAAGAAAAATACGGATTTCTGTGACACTAGAGGGCCTGGTTCATTCCTTAATTGCCTTTGTTTTTGAAGGGTCCACAGAAATTCCCTCACTTGTGTTCACATGTCCCAAGAAAGTGACTTTATTTATCCAAAAGTCACACTTTCTGAACTTGGCGTACAAATTCTCCTTTCTCAATGTCACCAACACAAGTCTTAGATGTTCTTAATGTTCCTCATTTCCCTTGGAGTAGAAGAGAATATCATCAATAAACACTACCATAAATTTGTCAAGGTAATGTCTAAAGTCTCTATTCATCAAATCCATGAAGACTGCAGGGGAATTAGTAAGTCCGAAGGTCATCACCAGAAACTCATAGTGCCCATACCTTTTACGGAAGGCAGTCTTCTGAATATCCTCCTTTTTCATCTTTAGTTGATGATATCCAGAACGAAGATCCACATTTGAGAAGTATTGAGCTCATCTTAACTAATCGAAAAAGTCGTCAATCCTTGGAAGATGATACTTGTTCTTTATGGTGATATTGTTGAGTTCCCGATAACTGATACACAGCCGCATTGTTCTATCATTCTTCTTCACAAAAATCACTGGCGCACCCCAAGGTGATGCACTAGGGCGTATGAACCCTTTGTCCAGATGCTCTTGCAGCTGCTTCTTTAACTCTTCCAGTTCGATAGGAGCCATCCTATAAGGACACTTTGAGATAGGAGTAGCTCCGGGTATGAGTTCAATTGAGAACTCTACCTCACGATCCTGGGGAATTCTAGGTAACTCTTCAGGAAATACATCACTGTATTCCCTCCCGATGGGAATTTTTTCAAGGTTGGAACTTTCCTTTGAACCAACCATTTGGGAGATGTATGCTTCTTCATAGGGAATCAACACCCACACCATTGAAGGATTTTTCAAAGGAGATTCATGATCTTCCTTGCATTTATAGAGGATCATGGGATGGTTCAGAATATGAAAATATATTTCCTTTTCCCGATAGTTGATATGTGCTCTATATAACGAGAGCCAATCCATTTCCATTATAGCGTCGAATTCCACCAAGGGAAGTATTACAAGATTAGCTGGAAGAATCTTACCACATACGCCAATAGGAGAAGAGTCAAACACTTGGGTTGTAATGATTTCACCACTTAGTGTTTTTACAGATATCTCTACTTCAAGGTTTCGGAGCTTCGATTCTATAGTTCTATCAAACTTGCAAGATATAAAGGAATGCATAGAACCAGAATCAAATAAGACTTTTTCCATTCTTGAGTGAATATGAAGTGTACCTTGTATGACTTAAATATCTTTCTCCACTTCCATATTAGTGATGGCATAATACTTCCCTTGTTCCTTTGGATTTGGTGGCGGCTGACGCTGATTACCCTTGAGAACTTGAGGTTTAGTGCACTGGCTTGCATAGTGCCCTACCTCCCTACAGTTGTAGCATTGAACCATGGGTGGTTATCTCCTTTCTTCTACTACATTCTCATTACTTTTCATTTCCTTTTGACACTCTTGAGCATGGTTTCCTTCTTTCCCACACTTGAAGCAATTCCTTATCCCTTTGAGGTAGTTCCCATGGTGAAACTTCCCACATTTTTGGCATGTGGGTCACTGAGTTTTCTTCCCACCTTTGTCATTAGATCCTCCATCATGAAACTCCATCTTGCGTTCCTTGTCACCATATCCATGGGACCATTCTCCAAACTCCATCTCCACTTTGATAACACATTGAACAACTTATTCATAACTCCCAAAGTCTCTAATTGGGAGAGCCTTTCTAATGTGTGGTTTTAATCCACTAAAGAATCTATCAATTTTGATATCATTGTTGATAACAAAACTCGAAGCATACCTTGAAAGCCTTGTGAAATTTGATTCATAGGTTGTGAAAGATTCTCCTTTTTTTGTTTGAGCTCTATGAATTCTCTCTCCATCATTGTGCGAAGAGTTTGTGGGAAATACTTATTAAGAAACATGATCTTAAAGTCTTCCCATTCCATCTATTTAATTTTCTCCCTTGGCTTGGTGTTCTTAATCAAAGCCCACCATTGATTGGCCTCTCCATTTAGACAATAAACGTCTAGTGTCACCTTATACATCTCAGAATAGTGAAGCATAGAAAAGATCTTATCCATGTAGTTGACCCACTATTCCACAATTAGTGGATCGGAAGATCCACTAAACGTCGGTGGTTATTACCACATAAAACATTTGATAGCCAGTTTATCCCTCTTTAGTAAAGGAGGATATTCCCCATTATTATGGTTATTGTTCATAACTTGAGATAGTTGGGTAAGCATCACCATGAAGTTCTGAACTCCACCTCCCAAATCATTGGGGATGTCGTTCGAGCAATCGTTGCATTGGCCCTCGCATGAGTTGTTGGCTCGGTTTCTCCTGGTTCCCACCATTTTCTAAAATAGAAAAGGTTAGAACAAAATTTAATTCAATAGGTCATGAATAAATAACTTATTCATTTTCAAAATTTATATTAAAATCATAACATATGGTATCCCTATATAAATATTCTTTTATTCATATTTGTACTTAGTCTCATACTAGAGGTTTTCTCCAGGGTTCACTAATCTTAATTCCCAAATTAACTAAACCTTGCCTCTAATCCCAACTATAGTGACCCAACCATTCTTACATTACTATTACATCATTTTAAAGATAAAAAACATAATAGTATTACACATAGAGGATCCAAAGGTTTAGTGTCTTGGAAAAACTAGAACCATACATAACAATTACAACATCAAGCATAAACATTTATTTAATTCCTTCTTCTCTAGATTCTTATTGGCACTTGACCTCTCCTTAGTACATGTAGTCACCTGAGGATATACATCAAAAAAGGTGACCTAAAATCCCAGTAAGAGGATATATAATAACAATATAACAATGTTTGATCATAACCATAATATAGGCAAAGGATCATGAACATGAGAGGAAGCATTAATAAGAGACTTGAAATGTGGAAATGCATAAAAATGAAACATCGTGTCTTAGTGGTTAACTACCACACATACTTGTGAAAAAAGATAGAATCTTGTTCACACATAATTTCACATTAACTCGTGATATTAATCAATTTAACCAATTCATTAAAGCACTGTATAATTCAGGGCGCACCTGTCACATTGAAACATTCATATTGCGCTATATAATTTCTGGCGCACCCGTCACATCATAACATTATCATTTATCATGCATGACACAATGAAAATATATCAAAAATGATCATAACTAACCCATGAAAAGGAATGGGTTTCATCTCATAAGAACACATTTATAAGCATTGGTTTTCCAAAAGAAATAGGTAATAACATACATGTTACAAGAACGGTTAACCTTGAATGAGAAGTAAAAGGTGTGTTCTTAAAAGAAGGGTTCTTTTGGAAAACATTTTGTTTGACATAAATACTAGTGAAAAACATTTATATCCCAGAAAATTTGAGATAAATATGAAAAAATTATTTTTAAGGAGTAACCATATCAAAAAAAAAGAGTGAAAGAGGGAGAACCTGAAGGATGAAAGTTGGGTTCGAGAATTTCTCCTTACCTTATATCCGTACACTTTATTCACTTTAATGTCTTTTATAACCACATTAGATTTATTAATTAACAATTAAAGGACCTTTTTTACATGAATATAGTTCATTATGGTTTCATTAAGTTATTTTATGTGCCTTTGGATAAGTTATAGATTTTAAAAACATTGTTCTGGAATGTTTGTTTTTATGGTTTTTCTTGAGCGGTTAACTTGTATTCATAAATTGAAGTTCGGGTAGAACATGGGTAAACATAGAGAACTGATATTACATATTATTAATTATATTCCGAGATTTTAAATGTTCTTATAATTTATTATATTATATATCATGTGTATGAATCATTAGATAATAATTAAATGATGATTGTTTGGGTTAATTTGGGCTGTTTTTCGACCACAACAAACTTGTTTTGATTAATCATTTAGTAATATGTACATAAGTTAGTTACAAAACTTTAAATAGGAAATAATAAATATAAAATTATCTGTTTAAACCATAAAAATGGTTTCATGACCACATATGAATGTAGAAATGGAAAAATAAAACACGTCGTTCTTGAAGGTGATAGATTAACACCTCACAAACAACATTTTCTTTTATAAAATAAAAGGAAGAGGGAAAGGGGTTTTGATGGTATAATATCCCATTATTATCATAAAATTATATTATATTTAGGATAATGGAGTTACCATAACATTTGTATGAAGATATTTTGGTATATAATAAGAAAAGAACTTGAAATTGAAAGGAAATTAAAGGAAAGAGGAAGAGAAATTACCTCTTGAATCCTCCTCTTGAGATCCTCCTTAAGAGACCTAGGCTTGGTATTTTGATGAGACCATAAGCTCTTGGACGTGGGGTAGGGGATAGGGAAGATTCTTGGTTAGATTTTAGACAAGGATTTAAGCTTGAGAGGTGTGAGGAAATGAGTGTGTGAAGGGTGGTATTTATAGTGGAGGGGGGAGGGGTTTCTCAATATAAAATTCATTAGTTTATTATTTCCCCACAAGACAAGGAAGAGTGAGTCTCCCATGACCAAGAATAGTAATTTTATCATGTGATCCTGAACAAAGTGGGATTATATCATCAGAACATCATACATGACTCTATAATTAGCTTATTTAGCTTATTTTGTAAATTATGGTATTTCATTATTCATCAAAAATTCAAGTATTTCAGAAAAATCTCAAAAATTCACCCCAACCATTTTTCGATGTGTAGAATAAAAAAATGAAGTCCATTTTTCAAAAAAAATCTCTAAATATGATTAATTTAATATTTAATTATAATTATAATTTACTTGAAAAAAACAATTTTTAAAATTAAAACTGACTTTATAATGATTTTAAAAATTACTTAAGGTCTTATAAAATTTTCTTAAATCTAGAAGACATAGATTTGTTAATTTATGAACACATTTTAAGAAAATACATTTTATTTTAAATTAATTAATTAATTATAATTAATTATTTATGACTTACAAAAATACTAATACCTTTACTATGTTCAAATTGTCACTTATAAGATACCTTGATTTTATTTAATTATTCAAGGGCAAGGTTACTATTAATTAGGGTATATCACTATTCATAAGGGTATGTTACTATTCATTAGGTTAGGTTACCATTCACTAAAAATTAATTTTTTCTTATTGGACTCTAAATAACTTACTGATTGCAACCGTGTATGTCATATTTTCAAAATTCCAAACACAGAAGTGACAAACTTATGTTTAAAGATCACTAAGAACTTAGTAGTTCATTATGTTTTGTTTTCATGTGATTTTATGACATATTTATAAGAAGGGAATTTCCATTGAAAAACATTGGGTCTTTACACTGTCATACACACGAACGATGAATTACTTTCTTATTTGATGAAGATTGGAGATATATATAGGTTATTACATTAAAATAATAACATCCTAGTATTTGTGTTATACTAATTTTATTATATCAACATGGTTTTATAATATTTTAAAGAGGTGGAAGAAGAAATAAAATGAAAATTCTCAGTTAAGAACTATATCTCTTCTTCTGACAACTTTTTAAGGTTTATGCAAAAATCCTTCCTAGATTGCCTTTATGATCAAAAAAATGAATCTAGGATGTGAGGAGGTATGTATGTACGGTATCTGGGTAGGTATTTGCTGAACTAAAATGATTTTTAAGTGTGATGAAATGATAATAAGAGGTTCCCTTCGATAAGAGAGGAGAGAGGCACTCTTGGAATTTATTAAAATATTAAATTAATATAAATTAATTTTGATGTATAAATGGATAAAAATTGATAATATTAAAATATAATATGATTATGAGTTTAAATAATATCATAAAATAAAGTTTGTATGATTTTAGATCACATTTTTACACTTATATTTTTGTTTTAATCTGTCATTAAACCTTTTGACAATTACGGTGATATTAATGATTTTTTACTCTTAAGGGGTTAATATAGTTACTATAAAAGGAAAAATGACCCATAAATGGACCATGGTATATTTAATTAACCATATCCCATTAAATTGTCCAAATATAATATTTTTATGAACTTTAAATCATTTTTTATTATAAAATAACATTAATGTCAATTTTGGAACTATTCGTTTAATTTGACTTTTAAAACTACAAGACAATAATGAGATTAGAATCAAATGAATTCACACATCTATAATATTTTATTTTTATATAAAAAATCATTTAACATAAAAATTCACTCAAATAATATTATTTTTATAGTTTTCAACATCATTTTTATTGATTTTTTATAGCTTACACAAGTATTGTGTCATTGATGCATAAGCTTCTCAGACAATTATTTCTTCACTAAAAATTAAAAATAAATTACCATGATGAAAGAAAATCATTTAGATTCCAAATTAATATCCATAATCGAACATGTACTCTATTTATCTCTATGTAAAAAATTTAAAGATAATAAAGTAAATAAAATGAAATTTTTTACTTTTCTTTATATAAAATGTTATAAAGGTTCAAAATCATGGAAAATAGAAAAACTTCCATATATTATAATTTTGGATGATTGTGGATGATATATACTCATCCAAAAAATCAATTCAAATGATAGGTTCATTCTTCAGTCCTTAGCATTTTATTTTTAACCATAATTACCTGATTCACTCTTTACTATGGTAACACAATTATTAAAGTTATTATTCATAATGTTAAAAAATAAAAGGGGAATATTTAGAAAATTTGGACCCCCTTATTCCAAATATGAATCCATTTTTTAATATTCAATTTCTATAAGTGATCAAAATTACTTTTAATATAAATGTGTAAAATGGAAAAAAATAGTTTTTATAAAAATGTGTTTTTAAGCCCAAAATGTACTCATACCAAAAATAGGTATAATGATTATTAAAATGAAGTTAATTAGATTATATATAATTGAATAATACTTATGTTACTTTGAGGTCAAATTCAAATCATAATAATACTTTTTAATGAGAATAAAATGATATTTTTTATCACGACCCAACCCTAATTGGGGCTCGAGCTGCAACTACCCTAAGCCCATCTCCATTGGTCAGGGGGTGGCGACAATCACTGAAATGCATAACCCAAATGGGTGGCCTTTTCCTAAAGTACCTATACGCACACACCTGACCATATCAATGTATAAGTGAATAGGAATAATAATAAAAATATATAATAGCTAGAAATTAAACCAAGAATGAAAAAGCTCTAGGGTGTGCAAGAGTATGACAATGTAAACTGAAAAGTAAAGGGGAAAATAAATGTCCAACCAGAAAGATGTCCCAACCTAAAAAAACTAGAAAGTAAAATTCTAATAGAGATCAAATACTGATCTCCAAGCTACGACCATTGTATGCAGTCTAAAGCACCAAGTATCCCTAAGCTTCTCTAAAGTCACTGCTGACCTATCTATCGTCTTCATATGACATGACATGTGTGGAAAAATCCCATGAAGGGGTGAGTATATACATACCCATTAGGACACCCCAAAAGTTTAAGGGGAAGTGGTAAGAGATACAATAGAAATAGAAAGATAGTAGATAGTAAACAAGATACAGCTCAACCCAAAGTAAGAGAAAGTAAGCTCATCCAAACATAAGGAGATCAACACAGTGTGTAAGTGGACTACATGTCAAGTATTTTCAGCCAATAGTAGAATAGTAACCTCATCCAACCATGATATGATCAAAATGCTGAGTAGGTATACTACCCCACATGTCTCTACAACCCTTGGAAACTGAGTAACCAAATACAATGGTATGGATACAAATATATATGTGGTTATTAAAATAAATCCAAATGAGAGAGAAAGGGGATCTCCATCTCATAGCTCAGTCTAGGAAAAGAGTCTCTAATAGTTCCAAAAGTCTATCAATGATGGCCAGCATCTTGTGCGTCTTCCCAACATAAAACATCCAATTCAAGTCTCACCTCACCACTATTCCATACAGTTAAGGAGACACAATCTCTATATAGAGGACCCATTCCCTAGTACAATAGTAGGGTTCCACTAAATAGATAGATAGATAACCTATACCCTATTCAAATAGGAGGGTTCCACTCTAATATTCAATAGAGTACCCATGTCTTTCCCAGCAGTAGGGTTCAACTCTAATAGTCAATAGAGGATCCATGTCCTGCCCAGCAGGAGGGTTACACTCTGATGCTAGAGGACCTATGACGTAACTCCATAGGAGGGTTCCACTTTGATAGTAAATAGAGGACCAATTCCCTACCCAACAAGAGGGTTCCACTGTAATGCTATAGGACCCATGTCTGGACTCTGTAGGAGGTTTCCACTCTGATAGTCGATAGAGGACCCATGTCAGCCTAGCTGGAGGGTTCCACACTAAAAGGTAGGTAGAGGACCCATTCCATATATCAACAGGAGGGTTCCACTCTCTAGTTCTAGATTACCCATGCCCCAACTCTGTGGGATAGTTCCACTCTAGGATTATGTATAAAACCCATGCCCATCCTACCTAGAGGGTTCCACTGTGTTCATCAAGGATCCATGCCCAGCCCAGCTAGAGGGTTCCACTCAATGTGCCTCAGGTGATCCTATGTGATCATTGTTGTCATCGAGCATTTCCTAAATAAGAGCCAATTCCGGAACATCTCACATCATATCTCAAAATCTACAAGGTAGGGCACCATCATGTTCTACATGCAAAATAACTTAGGATAGGATTCTCATGGGCCAAAATCCAAGTCCAAACACAGGATATAAGAGAGATTAAAGTTTCTTAAAAAGTAAATAATGGGTACATGGCATGTGAGGAGACCTACACGATGTGTGATCCTACTCCATCACTTGACAGTATCCCTATAGGTACATATCTCACCAATAGTGTAGGGATACATGGCATGTAGGGGACCTACACGGTGTCTCCATGCCACTTAGGATCTCACCCATGTACTTGGAAATGTCCATGTACCTATCTCATGTCCATGTACTTTGGTATAGGGTGTGTCACTTCACACAGGGTGTCTCCCATGTATCTTGTCACATGGAATGTGTCTGGCCATGTTTGTGTACTTCGGTACACAATGTGCACCTATCTGTGTACTCCCACATGGGGTCCTGCTTGTGTGCTCCGCCGCACAGCTCGTCCACCTAGGGAAGAGATACACATCATGTTGGATGGCTACATACCATTCCATACTTATGATTATACAAAACCCTAGACATTGTATCATAGGGGCTACACATCCTGTATTCATCATGATTCAAGGTTTGTAGTTGTGTTTTTCACAAAAAATCCAGATCTGCATTCCATGCTCCATATTTTACTTTTTCACTTCAAATCTGGCCTCATATCCTCCCAAAAATGGTGGATCTTGTCATTTTTCATTTATTATATTCATTCAATGTCAAAAAATATAATCTATTTGTGGTTTATCAATTTATATATGTACTGTGCACGTAACTCGAGTCGCGCCTCCTCAGGTTTGGATTCTTTTCATCAAATTGATCACCCAAAACTCGCTATCACCCCAAAATCATCCCTAGGTTTTTGATCCATCCCTTTCACATGGATCCATCATGAATTTGGGGTCACGATCGGGCTCGGTACTGCCCATAAATGTTGAACAGGGACCTCGGGGTCCAATCGGTGAAGAACGTGAAGAATAGAGGGAGAAAAGCACCATAAAAAAGGTTTAATGATCATTATCCAATAATTCTTGTCCAACAATCACAATTGGGGGAAAACCAGGGTGAGGAAAAATAATAATCAAATAAAACTAATACATATAAGCATGCTAAGGTTCAATAATTGGTGCAATTTGTAAAATGGATGATCATTCTCAATCTATTTAATCAAAAGGGGTATAATTCACAATTTGACGAGTCTTAACTATAGATTGGATCATTATTCATTGAAGAACATTCTCGCCAACGATTGAATGAATTCATTGCATTCACTATATCCCAATATTCTCTGATCCATAGTCTCATCACTTCCTGATGTGATTTTCTGATGGAAGGAGGAAAAATTCTCTAGAATCCTCCCAGGGTTTATGCAGCTAACCCTAGAGGATTCTTCATAATAGTGATTTTATAGATACTTCAATTAGGTCAAAATAATAAATTAATTTAATTAATTAGTTAACTGAATGCACCACTAATAGGAGAGATATCTGAATTCCCCATTCCAACCTATTTTAGGTCATGACTAGTGTAAAAATAATGTTTTAGACTCAACTGTGGTCTCAGATTTCTAATCCAAGATTCATGTTTAAGAGTTATCCCATTTTATTTAAGAAACTATGTGAATGTAATATAAAATATATTTCATATTTTTATAAAATTAATTTTGAGCACACCGTGCCTCAGAATCAAACACCATCTCAATTATTGGATCTAAAAATATACGTAGAAATATTTCAAAAGTATTATAAGGAAAAAATTGGTTCTCTACGTTATTCCCTCCTTTAAGTTTTTCATCCTTGAAAAGAAAAAACTGCACAAACAACTTGGGATACTAAGCCTACATCTATCCCTCCCGCTCCCGGAAGCTCTCTTGTATGTTCTCAAACTACCACAACGCACGAACCAAGGGAATGTTCTATCCATAAAGGGTCATCTCCTATCGATCATTGATTTTCATCAGGTTCTCTGCAAAAGTAGATCCATCCTCGATGTACATCTCACCCCAGTCGATAATGTGAATGATTTCGTGCATGTATCTCTTTAGTTGTGATACATGGAAGGGGTCTTGAACCCCCTCCATCTGTGGGGGTAGGGAGAGATGGTAAGAAACCTATCCAACCGTATTCATGATCTCTAATATCCCGATAAACCTAGAGGATATATTGGATCCCCAGAAAAACCTATACAATCCTCATCATGGGGAGACTATCAAGAAAATTTAGTATCTCTGATCAAACTCCAAGGTCCTGTGATGGAGATCTGTATAATATTTATATCTACTCTGGGCCATCCTCATCCTCTTGTGGATGACCTAGACTTTCATTGGCATCGCCTACACCAACTCTATACCCACAAGAGATTTATCTCTAATCTATGTCTATCATAAGGGTGACCTATAGTGTCTATTATAAAGGGCCTAAAATGGTGTCATTCCAATATTAGAGTGGTATTTATTGTTTTTTACAAACTCTACTGAGGGAAAGTTATCCGCCTAACTCTAGCCAAAGTCTAACATGCAAACCCTCGGTATATCCTCCAACACCTGGATAGTGTGCTCGGTCTTCCCATATATCTAGGGGTGAAAGGTTATACTCATCCTCTCCTGGGTCTTGAATTCCTTCTGAAGGACTCTCCAAAATCCTAACGTGAACCACACTTCAATATTGGAGACAATATTCAAGGGCTCCACATGAAGGTAAACAATATTTTGTACATACATCTAACCTAAAATATCCACTGAAATCTGCTACCTGATTGTAAGGAAGTGTGCCTACTTCATGATTCAATCAACTATCACCCAGATGGAATCATGGACCTTCATTTTCCATGGAATCCATATCACAAAATTCATGGATATTCCATCTCACTTACACTCTAGGATCTCAAGGGGATGCAACAAACCTACTAGAACCTAGTTCTGAGCTTTCACCTGATAATAGGTGAGGCACTGTGAGACAAAATCATTCATTCTCTATCTCATGATGGACCACAAGAACTACCACTAAAGGTCTCTGTACATCTTACCCACACTGGGATGTACAACTAGATGATAAGCGTGTAACTCTCACATCACTTATTCATACATCGTGACTGGGACCACCATCCATCACTATAAAAGGATGATGTGATTACCTCATTAAAAATATCCATCTGGTGAATCTCCTATGAATATATGATCATGTATGACCTCACAATCAATGTCTCCCAGCTATAACTCTCTCGTATGATCAAGAAGAAGAGGATTAAACACCATTGATTGAAGAAAATTTTCACCCTCCTGCTCCACTAGGGTCAACTTCAAAGAACACAACTACTCAGAAGCCTCATACACCAAGCGAGCATGGGACTTTCTAATAAGGTAATATTCTTCTACATTGCCCATCCCTAGAGTATAGAATATCTCAAAGTCATAGTCTTATAGGAACTCCAAAAAGTATCATTATATCAGGTTCAAGTCTATCTGTGTGAAGACACACCTGATACTTTGATGGTTTGAGTAAACCACAAAGCACTCCCCTAGAATATAATACCTCCACATCATCAGGTAAAAGACTACCGATACCAACTCTAGTTCATGAGTTGTGTATTTTTGATCATGGGGTCTTAACTACCTCGACCCATAAGTGATAACTTCATATCGCTACATTAACATGCAGTCAATCCCAACTCCTGAGGCATCACAATACACTACGTACTCTATGCCCTACTCCATTAGTCTTAACACAAGAGAACTCATCAGCCTCAGCCTCAAATCCTCAAAGGCCCAATGGCACTGCTTAGTCCAGTAAAAAGGATTCCTTTTCTATATCAGGGTGGTCAAAGGGGCTATGATCCTATAGAATTTTGGTACAAACCTCTAGTACTACCTTTTCTATCCAAGAAAACTCTATACCTCTGATACTCTCTTGGGAGGATCCAAAGAAATTACTACGTTGATATTCATTGGATCCATGGCTAAACCATGATAAAAAATGACATTCCCCAAGAATTAAATATCATGAATCCATAATGTGAACTTAGAGAGATTACCATAAATTCGGTGCTCCCAAAGAAAATCTAGGTCCATCTTCAAGTGATATTTATGCTCCTCCTCTGACATAGAGTAGATGAGTATGTCTTCAATGAAGGAAACAAAAAACTATTCCAAGTACAAATGGAATATCTAGTTCATAAAATCCATAAACATGATGGGGTAATTTATCACACCAAAGGTAATCACCAAGAAATCATAGTTTCCATAGCGACAAAGGAATTATAGCTTTAGAATATCAGCCTCGCGAACCCTCAACTGGTGGTAATCGGATAGGAGATCAATCTTTGAGAACCATCTCACACCTCACAACTGGTCAAAGAGGTCATCAACCCTCATTAAGGGGTACTTATTATTTATTGTGGCCTAGTTTAGGTAATTATAATCCTCATAAAGTAATATTATCTCATACAAATTTTTCAAAAACAACACTAGAGATTCCCATGGGGACACACTGAGCTTGATTAAACCCTTCTCTTGAAGGTATGACAACTTCAACCGCATCTCTTGGAACTCGGTAGGGGACATCCGATATGCCACATAAGATATTAGAGTGGTCCTAGGATGAAATTTGATAAAAAAATCCATCTCCCACCTTGGAGGTAGTCCTGAAACGTCCTTAGGGAATATTTCAATCTAATCCTCCACAACTAAAGGAATCCAGCAGCCTAAAGAGCCTACTACACCAAGGGATATACTCGCTAACTGATGGTTGATGGGTCGTAGTCTCTTGATCATAGAACCCACTCATCTCTCCATGAGATCTCTCTCACTCATAAAGGAGAATATTGTCCCATCAGTGCATAGGCATCTGACTCATCTACGATGATATTAAATCTAGGCTTAGACTACGTACAACCAATCCATACCCAAGATGATGTCATAGGGTTCATTCATAAAGACCAAAAGGTCCCATGGGAAAATCTCTCTACCAAGTGATAGATCACACTACCAGTAGATAAAAAATATAGAATTGTTCCCTGTAGTAACCTCAAGACAAAGATTTTGGGGTAAAACCTCTACCATAAGCTCCAGCACTCGCACTTGGAGTAAAGATATGAAGGAATGACTGGAACCTGTGTCTACTAATACTAAATTAAGAGTATAAAATACATAGATTTTACCTCTAATAATCTCATGTGTCATGGGGTCATAAGACTCTATATTCTACAGTTGTTCACGACCCCAAATTCCAACTCCCTAAGCCTAATGTGGGCTACCTGGTGGTGGTGGTGGAATGATCTCATAGTGTCGTCCGCCACCCACAACTCCTCCTACTCCTTTTCCATCTCCACCTCCTAGGGGGGCTCCCTACCCTCTCCCAGGATATATCTAACAAAAATTTTGCCTCTATCGTGGAATTCCATTAGATATATATCTATGCTTCTTAACACATCTGGTCAGACAGTCTCACGCTATGTGACCTCACCCATCACAGCCATGGAACCTCACCTTTATGAGCTACCCTAGTCCTCTATGCATTCCTTGTGCCACATGACCATGTGTTTGAGTCTAATGAAAATAAGTTATTCTATGTTGAGATCCTGTCAACCGACACCTATTAATTACTAGAGATGAATCAGATATGTGATGCCCACTACCGGCTCCAGCTACCTAACATCCCTCTACCAAGAATCTATTTGTCACTAGTTTCCTATCTAATACCCCAACATAGGTGGTAATTTACAAGGGCACCACACTGGAATGGATCTCTCTAAGGAGTCCCTTCTAAAAATTTTGTGCTCAAAAGTATCCATCTCAGATCATGTCAAGGGAGTACCACATAAGATCTGTGAACCTCACTGCATACTCATCCACCATCATCCCTCCTTAATATAGCTCCAAAAGATCCTGAATCTGAACTAACCACAAACCAGATGGGTAATAATCCTCATAGAATAGCTGCTATAAGTTGGTCCATGAGAATGTAAACTCATCATGCATCTAGGTAACAAGAATCCACCTACACCCATCTACTCTATAGAAAATTATAGCTACAAGTGAAACCACTTGATTCATCAGTGTCCATATGATCCTGAAAATATAGACCACCTAATCTAGCCAATCCTCTATTTCATGGGTATCTGGATCATCGCAGAACCTCAGTTTCTACTAGTGCTAGAAATCACAGAGTTCAATAAGTCTGTGTGAATTCTCAGCTTGCTCTGCTGAGATGATTTGTTGCTTTATAGGTGGTGGTGTTGCTACCTGTCCATATAAAGGAAGGATCTCATGATATGAAACCTGAACTAAGGCCAAATTTCTCATCGGATCTTCTTCAAGATCTAGAACTGGTATCCTAGCTGGTTATTGTGGTGAATGCATCTTGAAATTTTAATCAAGGTATACCACATTCAGATGAGCATATATATATAAAAATGGGGTGGTGAATAAAGAAATATATTCAAAGACTCAATCCTATATGATGCATGTACCATTGATCCCTAAAACCAATTTCTTGATATGTTGAGTATAAAAGAAGGTAGTCAAGGTCTTGGTGAATGGATACGTTAGCCACCCATGCCACCACTGGAGTCCCTGGACCGAGATCCTCACTTGAGACACTTTGACATTTTTTCTCTAATCCCAACTAAATAATCATAAGAGGACTACTCCAAACATCATCCCAAGGATCAAACTAGATCTGATACCAATCTTTAATGACCTAACCCTAACCAGGGCTCGATCTAAAACTACCTCAATCCCACCTCCATAGACTAGGGGGTGGTGAAAAGTTCTGAAAGGAATAACCTAAATGAGAGGTCTTTTCCTAATTTACTTATACACACACACACAACCATATCAATTCAGAAGTGCATATGAATAATAATAAAAAGTTAAATAGCTAGAAATTAAACCAAGCATGAAAAAAATATATGGTGTACAAGATTGTGACAATGAAAATTGAAAAGTAAAGGGGAAAATACATGTCCAACCAAAAATATGTCTCAACCTGATAAAACTGGAAAGTAAAACACTAAGAGAGCCTAGCTCCTAATCTCCAAGCTACGTCCACCATACACAGTCCAAAGCACCAAGTATCCCTAAGATCCTCTAAAGTCACTATTGACATATCCTTCGTCTGTATAAGACATGACATGTACAGGAAAATCCCATGTTGGGGTGAGTATATACATACCCAGTAGGATTCCTTGAAAGATGAAGGGGGTGTAGTAAGATATATAATAGGAATAGAAAGACAATAGATAGTAAATAGGATGTATCTCAACCCAAATCAAAAGAAAGTAAGCTCATCCAAACACAAGGGGGGAAACACAATGTGTAGGTGAACCACTTGTTGAGTCTTTATTGCCCATAGAAGAATAGTAACCTCATCCAACCACAAAGTGCTCAACATCGTGTGTAGGTGGACTACCACATGCATCTCTTCAAACCATGGTAGGAGAGTAACCAAATACAAAGGTATGGATACATATATGTGTGTGTGTGTGTGCTCAGTAAAAGAAACCCAAATGAGAGATAAAGGGGATCTCCATCTCATAGGTCATCCCAGGAAAAGATTCGCTAATAGTTTTGAAAGTTCATTAATGATTCCCAATATTCCATGCATCTGCCCAGTAGAAAAAATCCAATTTAAGACTCACCTCACCACTATGCCGCACAGTAGAGGGGTCATAATCTCTAGGTTGAGGACCCATGCCCTGATACAATAGGAGGGTTCCACTCAGTGGATAGATATAGGACCCATACCCTGTTCCAATATAAGGGTTACACTGTAATAGTCAATAGAGGACCCATGTCATGACCAGCAAGAGGGTTCCACTATGATGTTAGAGGACCCATGCCCTAAATCTATAAGATGGTTACACTCTGATAGTCAATAGAGGACCCATACCCTACCTAGTTGGAGGGTTCCACTCTAAAAGGTAGGTAGAGGACCCATTCCATGTGTCAATAAGAGTGTTCTACTATCTGGTGCTAGAGGACCCATGACCTGACTCTGTAGGAGGGTTACACTCTAGGATTCCATAGAGGACCCATTCCAAACCCAGCTGGAGGGTTCCTCTCTAGTCATCAAGGACCCATGCCCAGCCCAACTAGAGGGTTCCACTCAGGATGCCTCATGTGATCCTGTGTGGTCACTGTCATTATCAAATGTCACCTAAATAAGCATCAAGCCTAGAACATCTCGCATCATATCTTAAAATCTACAATGGAGGGTGACATCGTGTTTTGTATAGAGAAATACTCTAGATAGAATACTCTCGAGCCAAAAGTTGAGTCCAAAAGAAGGAGATATTAGAGTTTAAAGTTTTCTAAAAATGAACCAAGGGGTAAATGGCATGTGATGTGACCCAAACTACATGTGGTATTGCTCCATCACCTGACCATGTCCCTAGAGTTACATGGTTCACTAACTGTGAAGGGATTCATGGCATGTGGGGGATCAACACGGCGTGTTTATGCCACTCAGATTACTTTCCATGTGCTTTGGACATGTCCATGTACTTTGGTACAGGGTGTGCACCTGGCCATGTACTATTGAGTCAATAAGGTATTCCTTATGAATTTTCCATTCCTTCTTGTTTTGAAAATCACAAACACCTTATCTTTAAGGAAAATTTCTTTTATAAGGAAAATTGCTTTTATAAGGAAAATTGCTTTTATAAGGAAAATTACTTTTATAAGGAAAATCGCTTTTATAAGGAAAATTATTCTTATCATATTTTAATTATCTATATCCATATCTTTCTTAAGTATAAGAATCGGATTCATTTCTGTATTCTCGGAATCGTTTAAAACTTTGATATGAAGCATTCTGTTTTAGGCTTCGAATTCTGGATGAGAACTGTAATGAAGTTCTACTCCGAATTTTGGATACGAACTCTAATAAAGTTCTACTCCGAATTCTGAATACGAACTCTCATGAAGGTCGACACTGAAATCTAATGATGAATCCTGATTACAAATTCTCATTACAAATTCTGATAACGAATTGACATTCCGAATTCTCATTCTGAATTCACCTATTAAACAGAATCTGATCATCTTTTGCTTTATACACTTCAAATTTATTTAGACTCTGAATATCATTTTTGCTTAGACTCCGAACTTTTATTTTCTTACACTTTTATAATTTGTCTACTCTTTAATATTTTACTTACACTCCGAATCTTCACTCCGAACTTTTGAGTTAGACTTAAAATGATGTCGTACTTTCTGTTACACTTGTTTTGTTATAAAACAATGTCGTCTATTCCGTTATAAACTAATTGTTGGTTAAGTGACATGTGTACAGGTCCCTCCAATTTTTAAGGAAAATATGACCGTTGGAAAGGAGGCTGACCGAGCCTATAAATAGGATCTCATTTCAAAGAGCTCGATACTGATCTCCATACTGATCTTCGAGACTTCGACTCATGTGATTACATGCTTGAAGGGATTTCTAAAGAGAGGGGCTCTTATTAACTCTCAAAGCTTCGTGCAACTCCGAATGTTGGTGATTATATTCGAGGACTTCCTGGGATAGGAAGACAGAGGTGTCGACTACCTTGAAGTTCGAGGGCTTCCTTGCCGAGGAAGACAGAGGTTCCAACTACCTTAAAGTTGAGGGCTTGCGGGGATAGCAAGATAGAGATTCCGATCTTCGTATCGAGGGATTACCCTGGTGTGGGTAAGACAGACTTGCTTGAAAGTATAAATCAATGGACCTTTATCCAAAGTTGTTGGATACCCTTCTCTTTGGGTTAAAAGACTTATATCTTGTTACTTCTAGTTTTACTACTTATTTGTTTCCGCTGCATATTGTATTGTAAGGAAAGTATAACATTCTTATACTTCCTTACTTGAACTATGTTCCATTTAGATTCTATACACTTTAAGGTAGAATCTCATATTGTAATCTTTAGTTAAGTTTCAATTTTCGGATCCATTTTTTCGGAACCTACTTTTGGAATCTCTTTCTAGTTTTAAGCAAGTACATAGAACTTGAAGTTTATAACTTCATTCCTTATTCCAAGTTTTCATTTGGTGATTAGAGGTGTTGTGAATTTTCTTAGTTTAACTTTGTTAAACTTAGAACCTTCCTTGTCTAAGGAAAACATAGTTACTCGTAATCAACTTTAAAGGTTCCAAAGGAATTTTTAAAGTATACAATTAACCCCCCCTCTTGTATATTGAGAATCTACATCATTATTTCAATCCTACAATTGGTATCAGATGAGGTCTCTAAAATACTTATACTCACGTTTAAGTTTTTCTTGTTCATTTTTCTTTATTCTTCGTACTTGCTTAGAAAGTTTTTTATCATTCCGAACTTTGTGCTTACAAACTTTTTCTACTAACTAGTTTGGTTGCCCAAGTTGTTTTAGTATGGCAGGAATCAATGTTGGTTCCATTGATAATCTAAATCCTACAAGACCACCAATATTTGATGGTAATGACTATGAATACTGGAGAGATCAAATGAAGACTTTTGTTATCAACACTGGAGTGGACAATTTTGTTATGCTTACTGGTGATTATAAAATTCCTGATAAGGAAGTTAGAACTTTCACTAACCAGGAAAATCAAGAGTATCAACTCAATTATAAGGTACGCAATACTCTACTGTGTTCAATGAACAGAAATATATATAGCAAAATTTCTTCTTGTGAGGCAGCTAATTGTATCTGGAAGAAGTTAGAGGTTACACACTTTGGAACTTCTAAAGTGATTGAGACTAGGAGAGCTATGCTTAGAGATGAATACCATGGCTTCAATTTTCCTTATGGTGAACCAATTTGTAAAGTTCAACAGAGATTTATGACTACTGTCAACATTTTACAGTCTATGGGAGAGAAAGGGTTAGATGATAAATCCCTTGTAGATAAGATAATTGATATTATGCCCAATGAGTGAGAATCAAAGAGAACAGCCATAGATGAGAACAGGAAGGTCACTCAAATTACTCTTGATGAGCTATTCGGAACTCTTCTCCAACATGAAACAAGAATGAAGAGAGATGCTAACAACATCAAGAAGAAAAATGGAAATGGTACTGTTGCTTTTACAACAACATCAAATCAAATGAAAGCTAAGACTACTGAGAGAGTAACCAGATCCAAGTCTAAGAAAGTTATTTTCCAATCCGAATCTAGTGAAAGTGAGGTATCTGAAAAGGAGTTAGCTAATCTTGCTCGAAGAATGAACAAGATAGCTGGCCAAAGAAATTTCCAATCCAAGTATAAGAAAAAGGAAAGGAAATAAAGGAAAGATGGAGAAGTCACATGTTATGAATGCAAGAGAGATGGACATATTAGACCAGATTTCCCTTTGATCAAAAAGAAAGAAAGGAAAAAAAGGCATTCAGATAGGAACAGAAAGAAGTATTATAAATCCAAAGCTAAGAAAGTCTTGAAATCTAATGACACCTGGAGTGTCAGTGGTGGTGACTCTTCATATGAATCTTCTGATTATGAATCTTCAGGATAGAAGAATCTTGATCTTATAGCCAGACTACCTATTAACAATCAATGTTTTATGGCTAAGGTACGAAATGTTGAATCATTGACCAATGTATCTTTAAATTATAATGATTGTAAGTATTATAATTCCACAGAGGAAGAATCCTCTTCTGATGAAGAAAATACTTTACCTACTTAAGAATAAGTTTCTAGGTTTTCTGAACTTCTTGAAATTGAGAATTCCAAACTCAATAAGAAACTTGATAAGGCAAACTCTAGGAATTATATTCTTACAAAAGAAATATCAGATCTTTCTAAAGATCTTAATAGGAAAAATGATGATTTTAAAAGTATTTCAAAAAATATTGAGGAAGTAAGTTCTGAGAAGAACAAACTTTCTAAAGAGTTAGAAAAAGTAATTTCTGAGAAAAATGTTTTCGAGCCTAGCTCTAGTTCTAAAACTAATGATTTTGAGGATAAAAACTTGATTATAAAACTCAAGTCCAAAAATTTTTCCTTAAAGAAGTGTTTATCAAACTTTACCCATGGTAAGGAAAATTTTGATAAAATATATTCCCAAATACGACCTTTAAGAAATAAATCCGAATTTGGTTATACTCATGCAAAACCAATTTTTAGTAACAATTATTTTGTTCCTAAAAGTGCCCCATTTTGTACCAAGTGTCAATATGGTGGTCACTGGGAAAAGAGTTGTTCCTTAAACAAAACCCAATCTCTAGGATTTCACAAATCTTATTTCTCTAAGAAGATGTGGGTACCCAAAATCTTGTTATCTGGAAATCTCGGATCCAAACAAGTTTGGATTCCAAAAGTCTAATTCTCTTCTTGATTTCAGGAAAATAAAGAGAGTACCAGCAGCAATACATGGTACATGTATAGTGGATGTTCCCGGCACATGACTGGTAACAAAATCTATTTTGAAAAGATTATCAAAACGAAAGGAGGAAAGGTAACTTTTGGAGATAATTCTAAGGGAGAGATTGTTGGTATTGGTAATATCGTTCTTTTAGGTAAAACTTTGATTTCAAATGTTCTTTTTGTTAAGGGTCTTAATCACAACCTCATTAGCATAAGTCAGTTATGTGATGAAGGATACCATGTGAAATTTAGGAATGATAAGTGCTTAGTTCACAATTCCAAGGAAGAATTTATTATCTCAGCCAATAGGCAAGATAATGTTTACACCTTAAATTTTGAAGACCTCAGGAGCCAAGATTTACCTTGCCTAAGTACAATGAAAGATCATTCCTGGTTATGGCATAGAAGACTAGGTCACTGTAACCTTAGGAACTTATGCAAACTCTCTAAGAAGAAACTAGTTAAGGATCTACCGGAGCTTAGATTTGATTCTTCTAAAGTTTGTGATCCTTGTCAATATGGAAAGAAACATAAATCTAGTTTTAAATCAATCGGTGAAGTCTCAACAACTGATGCATTACAGTTAGTGCATATGGATCTTTTTGGTCCAACACAAACTGGAAGTATTGGAGGCAAATACTATGTGTTTGTTCTAGTTGATGATTACACTAGATTTACTTGGGTTTATTTTCTAGAAAAGAAGTCTGAAGCTTTTTCTTATTTCAAAAGTTTTAGAGAACAAGTTAAAAATGAGAAAAATCTTCCATTGAAAACTATTCATAGTGATCATGGAGGAGAATTTCAAAATTCTAATTTTGAAACTTTTTGTAGTAGAAAAGGCATTACTCACAATTTTCAGCACCTAGAACTCCTCAACAAAATTGTGTAGTTGAGAGAAGAAATAGAATTCTTCAAGAGATAACTAGAACCATGTTGAGTGAATATTCTATAGCTAGACATTTCTGGTCTGAAGCTATAAGTACTTCTTGCTATACTATAAATCGAGTTTTTATTAGACATTTTCTTAATAAAACTCTTTATGAGTTATGGAATGGTAGAAAACCAAGACTATCCTACTTAAAGGTTTTTGGTTGCAAGGTATTCATTTTGAATACTAAAGATAACTTACATAAATTCGCACCAAAATCTGATGAAGGAATTTTCTTAAGTTATTCCACAACTTCTAAGGCTTATAGAGTTTTTAATAAAAATACTTGTACTGTTGAAGAAACATTGCATGTGAAATTTGATGAGTCTGATCCTTTTATTTTTAAACTATCCCAACCTACATCCTCGGATGTGTTTTCAAAAACTGATTTTAAACCCTTGATAGAAGATCCTTCTGATAAGGAAAATGTTCAAGAAGATACTTCTGAATTATTTACCCCAGAAGACTTTCTACCCTATGTTGATGAACTGGTTTTACAAAACCCAAATTAGGTGTTTCTTAAGAATCATCCCAGTGATAGTATCATTGGTGATGTCAATCAGCCTGTAAGGACTAGAAATTCCTTAAGAAATGAAGTAGAACATCTAGCATTTCTTTCCCAATTAGAACAAAAAAGCACTGATGAAGCTTAAGGTGATGATGATTGGATCAAAGCTATGCCAGATGAACTAAATGAATTTGAAAGGAACAAAGTCTGGATCTTGGTTGAAAGACCTAAGGAAACTTCTGTTATTGGATTAAAGTGGGTCTTCAGGAATAAATTTGATGAAAATGGAGTCATAGTAAGAAATAAATCTATACTTGTTGCTAAAGGCTATAATCAGTAAGAGGGAATAGACTATGAAGAAACATATGCTCCAGTAGCTAGACTTGAATCTATCCGTATTCTACTTGCCTTTTCAGCATTCTTTAATTTTAAACTCTTTCAAATGGATGTGAAATGTGATTTTCTTAACTGTTATGTTCAAGAGGAAGTTTTTGTTGAACAACCTCCTGGCTTTGAAGATAAAAAACATCCTTATCATGTGTTTAGACTTACCAAATCTCTATATGGTATTAAACAAGCCCCAAGAGCATGGTATGATAGACTCACAGGATTTTTGCTTCAAAATAACTATGTTAAGGGAAACGCAGATCCAACTCTTTTTATAAAGAAAGATAAGAAAAAAAAATTGATTGTTCAAATTTATGTTGATGACATCATATTTGGTTCAACTCAGCAATCTTTAACTGATTCTTTTGCAAGTCTAATGAAATCTGAGTTTGAAATGAGTATGATGGTTGAGTTAACTTTTTTCCTTGGTTTTCAAATTTCTCAAAAACCAGAAGGAATTTATATATCTCAACATAAGTATATTAAAGATCTTCTCAAAAAGTATGGTTATGAAAACACTAAAAGTATAAGTACTCCCATTGGTACCTCAATATCTTTAGATCTTGATGAAGCAGGGAAACCAGTAGATCAAACATCTTTTAGAGGTATGATAGGAAGTTTACTTTACTTAATAGCTAGTCGACCAGACTTAATGTTCTCAGTATTCTTATGTGCAAGATATCAATCTAATCCTAAGGAATCCCACTTAAAGGAAGTAAAAAAGAATTTTTCGCTATCTTAAGGGAACCATGGATCTAGGATTATTTTATACTTCTGCAAATGATTTTGTTATAAAAATATTTTCTGATGCTGACTTTGGTGGATGTATAATGGATAGAAAAAGTACATATGAAACTTGTCATTTCTTAGGAGATTCACTAGTTTCTTGGTCTTTCAAGAAGAAACATTCTATAGCACTTTCCACTGCTGAAGCCGAATATGTAGCAGCTGGATTTTGTTGTGCTCAAGTGTTGTGGATGCAACACACACTCACAGACTATGGCTTGAGTTTTACTAAAACTCAAATTTTTTGTGATAACACAAGTGCCATTTCCCTAAGTAAGAACCCTGAACATCACTCACGTGCAAAACACATAGATATTAGGCATCACTTTCTTAGGGATCACACACTAAAAGGAGATATTATTCTTCAGTTTATCGAAATGCAAGATCAACTTGCTGATATTTTCACAAAATCTTTTTCATCTGATAGATTTGAATACATTAAACAGAAGTTAGGAATGATAACCGTAAGGTAATCTTTCTTAATTAACTTTCTGTTGAAAAATTCTCCTTACAGTAATAGACTCCTTTTCATAGGGGGGTACATTTTATTGTTAGAGTAACTAAATTTTTTTCAAAGATAGTTTTTCAAACTTTTCGGAACAAAATTTCTGGAATAGGAATTTCCGGAACTGAAATTTTCCAGAATTGATATTTTCGTATAGAAAACTTCTGGAATGGAAATTTTTGTATTGAAAACTCCTGGAATGTAAATTTCATACTGGTGTTTCCGTAACGAGATTTTCATACCAAGACTTTCATAATGAGCTTTTTGTATTCAAACTTTTGTAATGAAATTTTCATGTTGAAAATCTTGTAATGAATTTTCGTTTTCTTTGTTGAGTTTTTCATAGAGAATTTTGAGAACTATTTTTTTTCTTTTCGTAGTAAAGATTTTTCGTAATTAATTTTTCTTCAAGAAGAATAATACCCATTATGAATAATCCTCCTAAGCCAATCCGAAAGGTATGATTTCCTTACTCATGTTTTCGTAATCATACTTTACTAGCTGGTATTTTCCTATATTTTGTTTTTGGATTCTAGTTTTCTTAAATCCTTGTTTTAATAAAAACCTCAAAAGATCGGGTTCAAGTTTTCTTGAGAATTGTTTTTCACCCGTCAGATCAGATCAAAGTTTTTTCAACCGTTAGATGGATTTGGAAGACCAACGGTCAAATTCTTTGCCTATTTAAAGGGGACCCCAAGTGGTCGTCTCACATCGGTTTCAAGCTCCAGCGTCCCGAAGCTCTGCCTCTTCGATTTAAGGTCGTTCCAATCTTCAGCAATCTCTATTCGGAACTTCTCAGAAGTCTTCAGATCCGAATGTCTGTGGAAGTAGCTTCTCAAGACATGTCAACCTCTAAGCCGATTTCTCAATAGTTAGTATATAGAGAAGGGTTAGTTCATCCTGATTTCTTCAAAAATTATGATTCTCTTATATCCAAGAACATAAAGCTTAAAAAATGGGAAGATGTTGTTGTGTCTAAGCCCGGGAATCAAGATAAAGTATATTCGGACTTGCTTTTAGAGTTCTATGAGATAGTTTCCTTCTTTAAGGAAGATGATAGGGAGAAATTATTGTTTAAGTCTTATGGTAAGACTTATAAGATTTCTTATGACAAGGAAGCCAGCTTGGTAGGGCTGAATAATGAAGGACAAGCCGAGTTCATCACTCATGTTTTTTCGGATTCAAAAGAAAGTTTCAACAAGGAAAAGGATTTGGAGACTCTCGGACTGTCAGATGACAAGGCTCCGAAGATTGCTAGTCTGTCTATGAATTTTCGGATTCTAGAATTATGGGTACAAGGCTTTATCGTATCGAGAAAGGGTGATAAAGATAGTCTGAAGAAGAGTGAGATATTTATCTTATATTTTTTGATAAATCTAAGGAAGTTTAATCTGATGAGACACATTCTTATTACCATTGAGAATGTTAAGAAAGGTAATTTGAGAGTTCATATCGTAATGTATCCAGCAATTATCTCGAAGTTAATAGTTCGGTGCCTTGAGTCTTTCAAGGAGGTTTGCAAGTCTAAGCCAAGAGTTTGCAGAATTATGTTGGTGAGTGATGATACCCTTAAAAGGATGAATGTTGCCTTCAACAAGAAGACTGGGGAGTTCTTTGATTTACCAGTTCAAGAAGAAGCAGTTCCAAAGGTTGGTGAACCTGAATCTTCTAAGCCAGTGAAGAAGAGAAATTTGAAAGAAGTTGAAGTTGAAACAGGAGATCTCAAATCTAAGGAAGTTCATTCTGCACCTCCAAAACAGAAGAAGAATAAATCTTACCCTGATGAGGTAGTTTCTAAGTGGAGGGAAATCAAAGAGAAAAGAGTGCAAGGGGGGCCTCAGTTTGGCTTGGATCCTATGGAGGCTAAGGCCTTGAAGGAAAGAACAGCGGATGAATTATAAAAACAATTGAAACAAAAGAAGCTTAAGAAGAAGATGTCTGAAGCTGAGGTAGCTCAGACTTTGTTTGAAGTTTAATGAGATGGTTTCTGCAGACATTCCCGTTCCGAGATCTTTTTCTTTGGAATCTCTACCTGAGACTCCAGGAAGAAACTTTGTCACTATGGAAGAGACAGTTTCTAATCATGTTGAAGAAGCTGAGCAGTTTGAGGAAGTGCAAGAGGGAGAAGTAGTTGCTGAAGGTAGTGGTGAGACCGGAGATCTATTGAAGCAAGTAGATGATTACAAGGGGTCACCTTCGGAACATTTGTCGCTCCGAACTTCAGAAGATGAGTCCTCTAAGTTAGTCACTCCAAGAAAGGATGAGGAGAAAGGAGAACAAGAAGTAGCTTATCATGCAGAGGAAGAACAACTTCTACATGATATTTATCAAATGAAAAATGTAGAGGATGGTGCTCAAAAAGATGTTGATGATGTAGACAATGTTGTTCAAGTGTTCGATAGTGAACAGAAAACCCCGGAACAGGAATCCATTCCGAAAAAGGACAAGGGAAAGCAACTTGTTGTTGATACCCCGAGCTCAGTGGCTGTAAAGAGAAGGGAAGTTGGTGATTATTCTAAGAAGAAGGATGAGCAATTGGAAGAATAAATTTCTCCAAGCAAAGTCTCGGATTCGGAGTCATCTTCGTTGGGGCATGACTTTGTTGTTCAGTCATTAAAGAAGTTGGTGGGTTCTATTCCGACCTTCTCAAGTATTGATTCAAGATGCCAGATGTTCCAACATACTTTGAATCAGAAAACAGACTCTGTATCCATGATTATGGACAAATGTGTTGAGATGGAGGCTCAGTTCAAAACTTTTTTTGTCAGCTATGAAGCTCACAAAAGGTCTTGTAAGAAAATGACTAGTTGGTCGAAGAAAATTGTAAAAGATATGAGGCTCTTGGATGATTTCCAAGATAATGTTAAATATGATTTTGAGATAGAAGACAGGAAGATAAATGGTCTTACTTCCTCCTTTGAAGAAAAGTTGACAGCTGAAAAGAATTTCCGAATTCAATAAGTCAGAGATCTGAATGGGAAGCTGAATTATGTTGCTCAAAACTGGAGGAATGAAAGGGATCGTCGAATTGAGATTGAAGAGAAGTTGTTAAACCAAGAACAAATTTTGAAAGCTCAGGAAGAAAATCTTGAAGCTCAAGAAGAAAAGATTGAAGCTCAAAGTGCAAGAATAGTTGTGTTAGAGAAGCAAGCTGAGGAAGACCACAAATACTTGAAGAAGATAAAGACTATTCTTAAGGGTCTCATGTCGAAGGAAAAAGATCCAAAATAGAAAAATCTAATCTTTTTTTGTATCTTAGCCTTCTTATTTTTGAACTTTCAAACTTAATGAAAATATTTCTTGCTCGTTTTTTTTTTGTTACTAATTTTTCAGGTACTTTGTTATATTTTCCATTCCCTCGAATTCTTTTTGAAAATCACAAAGGGGGAGAAGGAAAAAGAACCCTAACAAAGGGGGAAAAGGAAAAATAACCTTAACAAAGGGTGAGAAAGAAAAAAACTCTAATAGAGTTTATCTAAGGGGGAGTTTTTTTTTCATTAAAGAATACATTCTTATTCTTAATGAAAATCCATTCCAGTAATCTAGAATACGATCCTTAGAGTTTCAAAGCCTAAGGGGGAGTTGGTCGTATTCATCAACATCCATAAGCAAAGGGAGATAATCCTTAATGTTTTTTTTCCTTAGTATTTCGTTTTCGTAAGTATTTTTGTGCTTTCCAAAAAGGGGGAGATTGTTGATTCAATAAGGTATTCCTTATGACTTTTCCATTCCTTCTTGTTTTCAAAATCACAAACACCTTATCTTTAAGGAAAATTGCTTTTATAAGGAAAATTGCTTTTATAAGGAAAATTGATTTTATAAGGAAAATTTCTTTTATAAGGAAAATTACTTTTATAAGGAAAATCTCTTTTATAAGGAAAATTATTCTTATCATATTTTAATTATCTATATCCATATCTTTCTTAAGTATAAGAATCGGATTCATTTATGTATTCTCGGAATTGTTTAAAACTTTGATATGAAGCATTCTGTTTTAGGCTCCGAATTCTGGATGAGAACTGTAATGAAGTTCTACTCCGAATTCTGGATATGAACTCTAATAAAGTTCCACTCCAAATTATGAATACAAACTCTCATGAAGTTTGACACCGAAATCTAATGATGAATCCTGATTACAAATTCTCATTACGAATTCTAATAACGAATTGACATTCTGAATTCTCATTCCGAATTCGCCTATTAAACAGAATCTGATCATCTTTTGCTTTATAAACTTCGAATTTAATTAGACTCTGAATATCATTTTTTCTTAGACTCCGAACTTTTATTTTCTTACACTTTTATAATTTGTATACTCTTTAATATTTTACTTACACTCTGAATCTTTACTCCGAACTTTTGAGTTAGACTTAAAACGATGTCGTACTTTCTGTTACACTTGTTTTGTTATAAAACGATGGCGTCTATTCCATTATAAACTAACCGTTGGTTAAGTGACACATGTACAGGTCCCTCCGATTTTTAAGGAAAATATGACCGTTGGAAAGGAGGCCGACCAAGCCTATAAATAGGAGCTCATTTCAAAGAGCTTGATACTAATATCCATACTGATCTTCGAGACTTCGACTCATGTGATTACATGCTTGAAGTGATTTCTAGAGAGAGAGACTCTTATTAACTCTCAAAGCTTCGTGCGACTCCGAATTTTGGTGATTACATTTGAGGACTTCCGGGGATAGGAAGATAGAGGTGCCGACTACCTTGAAGTTCGAGGGCTTCCTTGTTGAGGAAGACAGAGGTTCCAACTACCTTAAAGTTGAGGGATTGCGGGGATAGCAAGACAGAGAATCTGATCTTTATATCAAGGGCTTACCCTGGTGTGGGTAAGACAGACTTGCTTGAAAGTATAAATCAAGGGACCTTTATCCAAGGTTGTTGGATACCCTTCTCTTTGGGTTATAAGACTTATATCTTGTTACTTGTAGTTTTACTACTTGTTTGTTTCCGCTGCATATTGTATTGTAAGGAAAGTATAACATTCTTATACTTCCTTACTTGAATTCTATTCCATTTAGATTCTATACGCTTTAAGGTAGAATCTCATATTGTAATCTTTAGTTAAGTTTCAATTTCCGGATCCATTTTTCCGGAACCTACTTTTGGAATCTCTTTCTAGTTTTAAGAAAGTACATAGAACTTGAAGTTTATAACTTCATTACTTATTCCAAGTTTTCATTTGGTGATTAGAGGTGGTGTGAATTTGCTTAGTTTAACTTTGTTAAACTTAGAACCTTCCTTGTCTAAGGAAAACATAGTTACTCGTAATCAACTTTAAAGGTTCCAAAGGAATTTTTAAAGTATACAATTCACCCCCCTCTTGTATATTGAGCATCTACATCATTATTTTGATCCTACATGTACTCTCTCTCATAGGGTCCTATCCATGTGCTCTGCCACACAACTTGTCCACCTAGGGAATCCATACATAGTGTGTAGGAGGGATACATGTCATCTCGTCATTATAATTCTCTAAAACCCTAGCCACCATAGCATAGGGGATACATGTCGTGTGTTCAACATGATACACGACGTGTAGTCATGTTTTTTATAGAAATCCAGATCTGTATTTCTTATTCTAGATTTGACTTCACCACTTTTAATACAACCTTGTATCCTCCTAAAAATAGTGGATCTTTTCATTTTTAGTCAGTTTCGAACATCCAGTGGCTGGAAATCAAATATCTTTATGGTTCATCAATTTTTGTATGCACTGCACATGTAACTCGAGTTGCACCTCCTCCAGTTTGGATCTCATTAATCAAATTGATTACCTACAACTCGCTATCACCCCAAAATCATCCCTAGGTTGTTGATCTATCCCTTGCATGTTAATCCATTGTGAATATGGGGGTCCAATAGATACCACCTGAAAATGTTGAACCAGGACTACGGGGTCCAATCGGTGAAGAACAAAAAGTATCAAGGGAGAAAATCACCACAAAAAAGTTTAACAATCATTGACCAAGTGTTCTTTTCCAACAATCACAATTGGGGGAAAACAAGGGTGAGTAAAAAGAAAAATCAAATTAAATCAGTACATATGTGCATGCCAAGGTTTAACAATTAGCATTGGTCATAAAAGGGATGGTCTTGTTCGGTCTGTTTAATCAAAAAATGTGTAATCCATAATTTTACGAGTCCTACCTAGAGATTGGATCATTCTTCATCGAAGAATGTGCTCACCAATGATTGAAGGAAGTCGTTACATCCACTGAATCTCGATCTTCCCCAATCTAGATTCTCATCATCATCCGATGTGATTCACCAATAGGAGGAAGAATGCTCTAGAATCCTCCAAGGGTTTATGCAGCTAACCCTAAATGATTCACCATAAAAGTGGTTTTATAGATATTTCAATTATGTCAAAATAATAAATTTATTTAATTAATTAACCAACTGAGCGCACCACCAATAGGATAGATATTTGAACACCGCACGCCGACCTATTTTAGGTCACGCCTGGGGTAAACAGCACCTTACAGACTTAATTATGATTTGGATTTTTGATCTTATATTCTAGTTTAATAGTTATCCCGTTTTCTTTAAGAAACTATGAGCACATAATATAAAATATATTTAATATTTTTATAAAATTAATTCCGGGCATACTGGACCTTAGAATCACATGTCATCTCTTCACCTGACTCCGAAAATATATGTAGAAACATTTCAAAGTCTTACAAGGAAAAAACTAATCCTCTATAATTTCACAAAAATCAGTATTTTCACTATTCACCAAAAATCAATCTTTTCAGAAAAATATCAAAATTTTACCCAAAGATAATTTTGATATGTTTACTTCAAAAATGATATCATTTTTATCAAATAAAATTTCTAAAATTTTGAGAAATTAATTATAATTTTTTTCTCACAAAAAGTAATAAAACCCATTTTTGAATAAAAAGTATTTTTGAAACATAAAATAACTTTTCTAAAAACTGAGTTCTTATTTATAAATAATTTATCAATAAATTTGTATTTGTTAATACCTTTATATATATTTCATAATTTGGTTAATCCTATTCATACCCTCCAATTCAACAGCTAGGTTATAACAGTCATATTTAAATAATAATATTTTATGGTTTGTTTAGGCTCGGTGTTGCATGTCGTATGCACTGTAGAACATGGTTTTATTTTAAAATATAAGGATATTAAATTATCCCCCTTTAATAAATTTAAACCTTATAATTTGTTCTTGAACTCGATAACCAAAGGTTTAACATTTTGAAAATAATTTTTTTGAAATCCCACATCATAAAAAGGGTTAATAAAACATCCACTTGAAAAGTGAGAAAGGAAAGTATGAAGGTCTTTAGTAATAACACGTAACTAGGTTACAAAATAGGAAAAAAATAGTGGGAAGTGAAAATATGGAAATGGAATAAAATCATAATGTCTAAATGATTATGGAGAGTGACAGATATCATTGTTCACAAGAAAGTGATTGATCATGAGAAAATAAATGACCAAAAAACCATAAACCAAAGAGGTGTTAAAAAGACCATCAATTCATAAAAAATGAAATTCATATGATAATTTTTTTTAAATATCATTTTCCATATATTTTAGGAATTTTTTTACCATCTATAATAAAATAAAACATAGTTAATTTTTAAGTATAATTTCATCCTTTGATCAATTTCTACCGTAATCTCATGTTTTTCTCCTAACGATGAGTATTCGAGATGAATTTTTCTTTCTTGAAGCATTAGAATCAACTTCTAAAAGATCACATGCTTTCTAAAGAGAAAAATAATTTATTTATCTTATCTTTAGTGTAAGAACCCAACCTTTTCAGGAGATGCCTTAGGCTTGTTTTTAGGTACACTTTTTCCTAGTTTTGAGTAATTTCTATTTGGTTTTTACATTGGTTGTGTTTGGGTGAAAATTTGATAAATTTAAGAGGAAAACAGGTAGTGTATGGTTGGCACATAGTTTGCCTAAACTGTGTGCCCTACCCTGGTAAACCGTGAAACCCAAGACAGAGAGGGTTTGCATGGCTGGTGCATGGTTTGTCAAAATTTTCACCCTAAAAGGAGAAACTTTGCACCCCTCCTAGAAGAGGCATGCGGTTAAGGCACACTATTTGGTAAACCATGCACCCATACCCGGCAAACTATGTGTGTAGTTTTAATTAATCATAAAATTAGTTTTAAAATCACCCAAACCCCTAAAACTCACCCAAATAGACCCCCCACTCGACCCCTAAAATTGTTTCTTGATTTTGGAGTCTCTGATAGATTCTAATCCCTCCCAACCTCATTTCTTGGTGATTCAAATCTCTAATTGTAGATCTTCACCCCTCCTAGTAAGAGGATCTTATCTGAGTTGGTAATCTGACTCTTTCCTATTCTTTTACTATCCTTGAAGGGATGTTTTTTGTTGTTCATGATGGATCTTGATCTAGGTTTTATTAGGTCTAATCCATTTAAATCTTGGATCTAGTAATTGAATCAATATTTCATTCTTCGATGTGTTTAGGGATATTCTGTTCAAAATTGGGTTTATCTATTGGTGAGTATTCATCACCATTCTTGAGGTATGTGGTCTAAATTTCAATCTCATAGTCTTGATTTAATTACATGTATATAATTTTTAGAATTTCAATTGCCACAATTGGGAAATTGCACTGATGATTAATTTGATATATTTTAATTTTCATGTGTTAACGGTTTAGGTTAATTGGGGAAATTAAACGGTGGAATTAAATTAATAAATTTTTGAATTAATTAATGGGAATGGCTGGGATTATGAAATTGTGATTTGCAATAATTAATTACTGAACTAATTATGGATTTATTGAGATTATTGAAGTGATTAATTGGTTTTTTAATTAATTAATGGGATTGATGTGATTAATTAATTATTGAATTAATTAATGGATTTATGTGATTATGAAATTATTGATTTTTATTAATTAATTAATTATTGGATTAATTGATGTAATGTGTGATTGTGGAAATTTATGAGATATCGAGATTGTAGAATTTAATGGAATAATTAATTATTGAATTAGTTATTGGGATATTGAGTTTGTTGATGTGATTAATTAACTATTAAATTAATTAATGGAATTTAAGTGATTAATTAATTGTTGAATTAATTAATGGGATTGATGTGATTAATTAATTGTTAAATTAATTAATGGGTTGATGTGAATATGAAATTGTTGAGTTTGATTAATTAATTGATAAATTCATTAAAGTGATATTGTGACACTTGTAAAAAATTATGATATTGTGATATATGTGTTAAATGTGTGTGGGATAGGGACTGAGGATCCAAATACCCATATGTGTTAAATTTGTTTGGGATAGAGACTAAGGATCCAAATATCCATATGTGTGTTAAATGTGCATGGAATAGGGACTGAGGCTCCAAATACCCATATGATATAAAAAGTATGGGATAGGGACTGAGGCTCCAAATACCCATGTGACATTAAGGTGTGGGACAGGAACAGAGGCTCTAAATAACCACAACGAGTTAGACATGACATTCTAATCCCATGAGTTGGCATTGTACTATGGTTTCAATTAGCCATAGTAATGAATCAATATAAAATGGATAATGAAAAATCATGTGTTATAATGAATTGTGAATTGAATATATGATATGGTTTAGACTCCGACATGGGCCGAAGCAGGTATTGTGGTTAGGGTGTCCTCAAGAACCCGGGGGGTTATGAAGTTAATTTAAAGAATAATAAATGTGATAACTGTCTAATTATTCATTGTAATTTATTCTTTATAAAACTGCATAAACTATTATTACCTGGATTTTATTTTAGACAGCGTTGGTAGTGACATACTGTGTGACAACTGGGTCCCGGTGATAGCACAGAAACCCCGCCTTAACATGGTCGTCAGGTCCTAGCCCGCCAGGTACCACCAGTTGCCCCGCAGACACGTGGTCCCCACCTAAGGGTCCACCCACATGCCTGAACGGGTCATCTGACTAATGACAGTCTCCATAGTCTAACACTTTTACTTTCCAGTGTGCTTTGTCCTCACTCACACACACCTTGGGAAACTTCCCAGAAGGTCACTCATCCTGATCACTACTCTAGGCCAAACACGCTTAACTGTGGAGTTCTAATCAGGTAGGCTCCCAAAAAGAAAGGCGCACCTTGTTGACATGAGTTATATCATTTAGTCATTTAACCCTTTTATCATTTGGACATGTTACAATCACCCCCCCCCCCATTTAGAGCACAACATCCTCATCATGGTCCCTACATTTTAACCCAAGCAGTGCATTGCACTTAAGGTTGGGTACCACCTCTAATACCAAATGTAATAACTGGGCCCCCGGTGATAGCACAGACACCCCGCCTTAACATGGTCGTCGGGTCCTGACCCGCCGGGTACCACCAGTTGCCCCGCAGACACGTGGTCCCCACCATGGGGTCCACCCACATACCTAAATGGGTCATCTGACTAATGACAGAAGGTCACCCATCCTGATCACTACTCCAGGCCAAGCACGCTTAACTATGGAGTTCTAATCAGGTAGGCTCTCGAAAATAAAGGTGCACCTTGTTGACATGAGTCATATCATTTAGTCATTTAACCCTTTATCATTTGGAGGTGTTACATACTGATTTGTACTCATGCCCTAATTGGGATTCTTAATCAGTACTTGAATAGATTTCATGATTGTAGGAAAGGATAAGGGAAAGCGCCATATATTAGATAGCTGAGTCGGGATGGATCATGGATGAGGGAACCGTACGTGGTTCGGGGCCTTCTTGGGAGTTATCAGTGTCTTTATTTATTTTTGGGTTTTTCATATTGACACTTGACACGTATTGGCATGACATATCTACTATTTAGTTTTAGATATTGTATTTCATGTTTTGGCCATCATGTGATATTGGTATTATCCTGGTTATTGGTCATATCAGTTGGCTATTGTTTATTTATTTTCATTGTTGTGAAACTTTGATAAAGAGGGTACAGTCTTCCCATGATTGATATTAGACCCTCACTACTAGTTAGAAACCTATGGCGTATAGGGAGGTGCACCTGAGGTCATGTGACTGACCAGCTTGGGGCATCGGTGTGTGGCACCCGGGTCGGGACGTTACAAAGTGGTATTAGAGGAGTTTTCTTTTCTTTTTCTTTTGTATTACTATTTAGAAAAGGTATATAGGAGAATATGATGATTTTGGCCTTGATTAAGAGCCCATTCATGGGAGTATATACCCCATGTATGAGGGTAAAATCCACATATCCAGGGTGGGATTGTTATTATTGATGTGTGGTATTACAGTTTATGTTATTTCACCTTGAGTGATACACTTGTTGTGTGATGTGATAATTTTTTATGAGATTTAATGAGATTTGAATCATGTACCAAAATGGTATGAGATTTGAGTATGAATGCATTATTCTAGGCACTCGGGATTATTTTAGGATGTGCATCATTTTAGGCATGCACAAGAAATGGGTTTTGGGTAAGTTGTTGAACTTGAATTGTTTTTCCTTGCTTGTAAAATTGAAATGTAAAAAGGTTACTAATGTGAAATTGAAACTGAAAAATGATGTAAATTTTGAATAAATGGGTATATAATGTGAAACTTGAATAATAATAATGATTTTACCCTTTTTTTAACCCTGGCCTAGACATAGGATGGTTGAGGGTAGTGATAGCGCCTCAGTTTTGACCATATGGCGGGGCTTGGGGAAAATACTTGTGGTATCTTATTGTGTTTTTCCTTTTACGTAAACATGATAAAGTGGTTCTATGTGTCCTGAGACATATGTTTGTAATTTTATAGATATTCCTCTATGACTACGCTTGTTTATAGAATGATAGGAGGTTATGGCTGGAGATGATCTACCAATAGTGGAACCTGAGGCACCGATAGTGTTGAGTGAGGAAGTCGAGGAGAAGTTCCAAGATAACTTTTCTCTTTTCATGTAGTTTATAGATAGTGTCCTAGGGAAAGTTTTGAAAATAATATCCGACCAGATGGGGGAGTTTCTGTAACACCCCAAGCTTCCACGGTATGCTTCCCTTTGAATAATACAATAGCGTGTGTTGTACGCAACTTCGAGTTCTAACACACACACCACAACCAATCAAACTAGCCGTTATGAATAGTAATACCCACTTTTTGAAATTTTATAAATTTTATCTTTCAAAATGGACTTCATTTTTGGATTCGTAATATCGAAATTAGCTTAGGGTGAATTTTTGGTATTTTTCTGAAAACATTCAATTTTTGATGAATAGTGAAAAAACATTGAGTTGTAGTTTAAAACCGAATATTTTATTTAAATAATTATTTATTTTATTTAAATTTAATTAAGGTCAAAATAGATAAATAATACCTATATAATTTCAATGTAATTCATTGGAGTTAGTTTAGAATAATTTTAGATATATAAAAATTTTATTGAATTTTTCACCGTCTTTTACTCAACTCCTAGGAGAATTTGGAAATTCACATAAAACTTAATTTTACCACTTCTGTGAGTGGAATTTCGAAAATCCGAGAGACACGGTTAATATCAAGGAGTAAAATGTGGTTCAATGAGATGAAAATAATTTTTGGTGAATAGTAACTTTTTACTTTTATTTACCACGGTTAAAAGTAAATATTGTAATTAAGGGTAAAAATGATAATAATATTACCCTAACACATGTCCTAATTATATTGGAAAAGTGTATCTAGACCAAAAACAACATTAGGGAAAAAATATTATCATTTAGGTCCACTTGGATTAGATTAGGACATTTATTATTATTTAATTCAAAGAAGATTTAAAAGAGTTAAAATCAAAGTTTATTAACTAAAACATTTTTAATATAGGATTTTACATAAGATAAATTTGATTATAAATATTAATTATAAATATAAAAAGATTTCCTATATAATGGTATTTTATTTATAATTTTTAGACATTAAATAATTTAATTTATTTATGACACAATGATGATGTAGTAATTACCGTATTAATGAAAGATTAAGATAATTGATATTATAAATACCCAAATAAATGTAATTTGAGACTTTTTATAAATTAAAATAATTTTCTAGGTTAATATGACATATTAGTATTGTTTATATAAAATTTTTTTTAAGTAATAATGTTTTTATGAATTTATAAAAAACAAAATACCCAATAGTGTCAAAATTGACATAAAAGAGTTTTTAAAACAAATATTATATTATTAATTGATATTCAATTCCTAAAAATATAAGGTTCGTCCAAGAGACTTATATCATGATAGTTGTATCATTAATGGACTACTTTGGGGTCTATTGGATGTATATAGTAAGTTTATTAACTATATAATATAAAAATACAAAGTGACATGGTAAATGTCAAACTAATTAACTAAGAGTTAAAACTAAAAGATAAGTTTAATATATTGACCCAAACCTGTATAAAACCTATTGGTTGGATGGTTTTAGACCTATACCCACCTTAAAATTTAAATAATCCACTTTGGATCCATTAGAAACCTAATATGAATTTATTATAAAATAATATTTTTATCTTTTCCAAAGATGCCCCTCACCCCTCTTATAAAAGGGAACTCCCCCTTCTCACTAATTCACACATTCAAAGCCTTTTGGCTTGGCCAAAACCTACCCAAATACTCTCTCAACTTCACTCAATTCTACCTAGAGGCCTTATTTTGATCATAAAGACAACCTAAGGAGCCCTTTTGATCAAATCAAAAGGAAGAACCCGATTAAGAGGTAATGTTTTCACCACCCTCTTTCAAGTTCCTTTCTTCTTCAACTTCTTCT
Organism: Viscum album; assembly: GCA_963277665.1. Classification (NCBI taxonomy): domain Eukaryota; kingdom Viridiplantae; phylum Streptophyta; class Magnoliopsida; order Santalales; family Viscaceae; genus Viscum; species Viscum album. The sequence continues at coordinate 1,582,705,996 of OY728146.1, read as the reverse complement.
TTCTTTGTTATTCCCATTATAAAATAATAAATCTGGTATCTTATATATACTGTGATGTAATTATAAATATGGTATAACCATATTCAATATTCTATCCATCCTTTGAATGACATTTCACCATACGCGCGTACGTACGGCTTACCGTCTCCACGTCGTGGTGTAATTGTTATTCAATAAATTATTATTTGGATGCGTATAATAATGATGTGTAATTCATGTAAATAATAAATATAACATGATAATTATTCTGTATATATCATATACCATCCAATTATATATTATTTTAATATCAAAAGAATGATATTGTCGCTTGTGCGTACGTACGGACTACCGTCTCCACGAACGCGATGAGATTAATTCCCCATCGTATCCATTCAAGACTAATTATCATTTAATGATTAAAAATAATGTTTAAGGACTTTATATCATTCTGAATATTAATAAGATACAACCTATCCATAACAAACATGTCTTACATAACAAAATATATAAAATAAAATGAGTAAGTTAACACCTGAAACAACGATAATACTAAGATATTATTAACAAATCAATGTAAAAAGATCATATATTATATCATATTAATGTATATGATTATTTTATAATTTAATAACAATTATTTTACCATTATATAGGAGGTTAAACTACCCTCAACCAAGGAAAAGTACAAGGTAAGGATTTATTTCACAATCTCTTCATTATCCGAGGTTGTTTATACGTAATTATCTACTGGGACCTCTTTATCATCCACATCCATGTTTCTTAAAAATGTATTTCAAATCATTATTACTATTTTAAAGACTATGGGATAAAGTCATTTATACCCTTGTTGAATTTTATAAGAAGTTTATAAAGTAATCTTTCTGTTTTTTCCAAACAAAGTCCTTTTTAACCTTTTCGATAGAATTAAGGTAAGAATGTCTTTTTAACTTATACGGAGGGTGTGGCTATTTTCCGCTATTATAAAATCATCGAAGCTTCCCTTAAAAGATTATAATAATATTTTCAAGTAAATGTTTTATTTTATAATTATGTGACTTTTAAATGATTTCAAAAAAAAGATATTTCTCTCAAATAGTTTTGATTTCATCTATGTCAACATCCTTTGATGGATTTTTAGATTATTTGAAGTTTATTTATTATGATACAAAAATTCCATATTGTATTGAAGGTTTTTTGATATTTTTAACTGTGGATGTGTTATTTTTATACCATTCATGGTTTATGGAGAAAGTATTGACATTTCCTATGCTATTTTTAATACGAATGTTTATGTTATGTTTAAACATGTTCATATAAAGAATGCATTGGACTTAATATGTGACGGGTGGAGCCTGCTATAGCTCCTTGATGCATCGGTAGTTCTCATGAGATAAACTAGTGTCTTGGCACAAGGCCTTGACAAAATATTATTTGTAGTATTGGCATGAAGCCTTGACTACATGGTTATGATAGTCTGGCATTATGCATTCCATCATTATGAAAGTGGTTTTTGATATTTCATGCAATTATTCGACAAGTAGAATATCCATGTGAATAAGTAAATGGAATTATTTCATTTTATTTTTGTCGTATTATGCTGAAGTTCAAGTTTAAAAGGCTTTTGTTTTAGTTATACATTGCCTTAAATTTTTATGCTTATTTATGAAAGTTTCTGCTATATTATTTTCCTTACTGAGCATCTGAGCTCACCCCTTTCAATGTTTTATTTTTCCCAGGATGTAAAGAAGTAATTTATGAATGACCTATAGGAATAGTATGAGGGGATATGAAGACAAGATGTTGTTGTAGTTTTTTTACTTTATTATGTAATGTAAAACTTTATGAATATATCTAGTGATTCCAATGATACTAAACTAATCGATCTTTCGAGACTTGATCTTTTGTGATCATGCCAATTTTATGTAATAATGCACCGACTCTGGGTAACTGGGGTCGGGGCATTACAGTTGGTATCAAAGGAAGTTTAGTACAATCCTTGGAAGCTATATTTAGGTAGACTCTGATTAGAGCACACAGACCTAAGATAGACTTTGAGGATTAGTATAGAAGAACTTCCTAGAATTTTGGTATTGTAGAAATTTTGTGAGTTTTCCGAGAAATAAATCTTTGTCTGGATACGAACAGGTAGAGTAGACTCTGGTATATATGTGCCTAGGGGTAAAACCTGAAAACACCGCTTTGATCTAGACTTGAATGGGAACTGGTGCATGACAACGGGCCTTACTGCACTCTTGGTTACGACACTCCCGGGGGATATGCTTAGGATAATTCTCAATTTCTTTACAAACCAATATGAAGGTTTTATGAGTATATAATTCCTCAAAGAAACATTTTTATGATTATGGATTATATCCATAAATAGTTCAATTTATGTTAAGTGTTTTACAAGTATGGAATTATGTATTTTGATTCATAAACTGATCTAGTTTATGCCATTGTTTAGAAATGGTGCCTAGTGGAAGAAATGGAAACCATATCAATGAGCGCACTCCATGTAGGGATTTCCCTCCTGCTCAAGATAATTATAGTGGAGCTAGTGATGCAACTGGTGTTGATCAGCTAATCACTATACTGGGACAACTCGCTCAGGTTATGAATAATAACCTTACCCGTATGGAGCACCCTGATCCGCAATGTGAAGGATCAATGTTCGATCGCTTTATAAGGCAACATCCACCAACATTAAATGGGAGTACAAATCCATTGGTAGTTGAGCAATGGATAAGTTCCCTAGAGAAAATATTTCCGGCTTTGGGGAGTAGTGAAAGGGAAAAAGTTATCATGGCAGTTTATCGCCTCACTGGAGATTTTGATAAATGGTGGTCCTTTATTCAAAACACAAAGGATGATGAGGAAGTATCAAATATGGAATGTAAGGAGTTTAAAGAACTTTTCTTAGAAAAATACTTTCCTCGTGACCATCGAACAGATATGGAAAGACAATTTCTGAGTCTGAGACAAAAGGAGGATGAGAATGTCGCAAAGTATGAGGCTAACTTTACAAGGTTAGCAAAGTATGTTGGAGATTATATACGTAACCCAAGAATTAAGATTGATCGTTTATCCGATGGGTTAAAACCATTTCTTCATCGAGCATTAGTGTCTCAATCCTTCTCATCATACGAAGATATTATCTCATTTGCTATCAAGGCAGAAAAAGAATTCTCTAAGTCTTATGAATTTAAAGAAAAGAAAGAGAAGAAGAGATCTATTAATCACTCTAGGAATGGAAATAAGGGGAAGAAGGGAAAAGTTGAATATCCATCCTGCAGTAAATATAGGAAGAAACACCCTGGTACTTGCTTGAAGGGAATGGGAGTCTGTTACAAGTGTGGTGAAAAAGGCCACCAAGCTCGTGATTGCAAGGGGAAGAAAGAAGCTACCGATGTTCAATGCTACAACTACAGAGAGATGGGACATTATAAAAATGAATGTCCTAAGCGTCAGGGGAACTTACCTCAGAAAAGGCCAAGGGATCAAGGTCAAGCTTATGCTATCACTACTGCTGAGGTAAAAGCTCTGAAAGACGTGGTGGCAGGTAATTTAATGGTTTCCTCAAGTTTAGAAAATGCATTATTTGATTCTAGATCATCGCATTGTTTCATATCTTCCCAGTTTGCTAAGAAAATTAGATATTTCCAATTTGATTTAACAAGGGATTTGTCAGTTAAAACTTCTAATGGAAGTATCATTGCAACAAAGTTTTATGAATCAGTCCCCATTAGATCACATAAATGTTCTTTATCTGCGGATCTCATCGTCATACCCATGATTGAGATTGATATAATCCTCGTTATGGATTGGATTTCGTACCATGATGCGAGAATTTATTGTAAGAATAAGGAGGTTACAATTTTTGATGATGATGATAAGGAACACCTTATCTTTAGAGCAGAATCATCACCACCTAATTCTTATCTAGATCTACCCCCAGTAGCTCAACTAAATTCAATTATTGGGGAGGAAGAGAATGAAATGACTGTGGGTAAGGAAAGGAATGTTCAAATAGAGTATGTACCTATTGTGAAAGAATATGTAGATGTGTTTCCGGAAGATTTACCTAGATATCCTCCAGAATGAGAAGTTGATTTTTCCATTGATTTAATTCATGGATCAAGGCCTATATCGAAGACCCCTTACAGAATGTCCACTGTGGAATTAGTTGAACTAAAGAAACAACTCGATTAATTGAGTAATAAGGGATTTATTTGCCCTAGTGTTTCTCCATGGGGAGTCCCTATCCTTTTTGTTAAGAAGAAAGATGGATCTATGAGGTTATGCATTGAATATAGGGAAATCAATGTTATAACAATAAAGAACAAGTATCCCTTACCTCGCATTGATGATTTATTTGACCAACTGCATGGAGCTCAATACTTTTCAAAGATTGGCCTTAGATCTGGATACCATCAGTTGTGTGTAAAGATAGAAGATATTCTGAAGACAGCATTTCGAACGAGGTACGGATATTACGAGTTTACAGTAATGCCTTTTGGGCTGACTAATGCACCCTCTATATTCATGGACCTAATGAATAGAGTTTTCAAGGAATATCTTTATTATTTTGTGGTGGTATTTATTGATTATATCTTAGTATACTCCAAAATCTATGAAGATCATGAAAATAACTTGCACATTATCCTAAAGACTCTTAGAAGACATGAATTATATGGGAAGTTTAGCAAGTGTGAATTCTGGATTTAGGAGATTTCTTTTCTTGGCCATATTGTCTCTAAAGATTGAATCTTTGTTGATCCTTCTAAGACAAGAGCAATCCAAGAATGGCCAGCACCAATGAGTATAACTGAGGTACGCAGTTTTATTGGTTTAGCATGTTATTATCGACGTTTTTTCCAGAACTCTGCCCGATTGGCTAACCCATTAACAAATCTCACATGTAAAGGGGTTAAATTTGTTTGTACAAAAGAGTGTGAAGAATGTTTCGAATAACTGAAGAGAATATTAGTCAATTCTCCTATATTGACTCTACTATCGTGGAATGATGGGTTCGTTATTTATAGTGATGCATCAATGAAAGGACTTGGTTGTGTCCTTATACAGAATGATAGGGTTATTGCCTATGCATCACGATAGCTAAAAATTCATGAGCAAAACTACCCTACTCATGATCTTGAGTTAGATACTATAATCTTTGCTTTGAAGATATGGAGACATTATCTCTATGGTGAAAAATGTGAGATTTATACTGATCACAAGAGTTTGAAGTATATTTTCTCACAGAAAGAACTCAACATGAGGCAAAGGAGATGGCTTGAAATACTCAAGGATTATTATTGCACGATACACTACCACCAGGGGAAGGAAAATAAGGTGGAAAATGATTTGAGCAGAAAAGATCATGGAGTTTTGAACATGATGAGAATTGAAAGGGATCCTATTTTCATGGATTTAGTGAATATGGATATGGGAATTACCATGGAAGGTGAAACATCGATACTTTTTCAAATGGTTGCCAAACCATCTTTACTAGAAAGGATAAAGAGTTCTTAGACCGATGATGAAGAATTTCAAAAGAAGATTAAAGTTATGAATGATGGGAGATTGAGTGACTTTCTGTACGAAGATGGAATTTTGAAATTTGGGAAGTGACTTTGTGTTCCCAATATACCTTATCTAAAAATGGATTTTTTGGACGATGCTCATAGTTCCAATTTCTCTATACACCCTGAGAGCACCAAAATGTATAGATATTTGAAGGAACATTTTTGGTGGGACAACATGAAGAGGGAGATTGCTGATTTTGTGTCAAGATATATGGTTTGTCAACAAGTGAAAGCTGGAAGGCAACAGCCTGGAGGAGTCATGCAACCTCTTCCCATACCGGAGTGGAAATGGGATAATATCACGATGGACAATTTCATGGGACTACCAAATACTCCTAGAAAGAACAATGCAATATGGGTCATTGTTGATCGTCTTACCAAGTCAGCACATTTTCTTGCTATAAGATAAGATCTACCACTTGAACGTCTATCAAGACTATATATTAATGAAGTTGTGAGACTTCATGGAGTACCCATGTCAATTGTTTCTGATCGTGATCCTTGTTTTATTTCAAGATTCTAGAAAAGTCTTCAGAAAGCCCTGGATACTGAACTTTGTTTGAGCACTACCTACCACCCTCAAATATATGGACAATCAGAACGGACTATTCAAACCTTAGAAGACATGTTGAGATCTTTCTCACTTGATTTTCAGGGTATGTGGGATCAATATTTACCTCTGGTAGAATTTTCCTATAATAATAGCTTCCATTCAAGTATTCGGATGGCACCATATGAAGCGTTATACGGAAAGAGATGTCACACACCAACCTGCTAGGATGACGTTGGTGAAAGAAAACTTGTAGGCCCAGAACTGGTGGAGGAAACAATGGAAAAGGTAAAGGTAATCCAAAACCACATCAAAGCAGCTCAAAGTAGGCAGAAGAGCTATGACGATAACCGAAGGAAGGATTTGAAATTTCAGGTAGGAGATCATGTTTTCTTGATGGTATATCCATGGAAGGGAGTTATACGTTTCGATAAAAAGGGTAAATTGAGTCCCAGGTACATCGGACCTTTCGAAATTCTAGAACGAATTGGGGCTGTAGCTTACCCTTTGGCAATGCCGCCAAGTCTCTCCAAAGTTCACGATGTGTTCCATGTATCACTATTGATGAAATACATGTCGGACCCAACGCATGTACGCACCTATGAGGAATTAGAACTGGAACCCGATCTGTCTTATTATGAAGAGTCTATCAAGATTCTTGATACGAGAGAACAAGTACTGAGAAACCGGACGACTCGTCTGGTAAAAGTTTTGTGGAGAAACCATAAGATGGAAGAGGTAATGTGGGAACCTGAGGAACTTATGATGAAGAACCACCCAAGTCTTTTCATGCGGTAGTATTCTAGAAATTTCAAGGATGAAATTATTTGGAGGGGAGAATGTAACACCCCAATCTTCCACGGTACGCTTCCCTTTGAATAATACAGTAGCGTGTGTTGTATGCAACTTCGAGTTCTAACACACACACCACAACCAATCAAACTAGCCATTATGAATAGTAATACCCAATTTTTGAAATTTTATAAATTTTTTCTTTCAAAATGGACTTCATTTTTGGATTCGTAATATCGAATTTATCTTAGGGTGAATTTTTGGTATTTTTCTGAAAACATTCAATTTTTGATGAATAGTGAAAAAACACTGAGTTGTAGTTTAAAACCGAATATTTTATTTAAATAATTATTTATTTTATTTAAATTTAATTAAGGTTAAAATAGATAAATAATACCTATATAAGTTCAATGTAATTCATTGGAGTTAGTTTAGAATAATTTTAGATATATAAAAATTTTATTGAACTTTTCATCGTCTTTTACCCACTTCCTAGGAGAATTTAGAAATTCACATAAAACTTAATTTTACTGCTTCTGTGAGTGGAATTTCAAAAATCCGATAGACACGGTTAATATCAAGGAGTAAAATTTGGTTCAATGAGATGAAAATAATTTTTGGTGAATAGTAACGTTTTACTTTTATTTACCACGGTTAAAAGTAAATAGGGTAATTAAGGGTAAAAATGATATTAATATTACCCTAACACATGGCCTAATTCTATTGAACAAGTGTATCTAGACCAAAAACAACCTTAGAAATAAAATAATATCATTTAGGTCCACTTGAATTAGATTAGGACGTTTATTATTATTTAATTCAAAGAAGAGTTAAAAGAGTTAAAATCAAATTTTATTAACTAAAACATTTTTAATATAGGGTTTTACATAAGATAAATTTGATTATAAATATTCATTATAAAGGTAAAAAGATTTCATACATAATGGTATTTTCTTTATAATTTTTAGACATTAAATAGTTTAATTTATTTATGACACAATGATGATGCAGTAATTACCGCATTAATGAACGATTAAGATAATTGATATTATAAATACCCAAATAAATGTAATTTGAGACTTTTTATAAATTAAAATAATTTTCTAGGTTAATATGACATATTAGTATTGTTTATATAAATTTTTTTAGAAGTAATAATGCTTTTATGAATTTATAAAAAACAAAATACCAAATAGTGTCAAAATTGACATAAAAGAGTTTTTAAAAAAAATATTATATTATTAATTGATATTCAATTCATAAAAATATAAGGTTAGGCCAAGATACTTATATCATGATATTTGTATCATTAATGGACTATTGGGGGGTCTCTAGGATGTATATATTAAGTTTATTAACTATATAATATAAAAATACAAAGTGACATGTTAAATGTCAAACTAATTAACTAAGAGTTAAAACTAAAAGATAAGGTTAATATATTGACCCAAAACTGTCTAAAACCTATTGGTTGGATGGTTTTAGACCTATACCCACCTTAACATTTAAATAATACACTTTGGAGCCATTAGAAACCTAATATGAATTTATTATAAAATAATATTTCTAGCTTTTCCAAAGGTTCCCCTCACCCCTCTTATAAAAGGGCACTCCCCCTTCTCACTAATTCACACATTCAAATCCTTTTGGCTCGGCAAAACCCTACCCAAATACTCTCTAAAATTATCTCACTTAAACCTAGATGCCTTATTTTGATCATAAATAAAACCTAAGGAGCGCTTTTGATCAAATCAAAAGGAAGAATCCGATTAAGAGGTAATGTTTTCACCACCCACTTTCAAGTTCCTTTCTTCTTCAACTTCTTCTTTATTTGTTATTACCATTATAAAATAATAAATCCAGTATCTTATATATACTATGATGTTATTATAAATATGGTACAACCATATTCAGTATTCTATCCATCCTTTGAATGACATGTCACCATACATGCGTACGTACGGCTTACCGTCTCCACGTCGTGGTGTAATTGTTATTCAATAAATTATTATTTGGATGGGTATAATAATGATGTATAATTCATGTAAATAATAAATATAAAATTATAATTATTCTTTATATATGATATACCATCCAATTATATATTATTTTAATATCAAAAGAATGATATTGTCGCTCGTGCGTACGTACGGACTACCGTCTCCACGAACGGGATGAGATTCATTCCCCATCGTATCCATTCAAGAATAATTATCATTTAATGATTAAAAATAATTTTTAAGGACTTTATATCATTCTAGATATGAAGAAGATAAAACCTATCCATAACAAACACGGCTTATGTAACAAAACATATAAAATAAAATGAGTAAGTTAACACCCGAAACAATGATAATACTAAGATATTATTAACAAATCAATGTTAAAAGATCATATATGATATAATATTAATGTATATGATTCTTGTATAATTTAATAACAATTATTTCACCATTATACAGGAGTTTAACCTACCCTCAACCAAGTAAAAGTACAAGGTAAGGATTTATTTCACAATCTCTTCATTATTCGAGGTTGTTTATACGTAATTATATACTAGAACCTCTTTATCATCCACATCCATGTGTCTTAAAAATGTATTTCAAATAATTATAACTATTTTAAAGACTATGGTATTAATTTATTTATACCCTTGTTGACTTTTATAATAATTTTATAAAGGAATCTTTCTGTCGTTTTCCAAATAAGGTCCTTTTTAACCTTTTCGACAGAATTAAGGTAAGAATGTCTTTTTAACTTATACGGCGGGTGCGGCTATTTTCCGCCATTATAAAATCGTCGAAGATTCACTTACAAGATTATAATAATATTTTAAAGTAAATGTTTTATTTTATAATTATTTTACATTTAAATGATTTCAAAAAAAGATATTTCTCTCAAATAGTTTTGATTTCATCTATGTCAACATCCTTTGATGGATTTTAAGCTTATTTGAAGTTTATTTATTATGATACAAAACTTCCATATTGTATTGAAGGTTTTTTCATATGTTTGACTGTGGGTGTTTTATTTTTATACCATTCATGTTTTATGGAGAAAGTATTGGCATTTTGTATGCTAGTTTTAATACGAATGTTTATGTTATGTTTAAACCTATTCATATGAGGAATGCATCAGACTTAATATGTGACAGGTGGAGCCCGCTATAGCTCCTCGATGCATTGGTAGGTCTCATGAGACAAACTAGTGTCTTGGCACAAGGCCTTGACAAAATCTTAATTTTAGTCTTGGCACGAGGTCTTGGCTATGTGGTTATGATAGTCTGGCATTATGCATTCCATCATTATGAAAGTGGTTTTTGATATTGCATGCGATTATTAGACTAGTAGAATATCCATGTGAATAAGTAAATGGAATTATTTCATTTTATTTTTGCCATATTATACTGAATTTCAAGTTTAAAAGGCTTTTGTTTTAGTTATACATTGCCTTAAATGTTTATGATTATTTATAAAAGTTTCCACTATATTGTTATCCTTACTGAGCATCTGAGCTCACCCCTTTCAATGTTTTATTTTTCCCAGGATGTGAAGAAGTAATTTATGAATGACCTATAGGAATAGTATGAGGGGATATAAAGACAAGATTTTGTTTTAGTTTTTTTACTTTATGATGTAATGTAAAACTTTATGAATATATCTAGTGATTCCAAGGCTACTAAACTAATCTGTCTTTCGAGACTTGATCTTTTGTGATCATGTCAATGTTATGTAATAATGCACCGACTCTGGGTAACTGGGGTCGGGGCATTACAGTTTCAGTTTAAACACCCTCCAAATTTCATCGGAGAGGGCTGACCTAAGGCAACAGAGTTTGAGATTGATTCCATATAGACTATACTTGAACATTTAGATACTCCTGCTAAGAAGAGTGTCAAGTTATATTCTTAAATGTTGCAAGGATCAGCAAAGAGATAGTGGGATGTTCATGCCTAGACAGGGCAGGAAAACAGGATGGATTAGAAGGAATTTTTAGAGAAATTCCTAGAACACTTTTATTTAGAGACATTGAGATAGGAGAGAGTATTTGATTTCACATGGTTGAATTAGGGGAGAATTTTTGTGATGGACTTTACCAATCACTTTACAAACTTCCAGCACTTTTTTCTAGCATTGTAAGGGGATGAGATAGGTATGGAAATTAATTTTCAAGATATGATTAAATGTAAAATTAAGTCTCAAGATAACCTCTTTTAGTTAAATAAGTTTTATAAGGTGGTGGATCAGACTATCATAGATGAGGGGGTCCTGAAGGAGTCTTATGGTGTAGTATGTATGGTTTTTGATGGACAATCAGGAGGTATGTCTTCCAAGGGCCGGAATATTCATTGTGTGAATGTTAGATAGGGGGGGTAGTAGGAAGAGTGGCCAGGGGGAATGATCAGTTACTCCAGATCTTACCTAATTTATTTTCCACTAGTACAGTAGACCGATCTAATTTCCTAAACATTTTCCTTGACCACCAGTGGAGTTCCAAGCCTTTTATGGGATGGTACATATACAGATGTTATGTAGGAACCCACGATAGATGGGTAGTGATGGAGGAGCAAGATATAACCAAAGTGCTGGAAGGGGATCATATACACCATGTCAGTATAGAATCTATAGTTTTACTATATATGAAGGTAGAGGTAGTGTACATGGATTTTTGGGGAAATAGAGCCCATATCAGCATAGTGGTGAAGCTCAGGGGACTTAGACTACATCACAGTGAAGAAGGGTAGAACAATTAAATTCCATTCATCCTACACTTGTGGATAGTGAGGTTGGACCATAAATAGTGAGAGGTACTATTCTTGTATATTCCATGTTATCTAGTTCCTTATTTTATATTGGTGTCTATCATTCCTTTTTTTATACACAACTTGTGAATGGTTTGAGCCTTGTGGTGTAGTTAGTGAGTAGGGTGTTGAAAATAGATACGCCATTGGGAGTATAGTCGAGATACATCTGTTTGTGAAAGAGGTGTTCTCTCAAGGTTGGGGAGTATTGGTTTCTATGGTATATTTATATTCTAGATATTTTGGGATTCAATCTAATATTGGGAAAGGACCAGTTGGTATCATACCGATCCCGCATAGATTGTTACCGAAAGAGAGTAACGTTTACGTTTCCTGAGGGTAACAACTATGCTCACCTTGAAGAGTGGGATATCAAGGCAGGAAGTGCAGGGCCAATTCATCAGCAACTAAGGGAGCTTATTACCTAGGTTGAAAGTATGTTTCTGGATGATGGGGGTGTAAAGAATTATGTATTTCTACCAGTAGTGGATCAATTTCAAGATGTGTTTTTGAAAACTTCTCAAGGCCTCCACCTGAGAGAGATGTGGAGTTTACTATTGAGCTCATGTTGGAGGATGATTCAGCTTTTATTCCACCTTATAGAATGGAACTGACATAGCTTCAAGAGATTAATACTTATATGGAAGATTTAGAGGATAAGGGATTTATCCATCTGAGTATGTCGCCTTGGGGTTCTCTGGTTTTGTTTTATTAGAAGGTCGATGGGACTCTATTATTATGTGTTGATTACCATAAGTTGAACTGGATAGCTATAAAGAACCAATATCCTCTTCCATGTATAGATAATATTTTTGACCAGTTGATGGGAGCAAGTGTTTTCTCAAATATTTACTTGTGATCAGGGTATCATCAGTTGAGAGTTCGACCTTCTGATAAACCGAGGAAAAATTCCAGAAGTAGTTATGACTATATGAGTTCATCGTAATTCAATTTGGATTGAAAAATGAACCAGTAGTGTTTATGGACTCAATGAAAAAAAATCATCCATACCTAGATCAGTTTGTGGTAGTTTTGTGGATGACATCTTGGTGTACTCCAAGACTCATGATGATTATGCCCAACAATTTGACATCATCTTGACTACACTGAGAGATCATCATTTATATTACAAGCTATATAAGTGTCAGTTTTGGATTGATCAAGTACACTTATTTGGTCACATCATCTCAAAGTAAGTTGTGTCTATCGACCTAGAGAAGGTTTAGGTAGTTGTTTCTTGGGGGCATCCCAAGAATTTTTTCGATATTCTTAGATTTTTGGGGTTATCAGGATATTATCAGAGATTAATTCAGGACTTTTCCCAGTTGAAAATGCTTCTTTCAGTATTGACCAAAAAGGGTATAAATTTTGAATGGATAGAAGCATGCAATAATTCCTTCCAAGATCTGAAGAAGCATTTGACATCATCACCAGTATTGATCCTACCCAAGCCATATGAGGAGTATATAGTGTTTTGTGATGCTTCTGGGGTCAATCTTGGAGTAGTGTTGATGTAGGGTGATCGAGTTGTGGTGTATGGGTCTTGGAAGTTGAGTCTATAGGAATGGAACTACCCTATGCATGACCCTGAGTTAACTGTAATGGTTTATGATTTGATTTGTTGGTGACATTATCTATTGGTATAAAATTTTACTGTGTATATGGATCATAAGGGATTTAAGTATATCTTTTCACATCGATATTTGAATCCCCAAAAGTAGAGGAGGGTTGAGTATATGCAGTATTTAGATTTTGAGCTAGCATATATGCCCGGTAAGGGGAAAATTATGGATGACACTTTAAGCAGAAAAACTCAGACTCAAGCAGTTCAAGAGTCTAGTGCTGAGTGAAAGATGATGAATTTTATGTATGAGATGCATGTTGGGGTTAATAAGATCCAGAAGCAAATAATTCTCATATCAGTTTCAGTAGAGTATACACTTTTGAGGCAAATTAGAGACAGGAAATATGAGGATCTAAAATGTTTTTCCTTGAGGGAAAGCCTTGAAGGTGCGTATTCACCTTCAGATTGAACCATAGATGAGGGTGAGATCATCTATATCAGGTATTGGGTTGTTGTGCCTATGAGTATATGGGAGGATTTGATGCATGAATTCCATGCCTCCTAGTGGACGGTGCATCTAGGTGTGACAAAAATGTATCGTGACCTATGATGATAGTTTTTGTGGCCATAAATGAAAAAGGATATATCAAGGTTCATGACACCATGCTACACCTGTCAACAAGTGAAGGCCAAGCATCAATGACCTGGTGGTTTTCTATAGTCATTTCCCATTCCAGAATAGAAGTGGGATGATGTTAGTATGGATTTTTTGGTAGTTCTCCTGGTTATTCCTCGAAATAATGATTCTCTTTGGGTGATTGTAGACCATTTGACAAAGGTAACACATTTCTTTCCTATATGGGAGACTTTCTCAGTGGATCAGTTGGGATATTTGTATGTTCGGTAAATAGTATGTTTGCACGGGGTTCCACATACTATTGTTTTAGACCATTACTTGTGTTTTACTTTTCGCTTCTAGTAGGGATTATAGAAGGCTCTTGGTACATAGGTTTTATTAAGTATGACATTCCACCCAAAAATAGATGGGCAGTCGGAGTGTACTATATAGGTGCTTGAGGATATGCTATGAGTGTATGTAATTGATATTTTTGGGTCTTGGGAGAATCATCTAGATTTAGTATAATTTTACTATAACAATAGTTATCAGGCGATGATATGTATGTCACTATATGAGGCACTTTATGGTAGGCCATGCAGATCACCTCTATAATGGATGGAGCCAGGTGAGTTAGAGTTGTTGGGACCGAATCTCATGCAGGAGACATCAGAGCAGATTCAGCTTATTCAGAAGATTATAGTTATGGATCAGATTAGACAGAAGTCATATATAGATAGACATAGATGACCCCTAGATTTTACATAGGGTGAAAATTTTATCCTTTGTGTGTCACCTAAATTGGGTCACTGTAGGATACTGAGGCAGGAAAAGCGGGTGCCCATGTTCGTTGGACCATTTGAGATTGTAGATAGAATCAGGTCGGTGGCATATCGATTGGATCTTCTACAAAGATATAGTTCTATGCATGATTTTTTCTATGGTCACAACTTCAGCAGTATCACCTCAACCCTTATCATGTGATCTATGTGGGTGATTTTGAGTTTGAGGCTGATGCGGCCTTTTTAGGACCATTTGATATGTGTGTTGGATCATAGTGAGAAAGTTTTGTGGGGAAAGACTGTGAAAATAGTTCATGTATTGTGGAAACATGGTTGTGTTCATGAGGAAATGTGGGAGAGAGAAACAGGTATGAAGGCTTAGTGGACCAACCTTTTTTGACCCATAATCTTAGAGATGTTTGGGAGTACAACTTGAAGATGAGTTGTTATAAGGTGGATAGATTATAAGAACCTGACCTTTTCAGGAGATGCCTTCCACTTTTTTTCAAGTACTCTTTTTCATAGTTTTGAGTAATTAATATTTGGGTTTTATCTTGGGTGTGTTTGGGTGGAAATTTGAGAAATTTAAGAGGAAAAAAGGCAGTACATTTTTGGTGCATGGTTTGCCTAAACCATGCTCCCTGTCTCAGCAAACCATGAAACCCTTGACAGAGAGGGTTTACACGGATGGTGCAAGGTTTTTCAAACCATTCACCCTAAAATGAGAAACCATAAACCCCTCCTAGAAGAGGTACATGGTTAAGGTGCACAGTTTGGTAAATGGTGCGTCCATGCCCATCAAATAGTGCACGCAGTTTTAATTAATCCAATAATTAGTTATAAAATTACCTGGACCCCAAAAACTCATCCAAATTGACCCCCACTCAACCCATGATGTTTATTGTCAATTTTGGAGGCTCTTGGGAAGATTCTAATCCCACCCAATCTCCGTTCTTGGTTTTTAGAATCCAATATTATATATCTTCACCCCTCCTGGTAAGAGGATCTTATCCCGATTGGTTATTTGTCTCTTTCATGTTCTTCTCCCATCCTTGAAGGGATGTTTTCCACTATTCATGATGAATATATATCTAGGTTTTATTAGATATAATTAGTTTAAATATTAGATCTAGGAATTAAATCAAGATCTCATTCTTCGGTATGTTTAGGGATATTCCGTTCAAATTGGGTTTATCAATTGGTGAGCGTTCGTCATCATTCTTGAGGTAGATAGTCTAAATTACAATCCCATAGTCTTGATTTTATTACTTGTATTTAATTTTTATAATTTTAATTACCAATATTGGTAAATTTCACCAATGATTAATTTTTTTTGTTTTAATTATCATGCATTAACGGTTTAGGTTAATTAGGGAAATTGAACGGTATAATTGAATTAATTAACTGTTGAATTAATTAATGGTAATAGTTAGGATTATGAAATTGTGATTTAGAATAATTAATTATTGAGTTATTGAGATTATTTAAGTGATTAATTAATTTTTGAATTACTTATTGAGTTATTGAGTTATTTAAGGGTGAGCTCAAATACTCGGTAAGGGTAAACATAAGCATTAAAAATTTAATGTCATCAGTGAGAGTAAAATGATCATAAAGGTATAATGACATAATCATAGTGCATGAGCATAACATAAGGGAATTCATGTCTATAAATACCTAGATCATCAATCATGAAACATGTAATAAATATTTAACAAAGTGAATATTTATTAGAATCAATAATCATGATCCATGTGATGTCAATATTGATCAAAGGAATCATTAAAACCTATAACAAGAAAATAAAACCCCTTTAAGGCAACTTAGAGCATCAGATTCATAACCTATTATAAACCATTTCTATAAATAACTGGAGACTAGTTAAATCTATAGGATAAACCACACTTCTTTACTCCCTCCTTTATTCATTTGATAATAAGGAACATAAATCAGTGCATTGAGGAGCTATAATGGGGATCACCTTTCATATAAGCTATATCTATCTCAACCATTTTTCATGAGCTATAATGGGGATCAACCCATTTTATAAGTTGTACCAAGCTCACCCATTTTCAATATATAATTACCAAGTACCATTTCTTGAACAAATCATCATAAAAATCTTGAAAAACTCTTTTTAAACCATATGAAAAACACTTCTAGATACCAAAATACCCTTTCCTTTTGAAAAAACATGTTCAAAAAATAAATCACCGAGAAAAAGGGAATGAGGATTTCTTATTTAAATAAAACATAAAGGATTATAAGGAAATATAAACATAAAATAAAGGTTATAGCGGTGATAAAATTCATTATCATCGTATACATTAAATTAAATCATTCCTTTAATAACTTTATTAGACCGTATAAAAAAATGGGTTCCATGATAATCTCTTGAAACAATAATAATCCATAAAAGGAAAGAATGAGGATGGTATTATTAAAAATATCATTAATTTAGTATAAATAACATAAAGGTTTTTTAATGTTTATGAATGTAAATACCATCAAAATATCATTAAAAATATTTTTGAAAAAAATACCCTTTTCACTTTGAAAATCGCTTTTAAAAACTAAAAATTAATAAAATATTATTAAAATCATTTTATTTGAAAATAAAATTGGAAATTTATAAATTAATCTTCAAATAAAATAATTTTCATGATTATGGTAAAATCTATTCATTTTTTAAACATTAAAAATAAACATTCTTTTCAAACATTTTTTAAAGGGAATCTAAAGTGACCCATTTAGAAAACATTAAGAAAGTTCCTTTTTAAAACATTTTAAAAGAAGGTCAAAGACCATGTGAAATAGATTTGGGAAATAATTTATGTTTATAAATGAACATTTTTTAAAACCTTTTATAAAACATGGATATGTAAAAAATATATTTCTAATCTAAAAGAAGATATAATATCCATATCACTAACTAACAACTTTATTGATATTTCTTTAATCAATAAGAGAGGAAATAGAAATTAAAAATTTAAACCAAATTCATAAATAGAGGATAATAAAAGATATATGGTACATGAAAATAATATCATATGATTCCCCCAAGGAACCTTGAACAGAAATAATCCCTAAAAGAAAGGAGATTGTAGCATAAATCCTTTACCACTTTGGTAACTTTTGAATTGTAATCCCTATGAAAGAATAACATCAAATAAAATTTTAAATATCATTAAAATAAGAATATTCATAATATATTATGTCAAATTGGAAGTATATATACCTCATAAAATAAGATAGGCGCATATCATAAACATATGTTCCAAGGAAAGGGAATTTGAGACGAATAACCCATACAAACATCATATCATTGAATTAAGAGTTAATCAATGGAGAGATTATGTTTGAAAAATGTAAATAAAAAAATATTAGTGTAAATAAAACATAAATAAAAAATACATTTCACACATAATCTTTTCATAATATAATAAATGAGGAAGTGATATAACACAATGAAATGAAATTGAGTTAAGAAACCCTTACTACTTAGTAACTTTCAAGTAAAATTCCATAGGATTAAATAATTTGAATTTAAACTCAAAATAACATTAATTATGAATTATTTATGATATAATATGTAAAATTTTCAGTATATACACCATATAATATAAATTAACTGCATAATAATAAAATATGACTCAGTGAAAGGAAATTGAAACGAAATCTCTTACCTCGAGTCCAGACTTTCCATGTATGCCCTTAAAATCATACATAATAAACTCATATAAATTATTTTATTTCTTAATAAAAAATTTTATGTTTAAAATATTATCCTTAAACCATTTATTTCATTTATTTTAATGACATTTAATTACTTAACCAGTTAAGGCCACGCCAGGTATTTTCAGGATGTTTGGTTCAAAATTTCAAAACAGCTTTGGTGTCTTAACTCTTGTAAAAGGGGTCATTATTCCATCATATCCATAATAATAATAATGAAATAATTATAATTTTTATAAATAAATTATACTTTTAAAACCAATCATGAAATATGGTTATGAAAAATGAAATATATTATAATCATGGAGATAGTAGGTCGTACGTACACATGTGTAACATTTCCATTTTTCAATGATCATTATGGAAAGAAGGTAAGTATTATTTTATCTTAAATTAATTATTATTATATCATAAATTCCTTATTATTTTTTAAAATATACTTATATGTATCATCTATGTGATGTGGTGATGAAAAAAGAATCACATCGCTTCGTGGAGGTGGTAGTTCACACATACGCAGGAATAACGTTATCATTTTTCAGTGAATGAAAAGGTAATAAATTTGATGATATATTATAATTTAATAATGATAAATATTTCATTAATATTATATGTATGCATTAAATATGTCATTAAAATCATTCATGAGATAAAGTGATGGAAAATGAATTACATCGGTTTACAAGACGGTAGTCCGTCGTACACACGAATAATGAATTCCTTTCTCATTTGATAGAGGTTGGAGATGTATATAGGTTATATAATTAACATAATAAAATACTAGTATATTTTGGATGATAATGTTATTATGTCAACATGTTTGGATAATATTTGAAGTAGGTGTAAGAATAATTAAAATAAAAATGCTTAGTTAAGAAGTATACATCTTCTTCAGACAAATACTTAATATTTACACCAAAATACTTCCTATGCTGGTTTTATGATCAAAAAAAGGGCTCTGGGATATTAGTATAGATTTAAGTAAGTGATTTGGGTAGTTTTTGGCCAAAAAAGGTTTTTTACGTGTAAAGAAATGAGAATAAGTGGTTCCCTTTTATAAGAGAGGGGAGGGGTACTATTGGAATTTCTTAAAATATTAAATTGATATAAATTAATTTCGAAATAAAAATGGACCAAAATTGATAATATTAAAGTATAAAATGATTATTAGTCTAAATAATCTCATAAAATAAAATTTTTACAAGTTTGGATCACATTTTAACCCTTATCTTTTTATTTTAACCCTTTGTTAACCCCTTTGACAATTACGGTGATATAATTTTTTTTTATAAACAATGATGACTTGGTCAAAAATTCCAAAGAAAAATTATATAATAAATAAAACAAGTTACAAAAATCTAAAAGAGTGAATTTTATTACAATCTTTTTCATGAAAAGGTATTTGATTCGTAGGAAGGTTATCCAACCACATGATGTCATTGTTGACTCCTTTGTTAGCAAGACCATCCTCCACTGAGTTCGCCTCACGATAAGCATGAGTGACTATATGATTGATCCTAGAAAGGTATTGAAGTAATTCCATCCATATAGTTGTGAGAGACCAATCAAGATTCACCGCACCATTCTAGAGGGCTTTCACAATGGTGGTGGAGTCATTTTCTAGCCATATATTGTTCCATATTTTTTTCTTGACATGATTAACCGCAATAATGACACAATACATCTCAGCTTCCAGTGAGGAGGAAATACCACATGTACTATAGAATCATCCAATAATTTGTCCATTTTTATATTTTTATAGCACTCCACAACCTAAGGGACCTGGGTTTCCTTTTGAGGCATCGTCCACATTTATTTTGATCCATCTGGGGAGAGGAATTTTCCAAAAAAACATCAAACATAACCCTAGGCTGGTTGTACCTTCCATATATTCCCAATAAATGAAGAACAGTAAAGTATTTGATGGAGTTATGATGGGGACCAGTTTGAATCATGTCAGCCTCTTTGATAGTAGTGAAAATCCACACTTAAGCTGCATGAAAACTGAAAAAAAAAATTATTATGGTGAATAATAGAATTTATTTCATATCATATAACATGTAGAAGTTAAGTAATAGCCTCCATGAAAAGGTTCATGGTCTATTGATAAGTGTTTTCAGTAGTGAATCTTTGGAGTTGCGGCTGTATGGAATCCAAATATGGCCATCTAATATCAAAAATGTCATATATGTACTTCCATAAAGCAAATAAAGTAGCACAAGATAGAAACAAATGGTCAACATCTTCTTTGTGTTGGTTTCATAGATGAAATTTGGAGCAAAGTTTAATAACAAATAATTGTAGATAGTTTTCAGTGGGTATTCGATTGAGGGATATTCTACATAAAAGAGTGAATCTGGAGGGTCTAACCTAAGGATTTTCAAAGTTTTTTAACCAATAAAAATCATGATTTTCACTAGTGAAAATATGATTATAGAAAAGTTTAGAGTCCAAAATTCCATTTTTTGTAGGTTCACAAACTAAAAAATAATCTAAGTTAACAAAAGGATAATTTTTTATTATAGTGTTAATATCATTGGGTAAATCCAAATCCGGAGAGTTCAATAGATCATTTATAGAAATACTATTATCAGTAGGTAAGTGCATGGGGTCAACCATAGAGATAATAGGGGATCCATTCTAGTTATCTAACCATAAAAACAAAGAAGATTATCTATTAACCATCTGCCTATAGCGAGACATAATTTTAATGAAAGAGTTTTTGATGGATGGCTTGATATATTAGTCCATATAAATCAAATTTCCTTTATTTATTTTGTTAAGAAACCTACCTATAAGGAAATTGAAATCCATAGAGTTTTTATTTAAAAGGTTACAAGTATGACTAGCCAAAAGGGAATCATTTAATAAATTAAGTTTCTTAATACCAATCCCACTATTAGAAAGAGGATTACAACAATTAATCCATGGAATAGTGACTATATTTATTTCTAGAGTAGAAAGAGGCTTACAATAATTAATCCATGGAATAGTGACTATATTTATTTCTAGAGTTCTTCCATCCAAACAAAGTTTTTGATACAGACATTAAGTTTTTTAAGAAGACCAATGGGCCATTTATAAACCATCAGAGAATAAACCATTTTATAAACAGTGGTGAATTTGACATGACAAATTCATCCAGCCATAGATAAATATTTTTCTTTCCAAGAGGAGAGTTGATTTTTTATTTGGTCTACTATTTTTAAAAATTAGTTACTTTTAGGTTTCCCCCAAAAGATAGGGACCCCAAGATATTTGGAAGGGAAGGATCCCTCTTTAATACCTAGATCATTTATGGTGTTGATTTTTCTAACTATTGGAAATATTTTTCCAGAGAAGATGAAAGATTTATTCTAGTTTATGGATTAACCAGAAACATCTTCATAGTGTGAGAGGGAATATTTAAGATTTTTAATATTTATTTTGTCTCCTTATAAGAATAAGATTATAGAATCTGCATATAGGATATGAGAAGAAACAGTCATATTTCTAGAGGCAATAATGGGATTTATTTTACCTTGATTTACCAAATTAGTGGGGAGTCTACTTAAGTAATCCTCTACAATAGAAAAAAAGATTTTAGAGATGGGGTCACCCTGTTTGACACCTTTAGTCCAATTGAAGTAACCCTTCTGTGAACCATTAACAATAACTGAAATATGAGCAAAGCAAAAGAGGGTTTTGATTTTGTTAAAAAAAATGTCATTGAAGCCAAAATTGCTGAGAACCTTATATATAAAACTCCAATTCATATTGTCAAAAGATTTTATAATGTCAATTTTAATATAAATTCTTCCTCCCTTATTAGATTTATTTAAAATATTTGTGCATTCAGAGTCTATGAAAATGTAATCTTGGATGGTTCCACCTTTAAGGAAACTAAATTGGTTCTAAGAGATGGTTTTTTTAGTAATAGGAGAAAGTCTATTTTCTTAGAGTTTAGAGATTATTTTGTAGAGATTTTTAGTAAGAGAAATGGTTCTGAAGAGGTAGATTTCAGAGTCATTTTTCACTTTGTGAATTAGAGAGAGGAATTGGTCATTAAGACCATGGGGAAGGATTTCATTGGAAAATAATGATTCAACCAAATTAAAGACATAAATTTGAATGATATCCTAATAATTATGAAAAAAGGATTTAGTAAATCCATCATGTAATGACCCAAACTTTTTTAATAATTTGTTTTTCCTGAAAATTTTTGTTATATTATTTTGAACTCAATAAAATTGTATCTCATTAATAATTAAGTGAGTATAAATTGAAATGTGACTGTCAGATTTTGACTGTTATATAATTGTTGTTCAATTATGAACATTGGTCAATATGGATGTTGGGAACTATACTCTTGATAATAATTTTAAAAATATCATTAGAGTTTATAAGTAAAATTTTGACAAAGGAAAATAGATATATAGAGAAGATTCAATGGCCTCAACCAGTAGAGTCATGCTATTTGAAGCCCATTTTTCAGAAATTGGGAGGAAGGTAGCATCACTGGGCTTCGCTCTTGACCAATCCCAAGCCAAGCTTCAACATGTTAAAGTTGAACAAAATTTCCTACGGAATAAGTTCAAGTTAGTAGAAATTACCACTCGGGTGATGTTATCCGAGCTGCCCCAAGAATATATCATCATTGCACGCCTTACTCTTAGATCATATGTGGTTTCTATAATGTGTTATGTTTCAACACCTTAGTTACTTATAGTGTAATGAAATTTTATAAATAAAATTTATGTTCCATCAATTCCGTTTTAAGAATAGTTTTTCTTAATAAATTTGAGTTGGAATTTGATAAATTGATTTTTGGAAAAAAAATTGTACTTTTTAGAAAAGATATAAATATTATAATAAAATAAGATATTATGAAAAAAAATTATTTTAATGAAATAGTATGGTTAAAAAACCCTTATTTAAATATAAATGATAAAATAATTTTATTTTTTCAAGTGTTGGAAATTTCACTATGTAATTTTACTATGCATTTTCTATCCGCTATTATTTTTAATAAATAAGTATTTTTATATTTAAAAGTTAAAATTATCATATTTAGATAATTATTATGATAAAATAAATATAATTTTTTAAATCATTACATATAAATTAGTTTAAAGTGAATTTATGATAATTTTCTAAAATACTTTATTTTTTTGTGAATGGTAAAAATAAAGTTTGAGTTTTTTGGTATTTTTAATGAAATAATAATGATGTAATAAGTAATATAAAATATTGGTTGACTCTTTTGGATTAAAATATAATAATAGTTTTCCCAAGTGTCTAGTTCCATGGTAAAACTTCATGAGCAAGCCCATGGTTTTGCATTTACCACTACCAACGTGTCCAAGGAAATTAATAAACAAATCCTATTATTTTGTTATAAATACCCACCCATTTATATATTAGAATTAATTACCAATTTATACTCCACTAATATCTTATATTTTTACCTCCCAAGGTGTCCTCAATACCCTAAGGTCCCAATCTTCTAGTTTTAGGAGTTACTCTTCAAGGTAAGGGAAATCTCAACTTCTCTTTTCCTTTTAAGTTCCCTTTTTATGTCGTATGTCTTTCAAATTTAAAAACCATGTTCTTATATCCATTTTATTATATCCCTTAATATATTAAGATTATTTTATGAATGGTATACCCATGTCCCCACCCTTTTTAATGCTTTCTAAAACCATGTTTTATACTCGTCATGTTGCCGACTTTTCATCTCAAAATTTCTCTCTTTTTCTCAAGAAATTATCTTATTTTATTTTGGGAATAACCAAACCTCTTTATTTTTTAGCGGTATTTACCTAGATGTAAAATTGGTCTATTTTATTCTGATATTAATAATCATGAAACCTGCCTTCCTTTTTCATGGGTTAATAATGACATAAAGATCTTATCTTTAAGCACTTTTCTTTAAAAAACCATGATTTTGATATGAAACTCATTTATTTTATTCTCAATGGGCTATTTATGAAATGTTTTATTATGATATATGTGGATAAAATTAATTAATACATATTAATGGTGTTCCCTAATATCACTTCAATACATTGGGTAAAGAATTTAATCTCTAGAGATGACATGTTTTACAATACCTTGGTGAATAACCTTGGTAATTTTTATGACACCTCAGTGACAAAACTTGGTGATATGCTTATAAATGTCTAAAATAAATGTTGTAACCACATTTATAAGTTATTATTCATGTTATTATTGTTATTATATTCCTATTTCTCGTGAATTTATGATATTCTTCAAGTTATTATTGATATTTCTCAAGATCGCAAGTAAACGGTTTTCCTTGCTTTCCCTTACCGGGTCTTATGCTCACCATTTCTTTTAATGTATGTTCTCAGGTTATGAGATATAGTAAATGTACTTAATATGAACCTATGATGAATCTTTTTAATTGTATTAGAATAATTTTTTATATTTTCATGTATTATGTACCTTGTTTCCAAGAAAATAAACTTTAAAAGATCCCCTGTTTTGTACAATTTAAATTAAAAGTTATGTATTAAAAAGGAATAATTTCATACAGTAGGACTAGGAGAACTATCAATATTGAGGCTAAAGACAACATATTTAATCTCATGTTTAAGGGGAACACTGGTCAGTAAGGTGTTGTCATTATTGTTAACCATGATAGAAATTACATCTGACAATAAGTCTTTGTTTAGGTCAGGACCATTAAAAATATTACTAAAGTAACAGAAAATATGGTTATCTAGAACTTCCTTGTTATCAATTATATTATCTCCATACTTTATAAAGTTAAGGGTCCTACAAATTTTCATATTTATTTGCATAGCATTGTAGAATTTTTTTGGTCATATCACCATCTTTAAGCCATTTTATTTTGAAGATCTATTTTTGAAGATTATCTTTTATAGAAATAAGAGAGTTAAGTTTAGTACAGAGATCAATTTATTGTTGAGGATCAATAGTAAAATCGGAATTAGTAAAGTAAACCTGAATTTTATTGATATTGGATTCCAAATAAGTGATGTCATTATCAATTTTTTTGGTTTTTTCTTTGCACCAACCATTAATTTTTTTGTTCTAAAAATTTTAATTTCATGATATAGGTGAAAGAATCATTGCCAAAATTCATAAAATTCCAAGTATCTTTAACAATATTACTACATTAAATAATCGAGGTCTAGGCATTATTAAATCTAAAATGAAGAATAGGTTTGGAAATTATGGTACATAAACTAACTAAAATTGGATGATGGTCTAAATTTAATCTAGCAAGGGTAATGCTTGAGATAGTATCCCATTTGTCAAGGGATTAATCGTTAGCACATGAGCCTCATCCCAGTTGGTGAGGAATCCTTAAGTTCATCCAAGAGACCCGGGATCAAATCCAGGCAGAGGCTAATTTTTAGTATTGTACCAGTACTGTAGCAGGAACTGTACAGAACTGTAGCAGGTACTGTAGCGGGAACTGTAGCAGGAACTGTAGCAGGCACTGTTTGGCACTATAACAACCGGGAATATTCCCCTGTTTGGGCCTTTGGGCCACCGATTTGGTCCCCAAGTCTTTAAGGCCTTCGGGCCACCCAGGCCTTTGGGTCAGTAAGGCCTTCGGGCCACCTCAAGGCCTTCGGAACACCTTAAGTGTAGATAAAAACCAGAAAACCTACAAGGAACAAGCTTCAGAATGAGGAGGAGCAAGGAGCTTTCACCATAGCAGAAGCTAAACGGATTGCAAGAATGAGAGGGTATGGAACCTGCCATCGGGACAAGCTTGTTCATGCATGGGAAAGCCTAGCCAAACAACCATGCGAAGGTGGAGAGCTAATTTCACGATGAAGATATTGGGGAGGATCAGTTCTAAGTAGTTAGTCTGGGTTGTATGTAATGTTTGAAGTCTGCAGGCAATGAATTCCTCTAAGGCCTACGGGCCATGTAATACTTACGCCTACGGGCCTTATAAGGGTTCCACCTCACCCCTTGAAAGGTGTATTATCAAAATTAATAAAAAATGAAGGCCTTAGGGACATTGGAGGAAGGGATTAATCATTAGTAAAATCCCTTTCAAGCTTACTAGTTAATACCCTATTGTAATGCCTTTTATACCAAGTATATTTGGACCCAAATAGGGTTATCATAGTTAAATTATTGTCTTAAATTTAATATTTAAAGTCCCTAGAAGAGATTGTGGAGTTACCTAGACCAATTTTTTACTTGGCCTAAGGATAGCATTAAAATATCTAGTGATGATCCAAGGATCATGAATTTTGTTATTAAAAAAAACAATTTCTTCCAAATACTTCTCATATCTTGATACTATTTTCAGTATAAATAAAATTGAAAAACATATGTGAATTTTGAAAGTTTGTTTCACGAGTGAAGGTTTGATCATCAATGTTATGAGGGGTTAGAGAGATGGGAGACCATATCTCTCTAGAATCCTTTGAAGAACTAGGGCTCACGATCTGAATCTTCTCCCTTAATCGCAATGGTCACCTTCTTCCTCGTTCCTAGGAGATTCGAATCCCACCATTTCCTAGAGAAGTGGACCTGTAATAGCCAAGATCTTGGAAATATGAAAAATGAGGCATACCCTCTAGAAGATATTGTGTCTCTCGCATCGAATGGAAGAACAAGAGGGATCTACTTCCTCGAAGCTCTGAAAGGTACAGATCTATCCAAAACTACTCTTTCGAAGCTGCCATCATGAAAGAAATTGGATGATGGTCATTTCTTAGTTGAGGTCGATCCTAAGGCCCTTCAACATCATATGAAACTATGTATATTTTCTTTTATAGGAAACACCTCATATCTTAAGGGTGATAAACCTTGGCGTTATTCTGATCATAAACTGCAAATCAATCACTGATAGGGCTTCGCCGATTGGAAACTAATTCTAATTGGATGTGGTTATTTCCATATATTACTGAAATAGAAGGATGAACTAAATCAGGTCTAGAAATTAGGAAACATGAATCTTAAACCTAGCCTCCTGATAATCTCAGAATGGGACCGAGCCTTTAATCTTCACACTCACAAGAACACAATGAAAAATGTTTGGATTTTGTTGCATGGCCTTAACTAGTTTTTTTTTTTTTTGCATCCTAAAATCATGAATGACATAGTCACATGTGTAGGTACCCCTCTTAAGATAGATCAACACACCCTTAATGTAGAATTGGGATTTTTTGCTAGGCTCGTGGTGGAAATCAACCTAGACTCTAAACTTCCAACTGTGGTTAATTTTAATGCAAATTATTACAAAATAGAAGTCCAAATTGAATATGAATGAAAACCACCCTTCTATGAATATTGAAAAATAGTTTGTCATTCAATTATTAATTGTATAGTGGTTAAAATACAAGATTTCAATCCAAAAGAAAATGAATGGACTGAGATTAAAAACAAAAGAGTCAAGGTTGTTGTTATTGACAAACCTAACCCCCTTAAGAAGAGGAATGAAATCGAGGTAAATAAATTAGTCCACTCAAACCATATAGGTGAAAAATCAGGTCATTAATGGGCCAAGATAGTTTAAATTGAATATAATGATAGAGTTGAGTAAGATATTTTAAATGAAATTGAAAAACTAGTTGTGAAGGTTTTTGTTCAATATAAACAATCAAATGAGGAGTAGGAATTTTATGGTGTTATGAATATTGAACAGGTTCTTTCTTCTAGTTCTTTTAATGTTTCTGGCTTGATTAGATCATAGAAGATACAGATCGTTGACTTTACTACTGGTTCTTTCTCCCACTATTATGAATGAAATAAAGGTAAAAAAAGGGTGAAATCCTTGATCAAACTTCTTTCCCTGCCTCTAGTTTGAATTTTTTCTCTCAACAGGTATCCTCTACTGCACCTTGCACTTTCAACAATGTCACCTATCACTAAATTGAGTCTGTTGAAGGGGGGATCACACTCAATGCTTCTTCGTACTTGGATAGGGAGGTTCATCTACCACAACCTTCAATTTTTAATGATATTATAGAAAAAATAGCAGGCAATTATAGACAGACCTACTCCCCCTCGGTTAGTATAGGTATGGATACCAATGCAGTTAACACTTCCCTTTCTCCCAACTTGAAAATTGAACAGGTCATGACTATCGAGGGTGCAGGACTAGACTGTTCACAATAGGTACAACCTGAAAAAAAATAGGTACACATATTATTCTTGATGATAAATTTCATGCTGAAAAAGGTAATTTTTCTTGTGATGTCAATGCTTCATCATTGAATACTGTTAATGTTAATGATTCCTCCAATAAGTATAACGGTGATAGTATTATTAATAATATTGTAATCACATTTGACGATCATGATATGAAAAATACCTCTATCCCTTATCCTTCATCTAAATGAAACATGCACAAAAACTTGAGCCCAAATATGTCTAAGAAGCCCCATAGATCAACTAGACAAAAGGGATCATATGGTAAGAAAAAGGGGAGTGCTAACTCTAAATGCTGGTTTAAATTAAGATCTTATTCTGGAATTGTTATGGTATTTCTAACCCTAACACCTTTAATGTTTTAAAAATAATGTTTAATATTCAAAGCCCTTTTATTTTTTCCATTTCCGAACCTAAGATCAACTTTTCAATAAAACTACTACAATTCCATCGTTTTGGTTACTCTTTCATAGGTAAAAACCATAATAATTCCAATACTAAAACCCTCTGGATCTTTTCTCTTTCTTATTTTCACAATATAAACATCTTCCACGTCTCTATTCAAATTTTCACCTATGATTTATCGATTGACAATACAGATCTCTTTTGTTCCTTTTTTTATGCTAAAAAAATGTATCAAGATAGGCGACCTCTTTAGTCTGATATCTATAATCTATGTTCTAACATACATCATCCCTCGTTTCGTCATTAGAGACTTTAATTCTATCTTGTATACTTGTAAGAAACTGGATCCATCACACTCAAATATATCTATGAGAGAATTTAAGGCTGCTATTGAAAACAACAACCTTATCTAAATCACTCTCACTGGTTCCAAATATACTTGGTATAGAAGACAATATCATAGATTTGTCACGAGTAAATTGGATAGATCTCTCATTGATGATAAAGCTTGTAACATCCCGGTTTCAGAAGCCACCCAGAGGTGCCCCATACCCGGTTGGTCACATGGCCTCAAGTGAATTTCCCCAAACGCCAGAGGCTACCGACTAGCAGTGAGGGCCTTGGGTGTGATAGTGAGGAAATTATGACCTCATTGGCAGAGTACACAGTGGAAGTAAACAAATACATACAATAGTGGAAGAAGGAAATATCCAACAACAGTAAATAGTGGAAGACTGAAATAATGAAACTGGAGCACATATATATAAATGATGCATGATACATATGTCTATGAAAACATCCAAACAAGTCACAATGCTGGAATACAATAGTACTAAACCAAAGTACAAAATAAAGGAGAAACAACTTCTCAGCATCGCTAGCATAGCTTGGTCCCATGCTCTATAGCTCCATAGCATGACAAGTACCTGAAGTATAAGGGTGATTACCCTTGTCTAGATATGCAACAATATAATCTGTTTGGGCCCAAAAGCACGGCCCAAATAGGGTGTGAGACTAATCCTAGTAGGCAACCACCATGAGATTTGTGCCTAATAGTCAAGGAGTATATGGCAGGCAAAAGTATAAAAAGAAGTAAAAAGGAAGGTACTCAACAACAAACAATCCACAGTTTAGTATCAAGCAATAACTAACAAGCAAGTAAACAAACAGGTAACTCTCTGGGAAGCACTCTCAATCTAACCCCTCTGGTCCTACCTAACAAGTACAAGTAACCCTCTAGGTAGTACACTCAGTCTAGCCCCTCTGGTTCAGCTAAAGCATAGACTCTCTAAGGAATCACTCACCGTCAATTCCCCCTATAGTCTTGTATCGTAACTAAAGGCGATCTAGGGAAGCACTTACGTCACATTCCCTATGTGGCCCACGTTGAGGAACTATAGACACTCTGAGGAAGCACTCAACGTTAATTCCCCCTGTGGTCTCGCATCGTAAACTATAAAGACACTCTAGATAAGCCCTCAACATCCATTCTTCCTATGGTCTATACATCAGGTTCTAACTTCCCCGTGTAATTCAAGCAAGTGTAGCAGCATGTATCGGCCAAGGTAAACCTCAAGAACTACTTGGATATCATTCTACAGCACAACAGTATAACAGAACTACAGTCACACCATCCTATAATACTAGGCATGGGAAAGTAAACAACAGTCTAATAGGAAATCAAGACCAAAAGGTCCAAACAGGAAAAACATGAATGGGAAATACATCCAAAGCACAACAATTCACCCTATTCACAAACAATAAACATCTACTCAGGCATACCAGCATAGCAGAGAAACAATAGGGCTAAAACAGTAAATGTGCAATACCCCGTTCATGGGTATTGGGAAAATTTGCACATGAAACTCAAATACTTTCAAAGTAAAGTCACAAACCACCTACCTCGAGGTTAGGAGATCTCTATAAGTGAACCTCGAAGCTTGAATCTCCTTAGAACATCGAATATCTACAAAAACGTCTAAAATTTTCAACCCATGATAACTTAGAAAATAAGAGGAATCATAAAACGAGGCTCCAGAAGAAGATAAAACTCACTGATTTGATTCCAACATAACCGACAGTGTTCGATTAAGAGGATGGACAGAGAATCGGGGGATCGTCAAAGATTCGCAGTCGTACCCTCGCTCTCAGATGAACCAGACCTAGAAGAAGTCGGTTATATCCGTCAGACGCGACCCCGGTGCGTTTAATGAAAAAAAATTACACGGCATGTACTTTCCTTTTCCATACTCTGCTTTAAGAGGCCTTCGGGTCACCCCACATGGCCATGTGCAAGGCTGCTACATGGACAGCACACGGCTACCCGTGGTAACCGAGTACATGGCGTGTAGTCATAAAGTACACGGCGTGTACTTTAAAAAATTTTAGAAACTCCTCTTTTCTCAAAAACTCCAGAAAAAAAGAAAAACATACCTAAAAAGAAGATTCGGGTTCTTACAAACTTCCCCCCTTAAATAAATTCATCCCCTAATTTCCCAAGCAAGGCAGCGTAGAAGAAGAAACCCCGAACAATTCTGGCCACTAGGCTCGTACATCGACCTCCCTCTCCCAAGTCTCGTCCTGTACCCACCCGTGCTTCCATAGCACTCGTACCAGAGGAACAGACCGGCCATGGAGAACCTTTGTACTATGATCTATGATCCTTATAGGATGCTCCTCAAAGGATGAATTCACTTATAACTCAACCTCCTCAGGTTGGAAGATGTGAGATGAGTCTGAGAAGTAATTTCGAAGCTGAGAAACGTGGAAGACGTCGTGCATAGCTCGGTACCTCTGAGGTAACTGAAACCAATAGGCAATCGGCCCAACTCTCTCCAACACCTCAAACGGTCTGACGTACCTCGGCGAAAGCTTACCCTGTCTCCTGATCCTCTTGTGTCCCAGCCTCGGTGTGACACGCAGGAAAACCTGATCCCCGACCTCGAACTCTAGAGGTCGTCTCCACTGATCATCATAATACTTCTGATGAGACTGTGCAGTATCCATCCTCTTTCGAATCAGCTCTATCTGCTACGTGGTCTCCTAAACAAGATGAAGTCCCAGCAAATATACCTCTCCTGCCTCCAGCCAACATAAGGGTGATCGGCATGGCCTACCATACAAAGCCTCATAAGGTGTCATCTGAATAGTTTCTTGAAAACTATTGTTGTAGGAAAACTCCACAAGAGGTATGTGCTTCCTCAGAGAGTTTATGCTTTAGCTGAACCGGAGGGGCTAGAATGAGTGTACTTCTCATAGGGTTGCTTGTGAGGTTTCGATCCTCTGACCTGTGGGTTCCGGAAGCCACCCATAGGCGCCCCGTACCCAGTTGGTCACATGGCCTCAAGCGCATTTCCCCAAACTCTAGAGGCTGCCGACTAGTAGCGAGGGCCTTAGGTGTGATAGTGGGGAAACTATTCCCTCATTGGAAGAGTACACAGTGGAAGTAAACAAATATATACAATAGCGGAAGTAGGAAATATCCAACAATAGTAAACAGTGGAAGACTAAAATAATGAAACAACTATAGCACATATATATAAATGATGCATGATACATATGTCTAGGAAAAAATCCAAACAAGTCGCAATGATGGAATACAATAGTATTAAAACAAAGTGAAAAATAAAGGAGAAACAGTTCCTCAGCATCGCAAGCATAGCTTGGTCCCATGCTCTCCAGTTCCACAACATGTCAAGTACCTGAAGTAGAATGGCACTTACCCTTATCTAGACCTACAACAATATAATCTGTTTGGGCCCAAAAGCATGGCCCAAACAGGGTGTGAGACTAATCTCAGTAGGTAACCACCACGAGATCTGTTCCTAACATTCAAGGAGTATATGGCAGGAAAAAGTACAGAAAGCAGTAAAATGGAAGGTACTCAACAGTAAAAAATCCACAGTTCATTATCAAGCAATAACTAACAAGCAAGTAAACAAATAGGTAACCCTATGGTAAGCACTCTCATTCTAACCCCTCTGGTCCTACTTAACAAGTACAAGTAACCCTCTGGGCAGTACACTCAGTCTATCCCCTCTGGTTAAGCTAAAACATAGACTCTATGAGGAAGCACTCACCGTTAATTCCCCCTATAGCCTCGTCTCGTAACTAAAGGCACTCTGGGGAAGCACTTATATCACATTTCCTATGTGTCCCGTGTCGAAGAACTACAGACACTCTGAGGAAGCACTCAACGTCAATTCTCCATGTGGTCTCACATCGTAAACTATAAAGACACTCTAGAGAATCCCTCAACATCCATTCTCCCTATGGTCTATACACCAGGTTCTCACAGCTTCGTGTAATTCAAGCAAGTGTAGCAGCATTTATCGGCCAAGGTAAACCCCAAGAACTACTTGGCTAGAATTCTACAGCACAACAGCATAACAGAACTACAGTCACACCATCCTACAATACTAGGCATGGAAAAGTAAACAGCAGCCTAACAGGAAATCAAGACCAAAAGGTCCAAACAGGAAAAATATGCATGGGAAATACATCCAAAGCAAAACAATTCACCCTATTCACAAACAATAAACATCTACTCAGGCATACCAGCATAGCAGAGAAACAATAGGTCTAAAACGGTAAACGCGCAATACCCCGTTCATGGGTATTGGGAAAATTTGCACATGAAACTCAAAGACTTTCAACGGAAAGGCACAAACCACCTACCTCGGGGTTAGGAGATTACTGTAAGTGAACCTCAAATCTTGAATCTCCTTAGAACGTCTAAGATCTACAAAAACATCTAAAACGTTCAACCCATGATAACTTGGAAAAGAATAGGAATCATGAAATGAGGCTCCAGAAGAAGAGAGAACTCACCGATGCGAATCAAACGCAACCGACGGTGTTTGATTCAGAGGATAGAAAGATACTTGGGGGATTGTTGAAGATATGTAGTCATACCCTCTCTCTCGGATGAACTAGACCTAGAATAATTCGGTTCTTTCCATCAGACGTGACCCCAGTGCGTTTAATGAAAAAAAAGCACACGGCGTGTACTTTTGAAGTACACAGCGTGTACTCGCCTTTTCCATACTCCGATTTAAGTGGCCTCTAGCTCACCCCACAGGTCATATGAAAGTCTACTACACGGCCAGCACATAGCTACCCGTGGTAACCGAGTATACGGCGTGTACTCATAAAGTACATGATGTGTACTTCAAAAATTTCCAAAAACTCCTCTTTTCTAAAAAACTCCAGAAAAAAAACATACCTGAAAAGAAGATACGGGTTATTAAAAAGATTTAGACAATTATGACAACATTTCTAGCACTACTCTCTCTAAAATTCAGTCTTAACACCATCCTATTATGGTTAATATCTCTCGCAAAACTATGAAACTCCCTCTCCCCTTCAGATTCAACAAATCCTGGTCCTTGGACTTGGAATGTTGTAATCTTATTAAAAGATTTTGGTCCTCTTTGACACAATCCAATGACACTTTTTCTTGTACTTTCAAACTCAAACTTCTCAAAAAAGCTTAAAAGTTGGTGTAGTGTGAAATCTAAACAAATTGAATATGGCATGTTGATTCTTGAGAATGACCTCCACCAACTCCAAAATAACAACACCAACTCGGACTTTACTTCTGATTAGACCCATGAGATTAACATCTCGGTGAAACTCTCAACTCTCTCCTTTCCTTTAAGGACAACATGCATAAACACAACATCAAAATCAAATGTCTATCTAATGGTGATAGAAATATTAAATTTTATAATTCTCTTCAAAAATTTAGAAAATCCTACAGACCTTTAACCTATCTCAAAGATGGATACAATCTTATGGATAAGGATAAAGGCGTTGCTAATCATGTTGTTTCTTATTTTGAATCCTTATTTAATGGACCTTGAATCAATAGGGATATCCTTCATTAAATTATTCTAATAGTGTTCATTGAGGAAGGTAACACTTTTCTTTTAACCATTCCTCTTGATCATGAAATTAAAGACATTGTATTTTCCTTGAATCCTTGATAGTTCCCCAGGGCCTGATGGTTTCAATAATGGATTATTCCAAGAATAATGGGATGTCATTCAACATGATGTCTCCAAACTAGTGAGATATTTCTTTTATGGTGGTTTTCTACCACATGGGTTAAATGCGTAATTTCTCACTTTGATTCCAAAAATCAAAAATTCCTCTGAGATTCACATTTTTCGACTAATAGCCCTTATCAACACCCTTTATAAAATCATTACTAAACTGATTGCCAACAAAATTTCCAAGATCACTAAAAAAATTATCTCTTGGAGTTTCGTCAAGGGAACATCCATCCAGGACTGCATTTGTCTTGCCTCTGAAGCCACTAAAACCTTAAACAACACAAATAGAGGTGGTAATATAGCCATTAAACTTGAAATTAGAAAATCTTTTGATGCCATGGACTGGAACTTTATCTTTAAAGTGCTTCAAGGTTTTGGATTCAATAACTCCTTCATAACTAAAATCAGAACTTTGTTCCACTTAGCCTCTATTTCTATCTTAATAAATGGCTCTCCCATAGGCTATTTCAAATGCACTAAATGTTTCATACAGGGTGATCCCCTCTCTGCCTTTCTTTTTTCTATTACTGAGGATTATTTAAGTTGTATGGTCACTCACCTAGTAGAACAAAATAAACTTACACTCATACATACTTCAAGGAACGTTAACATCCCTACACATCTTTTATATGTGGACAACATTATTCTTTTCTTACAAGGGGACAAAAGAAACATCAAAACTATCAAAAATTCTCTTTCTCACTATTAAGAGGTCTCGGGTCAGGTCATCAGTTGGAAAAAATCCTCTGTTTTCTTTGGAAGAAACTTTCTAACAAATAGAAAAACCAATATTATCAATGATTTAGGTATTAAGGAAGTATCTTTTCTTTTCACTTATCTTAGAGTCCCCGTATTTTGGGGTATACCCAAATCAATCTATTTCAATAACATTGTTGATCAAATTGTTAATCAACTCTCCTCTTGGAAGGGGAAGACTCTCTCTATGGAAGGGAGAATATGCCTTGTGAAGTGGATTATTATCTCCAAAATGGTTTACTCTGTGATAGTTTATAAATGGCCTATTAGTATTTTAAAAAAAATGAATATTCAAATAAAAAATTTTGTTTGGTCTTGTACTAATTTGGACAGGAATCTTATGATTGTTCCTTATTCTACTTGTTGCAAACCTTTTAATAAAGGGGGATTGACATTAAAAAATTGAGCCTCTTTAATTAAGCACTTCAAGCCATACTTACTTGGAATCTGATTCACAATGATGCTCCTACTTTTTCCTTCATCAAAAATAGGTTCCTTGATAAACTGAAAAAAGGAAACATGAATTTTCTCAACTCCTCTATCTGGAATTCCATTAAAAAAACATATGACAACCTTATGACCAAATCTATATGGATTTTCTCCAAGGAATCCTATATGAAATTCTTGTTAGACAACTGGACTGGTTCCCCTCTATCTACTATGATCCCATATCAAACCCCTGAAAATATAAATATGACCATTTGAGATGTCATTAATTCATAGTTTAATAAACTCCCTGTGAATGTCATTCATGTGGTTGATAGTTATACTTTCTCAAACAAGGATTATTTTCTTATATGGGAGCCTTCTCATAATGGCATACTAGACTCAAATAATTTTTACACTCATTACTTCCATGATGATGGAAATGACCTTAGTTGTATCATGATTTTTTACAAGCCTTGGATAAAACCTTCATGGCTTACTCTTATTTGGCATGTATCCTGTAACAGGATCCCAACTGACGTGTGTTTATAATATTTTGGGATTCACACTTGTTCCAAATTTCTTCTTTATAATCAACATAGAGAGGATACTAATAAATTATTTCTTTCATGTGACACTTTCATTGCCCTTTGGAATTATATTTTTGACATATTTGATTGCATATGGATAATTATTGACTCTGTTAATACTCAGTTAAATCATTGTGTGGATATGTATAGCTCTCAACAAATCAAAAAAACCATGTTGTCATTGATGAGCTCTTTCATGTGATCTAGTATGATATAAATGCAATTTTTTACAACAACTTCTTACTCAACGTCAATACAGGTCGAACTTGGATTCCCATTGCTATTCATTAAGCTTCCTTGATTCAAAAGGGGAATTGCAACAACAAAGTGAAGGATTTCATGATACTGAGAAGACTACAGGTTGATGGAATTGTTCACCGACCACAGATCATGTTTTAAGTTTTTTGGTAGCCCCCACCTTTTGTATGGATCAAAGTTAATGTTGATGGCACTTCTAAAGGAAATCTAGGACCTGCGGGGTGTGGGGCCATCTTTCGGAATCATCTTGGTCAAATCCTCGGGTTAATTCTTGGAGTATGTGGTATCACCTCTTCTCTGGAAGATAAAATGATGAGTGTCATTCATGCTATCTCCTATTCCAAACACCAAGGTTGGAACAATATATAGATTGAGAGTGACTCGACTACCACTTTCCAAGCACTTTGGAATGGGGTGGTTCATCTGGACCGGTCGATCACTACTCGATGGATAGAGTGCCTCCGTTCACTCCAAGATATCAACCACTTTACCACTTATACCTATTGTGAAGTGAATGCTATTGTGGATGGGCTTGCAAATAAAGGTGTAAGTCAGGGCATTACATGGTTGGATGATCTCCCCGATAAATTACTCCCCCTTCATATAAAATATTGTAATCTAATCCCATATTTTAGGCTCATGTATTGTTGAGTTTTAATTTTAATAATACTTTGTTTATTTAAACAAATCAATACCTTCTTATAAAAAAACAATGTTATAAGCACAAACATTTTTTATAGAAGAGTGAGAAAAAATCCAAAGAGATTACATAAAATAATTATTAGTGGTAACACCAATAAAAGCATAACCAAAGTGATATAAACCAACAAATCTAAAAGAAAAATTAA
The DNA here is from genome assembly GCA_963277665.1 of Viscum album. Classification (NCBI taxonomy): domain Eukaryota; kingdom Viridiplantae; phylum Streptophyta; class Magnoliopsida; order Santalales; family Viscaceae; genus Viscum; species Viscum album. The sequence continues at coordinate 1,582,668,101 of OY728146.1, read as the reverse complement.
TTTTATGCTCTGAAATAGAAAAAAATGGTTTATGCATGAAAATAAATATTGTTAAAGAGGTGATGGTGTTAGTGTTTTAGTGACCTAACAGTTCCAATAAAGAATATTCATTTGAACCCTTATTTGGGGTTGGAACCCCCCTTCTTTTTTACCTCTGGAGTTCTTCTTCTTTTTGATTTCTTAGTTGTTTTGGCATTATTTTCACTAGAAGCAGAGGAGTCTTTATCCTTCTTGATCACAGAATAGTCAGGAGAATTAATGATGTCAGATTTACCTACCTTAGAATCCATGGGGGTCTTTTGTTATTCACCAGTGGAGCTGTTAGAAAACATATTTTTTAAGTATAAAATGACTTTTATAAAAATTGAATGCTTATTTTTGAAGCATTAATAAATAAATTTGTATTTATTAGAACCTTTATATATATTTTATAATACAGTTAATTCTATTCATACCCATCAATTCAACGACTAGGTTATAATAGTCATATTCAAATAATAATATTTTATGGTTTATTTAGGCTCAGTGTTGTGTGTAGTATACACTATCAAGCATAGTTTTATTTTAAAATATTGGTATATTATATTTATTCCATAGAAGTAGCATCTTTTCTTGGGTATGACATATTTTGAAACTTCTTCTAGGGTGTAAGATACTTCTTTCCTTCGTTTTATTCACCCTAAGGTAGACCTATAGTCTATATTCCTTAAATTTTCCTTCAAATTTTGTGGACACTTTCTGTTATTAGTACTTTCGTTGTGCTTGGTAGAAGTAAACCGGCACTTTTATTCACCCTAAACCCCTTATCCACAACTCTCTCAAAACTTTTATAACAAAATTTTCTTCTTTTGTGAAGGTTGTATATACATAGATAATTTTCCTTATTCATTCATTTTTCTCCCCCATAATATTAGCCTTCTTTGTTCTTCATATCGTGGCATATTGTGTCAACAATCAATATCCATATTTTTTAACTTTCCAAAACACCAATAGTAACTGATAAGGCTAGGTATATTTTATTATGTTGTACTTTGGCTGGTGGATACTTCTTCTAAATATTGTTTCTTTTATATAGTTACTTTGTTCTTCGGTAAATATCTAGGAAAACTTATTTTGTTATCTTTTCTTACTTCCACCTTTTTGAAAGAGGTGGGTTTCTCACATTTCGTTACCTACTTTCTTACAGAAATATAACCTATAATAATATTACGGGATTTGGTAGAAAGGATTCATTAGAATATAGGGTTACCTTTTTCTTCATCTTATCTAAATTTGATGCTTCTGATGCTTTCAAATTCTTCCTCCCATTGGATTTATTCTTTCCTAAAGTAATACTTTATTTAGAAACTTTATCAAATATTCTTATATCATATTTATGTGAATATTCAACTTGAGTATCTACCATGTTTCTCAATATCACCACTTACCCAAGGAACTTTAAATTTAAATTGTTCTTCTAGTTTTCAAGACTACTCAATTTATCTTTACATAAAACTTCAAAAAAAATTACTCATGCAACTTACTTATCTCTTTCAAGGAAAGATAAATTTTATTTACTCGGTTTTACTTGAAATCTAGTTGAGTATTCTTAACCTCAACAATTTATTTGTGAGTATATTCCATTACATGAATCATTTCCTTGAATTTTTTTAACATGTCTTCTTATCACATACTCCTCAGCAAACCTTCTTTTGTAAGGGTGAACTTTTCTTCATAGGATGTTTATGATTCATCCTGAAGTTCATTGAGTTTAGTGAAGGTGTCACACGTGTGTTACTTATAAATTTTTTCTTCAAAAAAATTCCCCCTTATTGTAGTTATCTTTCAAGATATTATATTATTTATATTTTATCTTCCAACTAAGAGTTCTTGACTTCAATAGTAGTTTATAATTCATGACATCTTTCCTTAACAACTTCCTTTATAATAGCATTCTCATAAAAACTTCCCTACAATGCTTCTTCTGCAAGGTTGAAATTTTCTTGAGAATGTGTTATCATTTCTTCCATGCCTTCAACAAGATTATTAGGAGATTTACATTCTTGAAACTTCTTCCCCAATGAATTCTCTAACTCATTGTGTTTCAACTTCAACTATGAGATGTCCTCATATTGTTCCTCAGTGTCACAAACCAAATCTCGTATCCATCAAAACTGGCACCAACCCAGCCTATGATAAGGCCCTAAGGTATTTATCTATCCCCATAGGTTGTAACACGTGCCTAAGTATCATAGATTTTGTTTTGGGAACGATTTACCTGAATATGGATATATAAAACATCAAAAACAATTGATAAACTGAATATGAAAATTCATGCCAAACAAGCGTTAAACAAAATCCAAAACTAAATACAAAAGTTTAAACATAGAATAAGGAGGTACAAAGACACATAAATGTAGCATCAAAACAGCCCCAAGTACTCCACATGATAAGGGGTCATCACCCACAAGTCGTCTCCATAACGTCGCACCATATAAGGGAACTAACAACCAAAACCGCCATCACCCAAGGCCATGCCTTTACCTGTGTCAAACATGATCAAGTATAATTTTACACAAGGGGTGTAAGTAGGGTGTGAGACTAATACCAATATGATACCACTAAGATATTCCATATAGTAAGCAATACAAGATAAAAATCATGCCAGTTTTGATAAGCAAGAAGTGGTGAAAATAATTTCTAAAGAATGAAACATTTAAATGTAAACTGTTTTCAAAGGGAATTTTCCATGAGTGAGAACATTTAAATAAAAAATTTAACCTACTGTATTTTCCATACAAACCCACCATATTCCAAATATAAATACATAAAAGTCAATGAACACCAATCTCGGGAACACCCCTAGGCACTAGTTAGTCTCGGGCCCCATGTACCTCGTACCGTGGTGTAAAGTAACCATATAAAAATTCATTCTCATGCACGAACCACTAGTAGGGAACATAAACATAACCTATTGGTCCCCAATAATCATAAATATAGTTTTTTTAGTGTTTTTTATCCATTTTTCTCAGTGAAACAGGGATAAAATCGCTCTTGATCACTAGCGTACTGGTACATATCTGCCCTCCTAGATACCCGGGTTTCCCCCTTTGTGATCAAACCATTTTTACATGTTACCAAAAGACATTAGCACATAAAAACATCAGTTATGGTCATAATAAAATCAAAACAGTATCTACACATGATTTTCACCACTTATGTCACTCAATAAAACCTTTAGAATTTCAATATAATAACTTCACAAAACTTAACAATGTTTTTCACACAAAATCCATTAAAACCCCACTTTGAACACTATGTGCATACCCATATTCACCAAAACAGAATTTTCAGCACTAAAACATTTTTTATAAATCCATTACAAGAGTTATAAAACAACCCCAATTGGCATAACATATAATAGACATGTAAAACACCCAATTTAACACAAAATTGGTACCTAAAAATCATTTTCTTAACAAACATCACCAAAACCAAATTTCGCAGAAAGGATAATGAAGGGGAAGTGTAATGAAAATGTAAATTAATAAAATATAACTCATCTATCAGTTCTTACACATGGAATCACCTACCACAAGTGTCAAAACCCTTGAATCTTTGTGCGAAAGTTCAACTGCACCACAAGGGACTTAGATCAAGCCTAAAACCACAATATTAGATCAAGAAATCCAATATAAAACCTTAGGTTCGAATACCCAATTTCTTTAAATTAGTAAATTCAAGAAGAAATGGAATAAACCCTAAGAAAATGGAACAAACCCTAAGAAAATGGGAGGAAGAAGGAAGAAGACCCACTTACTTGAGAAATCTTGAAGAAATCGCCCCAAATACACCAGTATCTAAATTTCAAAATAGAAAAAAATGAAATTGAGGTTTGAATAATGCTGATAAGGTCAAGTGAGAACTGAAATGGGGGTAAAAAGTAAAAATTGAAGGATTTATGAAGGAAACAGGTTACCTCTTCAAATCTGGATGATTTGAGAAATCCTAAGAAGTTCTTCCCAAATTCATGATGCATATGAGCTCCAAAGAGGGGATAAATAGAATGGTGGTGTGCCTAGGGTAAGTGGGATCAGGTGAGAGTTGTAATCACTAAAAAATCCTAAAAATTGAATAAGATATTAAATAAAAAAAAAATTTAAGTGGAAATGGGCTTCCAGGTTGGCCCAATTCTTTAAATAAAAACCAATATCCACCATGATTATGGATTTCTAAAGGGTCCAAATTGATATGGTTGTATTAATGGGTCAGGGTGTTCCATTTTGGAAGTTTAATGGGTGTATAATGTTGAAAAATGAAAGAGTTATAAAAGAAGAAAATTTGGTTTTTAAATCTGGAAATGGACTCACGGTTTGGACCAAATCATGAAAACTCACCCTTTACTCCAAAAATGCATGGTAAACCCCCCACAGTAAAACAATAATGGAAATTAAATGAAATTTACCTTTAAAATAAGTCATTTATGTGAAAATTATACCTACCATGAAATACTTTCCACCTCGTAAAGTCAACTTGAAGCTTGATCGGAAAACAGGAATGGGTACTTCTTCTCAACCCACAACTTCATCTCCCATGTTTCATGGACATCATTCCCATACTGCCAAAGGACCCAAACTAGTGAAATAGACTTTCCTCAAAGCACCTTCTCTTGGGAACCAACTATTTTCACCAGCCACTCAAAAATAGATAAATCAGGATTTATATCCAACTCCTCCCAATTCAGTACATGGGATGGATCCGGGTTATATTTATTCAATTGGGAGACATGGAAGATGTTATGGATAGATGTAAACTAAGAAGGTAAGGACAACCTGTATGCCGCCTTTCCAATATTCTCGGTGATCTCAAAAGGTCTGACATACCGTAACGTCATATTCCCTTGATTTTCCAATCGATGATGTCCCAAACAAGGGGCCACTTTCAAGAATACTCTATCACCCACAGAAAACTCTAGGTCTTGACGCATCTGGGCAGCATATGATTTATGGTGACTCTGAGCTATCAATAAGTGCTACCAGATCAACTTGACCTTCTCAGACATCTCCTGCACTAGACTCGACCCTAATAGTGAGGTCTCACCTACCTCATCCCAACACAGGGGGGAATGACAAGGCCGACCATAGAGCGCATCAAAAGGATCCATTCGAATAGACGACTGGTAAGTGTTATTATAAGTAAAATCAACCAATCCTAAATGGCTATCCTAGGAACCTCCAAAGTCCAAAACATGTGCACAGAGCATGTTCTCTAAAATTTGATTCACCTGCTCTATATGACCATCCATTTGAGGATGGTATTCCATGATCATTTTAATCTGAGACCCTAAGGCCTTATAAATTTCTTCCCAAAACCGAGAATTGAAACAGGGGTCTCTATCTGAGACAAATGTTGAAGGCACACCATAGATCCTTACCACCTTCTAAAGATACAAACGGCCCAAGTCATCCACTTTAGTTGTATCTCTGATCGGAATGAAGTGGGCTGATTTGGTTAGAAGATCAATCACCACCCAAATGGAATTCTTACCCCGATATGTATGATGCAAGCCAACAATAAAGTCCATGGCGATCTTGTCCCACTTCAAAGTAGGAATGGGTAACGACTAGAGAAAACCGAAGGGCCTTTGATGCTCTGCTTTCACCTGCTGGCATGTTTAGCATCTCGACACGAAATTTGTGATGTCTCGTCTCATACTAGGCTACCGGAACTACCTAAGGACATAATAATACATCTTGGTGGCACCTGGATGGATATCCCACTGAGACTGGTGGCTATCCTGCATCACCACCTTCTGCAGAGACGATGAAACTACTGAACAGACCTTGAAGCACAAGATGCCCTCGGGAGACGATGACCAATCAGAAGACGTCTCCCCACCATGAATAAACTACCTAGACCACTGGAAAAGATCATCACTAGGCTTTTCTTTCTGAATTATCTCCACCAAAGAAGGATTCAATTGAATTATCACCAAGAATACACCTCCATTGTGATCCTTCATCTCTATATCTATATGATCAAAGAGCCCCATCAAAGTCCACTCATCACTGGACTTCCTCAAAGCATGCACTGGAACTCTTCTGCTCATGGCGTTGGCCACCACGTTACCCTTTACTGGGGTATAGACAATGTCAAAGTCTAACCCCTGCAAGTACTTGATCCAACGATGTTTCCTCAAGTTGAGATCCTTCTATGAGAAGATATAGTCCAAGATTTTGTGATCAGAGTATACCACAAACTTCTCCCCAAAGAGTTAGTGACACCAAGTCTTCAAAGAATGAATCACAACTGCTAACTCCAAGTTGTGGGTCGGGTGATTCTTTTTGTGTGGTCAATGTTAGTGAGATTCATACACCACCACATGATCATCCTGCATAAGAACGCACCTGAGACCCATACCTGAAGCATCACAATACACCATATACCCCTTTCCAGCCTCTAGAAAAATCAGCACGGGGGCAATAGTCAACCACCGCTTTATCTCATCGAAGGATGCCTAAAATTCTAGGCCCCGTAAAAACTTCACCCCTTTCTGGGTGAGCACATTCATCGGTGAAGCAAGTCGAGAGAAATCCCGAACAAACCGCATGTAATAACTATCCAAACCGAGGAAACTCCTGATCTCGAACATGTTCTTCAGCTGGTCCCATGACATAACCACACTGATCTTCTCAGGGTCCATAAAAACCCCCTACTCTGAGATCACATGCCCCGGAAATTTCACCTCCCTAATCTAGAAAGTGCACTTGGACAACTTTGCATAAAGGCAATGCTCTTGAAAAGTGCCAAAAACGATTCGAAAGTGATACTCACGTTCCTCCTCAGATCCCAAATAAACTAGTATGTCATCCAAAAATACCATGAAAAATGAATTTAGATACTGATGGAACACCCTATTTATGAGTTCCATAAATATATCTGGAGCATTGGTCAATCCGAAGGGCATGACCAAGTACTCAAAGTGGTTGTACCTGCTTCGGAAGACTATCTTTGGGATATCTGCCTCTTTCACCTTGAGTTGATGATAGCCCAAATGCAAGTCTATTTTAGAAAACCACATTGCCCCCTTTAACTAATCGAACAAGTCATCTATTTGGGGCAAAGGATATTTGTTCTTGATTGTTACCTTATTCAGATTTTGGTAGTCAATGCACAACCGGAGGGATCCATCAGCCTTTTTCGTGAACAACACAGAAGCGTCCCAAGGAGAGATGCTCGGGAGAATGAATCCTTTGGATTATAAGTCATCCAACTGTATATTTAATTCCCTCAGCTTTTTGGGGGCCATGTGATATGAGGGAAGAGATATCAGTTGTGTTCCCGGCACCAGATCAATCGAGAACTCCACATCCCACTCTGGGGGTAAACCTGAGAAATTATCTGGAAATACCTCCAAAAACTTTTCAAATACATAAGGTAGTCCACCTTTAGGAGCATTACCATTGTCCTCTATCACAAGTGACAATAACTGAAAAACAAAATCTCCTAACTCTAGGAGTGTAGGTCTCACACGACTCGATCGAGGATCTCATTCCCCACGAAAAACCTGACGACTCCCATCAGGTGTCGTGAAACTGAACCACCACATATAGCAATTGATGTGCTCCTAGAAGTTTACTAGCCAGTCCATGACAAGTATCACATCAAATATATTGATATCTAAGAACAGGAGGTCCCACTCCATCTCAAACCCTAACACAGAAAGTGCAAATGACGGGCACCTGAGACCCTGCTCCTTCTTCTTTCCCAGCGGCATCACCAACTTCATCGTAAAGGACAAAAGATCAGTTGTAAAATTTAGCATGTTCCCAAAATAGGAAGAAATGAATGAAACAGAGGCACCAGTATCAAAAATATCAGCAGCTATAGAATATTCAATCAAAATGGTACCTTGAACTATCGACGGTCCTGCCTCTGATCCTACTGGTGCTTGATCCACCACATGGAGATTTCTAGACTTTGTCTGAAGATAAATGCTAGTCTATGGTTGTTCCCTAAATTGGCTCTGCTCAGAATATGACCCAACTCTACCACCACGACCACCAAATCGAGATCCTCCCATCCTCGGTGGCTCTGACTGAGTTGGCACTCCTCTTGAAGCCACTGATCCTACCCTACTCTGAAGTGGACGTGCCACCCCGAAAAAGCACTACAAGTGACCCATACCTCTACATTGATAACATGGATTTAGATTAAATTATCATATTGGTTGGATGTTCCCCAGCCTCCCACACTGGTGGCACATGACAGATCTCGCATCAGAATCCACAGATGAAAACTGCCTGGAAGAGTGTCCTAAACTACCACCTCCCATCTTCCCCTGATCCTCTCACTTATTTTCTTATCTGAAGATCTTCCACTTCCCACTATGGATACTATCCCAGAGAAACTAGATCTCCCTTTTTGTTCAATCTCCACTATACATTCCCAGTCAACCACCTTAGCATAGGTCCTCAACTTAAACAAGAAAACCTGGGAGTATATCTTTGGCCGTAAGCCTTTCTCAAACCTCTGGGCCTTCGTTTTCTCATTAGAGATGATTTCAGGAGCATACTAAACCAGTTCAGTAAAATGGTTGGCATACTCCATCACAAACATATCCCTCTGAACAAGATCCATGAACTCTTTGGATCTAACATATGCCAAGACTTCAGGGTAGTACTGTTCATTGAATACAACCTTGAAATCTCCCCAGCGCATCTGCTCATTCTTCCCAGTTTGAAGTATTGATTCCCAGCACCTGTGGTTGGGACCCTCCAACGGAAAAGTTTCACACTTCACCCTAACCTCCTTGGGGTTTTCCAGGAACTCAAACATGCGCTTGATCTTTTCGATTCATTCCTCTACTTCCTGGGATTCTATGCTACCACTGAAAGTAGGAGGCTTATTTTTCAAGAACTCATAGGCCCTGTCCTTCCTAGGACCAGTTTCATCTTCTCTAACAGGAGTTATAATAGGAGAATGTCCATTTCCTAAAGCTTGGACAGCCTGAACCATAGCCTCTACTATCCTCTGATCAAGCGGTGAGGGAGAACTCTCTCCGGATTCCTCCCATGGGTGCATGGGAGCTTTCTGGGGAGGCATGTTTCTAAAAAAAGGCAACAGTCACAAGAGTAAAAATCAGTACAACAGTTCTGAAAAATTACATCAATATCATCAAATATAATGAAGCCAAAAACATTACAACAATAAAATAAACAACTACTTCACCCCCGCCTGATATCCACGTGTAGTCTGCAGCCCACATGTCTCACCTGGAAGTGAAGTCAAACAAACAATTTCAATGCCCCATGGTGACTCGAGTTCTGCCAAGAGAGGTGTAGGCCAAGCACCCTACTCATGACCAAAACTTTGAGTCCCAAAATTCCTAGCTCCTGTCTATCCCGACTCATCCCAAAATAATAATATAACCTAAAAACATTAACCTCATTTGATACCATTTTATCATGAACCAAATCTGGTCTCCATCAAAACCAGCACCAAACTTGGCCTGTGACAAGGACCAAGGGCGTTCTCTATCCCCATGGTATGGAAAACGTACCTGGGTATCATAGATTTTGGTTTGGTAATGATTTACCTGAATATGGATACATAAAACATCAAAAACAATCGATAAAACGAATATGAAGATTCATGCCAAACAAGATTTAAAAAAATACAGAACTGAATACATAAGTTTAAACATATAACAAGAGGTTCAAATACACATAAATTTGGTAGAAAAATATCCCCAAGTACTCCACATGAAAAGGGGTCATCACCCACAAGATGTCTCCACAACACCACACCATAGAAAGGAAATAACAACCCGAACCGCCATCACCCAAGGTCTTGCCTTTACCTGTGTCAAACATGATCAATTCTACTTACACCCAAGGTTTGTAAGTAGGGTGTGATCCTAATACGAATAAGATACCACCAATAGATTCTATAGAGTAATCAATATAAGATAAAAAGCATGCCAGTTTTGATAAGCAAGGAGTGGTGGAAATAATTTATAAAGAATGAAACTTTTAAATGTGAACAATTTTCAAAGGGAATTTTCCATGAGTGATCACATTTCAATAAAACATGTAAGATAATGTATTTTCCAGCCAAAACCACCATATGAAAAAGTTAAATACATAAGATTCAATGAGCATCAATCTCAGGAACACCCCTAGGCACTAGTTAGTCTCGGACCCCATGTACCTCATACCTCGGTGTAAAGTAACCATATAAAAACTCATTCTTGTGAACAGGACAGTAATAGGGAACATAAACATAACCTAGTGGTCCCTAACCATCATCAATATAGTTTTTTTAGTGTTTTCATTATCCATTTTGATCAATGAAACATGGATAAAACTGCTCAGAATCACTAGCGTACTGGTACATATCTGCCCTCCTAGATACCCAGGTTTCCCCCTTTGTGCTCAAACAATTTTTACATGTTCCCAAAAGACATTAGCACATAAAAAATCAGTTCTGTTCATAATAAACTCAAAAAAAATATCTACACTTTCTTTGCACCACTTACATCACTCAATAAAACCTTTAGAATTTCAATAGAATAAATTCACAAAACTTAACAATGTTTTGCACACAAAATCCATTAAAAATCCCACTTTTAACACTATGTTCATACCCATATTCACCAAAAAATAATTTTCAGCACTAAAAAAATTATAAATCCATTACAAGAGTTATAAAATAACCCCAATTGTCATAACATTGAATAGACATGTAAAACACCCAATTTAACACAAAATTGGTACCTAAAAATCATTTGCTTAACAAACGTCATCAAAACCAAATTTTGCAGAAATGATAATGAAGGAGAAGTGTTATGAAAATTTAAATTAATAAAATATAACTCATATATCAATTATGACACATGGAATCACCTACCACAAGTGTCAAAACCCTTGAATCTTTGTGCGAAAGTTCAACTGCACCACCGCCGCACCACAAGGGACTTAGATCAATCCTAAAACCACAATATTAGACTAAGAAACCCAATATAAAACCCTAGGTTTGAATCCCCACTTTTTGGAAATTAGTAAATTCAAGAAGAAATGGAAGAAACCCTATGAAAATGGAATAAACCCTAAGAAAATGGGAGGAAGAAGGAAGGAGACCCACTTACTTGAGGTATCTTGAAGAAATAACCCCAAATACACCAGTATCTGAATTTCTAAACAGAAAAAAAAATGAAAGTGAGGTTTGAATAAAGCTTATAAGGTCAATTGAGAACTTAAATGGGGGGTAAATAGTAAAAATTGAAGGATTTATGAAGGAAATAAGTTACCTATTCAAATATGGACGATTTGAGAAAGCCTAAGTTATGCCCTAATTCGTGATTCATATGAGCTATAAAGAGGGGGGAAAGAAAATGGGGGTGTACCTAGGGTCAGTGGGCTCGGGTGAGAGTTAGAATCACTAAAAAATCATAAAAATTGAATTATATATTAAATAAACAAAAAAAATTAAAACTAGAAATGGGCTTCTAAGCTGGCACATTTCCTTAAATAAAAACCCATATCCACCATGATTATGGATTCCTAAAGGGTCAAAATTAATATGGTGGTGTTAATAGGTTATGGTAGACCATTTTGAAAGTTTAATGGGTGCAAAATTTTGAAAAATGAAAGAGTTATAAAAGAAAAAAAAATTGGTTTTTAAATCTGGAAATGGGCTCATGGTTTGGCCCAAATCATGAAAACTCACCCTTTACTCCAAAAATGCATTGTAAACCCCCCACAACAAAGCAAGAATAGAGATTAAATGAAATTTACCTTTAAAATAATTCATGTATGTGACACTTAGTGTATCTAATTATGTATTTAATAACTTCAATAGGGACATTTATCATGTAATATTTTATTTCATAGTAAAAATCATAAACAGTTCCCATTAAATAATAGCTTAAGAAATATTCTTTCAAAGGATCAATTTTATCAGATTCACGTGGATTTTTTCCACACATCTTAACTTTTTTTAATGGTGGATCCTCATTTTTTTCTTTTGAGAGGCTAACTTCTACTACTTCTTAGCTACTTTATTCTTCCAGTTTTTCAAGGATTTGGTCAAAACCTCCATGTTTTTTCAACCAGAAATATATTCTATTTTCTTCATCTTATGATTAAATTTTTATCCTTATGAATAAAAACTTTCATAAACCACCAGAAAGCTTCACTTCATATAAAACAGATAAATACAACTGAGAACAAAACTTATAGATCCAAACATAGGTAATCTTTCCTCTGATACCAATTGAAATACTCAAGTGGATCATGTAGTCACACTCAGATGGGGGTGAATCTAGCGTGACCAAATTTTTATCAATTATATTCAACTTAAATTCTTTTTTCCTTAAGTTGGTAAAACCTACCCTATCGGTTAAGATGTAAGTATATTTATAATATCACCCTCACCACTTACCCTTATGTTATGTAGATAATGTAAAGTAAATAGCACACATGAATTTTTACAAGGAATGGCCTAAGTGTGTGAACCTACTTCTTTCTACATAGACTCCCACAGATTCACGAATTCTTTCACTTATATACCAATTGAATACAATGAGAAAACTCCAGTTAGAATCCTTCTATCTCCCAATAGGTAATTATACCAACTCTTTTCAATTATAAATTTTTCTTATACTTTGAGATAAAAAAAGATGAGAAATTTTTATTAACAAATCACTAAAAACTCTGTCAAGAAATTATCCATATGGTACTCTCCCTGTCCGATATGATTTCATCTGGTGTGCCTTTATATTTGTCCAATATAACTTCATCTGATGTACCTCAAACCATTACACCTATGATATATGCCATTATCTGATGAACAAAACATTGTGCCTCATAGTTTCTATCTAGTACCTATGTTCAGTAACTCTAACCGATACACATCTATCTGGTAGCCTCTTCTTCCTCAACTAAAAGATTCTTTAGTTAGAAACTCACCCTACTCAAACTTTAAATATTTTTCTCCCCGTCTAGTATCTTTTTCTGATACCTGTTTTGCATCACTTTGGAACTCTCACTCACATGAACAGTGTAAGTATATACAATACTTGTACCCCTTTATATAGGCATGCATCCAGGAGAAAAATGAGGGAACTCAAAAGTTTTTCCTGATCATCCCAAATTCAAAATTTAAACCTACCCCTCAATTCAACTTCACTAGGACACTTCTCACACATTTTAGAACCTTTATGAAGTTTCTTGAAAACTCGTTGGTCAAGAATTTCTTTAAATTTCCTTATCTCGGCTAAATAACAAACATCGTAGGATCAACTCAGCATCATCAATGTTAAGGACTTTACAATGTTTTGTAAATTTTCTCAAAACTACATCTGGTGAAAGTTTTTCTAATGAGTTCATTGGGAATTTCTCTATCCAACTATGTTTTGTTCGATTTCCTTTTGCCCAATCAACATGTTCTAGTTAACTTGGTATGGTACTCTTAGGATTATTTGATTGTTGTACTTCACATGCCTCCTTTATCCAATGGATTCATATATGTTTGTCCATATTGATCTTGTATTCTTATCCTCATCTTCTATAACTCAAATTTATATAATGATTGGATTGAAAATATCAATCAGGTATATCTTCACAGAAACATATGATTGATGACATCATATTTCTTTGTTGTATGATTGTTCATTTGAAGGATCTTTGACCAATAAACATGACTTGCTAAACTCATCTTAGAGACTTCATGGATCATCTTCTCTCTCCAACCAATATACTTCCTTCTTCCATGATCAATAGAACTTTGTTAATTTTCCATCTGATATAAATCAAATTCATTTCAAGCTTTATACAACCTTTATCAGATTTCATAAACCTCCAACTAATGTCACTTCATAATATGTATGTCTGTTAGAACTTTGTAGAATATTGTACGGTGTAACTTTATATGATCAACATGATCAATTGGACTCCTTCTAGCAAATTAATCAGAACAAAACTATGATGATTGGTAGACCACATTCATCTCCAATTGGTGAAACTTTGTACCTATCCATCTGGTGAACTTTATAAACCACCATCCGATCAACATTTCATCTATCTATCTGATGATCTTTTTAAAATCTGTCTGAAGAAACTTCATACAATTAGCTCAATCAGTTGGACTCATTCTGGAGACTTTCTCAAAACTTCACTCTAATTAGTAGACAATATTCATCTTCATCCTATGTAACTTTATACTTGTCCATCCAGTTAACTTTATACAGATCTGTTTGATTAACATTTCACATGTCTATCTAATGATCTGACAAACTTTCCTTCTACTAGAGTAGTAATGTCTCTATCATTAAAAATCGATTGCAATGGATCTTTTTCCAAGGGACTCGATCTGATGGATTTCATTCAACAACACACTCCATGAATTCATAACATCAAACTTCAATTATCTTGTAACATAATCTTTATCTTCTTGGAAACTTCAAAAAAAATATCTTCCCGGTATACTTGTCATGTTAGCCTTCAACCTCACTTGTCTGATTACTATTTTAATCTTTACCACATCATAGTTAAAACTTTGTACATCAACAACTCAAACTTTATATATCTAACTTTAAACTCTCCACCTTTGTACTAACTCATACAAACTCTTCAACACCAACTTCATACAACTCTCTATCTGATAACATCATCTTTGTTTTGTTTGGTAACATTTTGCAACATAAAGCTTTGTGCTTCTATCCCTTTGTACAAATTCATGCAAATTCAACTTGGATCATGAGAATCTTCAAGATGTTAGGAACTTGAAGAGTAGTATAGCATCGTATGACTTTGTAAGGAAACTTTTTTAACCTCCTTCATAAACTCATAAAGAAACTTTCTTAACCTTCATAAGGAATTTTTCTTAAACTTTATAAGGAAAGTTTCCTAAGCTTCTCCAGCAACTCATAATGTAAGGTGAAGGTCACCTTACATTCCTCATGAATGAATCATAGGGACTTTACCAATTTTTTAGTGAGTTTCTTCCTTCCTAATTATCCTATATAACTTCACTATTGTACTTATAATGGTTTTACCTTCAAGCTTACTTCCTTCATCATACTTCTTCAATATACTTATCTGTTGGCACTTAGTTCTTCAACTCTAAATGTCATAGATAGTGATTTTGTATCTTACAAACATTATCTTATATCTTCCAGTAGTATTATCCTACAACATTTCCTTAGGAACCTTTACCTAAGGAACCTTTACCTTCAACTTCCTCACTATATTAATAATAAACTATTGACAATATATACAATATAACATCATTATCATCTGATAAGAACTTCAAAATCCATACAAAACCTAGTGTGATCATCCACTTGGGAGAAAAATCCCCATAATTTGGGATGATTTCACAATGCTCCAGTCGAATCATCACTAAAATATATCACCCAAAAAGAAAAAAATCAGTAAAATGAAAATGGGAAAGAAACTAAGAGAGAATCAACACGAAGTGATAAATTTACTCCAAGAAGTCTTCTAAATCAAATGACACTTGAATCAGTTGAGAAATGAGAAATATATCACTCTTGGAAGCAAAGGGGAATGATAGATCTATTTGGTCGAGTTCCTTATGTATAGATCATGAAAAATACCACATTTATTTTTAATGAGTGTTTTTAATCCTTTATTTAATATTTGGGAAATTTTGAAAAAACTGTTCACTTTTTAAAAATTTGACAAATTTTAGACACTACTGAAAAATATCATATGTATCACCCCTGTGAGCCCATGTGTGAGATATATAATATCTTACATATGAGTGTTTTCCAAAATTTATGTTTTCCCCTTCATATGTAAGATCCATTTCCATATGTATTGTCTTTCCTTCTGAAAACTCTATACGTAATGTTTTTGCACTACTAGAAATTGGATATATACAAACGGACCTATACCAACAGTAACCATTGGTATGGGTACCTTAGAGAGACCATATACCAATGGTTTTTCCAAAACCATTGGTATAGGTACCATGGAGAGACCCTATACCAATGGTTTTGGCCAAAACTGTTGGTATAAGTCCCCTGTAGAGACCCCATACCCATAGTTTTTCCAAAACCATTGATATAGGTCCCCTGTAGAGACCTTATACCCATGGTTTTAGAAAAAAATGTTGGTATAGGTCCCTTATAGAGAACCTATACCAATGGTTTTTCCAAAATTTTTGGTATAGGTCACTTGTAGAGAACCTATACCAATGGTTTTCCAAAACTGTAGGTATAGGTCACAAAAGTCAAGGTACCTATACCAACGGTTCTCAAAATTGTTGGTATAAACCTATACCAATGGTTTTGAGAACCATTAGTATATGTACCCATATATTTTTATGGATTCTTTTGTCAAATAACATTAAATACATCAAAAGTTAAATTACTTGTATATATACATATATATTTATCAAATTATGTTCACAAAATTCATCGTAGCTTAGTGTTTAGGTTGTTGGAATATAAATTGGAGGTTTTGGGATCAAAACCAAGTTGGATTTTATTTTTACATTATCTATACAAACGGGCTTTTAAAACCATTGGTATAGGTTTTTCATATGAGCTATACCAACACCAAAATAGCCACTGCCCCCCCCCCTCAAACCGTTAGCACAGGCTATACCAATGGTTTGGATACCTATACCAACGGTTCCAAACTATTAGTATATTCTTTTTTTCTAGTAGTGTTACCTCATATATAATATATTCAAGTCATGCGTAATATATTTTCAAAACATGAGCTTTTTACCTTTGAAAAAATTTCATACATAATATATTATACTAGGAAGAATTCTATACATAATATAATTCTTCTATAACACCCTAAAAATTAAAGGGTTAAAAGACTAAATGTTATTACTTATATCAATAAGATACACTTTTCTTTTCATCCGTTTACCTGATTAGAACTCCATAGTTAAGCAAGGTTCGGCCTATAGTAGTGTCAGGATGAGTGACCTCCTGAAAAGTTTCTTAGGGTGTGTGTGAGTGAGGACAAATCACACTGGAAGGAAATGTTTTTACCTATGAGGACAGTCATTAGTATGATGATCCATTCAGGCACATGGGTGGGCCATAGGGAGGAGACAACACGTGTTTGTGGGTCAACTGGTGGCACCTAGTGAACCAAGACCTGATGACCATGTTAAAGAGGGGGTGTATGTGCTGTCAGCAGGGCCCAGTTGTTATAGTGATATCAAAGGCGGTACCCAGTTATAAGTGCATTAACATTGTATGGGTTGAAATATAGGGTCCATAGTGGGGATTTTGTGCTCTAAAGTGGGGGGGTGTAACACCTGGGGAAGTTAAAAGGGTTAAAGGATTAAATACTATCATGTCAACAAGGTGTGCATTTATTTTTGGGTGTCTTCCTGGTTAGAACTCCACGGTTAAACAAGGCTTGGCCTGAAGTAATGTCAAGATGGGTGACCTCCCAAAAAAAATTTCAGGGTGTGTGTGAGTGATGAAAAAACACACTGAAAGAACATGTATTGACATGTGGAGACAATCATTGATCTGACGATTCATTCAGGAATGTGGGTGGGCCCTAGGGAGGGGACAACACGTGTCTGCGAAACAACTGGTTGTTGGGAAATATGGGAAAGGGACGAACGCGCAAACAATAGAAAAGTGAATGCACAGTGGAAATAAAATATTTCCCTCCGAATAAAAGCCCACAGAACTAAAGTGGATGCACAGCGACCAAAAGGAAATGTGCAGAATGTAAAAGATTGACACGGGAAATTTGTACGTGGAAAACCCAAAAAGGGAAAAACCATGTGACCTAGTCCAGAAAGAGGAATCCACTAAAATGAAGAAGTACACGGTAGAGACTCCCTAAAAATCAAGGGATCTCAAAAGTAATACACTCCAATGTAGAGGAAAAATGATCGTTGATGAAAAGCGATCACTGAATTGGCTCTACTCTTAACATTTTGGATGTCCTCTAAAATTCTTCTTGCTACCTCCTTTTATAGCAAAACAATCAGCGTGAAGATGTGTTGCCACGTCAAAAATGCATCACCGCATGAATTAATTCACGCGGTCTTGACCTGCATTAAAAACACCTCATTAATAGAGAAACCGTGTGGGAACCATTTGAGGAGGCGTTACACGTTGCGCCAACCAGGAAGGCGCCCAACAAACTCCCCCTCCAACTCAAGTGGGGATCACCGTCAACCCTACAATCTATCAGCAAGTCTCAAATTTTCCTCTAGGTAAACTCTTGTTCAACATGTTTGACCCGTTGTCATCAGTGTGGATATTCTCAAGCTCTAACTATCTCGAATCAAGGGCGTTATGAATCCAATGATATCGAACATCGATATGTTTCAACTTGCCATGAAAAGTAGAATTCTTTCCTAAACAAATATCACTCTAACTATCACAAAATAAAACATACCTGTCCTGATTTAAACTGTGCTCTTAAATAAAAGTTTTCATCCACAAAAAATCTTTGCACGCCTCAGTAGCTGCAATAAAATATGACTCTGTGGTAGATAAAGCAACACATCTATGCAATCTATACTGCCCAAGATACAGCTCCCCCTGCAAAAGTGATCAAATAGCCTGAAGTAGACTTACTCGAATCGATATCTCCTTCCATATCTGAATCTGTAAAGCCACAAATCATAGGTTCCCCTTTTCCAAAACACAATATCAGATCAAGAGTACCACTAAGATAACGAAAAAATGTACTTCATTGCTCTCCAATGCTCTCTACCTTAATTTGATAGAAAACGACTGACCACACCAAATGCATGAGCTATATCAGGTCTAGTACTTACTATTGCATACATCAAACAACCAACGGCAGATGAATAAGGTATGTGCTGCATCTCCTCTCTCTCTTCATCAGTAGAAGGTGACTAACTGGTACTAAGCTTAAAATGTAAAGCAAGAGGAGTCCTAACCACTTTCGCTCTATCCATATAAAATCTCTGAATAACCTTCTCAATGTATCTCTCCTGAGATAACCAAAACTTCTTGTCCTTCCTGTCACGGGAGATCATCATGCCAAGAATCTGTCGTGCTGGCCCCAAGTCTTTCATCGCAAAAGACTGACAAAGATCCTTCTTTAATCTGTTAATTCTAGAAGTATCATGGTCAACAATGAGCATATCATCAACATAAAAAATAGTATAATAAAATGATCATCATTAAATCTCTAAACAAAAACACAATGATCAGAAGATGCCTTCCTGAAACCCTGATGACAAATGACAGATTCAAACTTCTTATACCACTGTCTCAGAGCTTTCTTCAAACCGTGAAAACTCTTCTTCAACTTGAAGATATGATTTTCTTTACCTGTTTCAACAAAACCCTCTGGTTTCTCCATATAAATCTCCTCCTCTAAATATCTATGGAGGAAAGTTGTCTTCACATCCATCTTCTCAATTTGCAAATCTAAACTAGAAGCCAAACCAAGAACAACCCGAATGGAAGACATTTTGACAACAGGTGATAAAATATCATCAAAATCAATACCTTTCTTCTGACGGAAGCCTTTGACAACTAACCTTGCCTTGTATCGTGGAACAGAACTAGATTCTTCATTCTTAATCCAATAAATCCATCAATTTTGCAAAGCTCTCTTCCCTGTTGGTAACTTCACCAGCTCAAAAGTGTGGTTGTTGTGCAATGATGTCATCTCATCATCCATTACCGCAACCCATTTGTCCTTCTGTTCACTCTCCATTGCCTCATCAAAAGATTCTGGTTCTCCCCCTTCAGCGAGAAGCACATACTCATCAGGTGAATTTCGAGTAGAAATGGTGTGATGTTGAGATGACCTCCGGAGTGGAACTGTGGGTTCATTAATAACCCCTGGAATCAGATCATCATAAACAAAAGGTGCATCGGAAACTTAAACTCCAACCTGTTCACCTTGAGCATCATTCTGTACATCAACATGATCATCAGAATCAACAATATGAGGTAAATGTGAATCAGAACCTGGCTCAAGACTGAAAAAATCATCAGAAGTTGAAGAAGCATCTTTTTCTCCCTTATCAATGTCTGCAATAGTCTGATCCTCCTTAAACACTACATCGCGGCTTCTAAAAAGTTTCTTCAAAATAGGATCATAGAACCTGTACCCAAACTCATTGTGTCCATAGCTAATAAAAATACACTGGAGTGTCTTACCATCCAGCTTGGATCTCTCATCTCTAGGAACATGAACAAAAGTCTTGCAACCAAAGACATGCAAGTGATCGTACCTGATCTCTTTTCCATACCAAAATTTGTCGGGAGTGTCTGTCTACAAAGAAACCGCAGGTGATAAATTGATAATATAAGTAGCAGTAAGTAAAGTCACACCCCAAAAATGTCTAGGATATTTTGCTTCTAAAAGCAAACAATGAACTCTTTCCAGCAAAGTCATGTTCATCCTCTCAGCTACACCATTCAGCTGAGGTGTCTTGGGTGGTGTCTTCTGATTCCGAATACCTTCCTGCCTGCAATACTGATCAAAAGTACTAAAATACTCTCCTTCATTTTCAGTGCGAATACATTTCAATTTCTTTCCTGATTCCCTCTCAGCAGAAACATGAAATTGCTTAAAAACACTGAGCACCTGAATTTTGGATTTCAAAACATAAACCCAGAGCTTTCTTAAGTAGTCATCAATAAATGTAACAAAATAAAGACCACCACTAAAGGTCTTAGATTTTAAAGGACCACAAACGTTAGAATGTACCAATTCAAGTACCTGTGACTTCCTATGTGGAGGATGACTGCTGAAACTCACTCTGCTCTGTTTTCCAGCCATACAATGATCACATGTGTCAAATTTGACACTCTTCAAATCTGGAAGAAGATTTATCTTGGCCAAACAACCAAGACCTTTCTCACTGATGTGACTGAGCCTCTTATGCCACAAATTGGATGAAACACTGCACTCAACAATGTAAGCAGTATCACAAGAAATAGAATCTCTAGTCTAGTAAAAACCTGATTACTTATTCCCTCAAGCCACAATAAAAGAGCCCTTGGAAATACTCCGTTGAAAATCACCAAAAGTGCTGATAAACCCTTCATCATCAAGAATGCCGGTAGAGATAAGATTCAAACGAACCTTGGGTGCATGTCAGACATTCTTCAAAATCAGCTTACTTCATGTACTGGTCTTTAAAAAAATAGTTCTGATGCCTACAACGTCAGCATGACCATCATTTCCCATCTTCAAAATCCCAAAATTACCTGAGTTATAAGATGTAAATAACTCCTTCTTTGATTTCACATGAAAACATGCACCACTATAAACAACCCAGCAAGAATCATTAGAATCAAAGTTAATGGAGTCATAAACAATAACAAGATCACCCCTATAGTGGTGACAACATGATCATATCCATTGCCATTTTTCTTCTGTGGATTTTCCTTCAATTTTTTCTCTATTTTCAGTTGATAACAAAACTTCTTAACATGCACCTTTTTACCAAAATGATGACATTCAAAATATCTCTACTTCGGTCTGGATTTGCTTCTGTCTCTGCTCTTATCTCGACTTCTCTGCCCCCGGTCCTGGCTTCTCCCCATGTTCTTTGTGACCAAAAGCTCAGAAGAAGATTTATCCTGAGTGTGTCTCCTGAACTCTTCATTTAAAATGGCAGACTTGACAAAACTAAATGTCATAGCACCATTAGGAGAAGAACCGGTTAGAGTAACACATAAATTTTCCCATGAATCGGGTAAATTGTTAAGCAGCAAAAGAGATAAAACCTCATCTTCAAAATTGATACCCATGTCAAAAAACTGATCAAAACATCCTTGGTATTCACTTAAATAATCATAAATAGGTGTACCTTCTCTGTACCTCAAGTTCATCATTTTCTTAAGAAGAAACAGTTTATTGTTTTCCATCTTCGAAGCGTAGGTTGTCTCAAGCTTCTCCCACAAAGTTCTGGCGCGATAGATGTTGACAATGTGGTTCATCACGTTGTCTTCAACCCATTGGCGAATGAAGCCACAAACCATCTCATGCTCGAACGCCCATTCTTCATCTGACATCCTCTCTGGCTTCTTGGTACTAAACACTAGAATATGCATTCGCTTGACAAAAAGCAGATCCTTCATTTTAATTCGCCACATATGGTAGTTGGTACCATTTAACAAAATCATCCGACTGTAGTTGGCATCCATAATAAAAATGAAATAAAACCTCCCTTTGATACCAGATTTTGGGAAAGACGAGAAAGCGACGAATGCGCAAACAATAGAAAAGCGAACGCGCAGCGAAAATAAAATCTTTCCCTCCAAATAAAAGCCTGCATAACTAAAGTTGATGCGCAGCGACCAAAATGAAATGTGCAGAATGTAAAAGATTGACACGGGAAATTTGTACGTGGAAAACCCAAAAAAAGGGAAATGTTAGGGTTGGTGTCCTGAGAACCAACTGTTTTGTACTTTGATTACATGAATCTACACTTATTATATATTGTTCATTGTTCTGCATGACTATAATATAATAATGTCCTGGAATATTTGTTGCATTGAAAAGGTCATGGCAGATCCCCGCTATGATGAGAACCTTGAAATGCTATAACAATATTCTTAAATAAAGTTCTACGGTTGGATGACATACTATGATAGGACACATAGTATACAGACCGTCATGTGTGAGTACTTGTAAGAAGACGAGACTCTCTCTCATGGAGTTCGCACTTGGTAATCTCCAAGATAGGATATTATGAGAACAGACTCTCTGGTAGCAATTCCACATGTCTTGGTGTCATCGGACATTGCTATATACGAGTGTGTGTAATGGTCCTTAGACTGGAATATTATCATTAACTCATGTCATGATTCGCACACTTATATTTACTGACGAAAACCATCACGCAGACAGTTGGCGGGAAGTAGGGTACGTTGGGTGCATCACGAGTGACATGTTGTTAATGGATAAGTCAATGAAGGATTTGTCCCTTCCATATTTATGGAAGTAGATATATCGGTCCCTTTTATTGAAATATAACTGTCGAACAAATTTCATGGCCATGGTGACACGACGAGTTTATTTCTGGAAGTCAAAGAATAATAGATCAAGCATATAGGTTTATGACACTACCATGAAACCTGCTTGATGAGATATTGAGACAAAGGGATTAAATTACACGATAAGTATTCGTATGAGGTGACACATCAATGTGGCATCAACTTCTTTCTCTTGGGTGTTTTGACCCATTGCTAGACAGTAATCTTGGACTTTAGGCAAGCCCACCTAATGCCAACGAGAAAGAGGCCTAGAGGGTCACACACTAAGTGTATTCAAGTATCTCAAGTAGAATAAAGATTATTCCCGTATGTGGTTTAATAATAATTCAAGGAATCCTAAATCATTTTAATGATGGAGGAAGAAGGAAATGAAAAACAAGATATACACGTCGTGTATTAAAGATTACACGCCGTGTATTTTTTCATGGAAAACAAGTACACGTCGTGTATTAATGATTACACGCTGTGTAGTTTTCATTTTGGAAAAGGAAATGAAAAACAAGTACATATTGTGTATTAATGATTACACGCCATGTAGTTTTATGGAAAACAAGTACACGTCGTGTATTAATGATTACACTCCATGTAGTTTTCCAGTTGGGATTTTGAGGATATAATATTGTTTTATTAAATGATATTTATTATAATCAGTGTGGACGCATGTCAAGGAATTAATTATTCGACATGGGGGTTTTAAATAATATTCAATGAAATAAATAAAACACGTAACATGTTTATTTATTATCATAACTCTACAACCTCAAACCCGATTATAAATATCCTCACAACCCCAACTCTTTTCCTACAAAAGAGAATCATTGTGCACAACAATTCTGGAGAATTCTCTCAAGGTTGAAAGAATTCCTTCCTCCAAGAATGCTCTCAAGACCGAGAGAGATCCTCTTCCATTAGATCAAGACGATCTAAGGCAGACAACGCAAGAAAAGGTTTCTCCATGCTAGCACCCGGAGACTCCTTTGGTGACGTCCAGAGATACGAGGTGCATGTGTGGATCACTACTAGAGGAAGTATACACTTGGCTTCTGCGACACAACGACGAATCACATCGGAACGTGATCAAGAATATCAATGAAGAAAGAATACCCAAAAGGTACTTATTTTTAATTAATTAAATTAATTATAATCAACCTGTGATGATCCACTTTTGTGGTTCCGGGACCTTTCTTTTTCTTTGTCTATTTCTGTGAATCGATCCGTGGAGACCGGCGTTTATCGTCGTATTGATCCCAGATTGATCATTTCTAATGACAAAAATCCAAGTGGGCACATCCACCCATGCGCTTTCGCTGCACCCGGAACCTTCAATTGGTATTAGAGCGAGGTTACAATGTTGATTATAGTTATTTAATTTTCGTTGATAATTTATGCATTTATATTTGATTCAATTCATGATAAATCATTCTATTAAATCTGAATGAACAAGATCTATTCTTCCTCCTTAATTTCTTGATTCACATCATAGAAACGACCTTTTAATTTTAATTTTGATTAAAATAAAAATGAGGAACTCATCCGGATGAGCCGCTCTTACTGTCTGTACAACACGGGAATACATGGCGTGTAATGAAAACTACACGCCGTGTACTTAGGTTCAATGAACCGGTACCCAAACCACGCCGTGTGAATTGAGTATGCCTCAGTATTTATTACCCCATGTTGACCATAAATGAACGGCGCATGGAACCAGAATACACGGCGTGTATGTTGAATCAACACGCCGTGTACTCCGATCTGGCCCAAGTGAAACCGTGTACAAGGAGAAGATGTGTTCCGCGTACACGAGATTGCCATGCTGGTAACTGCATAATAAGGAAGTATAGGCCATGTTAGATTAATCTACACGTCGTGTACTCCAAAATTTCCAAAGAAGAGAAAACACGCCAAAGCCCTCGGCGTGTACTTTGGATAAAGGGTGAAAATAAATACACACCGTGTAAATATAAACTACACACCGTGTACTTTCCAGAAATGGAATTTCACCAGGTTTACTTCAAAAGTATAAAGACCTGTACAAGGGATATGGATGAGAATAATCTCAAGGAAATTTGGAAAGTAATTTAAGATAAAGAATTGATTAATTATAAATATCATAATTAATTAATTTCAAGTGTGACTTATCTTAAATAATAGAACGATTAAAAGAATTTGAATTCTAAATATGCTTAAATGTCATTGAATGATATGGACAATCATGAGCTAGACCAAAGACCCTTTTGTGTGTGTGTTTGGTTTCATTTAAATTTGTTTAATTTAAATTTGTTGGCTTGCGAGCCTTATTCCAATAAAATGTAGGGCCTGCGTACCCATGGTTTATTTAATGTAAACCCCATGTAATGGAGGATCTCCCAAGCTAGAGGAGATGGTTCAAAATCCGAATCTGAGGCGAAACCAACCCAAGAAGATGCAATGGTGGATAGGTGGGAGCTGCAAAACATGAACCATCAGTTCAAGGTGTTTTTCCCTTGGTCAGGGTTAGCTTATTAAACTGCTAGATAAGATAACCAATAAAAGCTCATGATCATGCCATATTATTTTATTTCTGTCTGATTGCATGGTTTATTTATTATGTATGTGTTGTCACGATCACATAGTTAATAAAATGAACAAGCATGCAAAAATGGAATAAAATAAAAACCGGACTATGCGTAAACATTATCGAAACATGGTTAATCACTTAAGCAAGCATCACTTAAAATTAACAAGCATGTGATAATGCGAAACTATGCATAAAGGATTAAAATCCCTAAAATACCATATTAAGTCATACCAAGCCTTCCGTTACTTGATTAAGGGAAAGATTCAATAAAACTATGTGTTTGACTAACCCTTTTTGGGACAATTACTTTTATAAAGGAAGCCCTTATGAAAGGTTTTAGGTTGACTTAACCATATTACATCAAGAGTAGTCCTTTCTAGACTTGGTGTAATATTGGAGGCAAGTGTTGAGGAAATCCAAGTTAGGATTTCAGGATTGGGGAGTCCACTCAACAGATCAAGGAACTGTAAGCTCACAGTTGGAAAAGACCTGCCTACCTAAATACCTTCAAATAGCTTGACCAACCCTTGTTGGGGTTATGGGAAGGGAAATATGGATCCTTTCCACTCGAATGTCAAAACAACTAGACATTCCGAGTTCAACGGTGAGGGCCATTGGGACTTGATAAAATAGTGGGAGACTTAATAAAAATTATTATTTCTCATAAAAATGAAATCAAGAAAGTACTGATAAATCTGCTCTTTTAATTTGTAGAATCAAAATGACAAACTCATCAACCACATTTTCTCTGCGATCAATTCTGGATAAAGACAATATCATCACCGATAGTAACTTTCAATAATGGTTTAGGCGCCTTCGGGTTATCCTACTCCATGAACAAAAGTTTTACGTGCTGGAGTCCTTACTTCCTGATTCGCCCGCCCAAGGGGTAAGTGATAAAGATTTTCTAGTCTATGATCAACATTTTAATGATGCACTCGACGTTCAATGTTTGATGTTATCATCAATGTCTAGTGATCTCATGAAGTCTCATGAAGACATGGATGCCTATAGAATTCTCGAGAACCTATGTGGTCTATACCAGGAGAGAGCAAGACAGGAAAGGTTTGAGATCTCCAAGGATATATTTCAGAGCAATCTTGGGGAGGGTGCCCCAGTTGGGCCTCATGTAATCAAGCTCATTGGCTACATTGAGTGCTTGGAGGTTATAGGGTTTAAACTCCCTGAAGAACTGGGTACTGATCTCATTCTTGCATCACTCCCCCATAGATTCTCAAACTTTGTTGTGAACTTCAACATGAACAACATTGAGAAGACTCTGTCTGATATTCTTATCCTCATTCGCCAAGTGGACAATGACATGAAGCGTGAAAAGCCTTCTGTACTCATGGTTAATAAAAGGAAAGGGAAGGTGAAGAGCTTTAAGCCCAAAGATTCTTCAAGGCCTTCCAAGAAAAAGAATATCAAAGGGGAGGCAAGAGAACAGGAGGTTGTTTGTTTCGCATGTGGCAAGAAGGGCCACTGGAAGAAAAACTGCACCCAGCCAAGGAAGCAAGGGGAAGCTTCAGGTGCGTTTGTTATTGAATGCAATCTATTTGTTTCTACTAATTGGGTATTAGATATTGCTTGTGGTGCTCATATCTGTATCCAAATACAAGAACCAAGTAGATTCAGAAAGATTGACTGAGGTGAGGTGGATCTACGAGCAGCCAATGGAGCCAGACTCGCTGTTGTAGCTGTCAGAGACTACCACCTCACATTGCCTATTGGGATGGTATTGGTTTTGAAAGGATGTTATTATGTACTCTCTATAACCAAAAACATTATTTTAGTATCCAGATTAGATACTGATGGATTCATCTTCAAGTTTGGAAGTAGATGTTGCTACTTTTATAAATATAGCATTTGTTTTGGTAGGGCACATTTATATAATGGCCTTTATGTGTTAGACTACACAAACCAAGTAATGTAAATCAATGACAAAGTTAATTCACATGACTCGTACCACACCCAACTTTGGCATCACCAGCTAGGTCATGTCAATGAGAAATGTTTGACAAAATTACATCAAGATGGGTATTTAGATTCTTTAGAACTAAAACCACTTGGTGTATGTCATGCGTGTCTATAAGGCAAAATGACCAAAGCCCCATTTAGTGGGAAAGGTGAAATGGATAAAGAGCTTCTAGAATTAGTTCACACAGATGTGTGTGGACCATTTCCAGTTAAAGCAAGGGGTGGGTTCTCGTACTTCATAACTTTTACTGAAGATTTTAGTAGATATGGATATATTTACTTAATGAGGTATAAGTCAGATTCTTTTGATCGGTTCAAAGAATACAAGAATGAAGTTGAGAACCATCTTGGTAAGAAGATTAAGAAACTCTGCTCAGACAGAGGAGGAGAATATCTTAATCAGGACTTCATTGATTTCTTAGGGGAGTTTGGGATTCTATCTCAACTCACTCCTCCTTACACACCTCAATGGAATGGTGTAAGTGAAAGGAGGAACCGCACCCTGTTGGACATGGTGAGATCAATGATGAGTCATGCGAGTCTTCCATTATTCTTTTGGGGACATGCATTACAAATAGCAGCCCACATACTAAACCAAGTACCAACTAAATCGATAAATGGTATTCCATACAAGTTATGCAGTGGACACAAATCCATGTTATCGAATTTACATGTGTGGGGTAGTGAAGCATTTGTTAAGGCCTCTTCAGGTAACAAACTTGCACCTCAAGGCACAAAGTGTATCTTTATAGGATATCCCAAGGAAATAAGGGGATATTACCTATAAAACCCCTCAGACAAAAAGGTTACAGTGGCAAGACACGCCATATTCCTTGAGAGGGGGCACATCTCCAAAAGAGATAGTGGGAGCGAGATAGACTTCGATGAAATCGAGGCTCAAGATACACAAGAGTTGGTACAAGAACATATTCCACAAAGCTCCGTGGAAGAACAATCTATTCCAGAGACACAAGAACTACGTAGGAGTACGAGAGAGGTGAGAGAACCAGAACGATATGGTTTTCTTGTCACTGAGGATGGTGACTCATTATTGGTTGAAAATGATTATCCTCTTACCTATAAGGAAGCAGTTGAAGGAACATACGTTGTCAAGTGGCAAGAATCCATGAATTCTGAAATGGATTCCATGTACCAAAACCAAGTCTGGATTTTGGTAGATCCTCCTGTTGATGTAAAGCCTGTTGGTAATAAATGGGTATTCAAGAAGAAACTGGGCATGGAGGGGCAAGTCAGCACCTATAAGGCACAACTGGTTGCAAAAGGTTTTAGACAGCATCAAGGAATTGACTATGATGAAACCTTTTCACCAGTTGCGATGTTGAAATCCATAAGAATCCTATTGGCCATTGCCACTTATCATGACTATGAAATTTGGAAAATGGATGTTAAAACAGAATTCCTTAACAGGAACCTCTAGGAAGATGTCTACATGACACAACCTGAAGGGTTTGTGACTCCAAAGGATGCCAACAAGGTATGCAAGTTGCAGAAATTCATTTATGGATTAAATAAGGCATCAAGGTCATGGAACATTCATTTTGATGAAGCTGTAACGGAATTTGGCTTTGTTAAGAACGAATGTGATCCTTGTGTCTACAAAAGGTTTAGTGTAAGTGCAGTTGTTTTCCTAATAGTATATGTTGATGACATATTACTAATTGGAAACGAAGTACCTGTCTTACAGTCAGTTAATGCATGGTTGGATAAATGCTTCTCTATAAAAGACTTGGGCGAGGCAACATATATTTTTGGGATCAAGATCCATCGTGATAGATTCAAGAGAATGTTGGGCCTAAGTCAAAGTGCATACATTGACAAGATACTGAAAAGATTCAGTATGGAACAGTCCAAGAGGGGATTGTTTCCAGTGTCACATGGCATTCATATTTCCAAGAAAATGTGTCCTCAGACACATGAGGAAAGAAAAAAAATGGAAAGGATCCCTTACACATCCACGATTGGGTCGGTCATGTATGTCATGCTATGTACAAGGCTAGATGTTGCTTACGCATTAAGTGCGGTAGGCAGATATCAAGCTGATCCAGGAGACCGCCATTGGATGGTAGTCAAGACTATCCTTAAGTATCTAAGGTGTATTAAGGATATGTTCCTGGTTTGTGGAGGAGATGAGGAACTAGTCATTAGAGGACATGTAGATGCTAGTTTCCATACCGATCAAGATGACATGAAGTTGCAGACTGGATACATCTTCAGTTTGAATGGAGGTGTAGTGAGCTGGAAGAGCTCAAACCAAAGTGTGGTGGCAGATTCTACAGTAGATTTCGAGTATATCATAGATTCTGAGGCAGCTAAAGAAGTAGTGTGTATGCAAAGCTTCATCCAATAGCTGGATGTAGTACCTAGCAGTAAAGATCCTATCACACTCTATTGTGATAATACTGCAGCGGTGGCACTTGAAAAAGAGCCAAGGTCACATCAGTGGACAAAGCACATACTTCGGAAGTATCATCTCTTGAGGGATTTTTCTCAGAGAGGTGAAGTTGCAGTGAGCAGTATTTCTATGGAAGACAATGTGGCGGACCCCTTGACTAAAGCCTTGACTTAGCAGAAACATGATCATCATGTGAGGTCTAGCGGACTAAAAGTCGTAGGCAGTTGTCTTTAGTCCAAGTGGGAGTTTGTTAGGGTTGGTGTCCTGAGAACCAACTGTTTTGTACTTTGATTACATGAATGTACACTTATTATATATTGTTCATTGTTCTACATGACTATAATATAATAATGTCCTGGAATATTTGTTGCATTGATAAGGTCATGGAAGATCCCCGTTATGATGAGAACCTTGAAATGCTATAACAATATTCTTAAATAAAGTTCTACGGTTGGATGACATACTATGATAGGACACATAGTATACAGACCGTCATGTGAGAGTACTCATAAGAAGATGAGACTCTCTCTCATGGAGTTCGCACTTGGTAATCTCCAAGATAGGAGATTATGATAACAGACTCGCCAGTAGCAATTCTGCATGTCTTGGTGTCATCGGACATTGCTATCTACGAGCGTGTGTAATGGTCCTTAGACTGGAAGATTATCATCAACTCATGTCATGACTCACGCACTTAGATTTACTGATGAAAACCGTCACGCAGACAGTTGGCAGGAAGTATGGTATGTTGGGTGCGTCACGAGTGACATGTTGTTAATGGATAAGTCGAGGAAAGATTTGTCCCTTCCATATTTATGGAAGTAGATATCTTGGGTCCTTTGATTGAAATAGAACTGTCGAACAAATTCCATGGCCATGGTGACATGACGAGTTTATTTCTGGAAGTCAAAGAATAACAGATCAAGCATATAGGTTTATAACACTACCATGAAACCTGCTTGATGAGATATTGAGACAAAGGGATTAAATTACATGGTAAGCGTTCGTATGAGGTGACACGTCAATGTGGCGTCAAATTCTTTCTCTTGGGTGCCTTGATCCGTTACTAGACAGTAATCTTGGACTTTAGTCAAGCTCACCTAATGCCAACGAGAAAGAGGCCTAGAGGGTCACACACTAAGTGTATTCAAGTATCTCAAGTAGAATAAAGATTATTCTTGTACGTGGTTTAATAATTATTCAAGAAATCCTAAATCGTTTTAATGGTGGAGGAAAAGGAAATGAAAAACAAGATATACACACCGTGTATTGAAGATTACACACCGTGTAGTTTTTCATGGAAAACAAGTACACGCCGTGTATTAATGATTACACGCCGTATAGTATTAATTTTGGAAAAGGAAATGAAAAACAAGTACACGTCGTGTATTAATGATTACATGTCGTGTAGTTTTATGGAAAACAAGTACATGTCGTGTATTAATGATTACACGCCATGTGGTTTTCCAGTCGGGATTTTGAGGATATAATATTGTTTTATTAAATGATATTTATTATAATCAGCGTGAGCGCATGTCAAGGAATTAATTATTCGACATGGGGGTTTTAAATAAGAGTCAATAAAATAAATAAAATGCGTAACGCGTTTATTTATTGTTATAACTATACAACCTCAAACCCGATTATAAATATCCTCACAACCCCAACTCTTTTCCTACAGAAGAGAATCATTGTGTACAACAATTCTGGAGAATTCTCTCAAGCCCGAAAGAATTCCTTCCTCCAATAACACTCTCAAGACTGAGAGATATCCTCTTCCATCAGATCAAGACGATCTAAGGCGGACAGCGCAAGCAAAGGTTTCTCCACGCTAGCACCCGGAGACTCCTTTGGCGACGTCCAGAGATATGAGGTGCACGTGTGGATCACTGCTAGAGGAATTTTATACTTGGATTCTGAGACGCAACGACGAATCACATCGGAACGTGATTAAGAATATCAAAAAAGAAAGAACACCCAAAAGGTACTTCTTTTTAATTAATTAAATTAATTATAATCAACCTGTGATGATCCACTTTTGTGGTTCCAAGACCTTTCTTCTTCTTTGTCTATTTCTGTGAATCGATCTGTGGAGACTGACATTTATCGTCGTATTGATCCCATATTGATCATTGCTAATGACAAAACGTCAAGTTGGCACATCCACCCACGCGCTTCCGCTGCGCCCGGAACCTTCACGAAAACCACGGGACCTAGTCCAGAAAGAGGAATCCACTAAAATGAAGAAGTGCACAGTAGAGACTCTCAAAAAACAAGGGATCTCAAAAGTAATACTCTCCAATGCAGAGTAAAAATGATCGTCGATGAAAAGCGATCACCAAATTGGATCTGCTCTTAACATTGTGGATGTCTTGTAAAATTCTTCTCTCTACCTCCTTTTATAGCAAAACAATCAGCGTGAAGATGCGTCACCACGTCAAAAATACGTCTCCGCGTGAATTAATTCACGCGGTCTTGACCCACATTAAAAACACCTCATTAATAGAGAAACCGTGTGGGCACCATTTGAGGAGGCGTTACGTGTTGCGCCAACCAGGAAAGCGCCCAACACTGGTGATGTTTGGAAGGCTAGGACTCGATGATCATGTTAATGTGGGGTGTTTGTGGTGTCAGTGGAGCATAATTATTACATCTTCATACATAATATACTCTTTCACATAAATTAGATGTGTATCATTTTTACTCAATACGTCACATATTTTCCTTAGGAAAAGCATGATACGTAATAGAACTTCAATACGTACGATATTTTCCTTAGCGAAAGATCCAATACATTACATAATTTTCATATGCATGATATTTTCATTGGGAAAAATATCATATGAAGTTTCTTTCATTCCCTGTGTAATATAATTCATCATACGCAACATATTTCCCTTGTGAAATATGTGGTATGTAATATATTTTAATACACATCATAGTTCAACTCATACGTAATATAATTTCTCATATGTGACATATTTCTCTTATGAAAATTGTGATGCATAGTATATTTTCACACGTATGATATTTTCCTTGGACAAAATATTCATACGTAGCATAATTCATCCCATGCGTAATATACTACCTACACGTGATATATTTTTCTTAAAAGAAAATCAATATGTAGCATAGATTTCCCAAGTGTAAGTTTTTTTCTTTAGCCAAAAACCTGATACGTAACATGTTTATGATATGTAATATATTTTACTTAGTCAAAATTTATATGTAACATAATATACCACTCTACGTAGCATTTTTTTCATACGCAAGGTAATTCTTTATCTTCCTTGTGGTGCGTAGGGTTTGTGACTTGCATAAAAATTCAAAAAACATCCAAGATTAAAAAAAATACTCAAAATGCTCTAAAATCGACCCAAGCACCTGAGGCACCCCCAAACCTACACTAGTGCAAAAAACGTTTTTTACGTCGGTTATTTTTAATTTTTTACGTCGGTTTCTAGCTGACGTTAATACAGGCAGTGTTACGAATAACATTTTTTACGTCGGTTATTTAAAAACCGATGTCAAAAACAAAAATCGGGATGTTTATCACGTCGGTTATTTTAATAACCAACGTGATAAAAGGCCTGGGAAATCGTTTATCACGTCGGTTATTTAATAAACGACGTGATAAAAGGCATGGGAAATGGTTTATCACGTCGGTTATTAAATAACCAGCGTGATAAACCCCCCCCCCCCGGACTGGTTTATCACGTCGGTTATTCTATAACAGCCGTGATAAACCGGGGGAGGGGGGTTTATCACGTCGGTTATTATATAACCGACATTATAAACCCAGCCCCCCCCCCCCCCCCCGTGTTTCACGTCGGTTATTGAATAACCGACGTGATAAATTGGTCTGGGGGGTTTCTCACGTCGGTTATTCTATAACCGCCGTGATAAACCGGGGGGGTTTATCACGTCGGTTATATAATAACCGACGTTATAAACCCAGCCCCCCATGTTTCACGTTGGTTATTTAATAACCGACGTGATAAACCATTTCCTAGGCCTTGTATCATGTCGGTTATTAAATAACCGACGTTATAAACCCTTTCCCAGGCCTTCTATCACGTCGGTTATTAAATAACCGATGTTATAAACCCTTCCCGTTTTCTTTATCACGTCGGTTTTTAAATAACTGACGTGATAAACCATTTCCCAGGCTTTTTATCAC
This sequence comes from Viscum album, assembly GCA_963277665.1. Classification (NCBI taxonomy): domain Eukaryota; kingdom Viridiplantae; phylum Streptophyta; class Magnoliopsida; order Santalales; family Viscaceae; genus Viscum; species Viscum album. The sequence goes on along the minus strand of OY728146.1, from coordinate 1,582,633,981 downwards.
GTCGGTTATGAAATAACCGACGTGATAAACCCTTCATGTTTTCTATATCACGTCGGTTATAAAATAACCGATGTGGAAGCCAATTTTTTTTAAAAAAAAATTGAATGCAGTCATCTGCTCTCCCCCAGAATCAACCAAAAAACAAATCAAGAAATCGTACCACAAAAACAGAAGGAGATCAAATTTAAGCATTTACATTGATAACATATAAAACTTGCCCCACTAGACAGCCCCCACCCTCATCTATACCCCATGGACAGCCCTCCCCCACCCCATTGGAGCCCCCACCCTCATGTATACCCCCTAGACAGCCCTCCCCCCACCCTCATGTATACCCCCTGGACAGCCCTCCCCCTACCCCATTGGAGCCCCCACCACACCCTGGACTACCCCCCAACCCCCTGGACAGCCCCAAACACCCCTCAACAACCCCCCCGCCCTCCTGAACAGCACCCCCTCACCCCACTTGACAGCCCCCGCCACACCCCTGGACAGCCCCAAACACCCCTGGACAACCCCCCCCCCCACCCTCATGTATACCCCCCCCCCCACCCCCTGGACTGCACTCCCACACCCTTGGACCACCCTCCCACACCCCTGGACAGCCCTCCCACCCCCCTGGACTGCCTCCCCACCCCACCGAACAGCCCTCCCAGACCCCTGGACACCCCCAACCCCACTGAACACACCCCCATAACCTTGGAACCCCTCCCATACATACCAAAATCCATACCAGAAAAACCATCATAAGTAGACCAAAACAAGAAGTAGAGTAAAATTAAACATTCACATGTATAACATTCAAAACTTATAATGTCAACTTCAAAAAAAACTAAATCCAACCTAAACAACTACCAAATACTCAATTACAACGACAATATTCAAAATTATATTTTACATTACAAACAACTAAAATTCAATCAAACCTATAAAATGATTTGACCACTCCACTTGTAAGTGTTTGATGTCTTCAGCAGTATATGGTTGAGGGTCATCAAAAAGCTACGAATGAAAAGGAAAGTAGTTAACGTGTATAATGAATAAATCAAATTGAAATATTATGGAAAAGTTTAAGAGGAAATCGTATTAGGTCAAAATTCACAAATGTCCCAGTTGTTATTATTTCATACATAAATCTTAACATATAATATCCACATTCAATGACACCTTGTTGTTCATGACAATTCTGTTTGAATGAGTGTAAATTCAATATATTATTTTTATGTAATAAATCAAAAACTACAAATTATAAATGGATATTTACCTTCGCATTTACATATTTGATCTTTGCATTCCTTTTCTTTGTGTTTTTTCGAAAGTAGGTCCATGCACTGTTAGAAAATAATACGAATGGGGTAAATTTAAAATTCATTATAATATATAAAACTATTGAGAAATTGAAACTTACTTTTCCAATATATTCTTAAAACTTTCCCACACATCACCATGGACAGAGCATATCCAATAAAGTGCTTTCTCCCTTGGGAAAAAAACCCCTAACATCCAATGATCACTGATAAAAGGAAATTAAACATTAGTGATTTTTTATGTTAAAAGATAATTAATTCTATGAGAGAAATGTGTTTAATACCTCTCACAAAAAGGCATCATCCAACATTGTGTGACTATATTCTTTTCAAGTCTTTCAGAAATATAAACCATTCTTTGTTCCTCATTCAATGCACATGCTTCGGGGGAAATCAATTGTGGGTCCATGAATCCATATACATCTGTCAGCTCATTCCTCTCACAAATTTTATAAAGATACCTAATATAAAACATACATAAGTATACATTTTTAATAAATATAACGTAGGGAAAAGGTGTTAAGACTTACATGCAAAAAAAATTCACCACGTTGATGCCCAACTTATCTACAGTAACAAGATCCAAGATATCAGTGTTTGTAATCCCCACACTTATTTCACTTCCAAAAACATGAGCTTCCATTGGAAACTCATAATAACCCGCTAACAAATTTGAATATCTTGACAATCTGTCAAGACTACTAGAATTTGTATCTGATGTCATAGCCATTTGTCTTTGTTGTTGTCTATACAGTATTTCTTTACCTTTAAAGTATTTCTGTAAAAATAAATTGAAAAATATATTAGTTTTCAAATGATAAAACAACTTTAATAAAAAAAACAAAATAAAAGATATAACATCCATACCTCTATGGTAATGAGTCGAAGAAGACTGTATGGCCAAATTAAAAAATGGTCGATACTCTGTCCAACTGTCGCCACCTCATCTGTAGGTATTGGTACCCTAGCTGATCTATCTATAATATCATGTACAGTGACCCTCTGATTCTCTACCTCTAATTGTTGATGATGAACTGTATCTCCTATACAATATACCAACCCATATGCTACTATATGATGTTGAGAATCATCAACATACAACTCGCAATAAGTAGGAAGCTGCGGCGGAGGAGTAGGATAAAAATGGGGTCCACAGGCTGAGGTGGGGGAGTGGAAGTTGTTGGCGGAGGTGGAGGATAAATAATGGGGTCTGTAGGGGGAGGTGGAGGAGTGGGAGCTACAGTCTGAAATTGTCTTTGCATTTCTGCAAACATAGACTGCATTGACGCTCTAATCTTTTCCTCCATCGTCGCATTAATATTTTGAACTTCAGCCTCCAGGGATTCTATTTTTTTTATAAACCCCCTCAATGTTAGAAGTTGAAGAACGTGGCAACACGTTTCTTACCGATACACCTGCCAGATATCCTCTTACATGACCAGGATGTTCGGGCCTTCCCAATGTTTCAGATAAAATATCTTTCCTCCCAGTAGCTGTAAATGTCCTCTGTAAACGCTGCTCCTCAAGAGATTCCTGTATTAATTAATTGAACATTTCTGTAATGATTGAAATTATATAAAGAAAATAGTTAACTTAAATAAATAAAATAGATATCTTACAATCCTCTCAGCTACGATTCTCGATTCTTCCGAAAGATATTGCCCTTTTTTCCCTTCCGAGCTCTCTTCCATTTTTCATGTCTAGATAGAGGGGATGGAGGGGCCACCTCTCCAGAGCTTGAAGACTCAGCTCTTAGTTGTTGAAATTTTTCCGCCATCATTTGTTCTTCCAATAATGCATACCCTCCCCGAGATAAACTATGAGGGTATACATTTTTCGATTAGATCTCCTGATGAGCTTTCCTTGTTTGCTGTAATTTAAGAATAAGAAATCATTAACAAAACATTAATAAAATTATTTATATAAGAAAGTTTATAAAAGTTTACATTGCCCTTACCAGAAATGACTCTTTTCTTCTACTTTCAAAAAATTGTCTCCATGTGTCTTCATCTATAAAAGGATATATACAACATGGATTATCATGACTCCTATGACCATAAATGAAATCAGATGAGAGGGTTGATTTGAAATCCCTCCATCTCCTGGAAGCCAACGATAAGCATTTCTTCCTGACTCCTCCAGTGTCAGGAATATAAAATGTCATCTGATAAAGAAGAGGTTAAACATATTATATATACTAGAAACATTAAAAGAATAGTCAAACAATGACAAAAGATCTTACCAAAATCATCTCCCACAACTGAGAGATTATCGCTTTATCCATACTTCTCCAATCATCATACAGAATGCTTACTTTTCTCTTAGCCTGAGTTTCTAAAAAACTCTTAAAATCTTTTGCATTCGGACCTCTAGGAATATCATCATCATCAAACTCAACGACTATCCTCTGATCCTGCGTACGGGCAAGTGATAATTTTGGTAAACGTGTGCAGCCACGTTTACCAACCTTTGAACTCTTTGTCTTAATAGGAGCATGTGAATGTTCATCCCCAGAGGTATGACCAGCAATATTCTCATCTCCAGAATCATGTGGTTGATCAACTGAATGATCTGTCATTATCCTTCAAATCAAAAAAACAAACGTCAGTTCACAAATATACAAATTCAAATATTTTAATACTACTGTAATAAGAAAATAGAAAAGTGTGCTAAGTTACGTAATAGTAAACATTGGTAATATGGTAAGCATGTTAAACAATGGTAAAGATGGTAAAGATGCTCAAGATGGTCAAGATGGTAAACATGGTAAACATGGTAAAGTAATTGTCACTGAACAAAAATAATAGATATATAATTCATGTAATGGTTATAAACATGATAAAGTAAACTAAACAAACTTAAAACAAACAAAAACTTATACTTATTTTGTTTTAAAACATGTTTTAATAAATAAAGAACTTACAAATATACAAATTCAAATATTTTAATACCACTGTAATCAGAAAATAGAAAAGTGTACTAAGTTACGTAATAGTAAACATTGGTAATATGGTAAGCATGTTAAACAATGGTAAAGATGGTAAAGATGGTCAAGATGGTCAAGATGGTAAACATGGTAAACATGGTAAAGTAATTGTCACTGAACAAAAATAATAGATATATAATTCATGTAATGGTTATAAACATGATAAAGTAAACTAAACAAACTTAAAAAAAAACAAAAACTTATACTTATTTTGTTTTAAAACATGTTTTAATAAATAAAGAACTTACAATATCTAACATTTATGAAAAAAATAAATGTAAATAGGAAATAAACATATGTTACCTGCCATTTTAGGAATGTACAAATGGATTCTTTTCCCAAATTCCTTCATCGTGATCATTCCTTATGGCACAAACAATGTCTTCAACATGCTCATCATTATGTTCTGTTAATCTTTCCATGGAAGTAGGGATCTCACATAAATCAGCATCTTCATCAAGTTCATCCTCACCAACAAATTGTTTTTTCCCTTGTAAAACAACAGCCCACTTCATATCTGATTGATCTACTACATAGAAAATTTGTTTTGCATGTGTTTCCATTATAAAAGAATCAGTTGTGTCTTCCAATCTATTCAGATTAACAAGTGTCATTCCAAATTCATCGTGTCTGACACTGTTGTTACCGATAAACCATTTACAGTTAAAAACATGAACTTTAATTTTAAAGTAATCAACCTCCCATATGTCTTCAATCACTCCATAATATGCACTTGATACAGAAATTGGGTTTTTTTCCTTAGCACTCGAAAAATGCATCGCTTCTACAAACACCAATACACCACTATTCTGAACTGCACTTTTGTTGTCCTGAGCTTTCGTATGAAACATATAACCATTAATGTCATAACCGGGCCATGTTATCACATTTAAACATGGACCACCCACTATACATTTTAATGTCTCTGATACATCTGATCTATCAAGCAAAGTCTTTTTAATCCATGACAAAAAAAATTTGTTGTGCTCATTCAAAATCCACATTTCTTTCTTCTTTGGATGACATTGTTTCAACTCATTAATATGCAATGTGATATACAGTTGAGCATCAGCTGTGTTATTCAAGATGTATGATTCTAACTTCTTCATCTGTTTAGCTGACAATGATTTGACTTTCAAGCCATGAATCCCCTTTCCCTCATTATTAACTTGTTCATGGCGAGATGGAGGCAAACCTATGTGTTGCGCCGCAGCCAAGTAGCTCGTACAAAACTCTGCTACCTCCTCAGAGATATACTTTTCAATAATGGAGGCTTCAGGTCGATATGGATTTTTAACATACCCCTTTAATATTTTCATATACCTTTCAAAAGGATACATCCAATGAAGATATACAGGTCCACAAAGCTTTATTTCTCGAACCAGATGAATCATTAAATGCACCATTATATCAAAAAAAGTTGGAGGAAAATACATTTCCAATTGACAAAGTATAAAAATTGCATCCTTTTCCAAAATGTTCAAAGCATTCACATCAATCGCCTTGTTACAAATTGAATTGAAAAAATAACACAACTTCATGATAGTCTTTCTGACACGAATGTGCAATATTCCACACAATGAAACTGGTAGAATTTGTTGCATCATGACGTGACAATCATGTGATTTCATACCTATCAACTTCAAGTCCTTCAATGAGACAAAAAAATTTACATTAGAAGAATAACCTTGAGGCACTTTGATATCATGAAGACATTGACAGAAGCTAATTTTCTCCCTCTTCGATAATGTATGACAAGCTGGGGGAAGATATGTTCGTCTTCCTTTAGGAGTGGGAGCTAACTCCAAACGTATTCCCATTGATAGTAAGTCTAATCTTGCATTCAACCCATCTTTTGTCTTTCCTTTAATATCTAACAATGTTCCAATTAAACAATCACAGATATTCTTCTCCACGTGCATGAAATCAATATTATGTTTAACTTCATGATATCTCCAATATGGTAGCTCAAAAAATATTGACATTTTCTTCCAAATATGTCTATCATTACCAGATTTCTGTGTCTTTCCCAATGTCACATCAAGGTTTTTCACCCTCTCAAAATACAGATCAGGGGATAAAGGTTTTGAAGAAGTATCAAATTCTTGTGAGCCATTGAATGCCTTTTTTAGTCTTCTATAAGGGTGATCCATAGGCAAAAACTTTTGATGACTCATGTACATTGTTTTCCTCCCATGATGCAATTGACAATATGACATCTGTTGTTCACAAATTGGACATGCTTTATGCCCTTTAACACTGTATCCAGACAAATTTCCATACGCTGGGAAGTCATTTATAGTGAACAGAAGCACTGCATGCAGTTGAAAATATTCCATTTTATATGAATCATACACCCTAATACCATCAGCCCGTAACAGTTTCAAATCATCAATCAACAGTGACAAGTAAACATCGATATCATTGCCGGGTTGCTTTGGACCAGAGATCATTATACTCAACATGACATATTTGCGCTTCATACAAACTTCAAGAGAGAGGTTGTAAATTACCAATAAAACAGGCCATGAACTATGTGTGATACTGAGGGTTCGGTATGGATTCATTCCATCTGTGTACAACCCTAGTCTGAGATTTCTAATTTCATTTCCAAATGTAGAATATTGCACATCAATTTTCTTCCATTGTGGACAATCAGCTGGATGACGTATTTTTCCATCACATACCCGCTCATCAGCATGTCATCTTAACCTTTTTGCATCATGTGAATTAGCAAATAAACGTTTGAAACGATGAAATATAGGAAGATACCAAAATACCTTTGAAGGGAGCTTTGTAATCTCTACATCAGCCTGTGATTTTTCTTTCACCTTATACTGTGATGTCCCACATTTAGGACACTCTGACAGAAATTCATATTCCTTCCTATATATAATGCAGTCATTCAGACAGGCATGTATTTTCTTGTATCCCAATCCCATCGGGTATAATATTTTATTGGCCTTGTAATGTGAATCTGGAAGATCGTTATCTTTTGGAAGAATGTCTTTCATCAATTGTAGCAGCTCTGTAAAACTTATGTCACTTCATCCATGTTTCGCCTTCAGGTTAATCAATCTTAACACCGCCGACAAAACGGTAAAATCTGTACAACTAGGATATAATGGTTTTTCAGCATCACCATATAGACGCGCAATTGTCGATTCTATCTCAATTTGTTCTGCTACAATATCGCGAATCATTTCTTCAATTCCATCGGAGTTACCATCTTGTGCATCATCATCATCAGTGAAATTTCGTCCAGTTTCACCATGCCAAATCCAAGAGCTATAACTCGGATTAAAACCATGACATATCAGATGATCTTTTATCTCTCTACTTTTCAACTTCTTCATATTCAAACATTTCAGACATGGACAGAAAAAAATGTCACTACTTGGAACATTTCGTTTAGCAAATTCCAAAAAGGCATCAACACCTTCCTCATATTCATTGCTCATTCAATGTGTCGTAATCCAACTTCGACTCATTATTACCTATAACAAATATCAAAAATATATATATTTTTAAGATAAGACAAATATAAGTTTATATGAAAAAAATCATAATTTGAATGTAAAACAATTTTGAAATATAAAACAAATCTATGCGTATTTAAAAAAATATGCTTGAATATTATTATTAAAACAAAATATAGTTAGATATAACAGTTTTAAATTCCATTGAATAAAAGAAAACCATGGCGCCTATATGGTTGATAGAAAATTGGAGAGAATGGAGTAAACCTGAGAATCAAATCATATTTAAAATAAAAATTCAGATGGAGAAAATCACAATGTAAATCCAAACACCCTGGACACCCCTCAACCCTCTGGACAGGCCCCCACCCCCCGAACAACCCCCAAAACCCTCTGGGCAGGCCTCCACCCCCTTGGACAGCCCCCCCACCCACCCCCCTGGACACCCCCAACCCTCTGGACAACCCCCCAACCCCATGGACAGCCCCCACCCCTCTAGACAACACCCCCACCCCTCCTGGACACCACCCCCACCCCCTACCCCCTTGGACACCCCACTGGACACCCCACAACCCTTTGGACAGCCCCCCACCCCCTGGACAACACCCCACCCCTCCAGACAGCACCCCCCACCCCTCCTGGACACCACCCCCACCCCGACCCACTTGGACACCCCCCTGGACACCCCCAACCCTCTGGACAGCCCTCGACCCCCCGGACAACCCCCAAAACCCTCTGGACAGGCCTCCACCCCCTTGGACAGCTCCCCACACCCACACACCCCCTTGGACACCCCCCTGGACACCCCCCAACCCTCTGGACATCCCTCCACCCCCCGGACAACCCCTCAAACATTGGTTTACATATAAAACTAGGGATGGTGAACAACGAAAAACACATGCATTTAATATATACTTCAGCATGAAATAGATGGAATTAAATATTATTAAATATGGCTACTTAAATGATCGTATGATAATTAAAAATAATCATTGATATTCAACTAGTCAAATGATCACAAGTTTCTCGATAACTAATATCATAATTTATTTTATCAAAAAAGTCACACAAAATAGTCCACAAACATGTTTCGCACCAACATCACAATTTAATAAAACAATTCCTCAATTTATAAAACATTCTGAAAATGTTGACATCTTAAATCACCTCTTTACCTTTCAAAAACCCTTATTAGGTGAATAACATCGCCAAAATATTGCATTTACACCATTTTATCACTTTTTTTAACTCACTAAATCATTTTCAATTTTCATAAAACAATCCCAAGAGGAACAACCATGTTTTGCACACAAAAGACATTCCAAACCCCCATTCAAGAAAAAAATCATACCAATACAAATCCAAAATATAAATTTCAGCTCAATACACATTTATTAAACCACCCCCATATTTTAATAATTTACCTCAAATAATGTCACAAACAATACACATGAAAAACAAACTTTTTCATAAAACACCTTCAAGAAGTGTGACAAGGTTTTACACATAACACTCATTCAAAACCCCCCATTGGAGGCCCACATGACAACAAAGAATTAAAAAACCATAATTGGATTCCCCTTTCAAAATTAATGAATCACTTTCTTAGGTTATAAAACACACCCAAATATTAACCTAAGAGTCACACATTAAAAGCACCCAATTTCAAGATAAAATGAATATATAAAATTAAAGACATATCCAAATCCATCAAAAAAAAATTGGGACCACAAAAAATATACGATGTAGGCAAAACGAATGAAAAAAAGCATACAAAAATATAGTGTTGTGAGTTGAAGGCTTACATGAAATGGGGGTTTGGGAATGCCTTTTGTGTTGCGAGTTGAAAGCACACAAAACAAGTTGAGATGATAGATCCGGGGAAAAAAAGCACACAAAAATCGAACGAGTTGAAAGCACACAAAACGAACGAAAAAAAAGCACACAAAAATCGCAAAACATAAATATAGACTATCCGGGAAAAAAAAACGAACGAAATAAATTCGTTGAAGGCTTACTTGAGTGTTGCGAGTTGAGATGATAGATCCGAGGAGAGTAAAGATGATAAACGTTGTAGGAAAAACGAGTTTAACAGCGAGATCAACGAGCCGATTAGGGTTTATCGCGCGAGAGAGACGAGCCGCCAGACTGTCGAACGAAAATTCGTAAATGACAATCCTCGGGGATTGTTAATTTTTTAAATGTTTTTATAACGTCGATTATTATAATAACCGATGTTATAAATGTATCAGATACGGCTTTTTTACGTCGGTTATACAATAACCGACGTAAAAAAGGTTTTTTACGCCGGTTATTCTATAACCGACGTAAAAAAGGCCTCAAAAATCACAGTTTTTTACGTCGGTTATAACATAACCGACGTAAAAAACTCGTAGATATCTTGTTTTTTACGTCGGTTATCAAATAACCGACGTAAAAAACCCCACGCGCTGTGGTTTTTTACGTCGGTTATTTTATAACCAACGTCAAAAACGCGTAGATATCTCGTTTTTTACGTCGGTTATCAAATAACCGACGTAAAAAACCCCACGCGCTTTGGTTTTTTACGTCGGTTATAACATAACCAACGTAAAAACCGAACACGAGCGATTTGTAACGTCGGTTATTAAAATAACCGACGTTAAAAATCTATTCACCGCATTTGTTATGTCGGTTATAAAATAAACGACGTAAAAAACCACGTTTCACAGATTATCACGTCAGTTTTATATAACCGACGTAAAAAATGGTGACGTAAATAACGTTTTCTGCACTAGTGCTATAACCACATCCAAAAACATATTACAAAGATATTTCAACTCTTAAAATTCTGATTCGAGTCCCAATTCTAAAAAACACCTCGTCACCATGACAAAAAATTAAAAAAATCAAATTTCACCTGATTTTACCATCCTGTAACGACGTGGATCGTTGCAAATACCTTCATAGATATTTTGTAACTAATTATTTTAATATTTTGCAATTTGATTATTTTAATATTTTATAACTAATAGTTTGTTTTTTTTATCAGTGACTACAAGCATAGTCATAATCATAATCCTCATTTGTAATTGTAATTGTTATTTGAGTACAAGTCTCAGGACTAGATTTCCATAAACCTCTAACGATTTTTTTTGTGATCAGGGACTGTGAGCACAATCATAACATTCATCTATAATCGTGATCATCATTTTTAATTGTAATTGTTACGTGAGTACAAGCCTTAGGACTAGGTTTTCATAAACTTCAATTTTGATCACAATGTTTGCATCATATCAAGTAATCAAATGATGAAATAAAGCCTCAAATGTTGGATTTTCAATGAAAGCAAAACGTAATCAATATGATATATACAGATAAAGCTGTTCATAGATCAATAAAAACATGTAAAATTTGTCACTCTAGATATCCCTAATTTCAATTCAAATTTAGTATTCAAGACATTCATTCGACTTTTCAGCATTTTTCAATTAGTATGCACGTGACTTGATAGTTAGAGTTATCCGTTTCATTGTAATTTCAATGTCGTGTGATTTAACCACATCGATGGTGCGAAGCATAATAAGGAGGCGATTTACCCGGTCAACTTCGTGACCCGGCTCTTAGTATACTCACAGATATGCGGGTATGTTGGGAAAAGTATGAATTGTACATGGGTGGACTGAGCTTATGTTAAAAAAAAATGTTTTTTTTTGTAAATCATAAATATTGAGACGTGAATCGAATTTTAACGAATCAAAACAAGCCTCGATTAAATATGGGTATTTTTGTTCTTTGATTGAAACTAGTAGTTTGAAGACCGAATTTCCCGGTCTGACGTATTCATATTTTATCAATTTAAGTGGACGGCCGGCTTTCCCCGGTCTAACATATTAATCATTTGTTTAATTTGAAATATATTAAAGAATATCAAAATGAGGGGGACAGGATGAATGAGCGACAGAGTCGCCATCGAACTCGACACAATTTAATTTCAAAGTACTGTTTTTTGAAAAATAAAAAAATATATCAGCACCGCTCACAGGGCGCCATACCTGAGTTGACAAATATGTCCACAAGGCATCGAGCGGGATAGTGCTGCGGGATGGACAATTTCGTCAATACACATAAATCGAACATATCCGGACCGAACCGGGGTAGACCGGACCGGTCCAGACTCTATCTGCTAGCAGAATATGGGCAGGAGTCCAGGATAGTGGCGGTCAGTCCGGGTCGCGGGAGTCTCCACCAGGAACTCTCGCTTTCGCATCGCTTCGTGCTGGGCAAGGCTCCCTTCCTCCTGTATTTTACCCTTTTCAACGCTCCTTTGAACGATCTTTGACCACACGTAGCTTCCGGTTGTCTACCTAGAAGTCAGTGGAGTAATTTCTTGCGAGTCGGTTTATCTTCTCCATCAGAGTTATGTGGTGAGCTCGTACTTGGTATTTTTGTCGTTCTTTTGGTTTTAATTTACCCTTTCGTTATCCCTGTTCCCGATATAATGATCGAAAGGTGTCGTATGGTGGGGTGCGTGATGTTTTGACCTTTCGACTTTACTTTTGAATTTTGCATTCAAGCGTTGTTTTTAGTTATCGGATGCGAAGCGAAGATGAATTCTTTTTTACTTTGTTTCACTTGCTTTTCTTGTTTGTGTATTTGTGGTTAGTTGTTTGTTTGTTCTTTGATTAGCCTTCGTTTTAACCTTTCAGTGTGATAATATGTGTTCCATTGCGTGGTCTCTTTTTAATTAAGTTGCTTGTGCGAAGATTTAGTTTCCAAAAAAGGCGAAGAACTGACCTTGTTTTTCATGTTTTCTTGTGCTATTCAGTTTGTGTGTTTGAGTTGCCTGTGGTGGATTTTACATGGAAACAGTGGTTGAAGATGACATTGACGATGAAGGTCAGTTTGATGGGAGCATTGTTGCATAAAATAGTTTGCCAGTCCAGATAGCAGATCATGTTGTATACAGGCTTGTTGTGGTGAAAATTGGTGTTTCACCTGTTTTCTTGTTCGTGTATTTGCGGTTAGTTGTTCATTTATTTATTCTTTCATTTAATTATTTACTTTTTGATTAGCTTTAATTTTAGTCTTTCAGAAAATAGGCCTTTTATTGCATGGTCTCTGTTTAATCAAGCTGCTTCCGTGAAATCTGAGTTTCCAACTGAGGGGAAAAACTAAACTTTGTTATTCCTGTTTCTGTGTGCTGTTCAGTTTGTGTATTTGAGTTGCCTCTGGTGGATTTTACATGGAAACAGTGGTTGGAGATGATTTTAATAGCAAAGGTCAGTTCAATGGGAGCATTGTTGCAACAAATAGTTTGCCAGTCCAGATTGCTGATCCTGTTGTTTACAAGCTTGTCAGGGTGAGTTTTGTACATGAACTAGAATGGACTTTTAATGTTTCTTATGGAGTTTGTATGTAATCTGTTGCATTAGGCATTTTATTTCCATCTTGACCTAATCTATGTGGTGAAAGTATATACAGGCTTTCAAGGCATCGGCTTTTAGAATATTTGGCTCCATTTGGTTCATGAAAATGTTTTTTTATTTCCATTTTTCAAAAATGTTATTGAAATGTGAAGAAAATTGAAACATTTTTTAGAAAATGAAAATGAAAATAAGAACTTGTTTTTATTTTTTTCAAAAAAATGAAAACACTTGGTGAGGAGCACAACTTTATTGTATTCCTCCTACTTCTCAAAATAATCTTAACACATGTTCTAAATTTTTTGGAAATGAAAATATTTTAATACCAAATGTAGCCTTAGCAGTTAATCTATTCTCCCAATATGTTATCCTTTCCGGGACACAAGTGAAATGGTGTTCATTAATGATCATGCCCTGAGTACATAAATGCTTGTTTTTCTGCAGTTTTTTTTTTGGAATGATTTACCTCGACAAATTTGAAATTGCAACTTGGAAAAGATGCGTGAATTTTTTATCCCCCTTTCTCCTTCACTTGTCATTTTGAGGTCTTTTGAGCTTAAAGAATCTGTAGATGTTTTGGTGACTTAGTAGGAATGAAATCATTTGTTTGAATGTTGCTAACAGCTAGGTGGTTGGGCTGATCTAAAAATTGTTGTTATTCTGAAAAATATATCATGGTAGGTTGAAGACGATGGGAGATTAGTGCCAGCGACTGATGATGAGCTTATAGAGGTTGAAGAATCACTTGAGGACACTAGAAGTGAATGGCACCTGACAAGCACTAGAAAGCCTGCAGAATGCATGCCTTTTGAAGATTTATCTTTTGAGAAGCTTAAATCAGAACAGTCAGGTATTTTCTCTCTCCCATATTATGAATACTGCCACTCCAATATTGCTGTATCTGTGTTTTTTTTGAGCTCGATTGAAGATAAAAATAGTTCAATTACATGCTATCACAACCTAGCAAGTGTTAGCATATTTTTACCTGTGATGTATAAAAATATTCTTCTATGTGCTAACATCCGGTTTATTGATGCGTGATAGTCATGAAATGATTTTAGGACAGCAAGATAAATATTCCTTGCGATTCTTCAAGTCGATCTTTTAGAGAACTATATGATTTGCTTCATAAATATAATTCACTTTCTTTGACTTTGAAACTTTTGTAATTTCTCATTTTATGTAATTGTCCATATGCTTACACATGTCAGCCATTGTTAAACAGGCTTTTGCAAATCTGAGAATGCAGTCATTAATGCGGAGAAGTTTAAGGGTCACTGTCAGGTATTGCCCTGATTTAAAAAATACCCCTTTCTCTTTGATTGAAGCTAACATAGAAACTGTATGATACATATTGCATAATGTTGCAATATAGATTTAATTATTGTTTTTGTGTTTTTCTCTTTTTAAGTTTTTTGAATCTTTGTATTTTTTTTTATTCAGAAACTTCTTTGTTAAGAAGGGTCATTACCTCTTCATCTTACCATTTCCTTGGCACTTCCATTTGTTTAAAGTTTAGATTAAGCCGTTTTGTGTGTCATGATCAATTCTTCTGATGAGAAAGTCCCTGTTTTCCCTGATCACCAAAATTAATTGCATTATATTGACGAGAAGTTCCTTTCTATAATTACATTTCAGGAAAGCGTTCATTTGCTAGCACCAACATCAAATGAGAAGGACGTTATGTGTTCTCCCAGTGTTGGGCAAGCCGATAATGGATCCCCTGCCTCTGAAGCTTTTGCAAATCTGCATCCTGATTTCTCTACGTTAAAGCAGGATTTATACTTGGACAAGCTGTCAATTAGACAACTCCATGCAACTTTCCAAGCAACATTTGGGCGAGAAACCACTGTCAAAGATAAGCTGTGGCTTAAGAGGAGGATTACCATGGGACTGATAAATTCTTGTGATGTTTCAACTACAACATTCATAATTAAGAACAACAAATTAGTGAAGGGACAAAGAGCTATCACGAGTATGGATAATGATGAAACAGAAGATCATCGAGTAATTTCTGAGAAGAAATTGAAAAATTCTTTCGTAGAGAGTGATGATAAATGTGAAGAGCTCAGTGGTGAACACAGGGCATCCAAGAGAATTCGGAAGCCCACAAAGCGATATATAGAAGAACTTTCTGACGTTGAATCGTGGGAGCATAATGGAAGGCTTGTATCAGCTATTAGAAACCAGGGGCATAATAATTCATTTCCGAGCTCCATTTTGAAGCCTCTTGGCAATGGAAATTCTAGTGAGAGAACTGTTGTCACGAGGCTGGATTCTTTTGGAGGATCCGGTGTTCATGTTCCATATGTCTCATGTGTCCGAAGAAGCCGTCCCAGAAAGAATTTCATGGCTTTCATGGTAAGGCATATTTTGAAAATGTTTGATGTAATGGTTAAATTATTTCTATATTTTAGAGGTGGCAATTTTGAACCCGGCATGATTATCTAAGACAACAGGACACGAGTTAAATGGGCTTGAGTATGGTATAAATATGTTTAGGTTGTAATCAAGTTGAGTAATTTGGCATGAATGATGTTTGGGTTGGGTTCGGTTTGACCGTTCTTGATCCATTTAACCCGTGTAACCCGATTCAAAATATAAAGATAATATAAAATATTGAAAATATAATAATAATTAATTTTATAATATATTTTGTTCTTATAATCAATTTAATTTGAAATAATTCAACACGTTTATAACATATTAGGTTATTTTTTAGTCTAAATAGCATAATTCAATTTGGTTTGGTCATTGAGTTGATGTGATATCAATTAGTTGGACATGTCATGATTTGGTCTGTTATATATTCAAAGCTAGGTGGGTTAGTGGGTCGGGTTATAGGGTTGATCCTTTAATAATTGGATCGGGTCGGGTCAACCTATTTAATTAAATGGAAATTTAAATGGGTCCACAGGTCAGCCATCCTGACATGAACCCAACCTGTCAATCCCAATTGTTTCTTCTCATTTTAGGTCCTAGTCATGTATGATGGATGCAAGTTTTTTTTTGGTTGTAATTTTTTTTTCTTGAAAGAAAAAATGTAAACAGTTTCTTTTTTCCTTTGAAAGAATGTGCTATTGGGTGCTTGAAGATGCAATGCAATGATGGATATTTTCTGAAAACTTTGCAGAAATTCCATCCCAGTGGAATGGCTGAACCGAGGAAGAACGCGCCTGTTGATGTGTATGGTTCTCAACCTGATGATAAAGCGGATGAGGGTGCATTCAATTCTAGAGTGACTTCTAGATATTTTGAACCATTGGGCCCATCGAAGGACATGAGCCCCAGAGAGCAAGAGAATTTCCCTGAACACGAGCATTCATCGGTCTCGGATGATAATATAGTGACGGTGCCCACGGCTAAAGGTGGAATGCGAAGGAAGCATCACCGGGCATGGACTCTAGGTGAGGTGGTGAAGCTGGTGGAGGGCGTTTCTAGGTATGGAGCAGGGAGATGGTCCGAGATTAAAAAGCTTGCCTTTGCATCGTATGCGTATCGCACGACTGTCGATCTCAAGGTTTGTTCATTGGCTTGATGTTTTTGCTCTGCAAATGGGGGTCAGTTCGGTTGTGAGATTGTGTTTGTGTGGTGGCATTGCAGGACAAATGGAGGAATCTGCTGCGAGCTAGCTTTGCGCAGATGCCTGTGGAGAGAAGGATGGCGGTGCGGAAGCACAGTTCGACGCCTATTCCAGTGGGTATAATGTTGCGGGTGAGGGAGCTGGCGAGGCTGCATGCACCCCGTTTGGCTGCAGCTCCTGATGGCAGGAGAGGTGTGCATGGAGTGTCCGGGCGTCCTAATTGTGAATATGGCCTCTGTTGATTTGAAGACAGGCCCAGTGTATTTGTGCCTTCAAATTGTGTTTTTTTTTTGCATACTTGAATACATCACTAATGGTTAGGCAATTGTTGTTGTGGGCAGTACCACATATTATATGCTATAATTAGGTTTCACGTGGAGTTTACTGAACCTACCATAAAAACCTGCTATATGCATCTAGTTGCATGAAAACGGATTTTCAGAATGTTCCATATTTATGGATGGATGAATTCTGTGCTTTGAGGAACCGATTTTGAATTGATATGGGTTGTGGAGTGTGAAGATATTATTGAAAAAGATAAAAGAATGGATCTTTTGGCGGAACATCAAAACTCTCAACATAAGATGATTATCACTCACCCTAAAGCATATCGTTGATATTCATCTTAAGTATCTAATATTGTAGCTAGGTGGGATACATGTAACACTTTGGGTCTTCGGGCCACCGATTTGGTCCCCTGAGTCCTTTAAGGTCTTCGGACCACCCAAGCCTTCGTGCCAGTTGTAGGACCCCGGGACACCCTGAGAGGGGAGGGGTGAATCAGGGTGTCAACTTTTTCTTCTTAAAGTTGTGCATCATGTTCCCACGTTGGTAGGAACTACTTAAACCTGTATGATGGATATGATCAGCAATGAAACATTCACATGCAAAGAGATAACACATCAATTTTACTTGGTTCACCACTAAGGGCTACGTCCAAGGAGCATACACCGACAAGTTGTTGGTCATACCAAATTTCACTAATCTTCACTAGTTGTGGATTACAATGGTTCAGGAACAGTCACTCTGTCTCATGCTCACTGCCTTTACAATTGTTCAGGGATAGCTCACTGCGTCCCTCGGGTCACTCCCGTTGACTCCCCCTGACTCACTGCCGTTGGTGAAGTCCCGCTCAGTTTATAGACGTGAAGGTCTCTTCAATAGATTTGCATTGAAGTCTTTGTCTCCTGTTCAGCATGAGACTTTGCTTGCATCAAAGTCCTGAGTTGATGCTCTTTTGTATTCAATCTTCTACTTTAGTGCAATAACTGAATGCACTATATCTTCTTCTTCTCTTCCTTTGATTCTCAATACTAACACCTGAGTGTATTGATATATTCCCCTCTTTCTGTGTTGATCTGATTTTAGTTTCATGAACCGTTCTTCTTCTCTTCGCAAAGCACAATGAGGATGTTAAACACCAGTCATGTGTGTGCGGTACAACTTCTCTTCATAAAACCAGATTGTTCATTGTTCTTTCGTCTTTGCAAACGAATACATCATCTATTGCACCGAAGGTATAGAGCAATCTTTCAGCTTTCATGCAGCTCCAAAAAGATGGGCGTACTCCAAAAGCACCTGACGCTCTTCTCCAAGCCCGACGCGCAAGTCCCAATACGGCGCACAAGTCTTTGGCGCGCAAGTCCAAACTGGCGCGCAAGTATCACCAAACCACCTGCGCAACACTACCTTCCTCAACTTCTAACCTGCGCGACACACTTCCTTTCTTGCCCAAACCGCCTTGGGCGCGCAACCAACAACCGACTCGCAGCTTCAAACACTGGCGCGCAAGTCTACCTGCGCGACCACACACTACTTGCGCGACTTCCACATCTGCGCGACGGGAGCTCTGATTTTCTAAGTGTTGAACTCCGTGAGAAATGAGGAGGGGTGGTCCAGTATTTATAGGCATTTGGAACCCCCATCGCGACGACACACAAGTCTCCCCTCGGCGCGCAAGTCACGGTGCACATGTCTCTCCCCCTGCAAGTCACTTGCGCGACCAACTTCCAAACTTGCGCAACCCTCCTTCCTTTTCCATATTTTGAGTTTTTGATCTTGAAAAACAACAGGCGCGCAAGTTTCCAATCTTTCTAGGAACCGGCGCGCAAGTCTCTTCACGGTGCGTAGGTCACTTGCACGACCTGTCACGACCCGCCCTCGGGGTCCGTGCCGTGACTACCCCAAGCCCGCCTTCCATAGGCCAGGGGCTGGCGACTAGCACCAAGGCGTAAATCCCGGTAAAAAGGGAAGACATTGCCTTTGTAAAGTAAACAAACACCACAGAGTAAGCAAGCGGAAAGTAAACACTAAGCAAAAGCAGAGTACAACTGAAAGTGCGGAAAAGTAAATGGGCCAGTATACAAACCCAAACTGAAAGTAAAGTACAACTCGAAAGGGAAAACAACAACTGAAAAGTAAAAGCCGCTACACCGGGCTGTCCACTGGAAATCCCACCTGAAGGGTGGGTACAGATAGCTCCACTGCTCCACGGGTCCCGCCGTCCGCTCCGAGCACGTCCCGTCCAGTGGTCCACCTCCAGGTACCGTCCTGCTCTGCAAGCCTCAGCTAAGATCAACGCTGTCCGTCGTCTGCAACCAACACAACGTAGTGCGGGCAAAGCCCGTGCAGGGGTGAGTATAAGCTACTCAGTAGGGACCTCGAGACCCCTGAAGGTCTCTCAAAACCACAAAGGATAAACCACGAAGAAAGGTACAATCACGAAGTAACAATCGACACTGCTTAGGTATATGCCCATACATATACCTAAGTCATCAAATTCAAATACGCTCCAACCTCCGAGCCCAAGTACAACTCAGTCCACACAGGAAAGTAAACGTATTCCACACAGGAAAGCAAAACGTAATCCACACAGGATAACACAACACAATCCACACAGGAAAGCAACAGGATTCAGCTCACACAGGTATACATATTCGAAAGACGATAAAGATGATCTCTGATCCATCTAAGTCGTCGGATCCACGAAGGATCGATAGGTAACTAACCCCCGCAAAAGACCCACACAGGATCGGGCCCACGTAGGACCTGTAGGCGCTGGTTCACACAGGACCGCTGAGCGCAAAGACCCACACAGGATCGGGCCCACACAGGACCTGTAGCACTGATCCACGTAGGATCGCTGAGTGCTGAAGTCGTCGTCGTCGAATCCACACAGGATCTCTGTACTGTCGTCGTCGCAGTCACAGTAGCAGTAGCAGTAGCAGTCACAGTAACAGTAGCAGCCAACACTAGGGTTCCCGCACACAGCAAGCTCGTTCGGAGGGTCCGCTCCACGAGCCGAGAGGCTGATACATCAACTGTCACAAAGTCCAGAGTTGATGTATCCAAAAGTTCCATATCGTCAACAAGGACTCAACGCAACAGACGGCGCGTCGATCGGACGCCCGGTCTGAGAGTTATTGACATTTTCGTCCCCGGGGCCCGGTTGGTTTTTAAGGCAAAACCAACCCGAATGTACTCCACCTGCGTCCAAACCTCGGGCGGAGTATGCCAAAAGAACCGTCTCACTAAGAGGAACACAACAAAGCTGACGGCACGTCAATCGGACGTCCGTAGCTCAAGATATGAGCGTTTCCGCTCCGAAGGCCCGGTTGGTTTCGTGAACGAACCAACCCGACCGAACTCAAAGTGTTCCGAAACCTTGAGTGCGATATACCGAAACGACCGTCTCGATCCAAGGATCGCGTTGCCGCAGACGTTTCGTCAATCGGAGGTCCGTGGCTCAAGTTATGGCCAAAAGACCGAAACAGTCTCGAAAACGGGGGGTCCGGGTCCGGGCCGACCCGTACCGGGTCGACCCGACCCGGATCCGACCCGGTCCGCTGGACCCGGCCCGGCCGGTGGCGGCGCGGCGGCGCGGCCAGGGTGCCGCGCATGCGCCGCACGCGGGGGGTGAAACCCCCCCTTTTTCGGATCTCGGCCGGCTTTTGCCGGCCGTTTTTAATAAACACACGGGACCCGCGGGTCCCGCCTTCTAACCGAACCGGCGGCCGGCACAGCCGACCGCCTTCCCCCTCTCCGCCGCGGCCATAGCCGCGGCTCATCTGAACTCCGGCGGCCGGCGAGGCCGGCCGCCCTTGGCTGCTTCGCCGCGGCCGTAGGGCCGCGACCCTTCTTGATCTCCGGCGCCGGCGGCTCGGCTGCCGCCGGTCTTCCCGTATCGCCGCGGCCCGGTACCGGCCGCGGTGTTCGTCGTCCGGCGCGGTGCGACGGCACCGCGCCCCTCCACCGCGCCTTCGATTCCCCTTGACGCGGCACGACGGCGTCGCGTTCTTGATGATTCTTCCACGGCGCGGCGCGACGGCGCCGCGCAATATAATCGTACGATTATCCGCGTGGTGCGACGACACCACGCCACCTTGTTTCCACCCGCAAGATAAATCAACAAGAACGATGGAGGGGGTTCGGCCGTGTTCATGCGGTCCGGCCCCCTCACGTTAAACAATAACACAAATTTAAATATCCTCACGTTAGTCATGCCAGAACCACGAACAAGAATAAATAAATAAACAAATAACAACAACCTCTACCTTGGGTATAGGTTCGAAGATTTGTCAACGTCCCGCGGAAGACAACATCGCGGAGGTCGGGCGTCACGATAATCGTTCGTCAAATCCGATGACGAAGAGGTACGTCCGAAGAGGTACGTCGTTGGCGAATCTTCGTATGCCGGCGAAGGGAGTCCGAGGAGGAAGCGGCGTTCCCTCTCGTTGACACGGAAGACGAAGAAGAGAGGAGCGACGTTCTTCGTCGGAGCTTGAGCGTTTTTCGTCAAAGCTTGAGCGTTCTTCGTCAAAGCTTGAAGAAGAAGGAAAAGCTCTCAAAAGCTCTCAAGATGTCTAAACAAAAACTAACCAAATAAAATAAGATTGAGACTTATTTTATTCACAAACTTAACAAATGAATTTCAAAGGTTTGAAATTCAAAAAGGATAACTCCAAAATTAAATAACAATTGTCATGTCATTTAAAGAGGGGTTAAGGGAGTTTGGGAGAAGATGAAAAGTTTAGGGTTCGTGTGGGCCCCACCACACTTAATCCTCTCAAGGGAGGTTAAGTGGGTGTGGGTCCCACCCCTAACTTCCTTTGAGAGAAGTTAACTAACAAGTTTAAATAAAAATTTGTAATCCACAATTTTTATTTAACTTATTCTAAACTCCCAAAAACTAACTCTCATCCCGAAATAAACGCAACCTCGGAAAAGGTCTCCTTAAGCGAATATCGGCACTGCGAGTTCATCGGTGCCCTCAGATTTCAATTCCGAGCACCGGATCAAAAGTTAGGAAAACCCGCTCGTTCGTTCACTGAACGTACCCGAGCCAAACTTCGGAAATTGATTCCGGGCACACTGGGCCTCGGAATCAGGTGCCGTCAGAAACCGCGCTCTTGTAAAATTCCAAAGAAAATTAAGAAAAAAATTCCCTTGAATTTTACGGGTCTTTACACGACCAACCCAACACTTGCGCGACCCTCTTTCCTTTGCCATTTTTTCATGTTCTGATCTTGAAAAACATATGGCGCGCAAGTTTCCTCTCCTTCAAGTACACGACGCACAAGTCTCTTTGCCAAAACCACTTTTCTTCATTTGTCGATTTTCAGGCCCAAAAATTTGTCAAAACTGGGAAACAACGCCACCTTGTATCTGCTCTTTTTGTCCGCCTCCAGATCATCCATTATTTTGTCGATGTTTCTTGAATAAAACATGGATCGTTATCCATAGTCCTTGAACTCGACATGCCACTATGGAATCTCCTTTGTCAACAAATTTGTATGTCGTTTGTTTGCTTTGTCAACAAGCACGATTACCTCAAAAGCACTTCTTCTTGGTGATCTGTATCCTTCAGCAACGCTTCTGCTTTTATCACAAACTCCACTATTGTGATATGTATTCTTTGAAGGCATAGCTTTAGCATCATCATCTTCCATGACAATGTGATGTGCATGACTATCTCAGAATTCCAATCATTTGCACATTTTATTCTTCATCAACTATCATGATCTATTTCATGCAAACCATATGATTCAATTTGTCAAGAATTCTCTTGCATGGTTCTCATGCAATCATGAGTAATTGCATGGTCTTCATCAAAAACCCATGGTTCTTATGCAATAAGGAAGAATTGCATGGTCTTCATCCAAAACCCCATTCTTCTTTAATCATCCTTATATGGATTACTCCTCACATTATTCATTGTTGTAAGAAATGTATCACCTTTGACACATGTTCTTTGAACTTATGATTAGTACAACAATCGTCTGAATTACCATTCCTCCACTTCATCAGAGTACTTCATGATCTCCTTCATTTTGATCTTCATTGAAAACTATTGACAACAAATACAACCTTATACACAAAGTGGTTCCAACACTAGTAAGGCCTTCGGGCCACCTTAAGTGCAGATGCAAACCAGACAACCTACAAGGAACAAGCTCTATAGGAGGATGAACAAGGAGCTTTCACCATAGCAGAAGCTACACGGATTGCAAGAATGAGAGGGTATGACACCTGACATCGGGACAAGCCTGTACATGCACGGGATAGCCTAGCCGAACAACAATGCGAAGGTGGAGAGCTGATTTCACGATGAATATGCTGGGGAGGAGCAATTTCATGTAATTAGTCTGGGTTGTATGTAATGTTTGAAGTCTACGAGCAATGAATTCCTCTAAAACCTACGGGCCATGTAATACTTACGTCTACGGGCCTTGTAAGGGTTCCACCTCACCCCTTGAAAGGTGGATTATCAAAAATCAATAAAAAAATGAAGGCCTTCGGGCCATTGGATGGATGAATGATATCAAAACACATAAAGAATATAGTCACCCACCATTGAACATTGTAAATCTAGTGTGTTTTATATTCTCGATGTCTTTCTTTTGTTCATTACACCACTTGAATAAAACAAAATAGATTAGAAGATCATATACTCTAACAAGTGGTAGAGATTGATCTAAAATGATTATAAAAATTAGGTATCACCAATTCTGTAAGGGTTGGTGTCCTGAGAACCAACTGTTTTGTATTTTGATTACATGAATGTTCACTTATTATATATTGTTCATTGTTCTGCATGACTATAATATAATAACATCCTGGAATATTTGTTGCATTGATAAGGTCATGACAGATCCCCGCTATGATGATGACCTTGAAATGCTATAACAATAATCTTAAATAAAGTTCTACAGTTGGATGTCATACTATGATAGGACACATAATATACAGACCGTCACGTGTGAGTACTCGTAAGAAGACGAGACTCTCTCTCATGGAGTTCGCACTTGGTAATCTCCAAGATGGGAGATTATGAGAATAGACCCGCCAGTAGCAATTCCGCATGTCTTGGTGTCATCGGACATTGCTATCTACGAGCGTGTGTAATGGTCCTTAGACTGGAAGATTATCATTGACTCATGTCATGACTCACACACTTAGATTTACTGACGAAAACCGTCACGCGGACAGTTGGCGGGAAGTAGGGTACGTTGGGTGTCTCACGAGTGACATGTTGTTAATGGATAAGTCGAGGAAGGATTTGTCCCTTCCATTTATGGAAGTTGATATCTCGACCCTTTGATTGAAATAGAACTATCGCATTAAATTCCATGGCCATGGTGTAAACGATGAGTTTATTTCAAGAAGTCAAAGAACGACAGATCAAACATATAGGTTTATGACACTGCCATGAAACCTGCTTGATGAGATATTGAGACAAAGAGATTAAATTACACAGTAAGCGTTTGTATGATGTGATACGTCAATGCGACGCCAACTTCTTTCTCTTGGGTGCATTGACCCGTTGCTAGACAGTAATCTTGGACTTTAGGCAAGCCTACCTAATGCCAACGAGAAAGAGGCCTATAGGGTCACACACTAAGTGTATTCAAGTATCTCAAGTAGAATAAAGATTATTCATGTACATGTTTTAATAATTATTCAAGGAAGTCTAAATCGTTTTAATGATGGAGGAAGAAGGAAATGAAAAACAAGATATACATGCCGTGTATTAAAGATTACACGTCGTGTAGTTTTTCATGGAAAACAAGTACACGCCGTGTATTAATAATTACACGCTGTGTAGTTTTCTTTATGGAAAGGAAATGAATAAATGAAAACAAGATATACACGCCATGTACATTGAATGTACACGCCATGCAGTTTTCAATGAAAAACAAGTACACGCCGTGTAGTTTTTCTAGTCATGATTTTGAGGATATAATATTGTTTTAAATGATATTTATTATAATCAGTGTGGGCGCATGTCAATGAATTAATTATTCGACATGTGGTTTTAAATAAGAGTCAATGAAATAAATAAAATGCATAACGCATTTATTTATTTTCATAACTCTACAATCTCAAACCTGATTATAAATATCCTCACAACCCCAACTCTTTTACAACACACAAGAGAATCGTTGTGCACAACAACTCTGAAGAATTCTTTCAAGACCGAAAGAACCTCTTCCTCCAAGAACGCTCTCAAGACTGAGAGAGATCCTCTTCCATCAGATCAAGACGATCTAATGCGGACAACGTAAGTAAAGGTTTCTCCACGCTAGCACCCAAAGACTCCTTTGGCGACGTCCTGAGATACGAGGTACACATGTGGATCACCGCTAGAGGAAGTCTATACTTGGCTTCTGTGACGCAATGAAGAATCACATCGGAACGTGATCAAGAACATCAACGAATAAAGAACACCCAAAAGGTATTTCTTTTCAATTGATTAAATTAATTATAATAAACCTATAACGATCCTACTTTGTGGTTCCGAGACTTTTCTTTTCTTTATTCATTTCTATGATCTGATCCATGGATACTGGCGTTTATCGTCGTATTGATCCCGGATTGATCATCGTTAATGACAAAAATCCAAGTGGGCACATCCACCCATGCGCTTCCGCTATGCCCAGAACCTTCAAATGGTATTAGAGGGAGGTTACAACGTTGATTATAGTTATTTAATTTTTGTTGATAATTTACGCATTTATATTTGATTCAATTCGAAATAAATCGTTCTATAAATCTGAATAAACGAGATCTGTTCTTCCTTCTTCGTTTCTCGATTCATATCACAGAAATGACCTTTTAATTTTAATTTTTGATTAAAATAAAAACGAGGAACTCATCCGGAGGAGCCTCTCTTTCTGTCTGTACAACACGGGAATACACGGCGTGTAATTAAAAACTACACGCCGTGTACTTAGGTTCAACGAACCGGTACTGGTCCGCCAAACCACACCGTGTGAATTGATTACACCTAAGTATTTAACACTATGTGTTGACCAAAATTAAACGACGCGTGGGAACCGGAATACACGACGTGTATGTTGGAGCAACACGCCGTGTAGTCCGATCTGGCCCAAGTGAAACCGTGTACAAAGGAGAAGCCGCGTACCACGTACACGAGATTGCCAGGTCGGTTACCACGTAACAAGGAAGTACATACCGTGTATGATTTATCTACACGCTGTGTACTCCAAAATTTCCAAAGTACAAAGAACAAGTCAAAGCCCTCAGTGTGTACTTTGGATAAAAGGTGAAAAGAAATACATGCCGTGTAAATATAAACTACACACCGTGTACTTTCCATAAATTTCACCAGGTTTCCTCCAAAAGTACAAAGACCTTCACAAGGAATATAGATGAAAAGAATCTCAAGGAAATTCAGAAAGGAATTTAAGATAAATAATTGATTAATTATAAGATCATAATTAATTGAATTCGAGCGCGACTTATCTTAAATGAAATAACGATTAAAAGAATTTGAATTCTAAATATGCGTAAATGTCGTTGCATGCTATGGATTATCATGAGCTAGACTAAAGACCCTTTGTATGTGTGTATGGTTTCATTTAAATTTATTTAAATTTGTTGGCCTGCGAGCCTTCTTCCAATAAAATGTAGGGCCTGCGTGCCCTGGTTTCTTTAATGTAAACCCATGTAATGGAGGATCTCCCAAGCCAGAGGAGACGGTTCAAAACCCGAAGATGAGGTGAAACCAACCCAAGAAGATACAAATATGGACAGGTGAGAGCTGCAAAACACGAACCATCGGTTCAAGGTGTTTTTCCCTAGGGCAGGGTTAGCTTATCAAACCGTTAGATAAGCTAACCAATAGAAGATCATGATCATACCATCTTATTTTATTTCTATCTGATTTCATGGTTTATTTATTATGTATGTGTTGTCGCGATCACATAATTAATGAAATAAACAAGCATGAAAAGATGAAATAAAATAAAAACCGGACTATGCGTAAAAATTATCAGAACACGGTTAATCACTTAAGCAAGCATCACTTAATATTAACAAGCATGTGATAATACGAAACTACTCATAAAGATTAAAATCCCTCAATACTATATTAAGTCAGACCAAGCCTTCCGTTACTTGATTAAGGGCAAGACTCAATAAAACTATGTGTTTGACCAACCCTTGTTTGGACACTTACTTTTATAAAGGAAGCCCTTATGAAAGGTTTCAGGTAAACTTAACCATATTACATCAAGAGGAGTAGTCCTTACTAGACTTGGTGTAATATTGGAGGTAAGAGTTGAGGAAATCCAAGTCAGGATTTTGGGATTGGGGAGTCCACTCAACAGATCAAGGAACTGTAAGCTCACAGTTAGCAAAGACCTGCCTACTTAAATACCTTCAAATAGCTTGACTAACCCTTGTTGGGGTTATGCGAAGGGGGATATGGATCCTTGCCACTAGAATGTCAAAGCAACTGGACATTCCGAGTTCAATGGTGAGGGCCATTGGGACTTGATAAAATAGTGGGAGACTTAATAATTTTTTTTATTATTTCTCATAAAATGTAATCAAGAAAGTACTGATAAATATGCTCTTTTAATTTGTAGAATCAAAATGAAAAAATCGTCAACCACATTTTCTCTGCGATCAATTCTGGATAAAGACAATATCCTCACCGGCAGTAACTTTCAGGAATGGTTTAGGCGCCTTCAGGTTATCCTACGCCATGAATGAAAGTTTTACGTGCTGGAGTCCTCACTTCTTGATCTGCCTGCCCAAGGGGTGAGTGATGAATATTTCTTGCTCTATGATCAACATTTGAGTGATGCACTCGACGTTCAATGTTTGATGCTGTCATCAATGTCTAGTGAGCTCATGAAGTCTCATGAAGACATGGATGCCTACAGCATGCTCGAGCACCTCCGTGGTCTATACCAGGAGAGAGAAAGACAAGAAAGGTTTGAGATCTCCAAGGCTCTATTTCAGAGCAAGCTTGGAGAGGGTGTCCCAGCCGGGCCTCATGTAGTCAAGATCATTTTCTACATTGAGTGCTTGAAGGTTTTAGGGTTTAAACTCCCCGAAGAACTGGGTACCGATCTCATTCTTGCATCACTCCCCCAGAGCTTCTCTAACTTTGTTGTGAACTTCAACATGAACAACATTGAGAAGTCTCTATCTGATCTTCTTATCCTTATTTGCCAAGTGGACAATGACATGAAGCGTGAAAAGCCTTATGTCCTCATGGTAAATAAAAGGAAAGGGAAGACAGAGTGATTTAAGCCCAAAGCTTCTTCAAGGCCTTCCAAGAAAAGGAAGACCAAAGGGGAGGCAAGGGAACAAGATGCTGTTTGTTTCGCATGTGGCAAGAAGGGACACTGGAAGAAAAACTACACCCAACCAAGGAAGCAAGGGGAAGCTTCATATGCGTTTTTCATCGAATGAAATATATCTGTTTCTACAAATTGGGTATTATATACAGCTTGTGGTGCTCACATGTGTATCCAAATACAGGAACTAAGTAGATTAAAAAAGATTGACCGAGGTGAGGTGGATCTACGAGCATCCAATGGAGCCAGACTCGCTGCTGTAGCTGTCGGAGACTACCATCTCACATTGCCTACTGGGATGGTCTTGGTTTTTAAAGGATGTTATTATGTACCCTCTTTAACCAAAAACATTATTTCAATATCCAGATTAGATACTGATGGATTCATCTTCAAGTTTGGAAGTGGATGTTGCTACTTTTATAAAGATAGCATTTGTTTTGGTAGGGAACATTTATATAACAACCTTTATGTGTTAGACTACACAAACCAAGTAATGGAAATCGATGACAAAGTAAATTCACATGACTCATACCACACCCAACTTTGGCATCACCGGCTAGGTCATGTCAATGAGAAACATTTGACAAAATTACATCAAGATGGGTATTTAGATTCTTTCGAACTAAAACCACTTGGTGTATGTCATGCGTGTCTACAAGGAAAAATGACCAAAGCCCCATTTAGTGGGAAATGTGAAAGAGCTAAAGAGCTTCTAGAATTAGTTCACACAGATGTGTGTGGACCATTTCCAGTTGAAGAAAGGGGTGGGTTCTCATACTTCATAACTTTTACTGATGATTTTAGTAGATATGGATATATCTACTTAATGAGGTATAAGTCAGATTATTTTGATTGGTTCAAAGAATACAAGAATGAAGTTGAGAACCATATTGGTAAGAAGATTAAGAAACTTTGCTCAGATAGAGGAGGAGAATATCTTAATCAGGACTTCATTGATTTCTTACAGGATTTTGGGATTCTATCTCAACTCACTCCTCCTTACACACCTCAGTGGAATGGTGTATGTGAAAGGAGGAACCGTACCCTGTTGGACATGGTGAGATCAATGATGAGTCATGCGAGTCTTCCATATCCTTTTGGGGATATGCATTACAAACAACAACACATATACTAAAACAAGTACCAACTAAATCGATAAATGGTATTTCATACGAGTTATGGAATGGACGCAAAGCCATGTTATCAAATTTACATGTGTGGGGTAGCGAAGCATTTGTTAAGGCCTCTTAAGGTAACAAACTTGCACCCCGAGGCACAAAGTGTATCTTTATAGGATATCCCAAGGAAATAAGGGGATATTACGTATACAACCCCTCAGAAAAAAAGGTTACAGTGGCAAGACGCGCCATATTCCTTGAGAGGGATCACATTTCCAAAAGAGATAGTGGGAGAGAGATAGACTTCGATGAAGTCAAGACTCAAGATACACAAGAGTTGGTACAAGAATAGATTCCACAAAGCCCTGTGGAAGAAAAATCTGTTCCAGAGACACAAGAACTGCATATGAGGATGAGAGAGGTGAGAGAACCAGAATGATATGGTTTTCTTATCACCAAGGATGGTGAATCATTATTGGTTGAGAATGATGACCCTCTTACCTACAAGGAAGAATTTGAAGGCACAAACATTGCCAAGTGGCAAGAAGCCATGAATTCTGAAATGGATTCCATGTACCAAAACCAAGTCTGAATTTTGGTAGATCCTCCAGTTGATGTAAAGCCTATTGGTAATAAATGGGTATTCAAGAAGAAACTGGACATGGAGGGGAAAGTTAGCACCTATAAGGCATGACTGGTTGAAAAAGGTTTTATACAGCGTTAAGGAATTGACTATGATGAAACCTTTTCACCGATTGCGATACTGAAATCCATCAGAATCTTATTGGCCATTGCCACTTACCATGACTTTGAAATTTGGAAAATGGATATCAAAACAACATTCCTTAACGGGAACCTCTAGGAAGATGTCTACATGACACAACCTGAAGGGTTTGTGACTCTAAAGGATGCCAACAAGGTATGCAAGTTGCAGAAATCCATTTATGGATTAAAGCAAGCATCAAGGTCATGGAACATTCGTTTTGATGAAGCTATAATGGAATTTTTCTTTGTTAAGAATGAATGTGAGCCTTGTGTCTACAAGAGGTTTATTGGAAGTGCAGTCGTTTTCCTAATAATATATGTTGATGACATATTACTAATTGGAAACGAAGTACCTGTCTTACAGTCAGTTAAGGAATGGTTGCATAAATGCTTCTCCATGAAAGACTTGGGTGAGGCAGCATATATTCTTGGGATCAAGATCTATCGTGATAGATCCAAGAGAATACTGGGCCTAAGTCAAATTACATACATTGACAAGATACTGAAGAGATTCAGTATGGAATAGTCCAAGAGGGGATTGTTGCCAGTGTCACATGGCATTCATATTTCCAAGAAAATGTGTCCTTAGACACATGAGGAAATAAAGATAATGGAAAGGATCCTTTATGCATCCGCGATTGGGTCAGTCATGTATACTATGCTATGTACGAGGCTAGATGTTTCTTACACATTAAGTGCGGTAGGCAGATATCAAGATGATCCAGGAGACCGCCATTGGATGGTAGTCAAGACTATCCTTAAGTATCTGAGGCGTACTAAGGATATATTCTTGGTTTATGGAGGAGATGAGGAGCTAGTCATAAGAGGAAATGTAGATGCCAGTTTCCAGACTGATCAAGATGACATGAAGTCGCAGACTGGATACATATTCAGTTTGAATGGAGGTGTAGTGAGCTGGAAGAGCTCAAAGAAAAGTGTGGTGGCAGATTCTACAGCAGAGTCCGAGTATATCATAGATTCTAAGGTAGCTAAAGAAGCAGTATGGATGTGAAGCTTCGTCCAAGAGCTAGATATAGTACCGAGCAGTAAAGATCCTATCACAATCTACTGTGATAATACTACAGCGGTGGTACTTGCAAAAGAGCCAAGGTCACATCAGCGGACAAAGCACATACTTCGGAAGTATCATCTCTTGAGAGATTTTTCTCAGAGAGGTGAAGTTGTAGTGAGAAGTATTTCCACGGAAGACAACATGGTAGACCCCTTGACTAAAGCCTTGACTCAGGAGAAACATGATCATCATGTGAGGTCTAGCGGACTAAAAGTCGTAGGCAGTTGGATCTAGTCCAAGTGGGAGTTTGTAAGGGTTGGTGTCCTGAGAACCAACTGTTTATTACTTTGATTACATGAATGTTCACTTATTATATATTGTTCATTGTTCTGCATGACTATAATATAATAATATCCTGGAATATTTGTTGCATTGATAAGGTCATGGAAGATCCCCGCTATGATGAGAACATTGAAATGCTATAAAAATATTCTTAAATAAAGTTCTACGGTTGGATGACATACTATGATAGGACACATAGTATACAGACCGTCATGTGTGAGTACTCGTAAGAAGACGAGACTCACTCTCACGGAGTTCGCACTTGGAAATCTCTAAGATGGGAGATTATGAGAACAGACCCGCCAGTAGCAATTCTGCATGTCTTGGTGTTATCGGACATTTCTATCTATGAGCGTGTGTAATGGTCCTTAGACTGGAAGATTATCATTGAATCATGTCATGACTCACACACTTAGATTTACTGATGAAAACCGTCACGCAGACAGTTAGCGGGAAGTAGGGTACGTTGGGTGCGTCACGAGTGACATGTTGTTAATGGATAAGTCAAGGAAGGATTTGTCCCTTCCATTTATGGAATTTGATATCTCATCCCTTTGATTGAAATAGAACTGTCGCATTAAATTCCATGACCATGGTGTAAACAACGAGTTTATTTTAGGAAGTCAAAGAACGACGGATCAAGCATATAGGTTTATGACACTACCATGAAACCTGCTTGATGAGATATCGAGACAAATGGATTAAATTACACAGTAAACATTCGTATGAGGTGATACGTCAATGCAACGTCAACTTCTTTCTCTTGGGTGACTTGACCCTTTGCTAGACAGTAATCTTGGACTTTAGGCAAGCCTACCTAATGCCAACGAGAAAGAGTCCTAGAGGGTCACACACTAAGTGTATTAAAGTATCTCAAGTAGAATAAAGATTTTTCCCATATGTGGTTTAATAATTATTCAAGGAAGCCTAAATCGTTTTAATGATGGAGGAAGAAGGAAATGAAAAAAAAGATATACACACCGTGTATTAAAGATTACACTCCGTGTAGTTTTTCATGGAAAACATGTACACACCATGTATTAATAATTACACACCGTGTAGTTTTCTTTATGGAAAGGAAATGAATAAATGAAAAAAAGATATACACGCCGTGTACATTGAATGTACACGCCATGTAGTTTTCAATGAAAAACAAGTACACGTCGTGTATTTATTAATACACGCCATTTAATTTTTCCAGTCAGGATTTTGAGGATATAATATTGTTTTAAATGATATTTATTATAATCAGCATGGGTGAATGTCAAGGAATTAATTATTAGACATGTGGTTTTAAATAAGAGTCAATGAAATAAATAAAACGCGTAACACATTTATTTATTGTCATAACTCTACAACCTCAAACCTGATTATAAATATCCTCACAACCCCAACTCTTTTACAACACACAAGAGAATCGTTGTGCACAACAACTCTGAAGAATTCTTTCAAGACCGAAAGAACCTCTTCCTCCAAGAACGCTCTCAAGACCGAGAGAGATCCTCTTCCATCGGATCAATATGATCTAAGGCAGACAACGCAAGTAAAGGTTTCTCCACGCTAGCACCCAAAGAATCCTTTGGCGACGTCCCGAGATACAAGGTACACGTGTGGATCACTGCTAGAGGAAATCTATACTTGGATTCTGCGACGCAACGAAGAATCACATCAGAACGTGATCAAGAACATCAATGAAGAAAGAACACCCAAAAGGTATTTTTTTTCAATTGATTAAATTAATTATAATCAACCTGTAACGATACTACTTTGTGGTTCCAGGATTTTTTTTCCTTTGTTCATTTCTGTGATCCGATCCGTGGAGACTGGCGTTTATCGTCGTATTGATCCTGGATTGATCATCGTTAATGAAAAAAGCCAAGTGGGCACATCCACCCACGCGCTTCCGCTGCGCCCGAAACCTTTAAATTCACCCTCTCTCAACATTGTAAAAACCAAGTATTATTAATTAGGTATCAATGTTCTTGTAACGAACCAACCCGAGTCAACTAGACAGACCACCCGAGCTGACTCGTCATAGTGGTGAGGTGGAACGAGATAACATAAACAAGTCTCGTATAAACCAAAAGAAGACATACGACCAGAGTACAACGTGGAAGAAAGAGATAAATTCAAGATCCATACAATCCAAGCAAAACCAGCTAAACCAGAATGTATAACAAGACAAGACCAACAAGTCTCCATGTGATCAACGACCACCTCCAAATCATCCTGTAACAAAGGTAATGACAAAAAGGGAAGCCAACATGCTACAAAATGTCATTCCCTTTAGTCGACTCCCGCAAAAAAACATCTACAACTGTTTAAAGGCAAAAGTAGGGTATGGACACAAAGTCCAATAAGATACCACCACAAAGTCTATAAAATGTATAATATCAAGAATGCAACAGTTCTAACTTTTAAAATAGGAACAGTTTTACAACAAAATTTAATAAATCCAAACCCATTTGTAAATCATTTTCCTTTGGTTTTTCATAAAATCTTTTCATATCCACAAAGTGTGGAATATGATAGGTATAAGTGATAAAACAAGAATTCATATTCATACACCATAAGATAAGAAAGTAAAAACATATCCATGAAATAACCCATCATGCAAAACCATGTGATGCAACCTCATGTGAACAAATGCAAGCAACAATCTATGAGTAAATCTATCATGTGATAAACAAATCATAAATGACAAAGAACTCAATATTGGGACCTAGCCTATGAGAATACATACTATAAATAAAAAGCCTAAACCAGAAATATGTTGGTACCAACTAATATCGAGTCCTTCCACAGTCCTTCACTATAAAAAAACCTCTAGTGACATTACGCACACTATGAGTGACATGTCTATTCCCGACGTACCCAAGGTTCCCAATGTTCCAAGTTTGAAAAAATTCATTTCAAAACCATTCTCACAATTTATAAAACATTTTCAAAGCCAAACCAATCCACTTCGGTGTTTGAAAACCCATTTCTGAATCAAAATCACCATTCAGGCATTTAATTAAACACTTGGTGCGCAAAAATCCATTTTTAAAGCAGAACCCCTTTAAAAACATGCATCTTTTAAAGAAATAACTTGAAACCAAAAATCACTTCAATTAAATGAATAACCCAAAGGAATTTTACAATAAAGATAAGAAATTCATAGAATTAACTCATTGTATAGAAACACCTACCTCAAAATGAAGGTAGAACAAATTGCCTTTGAAAACAGTGAGTAGGGAAGAGGTAGATCAAGTTATCACGATCCTAGATCCATAAGAAAAAATGTCAATCCTCCATAAAACCCACTAGATCCGACATCACAACCCAATTGGGTTCCAACAAGACGGGATGAGAAGAGATCTAGCATAGATCTAAAAGAAGAGGGGAAATCAAATCAAAATCGTAACATACCTCAATGTGATTCGTCAAGAACAAAAGAAAACTGCCTAGAATCCAAGGGGAGAGACCTATAAAGTGTTGGGTAAGGTTTAGAACGAGCCAAAATGAGGTTAGGGCGTGATTAGGCTTAAAAAAAACCAAGGGAAAAAGGGTAAAATCCAACCTTTTAAGAGTTCATAAGGGGGTCACACGGTTTCCTAGGGTAGGCCACACGGTTAAACTAATCATGCGCCTTAACCGTGTGCCCAAACTATCCATTCTAGATGGGTAAATGGTTTGTCCGCATGATTAGTTTAACCGTGCGCCAATCGTGCAAAACCCCTATGTTCAAACACAGATCCATACGGCACGGTTACCGCCCGGTTAAACTAACCGTGCACCTTAACCACGCTCCTTTCCAGTTTCTCTCAAAATCCCTTGTTTTCAATCTCTGATCCCTAGAATCTTTCCAGAACCGAAAAGAGAAATATCAAGGCTCAACTAAGGCATACCTGTGACCCGTAGGGCATCACATTTCCAATTTTATTATAATTTCATAAATAATAACACACATTACATGAAAATCCCATATAAACACGGGACCACCTACCCGACTAACCCGATGACAAGCCCCTAATTGACAACTACCAAATAACCCCCCATTGAAATGATGATCAACAGTGTACCCACCTTTTTTTCCTCCCCCAACCATCACACGTGAAGGCCCCCCTGCTACGAATTAATTTCACCTTGCTTTGGTAAAACCCAACGTCAAATCCCTAACTTAACTGATAGAAACAAGAGGTAAGAGGAAAAGGAAAGGAAGAGGAACATGGAGAGTTTAACTTGATTTGATGATCCAAAACAACTCAGAACACCATGGATTTAAAGGAAAGGGGAAACAAAAGAGGATGAAGAAGAGGGCCGACCAAAAATAAATAATCACAAGACCCCTCTACATGTTAAAAACCAAGAGGCTTGATGGTGAAATGACCATTGTGCACCTGGTAAAAAAAACAACCCAGGACCCCACCAATTTCCCTGTGGACAACCATCAGGATACTGTGGAAAACTACCAGAAACTCGGTGATAAAATAAAGTCTCCCTGGAGCCTTTGACATACCACTAATTGACCAGTTGCTTTCCACTAGTTTGACGGTGTCTCCCAACCATTTCCACTCTTATCATGATCTATGGTTTTCCCATGAATCCACTGCCTAAGCCCCTTTTACCCACTAAAACATACCCCAAACCTTGAAATAAACTCACAAAGGACATCCATCACATCATGCTCTCGATCAAAATCCAAAAATTCAATCAATCCATATTTTATCCTCCATTTAATTAACCAATATAAATATAAAATAATATTTTAATAATTTAATAATAATACGGGATGTTATAAACTCCCCATCATGAAACTTTCTGTCTCTGAAAATTCAAATTGATATCTTGCCTAAAAATCTCGACCTATCCTCATCGCATAGGTAAACTGTATAATATCTCAAAATACCCATCATGCTTCCACTATGTGACTCTAACTACCAGAGCATATGAATCATTTTCCAAAACTTGATACCAAGACAGTTTAATTACACACTCTCCACCCTCAAAACAATGGTGAAAAATCCAATCCAAATCTTATGGACCCCCCACTATAAGAATCCCTAATAATCCCTAATTCCTATACTGCCACAAGATTCCTACCTTACCATATTAATAAATAAAAAAATACAAGAAAACCAACCAAATCAATTAAAAAATACCTATAAAAATACAATCTCTCAAAATCAATCCATACATATATATAAAATCAATCAAGTTAGTTTCATTCAAACATTAAGCCTTTATTTCAAAATCACCACCCAACACCCCTTTAAAACTCTAAATTTTACAAAACCAAACGCCTTTCATAAACCAAATTTCATAAAAAAAATTCTAGTTTATTTAAAAAGAACCAACATCCAAAATTTAATTACATTTCCAAATTATTCTTTATTTAAATACACTGCCACAAGATTTCTACCTTACCATATTAATAAATAAAAAAATACAAGAAAACCAAACAAATCAATTAAAAAATACCTAGAAAAATATAATCTCTCCAAATCAATTCATACATATATATAAAATCAATAAAGTTAGTTTCATTCAAACATTAAGCCTTTATTTCAAAATCACCACCCAATACCCCCTTAAAACTGTAAATTTTACAAAACCAAACGGCTTTCATAAACCCAATTTCATAAAACAAATTCCAGTTTATTTCAAAATAACCAACATCCAAAATTTAATTACATTTCCAAATTACCCTTTATTTAAAATAATTCATTGCAAAACAATTTCCTCCAATTTTGAAATATCAAAATATTTTACCAAATTTTCAAATATCAAAACTTTAAAATATATTTAATATCACATTACCTATAAAAAATGTATCAAAAATAGAAAAAAAACACACGACTGACTTTAATTAATTCAGTTTCCACTAATAATGTATTTAGGAAAATAATAATTACTTTATTAACAACTGTTTTTGGTGCTCCCCCACACCCACATATATTTTGAGTTGGTGCAAACTTGATTTCCAAAGACAGACGGTTTTCGAGAGACTTTACCAATAACACTTTGGTTGTGCATTTTCCGAGAGGATGAGAGGTCAGGCTCACTGCACCCTTTTGGGAGGGGGGGGGGGGGGGGTTATTTCCTAATACGGGACTCTCTTACAGATTTAAGACATGTTCGTGAATCCTTCCCAAATCCCGTTACCTCAATGGAAGCAGTCGATCAAAACCATGCACCAATGTCAACATTTGTATATATCAGAGGTTTTACAACTTTCTATTATTATTTAGTGATGTTATGGTTCAAAGCCACACAACTAGGAACCTTGGAGTTTGTCGCCATCCAAGGACATGGTAAGTGTTGTGGAGTTGGGATTAGACCCATGAGAGGGGATTCCTATCTACCCTTATGAAGGGAATTAGAACCACCATAGTTCAATGCTACTTAATGGGACACATCATACCTTTTAGGATCATTTTACAAGGACCAATGTAATACCTTTTAAGATGGTGAAACCATGACTAAGTAAAGTTCCTTTTAAGGTAGTTCATCTAGGACCTATTCCGAGCATTTTAAAGTCATGCAGAATGAACATGTGCTATGCAGTTTAGAGTTATGCAGCTAGTAATACTAGGAAAAAGGTTCCTAGTAATGGTTTGTACTGAGAATTATGCTGAATCAAACCTTTCTAGTTCATCCAAACTATTTTTAACTCAATAGGAAAGGGTATGGATGGGCTTACAACTTATATTAGGCCATTTTATCTTCCTCACATTAGGACATGAGGTCATCCTATGATCATTACATAAATAAGAATGTGTTATTCTATACTCATCACATATGGAATCTCATGATCATCACTTGAGGTATCCCTGGATCATCACCAAAGGTATCCCTGACTCTTAACCAGAGGGGGATCTCATACTCATCACATGAGAAGAATGATGCACCTTATTCTCATCACCATAAGGTAGAGTGGTTAATACTATGCTTGTCACATAGGGTATCTCAAGTTCATCACTTAAGAAATGGTGACCCTCTTATGATCATCACATATGGGCGAGCACAATTTAACATCCAATGGAGAAATTTTGGAAAGTTTAGAGCTATCCAGGAAAGTGACCAAGATTAGAGGGATCGCCTCCTAAGGGAAATTCAAACGATAATGATTTTGGGATATTGGGATAATGGGATTATACCTCAGGGAGACGTCCTACATATCCTGTGAGAACATGAATCATAACCCATGTAGTTTGAGTTGCACATTTTAAGGTCATGTGTCAGGATGATTCCATGTAGTTTAATGTCATGCAGTAAGGACACTGTGTCATGAAAGGGGAGACAAAAATAGATTGAGTGAGGTTTACATACTAGACTGGTAGATCTAGTTCAACCTAGTAGATGAATTATGTGAAGGTAGGTTACAAGGCTTAGACTTAGTATAAGTCCCATATGTATGATCCTAGACCATTAAGAGGAAAAAAGAGGCCCCATTGGATGCTTAATCCAATGGTATTCTTGATATGTGACAGCCAATATGGGAAACATGAGTCAAGGTAGGTTTCACCAGTTTCCTTATGACATGTACCCTTCCTATCAAGGGAATACATGATTGTAAACTCCCAAAGGGCCTTATCAGTCAGGGAGGGAAAGTGGGAAAGGTATATTATCAAGAGAACACATGATTGATGGGGTGTACACTGGTGTACATAACCCATTCATGTATCTCAGGAGGCTGGGGAGGAGGCCTCACTAGAATGGGCTTTTTAGGATTTTGACCTTGTTGAAAGGAAGCCGACGATGTAATTTGGGTTAATTTGGAGAAGGTAGATGACCCAAGTGGGAGAAAGGGTGTTTTGGAAGCCCAAATACCCATAGTAGGGTTCCTTTATGAAATGACCCACTGTAGAACAAATATTTCATAGTTTGGGACCATCCTGAAGAGTCCAATATGTAATTGATGAAACACATTTTTTGCATAATATTGGTGGTTTATGCGATCATATGGGGCTCACAAAAGTATTGGGTTAAAGGTTGTTGGTTTGTAAACGGATTATGAGAGAATACCTACATAAAGGTAATTTACAAGAGTCTTCTGTGAAGGGATTATCATGAGAATCGCCTATGAAGGTGCTTCATGAGAGTCCATTATGAAGGAGCTTCATGGGAGTCCATTGCGAAGGGGCTTCATGAGATTCCTTTGCTAATGAGCACCATGAGAGTCCATTATGAAGGGGATTTTTGGGAGTCCTTCATGAAGGGGCATTTAGGGAGTCCTTCTCAAAGGGGTATTTTTGTGATTATTTCATGAAGGACTTTATACAGGAGGCCCCATGAGGTTGTTATATGAGGAGGAGCATTATCAAGAAATTCTTATGTGCTTATCCTAACCACTCCCTGGTTTGAAATCAAGAATTACTCATGGGGTGTCTTCTAAGGTTCATGAAAAGAATCATTTCACAGAAGGAAGAATCTCCTCAAAGTCTCTCTGAAGTATGTATTCAAGTCCTATTCTCAAAGTGAGTGACATGTATTTA
This sequence comes from Viscum album, assembly GCA_963277665.1. NCBI lineage: Eukaryota > Viridiplantae > Streptophyta > Magnoliopsida > Santalales > Viscaceae > Viscum > Viscum album. Next base: position 1,582,593,892 of record OY728146.1, on the reverse strand, counting down.
TAGGAAACACCCTGTAACCGCCTTTCAAGAATATATGGTCACATAAGAGTCACACGACCACCAAAGGGTACACGACCATGGATGAATACCATTAGAACACTGTAAACTACAACCCTATCCATAAAGTTCACATGGAACCATGAAGGATTCACGTCATCTAGTCACAAATAGATTCCAACTGTGTAGAATCTATGCAGCCACAAAGTAATTCTGCTACCTACTGTAAATGATGCCCATTAGTGAAGAAGCTACATGAATGCAAAGGATTTCCATTCTAGCTTCCTGAATGTCTTCTGGGACACAATACTTATATGGTAGAAAGGGAATTCTACTCCGACATCACAAAGGATGGTATTTCTATGAACAGACTTCCATGAATGTGTATACTTCTTCATTTTTTTTTCATTTTCAGGAAATTGAGGCCAAACTTGAAATGACCATAAATTTTAATCCATATGTACATTTTAGATCCATGAGTAGTTAAATTTATTCCTGTAAAACAAACCATGCCCCCGCCTATTGGTTTCTTATGTACCAAGTGTTTTTAGGGGGCTAAAAGTGTCTACAAGACCCTCAAAAATGGGGTTTAGAGTTCAAAAAACCTTTTTTATTAGAAATGGATGAAATACATATCCTACTTCCAATGGGAGGTTCTCACCACCACATTATTATATTGGGACATGTTTTTGAGGAATCTATATCCTTTGGTGCATGTGAAATCATGCAACACTTGGATATCACATTTACATCTTATTAATGTAAAAAGATACTTTTCAAGATTCAATTTTCTTGTATCATATGAGTGAGGACCATATCATGGCATCTACAGAAAATTGTGTGACATATATTTTTTGGTTCCAAAACCTCACCCCTTATAATTGGATTTATTTAGAATGAAAATAATCTGATTCTAAGGTAACATAAGGAACATTTCCATATTAGTTGAAGACCCAGTAGGCTTCTGGATTTGAATCACCAATGAGAGGATGTTCACCAAGAGGAGGGTATCAACTTGAGGATTTTTTTGCACCAAGAGGAGAACCTCAAATCAAAGTGTTCGGTTCATCAAGAGGAATAATCAGCTAAAGGCTTTTAACATCCTAGCACAAGGTTAATGGGGGAAAACCTGAGAAGAACTAGTAGGCCCAAATAATATGGTAATAGGTGGAATTAAATGAAAGTGGAATTTATAGCTGGATCTGAGATAAGAGTTTTGAATGGCACTACACACCCTATGAGAATAAGAATCAAGCTACATGTAGTTCTTAGAAGGTATATTTTCATTCTGATATTGGATTTGAACTAGAAGAATCTCCATGGTTATACCTAGGATATGGGATCAGGGCTTTTATATATGATGTCCCAATATATGGTTGATGTAGAAAACCCCACATGAATAAGGTTACCATACACTAGGAGAGTTTTGATGAAAGTGAAATTTGTGGTCGTGTCCAAAATAAGTAACCCAAACACCATTACTTATCATATAAGAATAGGAATCAATCCACATGTAGTTATTGTAAGAGAGTATTTGTACCAATTGAGATCATTCATAGGAGATAATGAAATTGTTCCATACTAGTGTGAAGTTGTTGGGGATGAACCAAAGTGAACCAAAAAACCAATACACTAGTGCAACATCCCATGACTGGAGACCACTGAATGATGTCATGACCATAGTCACCCCATGACCCCAGGAACACCTCCACATATTACAGAGATTTCCGAATAACAATGAGGGTCTAGAGTGTTTCTATGGGGAGACTATACCATCATATTAGAGTATATCATAGTGAAAAAATAACCAAGAAACATCCATAATAAATAATCAAAGTACGTGGAAGAAATAAACAAAACCATGCTATATCAAATTTGATATGGAAATTACAGTCATATAGACACATGATCATACCAGCATACAACAGCTGACCGCCCATCATCCCATTCACATATACAAAATAAATAAAAGAAATAAAAATACAGGAGGCTCTAATACTATTCTGAGCCTCATCACATCCAGTATCCAAATTCTAAATGATCTATCCTGCTCGACTATACAACGCTGATTATTTTCCCTACCTAAATTTGAGATCAATCGAGTATTCTTAGGTACCCAAGTGATAGAGTGTCTTTGAGCATAAAACATGCCACCTGATATTGACCATACTTGCATCATCCATTACTGGAGTTTCTCTGCACATATCAACTGGGAACTCAGGGGTGAATCATCTCACTAGAAACCATATAAGGAATAGCTAGGGGAAACTCATCCTTCCTCAAAACCACTACCCACATATCATACATGATTCATCCAGTTATAGAGTGTCTTTGAGTATAAAATATATTACCTAAGGGAAAATAAACCTTACCTTGAACTATATAAAAAACCTCAGGGACAACTCAGTCTACTCAAAAATATCTAGAACACACCCATGGATAACCCAATAAACCTAAAACTATCAAATCCACTTGGGGAAAACTTAGTCGACTTGAAACCTTATAAAAACAATCAAGGATAACTCAATAGACCTAGAATTATCACATCCACCCAGGGACAACTCAATCGACCCAAAATCAGGTACCGAAACTCCATTTCATAGGGAAAACTTAACTCACTTGGTGCTTGGACCCTCATTCCAAATAACACACAAAAATATATTTATACTTCACATAAAATAAATTTATCTATTCACATACTTCTCAGACCCTTATTCCATACCACATACATTCCCGGGGGTACATCCTTCCTAAGACCTCAAGTCAACCTGCATAGGTCGACCACCTACCCAAACTCATCACATATCTCCCATGCTATACTCTCAAGTGCATAATAAATACTCATTTATACATCCACATAAATCTCACACCATTGATTTGGGTTTTAAGATCACACCTAAAATCATCACTACCCATTCCCACACTAACCCTCTTGATGGTTCCATAACACATGGGCACTTGATGAGGTACCCTAGGTAAATTCATTACCTGAACACCCTAAATGGATTCCTTAGTCTCAATCTTGCCTCTCAGGAAAATCTCATCACTTAGAAGGAATAATATCCCCCTACATCATCATAATCATATCATGGACCCACTAGCCTCATAGGAAAATTCCCACTAGAATCACTCTAGAGTGATGAAATAAATCCCACCTCACATCTCAATTCATCCTAGGAAAATCCTCTCACACCCAATCTATCCATAAGCCTTAACTAGGGAATACCCACCCAGGTGAACACATATCATAGGGATAGAAAATATTACCCACACTCATCTCAACTAGTTCGAAGTCTTTAAGGCATCTCATGATCCCATTATGGACTACTTGGTCCAATCATTTCCAAATCACCACTCACCTCTAGAATGAGGGTCTAAGGGAACCTATACCAAGGTAAACTATGACCGTATAATTTTAAATACACATTATAGGGTTTATGTATCTAAAGGCATTCATAATTAACTAAGGCCTCATCCACCAGTGATCGAGGAATCAAGTTGTTTCCAAGAGTCCATCATGGATCGTGACACTTATATTTATCCAAGGGAATTCTATTTTTAATAAAAAAATTATTTAAATAAAAGGATGAATTGCTACTGTGGAGAGACCACATACCACACAACACATAAACAAAATCATAAACCATAAGTGTAATGGATAGGGACCACCCACCTCAATTGGAGTTAATTCCTTTAAAGAACAACTTGAAAACTCTTGCCTAGGCCCATACAAGACCAACTGATCATCATCAACCCATGTGAGGACCTAACCCACACCAACACATCAAATGATTAATTATAAAAATTTATAATTAATTATTAAAATAAAGTTTAACCATTTAAAATTAATTCACAATTTAATTCAATTAGGCATAATACCTAAAAACTCACTTGATGACCTTATCACACTGAAAGAGTGACAAACCACTCATGGGAGCTCTGTGGAATACTATTGAAACCATCCTAGAAAAAATATACAATGAATGGAATTTATTTAAGATCTAAATTAACTAAATTTAATAAAAAAACCTAAATAAACCACCAGGTGACGTACCTAAACCGAAACTGCGAGTGATGATGTGAATACATCCTTTCAGGAAATCCTCTATCCAATATACATGAAATACCCATGAAGTGGGATGATATACACCATGATATGCTGTAAATAATTATTAGACCTTAATCATAAACAACCAAAATTAGTAGTAAATAGAGAATAGGAATAATAAAAAAGGAGGAAGATGATCTTCCTCAAAATTCTAAGGAATCACACCCAAAACTACCCTTAATCAAAGGGAATATAAGAAAAACAAAAGGGGGAGGGATCTTATAACTCATCCACACACAAGGGAGAACAAGTAGGGGGAATGGGTTAACAACTCAAAAAGTAAAAAATGATCATTTCTCACTTTTAATGAAATTTGAAAACCTGTATGGTTACCTCACCATTTGGAAAACCATGCGGTTGGCACTATCTTAAGTAATACCTCTCGCATGGTTTGAAGACAAGGTTTTTCAAACCATATACCAACCATTCAAAACACCTCTAAATCCAAATTGCATGTTTTTCATGGTTACTCTACAATTGTGTTCCAACTGTGGGAAACACCCCTATATAAAACCATATTTCATGGTTTTCCCTAACTGTGCGATAACTATGCATAGTGAAAAAACAATTTTCAAAATTCAAAACTTCATCCTGAATCTCCTAATACTTTTCTGAGCACCAAATACACCCCCCATATCTCTATCCATATCCAAATAATATAATCAAGATTCTACAACTCTAAAAATTACAAATTGAATCTCAATTATCAAAATAGACCAGATCTAAAAATCAAAAATTCAAATTCCCTCTAAAATTACCAACCCAAAAGGATACAAGGTTTTACAACTAGGGACTCTTATACATATATGGATCATACATAAGGGAATTAGGTTATATAGAATAGACCACTATATGAAATTTAAGGTCTTATAGGATAAACCATCAAGTCATTTAGTTTAAGGTCATGCGATGAGGACCATGAACCCTCAGATAGATCATCTGAATTGATATACATGAAGAATATAAGGGTGATCTAACTTTTTCTTAGGTTTATGGACCTAGAGAGAATATATTGATTTTTTATAGGGCTGAATGGTGGTCCCCAAAATATTTATATCATTTAATTTTCATCCTAATTTTTTTGATCCATTGACGGGGAAGCTTAGTGGGTAGGAACTAAACTTTTTCTTAGATATCCCTCCGTGAGTTTACAACCCCACAAGATTTATGTATTTTACCTCTTTTAAATGCTTAGAATTTTTCCCAATCCATGAAAGGTGATGACCTAGTGAGAGAATACTCAAATTTTAACCAGTATTCCAATTGTGGGGTTTCGACCTGGATAATACCATGTCACTTTCCTTGGGCAGTTTAAGGTTATACAAGTTGGACCAGTGAAGCTTGTGTTTAAGGTCAAACAAATTTTACCAAAAGTCATCTAAGAATTTAAGTTCATATAGGATTAACCAAAGGGTGAGTGACACATCATTTTTATGGGGTGTGGAAAAATAATATATTCCCTAAGTTAAATATAGTTATATTGGAAACTTAAGTATTATCCTAGAGATGAGTGCACATAAACATAAATTTTCATTTCAGATTAATAAAAATAGGAATTTTGGTTTTGAAAATAAGGAACATATGAAATAAATATTTTTAAAGTAGATGATGAGAAAAATTATCGGGTTAGGGTTATATTTCCAATTATGATGCTATCCTAGCCTCAAATATTTGAGCTCTTCTTCTTATTAACTAATAAGTGAGAGGTTTTTCAACCACTTCCCTTTTACCCCTAGTTGAATGATATTGGTGAGATTAATCTAAAAAGAACCTATGATTCAGTCTACCCTCCTTATAATGCATGAAAGTGAAATAGAAAATCAACCCTAGTTTACTTAGGCAATACCCAACTAGTTCTTATTATTTTAAGTGATCTAGGAATAACCAATGGACCTTCCTCATGTGCCAGTTACCACATAACACTTCACCACTCAGTCCAAACCATTACACCATATATGGTATAAAAATAAGTAGAGGGAGACTAGGATCCTAAAATAAGGAAATAAAAAATAAAAAGAATTAAATAATACACAACTATATTCAAAACTAAAATCTATTACTGAATACTAAAATCAATCAATAAGAAATAGAGCATTATGGTCATTGAAATATTGAGACTCAAGCATTAAAAAAAGTTCTGCATTTTCTTCCCTGAATAACTTATAAGTTTTATCCCTCCATTATATAGGTAACAAGGATGAATGGAGAAGTTTAATACATTAAAAAAATAGAAAAAATTGAAATAAATGAAAACAACAGTAACTGCCCCCTTTTCAAACTGAAACCCCCAAAATCTCTTAATAAGTCACGTCCCTTTAAATATCCAAGGCTTTATCTATTTCTAGGCCAATTAAAATCTTAATATATTCATGTGTTTTAAATATTTCAAATGTTTCCTTTTTACTTTGTGGATTTATATATCGACATGATTCTTTCTCCCTAAAAATCCACATCTCCCCCTTTTTAAGTTTCTTGATTGAAATATTATACATGATTTTAATCCATGTGGAAGACCTTGAATGGCTGCATGAGGGATGACGTGGCATCCCAATTTTTGGATTGAAGTCCCAGGTGAATCCCCCAAATTCCACTATGGATCTTTCATAAGTTTATTTTTTTAAAAAGGTATGAAATTTTTTTACTAGGAAGCTTTATGTTCAAATCCTTAAAATCAATACTAAAAAATAAGCATTTAGCAACACTAAAAATGGCCTTTATCAGTGCTAGATAAGCGCTAACAACTAGAGCGAGATTGAAATCCCTTGTCTTTTATCAGTGCCAAAAAAGCACTAATAAAGGGTTCATTTATCAACACTTTTTTTAGCACTAATAAAGGACTAATTTATCAGCACTTTTATTTAGCACTAATAAAGGGTACCTTTATCAGCGATTTTAAAAGAATTAATAAATATCTCATTTATCAGCACTTTAAAAAGCACTAATAAAGGACCCATTTATCAATGCTTTCAAAAGAGCTAATAAAGGGGCATACTGGAGTGTGTTATAACATCACATTACATCACTAGTGCAATGTGCTGTAACATTACACTGCAACACCAAAAACACTATAGATATCAACAAAATAAAGTACCAATACATAATTTAAATGAAATAAAATTTACAACACAAATACAAGGAAAATACTATATTATATACATTTCAAACATTGATTTATACAATTACATAAGTATAAATTATTACATAAATTAAAAAATATCAATGTTCCTTTGTCTTTTGATCCTAACCCCGACTCATGCTATTTCCAAACAAAACACCCCCACTCTATTAAAATAATGTGCCTATATAAGAAAAAAATTCTTATATTAATAGTAGTATAAAATAAATAAATTAAAAGAAAGTGTTAATTTTAAACTAAACTTTGAATCATATCAGGAACACTATGTATTATATTGATTTGTGGTCGATTATTCTATGTCACACCATTTATTATTCATATTCAAGCATTATCACTGTGAAATTTAATTAAATAAGTATAAGATAAAAATCTCAAGCATGTTTGATTAGTTTTTAGTGAGTGACACTTTTTGAACTAAAATGTTGATTTTAAAATGATAACAAACACTTTGAGTCATATAGGGAACATCATGTATCATATTGAGATGTGGTTTATTTATATATGTCAAAAATAACTTTTGTATCATTTTACTAAAGTATCAAAACTATCAGAATGTGTTTTCTTAGTTTTGAGTACTTCAGTTGTCCATTTTACTAAAATTGATGTCAATTTTAAATAAAAAGACACACTCAGAGTCATACCGATCACACCATGAATCAGATTGAGGTGTGTATAATTCCTACACATCTCAAATGACTCATGGATCATTTTACTAAAGTATCAAAACAATCTAAATTCATTTTCTTAGTTTTGAGTACGTCACTTGTCTTCTTTTACTAAAATGTAATTTTAAAATGGAAACACTCACTTTGACTCATTATGATCACATCATGTATTGGTTTGGTGTGAAACCAATTATTACACATAAAAAACGACTTATAAATCATTTTCCAAAATTATTAAGAAAATCCGAGCGCATTTTATTGGTTTTTAGTAAGTGACACTTTTTTGAACTAAAATATCGATTTTAAACTGATAACATACACTTTGAATCATACCAAGAACATCGTGTATCAGATTAAGATGTGTCTGATTCCTACATGTCAAAAATTACTTAGGGATATTTTTCATAAAGTATCAAAACAATCCAAATACATTTTCTTGATTTTTAGTAGGCCAGTTGTCCATTTTACTAAAATTGATGCCAATTTTTAATAAAAAGATGCACTTGGAGTCATACTGTGCATCAGATTGAGGTGCTTCCAATTCCTAACCATCTCAAATTACTTATTAATAATTGTAATAAAGTATAAAAACAATCCAAATGTGTTTTCTTTGCTTTGAGTATGTCACTTTTTATTTTTAGTAAAATATCATTTTAAACTAGAAATGCACACTTTGACTCATTCTGATCACATCGTGTATCAGTTTGACATGAAAATGATTCCTACATATCACAAATTACTTATGAATCATTTTCATAAATCATCAAGAAAATCCTAATGCGTTTGATTGATTTTCACTAAGTGACACTTTTTGAACTAAAATATCAATTTTAAACTGATAACAGAAACTTTGAGTCATAACTGATCACATCATGTATCATATTGAGGTGAGAATTATTTCTACATGTAAAAAATGACTTATGAATCATTTTATTAAAGTATCAAAATAATATAAATTCATTTTCTTGGTTTTGAGTAGGTCAATTGTCCATTTTACTAAAATTGATGTCAATTTTAAATAAAAAAGACGCATTTGGAGTCATACCGGTCACACTATGCATCATATTGAGATTAAGATGATTCATACACATTTCAAATGACTTATATATCATTTTACTAAAGTATAAAAACAATACTAATGCATTTTATTAGTTTTGAGTATGTCACTTGTATTTTATACTAAAATGTCATTTTAAACTGGAAACATGTACTTTGACTCATTCTGATCACATCGTGTATCAGTTTAATGTGAAACTGATTCATACACATAAAAAATGAACTATGAATCATTTTCCTTAATAATAAATAAAATATTATCAGGTTTTATTGGTTTTTAATGCGTGACACTTTTTAAAATAAAATGTCTATTTTAAAATGATAATGGACACTTTGAGTTATATACCAGGCACATCATGTATCAGATTGAGGTTAGGCTAATTCCTACACATAAAAAATGACTTATGGATCATTTTTTAAAATTATCAAAATAATACGAATTCATTTTCTCAGTTTTGAGTAGGTCATTATCCATTTTACTAAAATTGATGTCAATTTTAAATAAAAAAGACGCACTTGGAGTCATATCAATCATAATGTGCATTAGATTGAGGTATGGATGATTCTTACACATCTCAAATGACTTATATATTTTTTCATAATTTATCAAAATGATCTGAATGCTTTTTCCTGGTTTTGAGTGCGTCACTTTTATTTTTTACTAAAATTTCATTTTAAACTGTAAACACACACTTTGACTTATTCTGATCACATCCTATATCTGTTTGATGTGAAACCAATTCTTAAACGTTAAAAATAAATTATGAATCATTTTCCTAAATTATAAATAAAATCCAAGTGCATTTGATCGATTTTTAGTGAGTGAAACTTTTAAAATAAAATGTCAATTTTAAACTAATAACGGACACTTTGAGTCATACCGAACACATCGTGTATCAGATTGAGGTTCAATTGATTCCTATACATCAAAAAACGACTTATTCATCATTTTAGTAAAGTATAAAAATAATATGAATGTTTTTTCTTGGTTTTTATTAGGACAATTGTCCATTTTACTAAAATTGATGTCAATTTTAAATAAAAAGATGTACTTGGAGTCATACCTGTCGCACCGTGCGTCGAATTGAGGTGCGACTAATTCTCACACATCTCAAATGACTTATGGATTGTTTTTATAAAGTATAAAAATGATACAAATGTGTTTGATCAATTTTGAGTACATTACTTTTATTTTTTACTAAAATTTTATTTGAAAATTGAAACTCACACTTTTACTCATTCCAATCACATCGTGTATCGGTTTGACATGAAACCAATTCCTACAGATCAAAAATGAATTATGATTTTTTCCATAAATTATAAAGAAAATCCAAGTGTGTTTGATTGGTTTTCAGTGAGTGAAACTTTTTAAACTAAAATTTTGATTTTAATCTGATAACAAACACTTTGAGTGATACTAGAAACATCATGTATCAGATTGAGGTGTGGCCAATTCCTACATGTTAAAAATGACTAATGGATAATTTTTCTAAAGTATAAAAAAAATATAAATATGTTTGTTTGTTTTTGAGTATGTCAATTGTCCTTTTTACTAAAATTAATGTCTATTTTATATAAAAGGATGCAGTTGGAGTCATACTGGTCACAATGTGTGTCGGTTTGAGGTACAGATGATTCCTAAACATCACAAAGTCTCAAAAAAATCATAAATTCCAATGTTAAAATTATTTCCATTGCATTTTTATGTCTAATTACCAACACTATATATTGACTCGATGTTCTTAGTCGAAAAACATTTCTTGTTGTTGAAATTAAGAAGAGTAAAGGAAGATCATGTTCCCATTATATCACAAGAAGTCCTCACAATGACCACATGGGCTTCTTTTACTCTTCTAAATTTCAATGAGAAAGGCATTTTTGATAAGAACATTGAATCAATATGACTTCCCAAAATATTTTTGAAAAAAACTAAATAAGTATTATATAAAAATGAGAAGTAAATTAACTGACAAATATTAGATAAAATGATGAAAAAATTAATTAAATAAGTAGTATAGATTAACCTTTTCATGATGGATTTATGCATTCTTGATGCAATTCCTTGTTGTAATTATCTTAGTTGTAGGATCAAAGTCCAATCTCTTATGAGCATGAGAAAATTTGACCAAACCACCCCAACTTGAATAAAATAATTAACCTGTATAGGAAAACAATTATTATATGAGTAACACTAAAAAGAAATAAATAAAACATAAATATGAAAAAATATATAAATTATATGGATAATGATTTTATTGTACAAATATCAAGGTTACCTCTGTGATTGAGAAGTGGGGGGAACTTGAAATAAATTGATAAATTTCAGCACTGTAGGGGTGAAAAGGTTTTGAGGGAGAATAATTCTATGGAATTTTTGGTGTAGAATGGCATGAAAGATAGACAGACCACCCCAAATCGAAAAAAAGAATCCACATGTATAAGAAAACAATTATTATGTGAGTAATACTAAAAATAAATAAATGAAATAATAAATTAATTCTATGGACAATGATTTTACTATGAAAACATCAAGATTACCTCTGTGATTGAGAAGTGGATATAACTTGAAGGAAATTTATAAATTTAAATACTAAATGGGTGAAAAGGTTTTGAGGGAGAATAATTCTATGAAAGTTTTGGTGTAGAAAGGCATGAAAGATGAAAAAACCACCCCAAATCGAATAAAATAATTCACCTATATAAGGAAAAAATTATTATGTGAGTAATAATAAAAATAAATAAATAAAACATAAATATGAAAAAATACATTAATTATATAGACAATGATTTTACTATGAAAACATTAATATTACCTCTGTTATTAAGCAGATACAACGTTGTTTTTCTTCTTGAAAAGACATTAAATATAGAAAAAAATATTTTAAAATAAACAAACTCTGCAAGGAAAAATGAAAATTAAATCAACTTTCCATTATATAATTTTTTTGGTAAAATAGAGAAAGTATATCATAACATTAACTTTATATCTTCCCAAAGGGTTTCCTTCATTATAGTTTGTTCTTCTAAGGTATTGATAACATTATCATGTGTAGAAGACATTGTCTGCATAGTAATCAAACATTTAATTTAGATTATGTTAATGCAGTAGAGAAAATATAATATTATGAGAAAAAACAGAGTATATTAAAAAAACCTTTTACATTCTCATTGAAATCTCTTTCTTTTTTAATGGTTTTAGGGATTTTGTTTCTCTAACAAGAATCCAAATACCCTCTTCATAGTCCTCTATAATGTACAAGACATTGTCTACATTGGGATTGACATGAACTGATTGTGATCTCCCAATGAAAGGTTCATCCTTGATTAAAATTTCATCTAAACCGATATTTGTTTTAGTCATTAGCAGGACAATCAAACAATTCTTGTTTGCTGAATCTGAGACATAAAATACTTTCACTTCTTGTGATGCCATTATGAATGACTAATCTTTCCCCTTACACATTGAAATCCACCTTCATGAAACCTATTTCATCAAATTTCACTACATTCATATTGTCAACCCATTTGAAATGGAAAATTGACACTTTGAAATATTGTATAATCCAACTCGTATATCTGTTCGATAAAGCCAAAATATTATATATTTTCATAAATTGGATTTCTATCATTAGAAACAGATACGTGCATCACTACATCCATAAGCATAACACCACTACTTTTCATGACACTATATCCATCATATTATTTTGTATAGAACCTATAACCATTGATTACAAAACCTGTGTAAGATATAACATTTGAATTTGGTCCCCTGACTAGCCATTGAAGTAGTTCGATAGTTGAATTCATATTTTCAGATAAATACTTATAAATTTGATCTCAGAACCATCCTATAAACTATTAATTATGTGTATTTGATATCCATACTTCATCCCTTGATGGATTCAAATCTATAAGAATTTATTTATGGGATTCAATGTATAGATCAATATCTTCACTATTTTTTAAAATGTAAAGGTGTGATTTATCCTTCTCTATCAAGGTAATTGTAAAAACATCTATTCTAGAAATCTCTTCACCTATAAGGCATTCACTATGACGAGACTTTGGGAGAACTATGCTATCAACATATGATAGGTAATCAGTAAAAAATTCAATATATTTTTCAAGAATATATCATTCTTCAATACAACCTCATGCCCAACTTTAATTCTTGAAAAACCCTTTCAAAATCTTCATATACCGTTCAATGGGATACATCCATCTGCAATAGAAATAACCACATAGTTGAACCTCTCTAACTAAGTGAACCATCAAGTGGACCATTATATCAAAGAATGATAGTGGGAAGAACATATCTAATTCACACATTATGATTGAAACCTCCTTATTCATGATTGGAAACTTCAATGGGTCTATAAATTTACTACATATGGTTTTAAAAAAGAAGCAGAGTCTGGTTAATGTATGTTGTACATTTTGAGGAAGAATACAACAGAAATAAACAAGCATAAAATCTTGCATAAAAACATGAAATTCATATGATTTTAGTCATTATAACTTCAAATTAGTCATTGAAATTATATTTTAGATATTTTATGAATACCCATGTGGAAATTTTACACTATTAAGGAAAAAGAAAAAATGAAAATTTTCCTATCTGGATAGAGTGTAAGCTACTGAAGGAAGAGAATTCCACCTTTTACCCTTCACCAGTGCCAACTATTCCCTTATCTCTAGTTCTATCAAGTCCAACCTTGCCTTGATTCCATATTTTATTTTTCTAGAAATATTTAGTAACATTATAATAACACTATCAAATATTTTTTTTCCTATATGCATGATATAAAGAAAATGTCTGACATACAAACAATTCTAATATGAAAATTCAAAGAAAATTTATCTCTTCATCCAACATGATTTCATAAGTTTTTTTAAAAATGGTTTATCGAAAACAATATCAATATCTTTTACTTTATCAAACAGTTGATCACATGTTATTGGAGATAGTGCTATACCTTGTTTGATATTCCCATCGAATGATGTCATCCATGATTGATATTTATGTCATCGAGGTAAAAATTTACGATGTCCTAAAAACACATCCTTTGAGGAATGTTTCAACCATACTGAGTATGTGAATTTTTCACAAATGGGACACCCCAACATTCCTTTAATACTATATCCTGATAAATTTTCACAAGAAGGGAATTCATTTATCATTATGTACAACATGGCCCTCAATGTGAATTATTCACTTCTATGAGCATCATACACTATAACACCTGTATACCTCATAAATTTTAGATCTTCGATCAATGGATCCAAATAGACATCAATATCATCACCAAGTTTCTTTGGTCCAGATATAAGAAGAGGCAACATAATGTATTTGTGCTTCATACATAACCATGGAGGCAAGTTATAATTTACCAACATGATAGGCCATGTACCATGAGTAATAATCTGTACACCAAAATGATTTATTCCATATATAGATAATGTAATATGAAAGTTTGTCGGCTCATTTCCAAATTCAGGATACTCATAATTAGTTTTCTTTTACTGAGGAAAATTTTCTAGATGGTGTATGTTCCCATATTTAAATCTTGTATCTACATGCCATGTCAATTGTCTCGCAGTTTCCTGACATCCATATAGACTTCTAAATCATGGAATTATAGGAAAGTACCATAAAAATTTCAAAGGACTTGATTCATTTTTCTTGTATCAATCTGTGCCACACTTAGGGAATTTTATGAGTGATTCATGGTCCTTGAGAAATAATATGAAATAATTTTGACAAGAATGAATTTTTTAGAGATAATTCCCATTGAACATATAATTCTTTTATCATCATATGTTCTACATGGTAGTTCATTTTCTTCTGGTAACATATCATTCAGGAGGCCAAGTAGTTATGTAAAGTTGGTGTCACTCCATCCATTTACATCTTTCAAATTATATAAATTCAATATATTTGACAATGTTGTGTATTTAGTACAACAGGTATACAATGGTCTCTTGAAAAAACTATTTAACTTCTCAAAAAACTTTTGACAACCATGAAGGTCATCTTCAATTTACATTTTCATTTATTCCATGCGATCTCCGTCATCATTTACAATGGTATTCATATCAAATTATTCATAAACCATAATATCATCCTAATCACTGTGCACATTCATTTTTTGCTTGTGTTTAGTCCAATATTTATAGATCTGATCTATTTTTTGACAAATAAAATATTCTTCCAACTCTTTTATACTAATTTTTATTGAATAAAAACAACGTAAACACAGACAAAGGATTTGAGTAGGGTCGTATGCATGTTATCTTGCATACTTGATGAACTCTTTAACTCCATATTCACACTCTTTTGTCAAATTATTAGCGTGCATCCATTTTTGATTCATATATATACTATTGGATTCATAAAATATTAATTTTATATAATAAATAAATAAATAAACACAAGATATTCATTATCAAAGGTGAAAGTTATAGAAAATTATAATAAGGGAAACCCAACATTTGATTGTTTCAAAGAATTTCAATATGCTTTGAATAAAATGGGAAATTGAATTTAAGAAAAGAATTACACCACTATGGTTGTTTTTATCCTCTAAATTCATTCAAAGGTGAAAGTTATAGACAACTATCATACTCATCAGCTCATCTCCCAAACATTTATCATTTAATTTTGTTGTTTGACACACATCCTCCATCTCTTGTGGACATTCACCTATGTTTCTTTAAAAACTATAAGAGGTAGTCATCCATGGGATGACTACTTCTTATAGTAGTATAAGAAACATAAAAGAGATGGGGGATGAGTATCAAACAAAAAAATTCAATAACTATTCAGGAGATGAAACTGATGAGAATGATAGTTGTCTATAAAAGAGACGGGGGATGAGTATCAAGCAATAAATTCAAATAATAACTGTTGTTTGACACACATCAAGTCTTTCTTAAATGCACTAAACAAATGAAAATATAATATAGGAAATTAAGGAGTAATAAGAAACCAAAATAAGAATAATAAACTCTCATTCAATCAACTAAAGATATAAAAATGTATTGATAAAAAATTTTAATAAATAAAGAGTTATTCATACACATGGATGGTAATCAGAGAATCCTAGGGGTGGAACCAATACATGTAGACCTAAAATGATGAATATCTAAAAATAATTTCTGATATATAGAATTTGATAACCCTTATTCTATTTTTTGGAATAAGTGGTGTAACAACCTAAGGAATTATTACATTTAATATTAATGGTATATCAAATATTTGAAAACATATAAAGACTCTTGGGATGTCATATCACCACACTGACCCATCCCAAGGATTTTAGGAAGGTCATCACATCATATTTAACCATATAAAGAATTATAGGGAGTCCATCTAATACACATTGAACCATCCTTGAGATTATAGGGAGGACCATAAATAAGTTGGCATAAATAAATAATACACATCAACAAGATATATAAAAAACAAGGGAGAAAAACACACCAACCCTTGTAACATCTATCCCATACACACTAGCCTCTACCGAGATGGAATAATTCCTGTGAGGTCACATTTTCTAAGCAGAATAACCTTAATTCACTCAGAAATCTAAGAAGAATCACAAAATTAACAGATCTATAAAACATCACTCCTTATATAAAGTCTCTACTACACACATACAAAAATAACTAGTCAGTTTAATACACCAGCAAGTAGTATTATAGGATACCCAACCACCATCATGGAAATTGATACATACAAAATTATATAGACGATGTAAAATGGGACGAGACTTCTACCATATGGTTTATTAAATTATTTATCCAATGAAAATAAATCATTATTCATCCACACTTTCACATAAATAAGAGAGTAGCTCACAAATCCCCTACATTAATTCACAGTTGCAATTGATAAGAAAAGAGATGCTCGTATGGCCTGGGACCAAAGTTGGGAAGGCTCACAGTATAGGTGTTTCACACTCTAAAAATTAAAAACATTAAAATGGACAATCTTCATGGACAAATATCCAAAATGGATAACGCACTACACTCACAGTTTGAAAATAGTCTCCACCACATCCATAACCATTGATGTTTTACACCATGAGTTCCCCAAGAGAAAGTAGAGAAATACTTACATTCGAGAGAAAGTAGAGAAAGAATTATATTCAAGCCTTAGATTAGTTCGACCCTTGAATAGTTTGAGACTTGTATTTGATCCTTGTATTTGTTTAAGGCTTGATTCGAGCTTCGATTCACTAAGGAGGAGCACCGACAGAGGGTGGATTTTACGGAAATCTTCGAATATCTCAATAGGTTTGCCACTGGTTAGGGTTTTTAAATAGATCATAACACTTTTATCTACGCTTCCAAAAAAGCACCAATAAAGATACATTTTATCAGTGCTTAAGTAATAAGTGCTGATAAAAGGCATCTTTATCAGTAGTAAAAAAGTGCTGATATTAGCGCTTATTACTTAAACACTGATAAATGATTTATAATTATAATTATAAATAAAAAATTATAAATAAATATATAATTATATATATGTTTAATATATATATATATAATTATATATATATATATATATTTAATAAATATATATAAATATAAATATAGTAAATATATTCTTCATTTAAATATATTTATTTAAATTTTATAATTATTTAAATATATAATTATTTATTTATAAGTATATAAATATTTTTTAAAAATAATATTTATATCATTATATAAATATATATTTAATAAATATATATAAATATAAATATAGTAAATATATTAATTATTTAAATAAATTTATTATAAATTTAATAATTATTTAAATATATATAATTATTTATTTATAATTATATAAATACTTTTAAAAAAAAATATTTATTTTTTTATAATTATAAATATATAAATGTATAAATATAGTAAATGAACATTTATAAATATATTTATTTATAAATATTTTTTACAAATATATCTTTAAAAGTATTAATGAATATTTAATCTTAAGTGAATGCATGTTAAAAATGAGTGAAATTGAATAAATTAAAAATAAGTACACTTTGAAAAAATGGATAAGTTTTTTGTGTGTGCGTTGTAAATAAAAATGCATTAATTACGTATATGTAAAATCAATATAACACACATTTGATCTATGTTAAATTGAAAAATCAAACAATATTCAATTATGTCCATTACTCTTTACAATTAGTCAGTATTTTTAATTCATATTAGTTTTTAATTATAAACTATTATTCACTAAATATATAACTATTTAATGTAAAATAATATTTTTTATTATATAAATCATATTTATATACATTCATTTATATCTATATATTTAATATATACTATTTATTAACACTATCAATAATTATCCAATTAATAAAATGTTTAATACTTTTCTCAATTTACTTATTTTTAATTTTTATTTGTTTAATCTTCATTATGAATATATCTATATATTTAATACATACTATTTATTAGCATTTATAATTTATATATAGTATAATCAATTCATTCATTTTTATCAATAATTATTTAATTAATAAATTTTTTAATAAAATGATTCTTTATTTATTTATTTATTTAATTATTTCATTATATTCTAACCTTTATTAGCACTAAGAAAGTGTTGATAAAGGACCCCTTTATGAGAGCTAGAAATAAAGAACTGATAAAGGGTAACCTTTACGAGCGCTAAAAATAAAGCACTGATAAAGGGTTACCTTTATCACTGCTAAAAATAAAGCACTGATAAAGGGTACCCTTTATCATCACTAAAAATAAAGTTTTGATAAGAGACACTCTTTATTAGCACTGATAAATGTTTAATTTTTTAGAGCTTTTGTATAGTGCTGATAAAGGCCAGTGCTGTTAAAGGCCTATTTTGTAGTAGTGAATGACATTCAAAGATTTACACCCAAGCCCAAAATCCTCATGATCAACTCCCAAAAATTATGATGAAAATAATTACAATCATCATTGAAGCTCTACATTTAGGACCAAAGATTTAAATTTAAGGCCAAAACTTTACGCTCGATTAGGCAAGTCTTATGATCACTCCTTTGCCAATTTTTCAGCCTACAATAATCCCAGAATTTCCAGATTAACATAGAATCACCTTGATTTCCCTTAGAAACATCCTCAGCCACTTAAAATAATTATTAAAACATTCAAAGTTAAATATTGTCTTTATTCCAAAAATTACAAAGATCAAATAAAACAATTAAAACTCACAATTTTAGCTATTTTTATAATTAAATCCAAAATGATCCTTTATTCTCAACATGTGACAGTTACCCTTAAAATGATAAAATGGTGGGATTAAAATTATTGAAACACAAGATAAAATATATGAAAGTATTTAATTGTCAATGAGATGGTATATATTACAAGGTAAAGACAAAGATGAAATGAATGGAGAGCCTAATGATAGTAAAGAAAATATCATGGATGAGTGAACACAGTTTAAGGTCATAGTGCTTGAACCATTGTGTTGCATGGTTCTATATCACACGATGGGGACTATATACCCAATATAAATTTTCCAATAGGAGAGTCTCAACTCAAGGTTTAAGGATATTAATAGGATCATCTTGACTTAAATTATTTTGTTCTTTATGTAAAATTCACACCCATATATGAAAGTTTATAACACTTGGATGTCATAATCTTGCTTTGAAAGTGGGTACGATGCATGAATGTATAACTTTGAAGTTAATTGAATTTACTTAAATTGATGGGTTATGGAAAAGTTAAATCATAATATAAGAATTTATGAGTCAATGGGATTTGTAAATAGGTGGTAATAAGTTAAGTATTAGTAATAGAGAGACTATCCTCACACTATCTAAAAAATAGTGATTGTGTTTAAGGGATATATTTCCTCTAAGATTAAAATCACCCCTAGAGGTTATTTAATGGATCAGAGGCAAATATGATGTTCACTATTCAAAGGGGGGGTTTGTTCAGATTGGTCAACCAACCTATTACCAATTATTATGAAAGGGGGAACCAAGAGGATTCACTCAAGGTTTTTAGGTTTTCATGAGGAAAATATTGACTCAAGACCTTGGGTTGGTAATGATTCTTACATTAAGGGTATTAACTAGTTTCATAGAGAAAAGGATATTAAAGAATGGTTCAAGCACCCTAAAGGTAAACATATTCTCTATGAAAATGTATTTAACCTAATATTTCTTGATTAAGTGATCATATGACGGGAAGGGTCAACTCAATGTGAAGAAGTGGGATTTATGTGAACAATAATTTACCCACAACATAGTTTAAGGTCAATTTCAGGGGAAAATAGGATCTTCTCTAACTTTTTCCTAGAATAATGGGTCCAGTGAGCAAAACATGAATTTTTATTGGGCCAAGTGTTGTCCCCTAAAATATTTGTTCCTTTTTAAATATTGAGTTATATTTTTTGTATGATCCATGAAAGTAGTTGGATCAATAAAAGAAGAATTGATTTTTTTTTATCAAGACTCACTTTATAGGTTTTCAACCTAAAAATTCTTTGTTCCTAAATCATTTATTTTTATTGCTTTATTTTTTCCTAGGCTATGTAAGGTACAATCCTAGCTAGTGTAGATTTAACCTTTTCCCAAGATTCCCTTAGTGTATTTTTATCCTGGAAAGTACTACATATATTTCCTTTGGATGTTTATGTTCTTGCAAGGTAGAATAGAAAAACTTATGTTTAGGGCTGAATAACTTTGAATAAGTGTTTCTGAGGTTTAAGTTTAGTCAAATTTGATCAAACGTTGAGTCAATCTATATAGAAATATGGGCAAGGTGGGCCCAATGTGAGTTTAGAGATCGATTCTAATATAGAAAATCTTAAGGAAAGTTTTGCACAATTTAAGGTCAATATTCTTGGTTTGATAAATGGGATGTAATTTTTTAACTTATCATAGGACAGGAGATCCATGAATCACTACATATCCTGTGGTAATAGGAATCAATCCATACATAGTTCTTAAAGAAAATATATTATCCCAACATAGAATCTAATTTATAAAGACTTAACATGAATGAGGATACTATAAATCAGGAGGGATTTTGATAGATATGAAATTTACAGTTGGGACTAAAAGGGAAAATCAATACATGAATATGTATCCTAAGATAAAGGAAACAATCCACATGTAGTTATTTTATGACCTCTATATAGATCTAAATCATGTGAAGGGAGATATGATAATAAAATGAATGGATATAATGGTGTGAGAAGAGATGAAACCTGATGTGAATAGATTATCAATGCCAAGAGAACCTAAAATTGTCCCATACTAATTCATGACCATGAGAATACCTAATATGAGATGTTGCAAGCCTCATATCCTAGACGAGGTCTGGAAAGAAGATAGAATCTATGATTGGGCCTGGGTTAAGAAATTCAGGAATCACTACATGACCTATGAGAATTAGAATCAAGCCACACATAGTTGTGTAAAGGGGGGAATTTTTTTCATAGGTTAGGTGAAAAATTTCATTAGGTTCATCCAGTGTATCCATAACTATCAAATCTATAAGGAAAGAAAATTCTCATGTAGACCGAGCTCTTACATGAGGGGGGATTTTATGATTTTAGTTTATATGGAATAAAATATCTAAATAGTTCAAGTTCATGTATTCCATAACACTCTAAACAATTTAAATTCATGTGGGATGGACTATATTTTGTGCATTTCAATGTCACGCGACATGGAATATGTCTAAGTAGTTCAAAGTTATGTGGATTGAAATATGATGTGGTATGCCAGAAACAATGATTTTATGTTGAAATAAGAATGACTAATATTTACATTTTATGCATCTCAAGATTATTTAACTCAATCAAGACTTAATCTATCAGTTTCTAAATCCAATCTTTAAAAATAAAGGATCCTTCGATTATATGTCCCAAAATTCAATAGTAAGGACAATAATTGGGATGAAATTTCATAACCACCACCTCATGCTTCTTGATCGTTAGAATCTCAAGAAGTTTATTCTCTAATAAGAACATGAAATATGTAACCACATTCTTAGACCTCAAGGAATAAATGTTTCCTTGTCTATTACTAAGATATATATGAACTTGATTATTTCACATAGTTTGTTTGTTCTATTTAGGGTGTCTTTATGGCTAAAGTAGAGACTTGGGTACTACTAAATCCATAATCCCCTCATCTACCAACTTCTAAATAGAATCCTTAAAGATGAAGAAACTCTTGATTTTATGTCCTAAAAATCGATTGTATGGGCATAATTAACACAGACTCTCAAATATCCCCCTTAGTTCTTTTGATCCTTGGAATTTTTTTATATTATTATTTATGGAAAAGGTAAAATACTTGAAAAATTATTTTCATCGGAAAGAATATACTTTTCCTCATCTATCACTAAGATAAATATGGAAAAATTGTTTCCCTTAGGTGCCTTATATGCCTTTATCAGAATGGGGACATGATTGGATTTGATATCTGGGAAGTGATACCTTAATCCTAACCAGTTTGGGAGTAAATGTTAATAATATTGATGACTAGGAAATTTATGGAACCACACCTATATTATAGAAATATGACAGTCTGGAGGACCGTGTTGTGATCACTAAGGTTTAACAATGTCTGAAATACACCTGATGAGGGGGTGTATAATATAAAAATACCCCAACCCTATGTGATGGGGTACTTAACTATAAGGAGGGACAATATAGTAGGATGCTGAAATTTCACTATAGGGAAGATATAACTAAAGAAAATTAGTAATTATTTCCTATAAATTTATATATTCTCACTATAGATTTATGATCTATTACTCAACAAAGATGTCCCTGTCAGCCTTAAGGTGATGATAGGTGGAAGTTATGATGACACCCTTGACTTTACCAGTGGTATAATGAGTGTTTAATGATGGGAATTTCAATTTGGACCATTGTTACTAGATCTTACAATGAAATCAGACACAAACTATATCAAAATTTCATTATAAGGCATCAATAGGGTTAAATACACCTTATTTAGAGGAAGGATGGGTATCACTAAACCCTCCTTCATAAATTCTAGGATTAGATAGTGGAAAAAACTTTGGAGCCTAAAAATATTGTATAAATTTATAATCATATCTATCAAGATCACACTCATTAGAACCATGTGAAATTTTCTCAGACCTAGTTGATACCATATTTATGGAAATAGAGGCTCCCATTTCAGTAAACTTTTCTTTATTAGCATGCATGTTTGTCACTCGAATAAAATTGACTGAGGAAAACTGGTACTCCTCTATAGGAGGGAATCTCATTTAGTATTATGGTTCCTATTGGATCATTCAGTGGGGTGGCACCCATTTTCTCATTTATGGGTATGAAGCCTGTATGAGCATGGATTGGTTTTAGAGTCCTTAAGGATTCCTTTTCACCTTATCTAACCTATTCTAATTACATTGGATCTTTATAATCTAAGAAGTAGAAGGTGTTTTAGTGGAATATATAAAGAAAAATAGGGTCATGTCTATTTGATTTAGTTATTTCTTGATGATGTCATACACATAATCCGCTGATTTATAGATTATCCATTAATAAAACACTTACATATCCCTATACAATGCCCTCTACCATTCTTCTTTTTCTTCTTCAGGGATAATGGATGACACATAAGTTACATGAAACTTGGTATTTTACAATGGAATCTAACCATCATCGAACATATTTTTCTATAAATACTTAAAGACAAAGAATTAACGGATCTTGTAACCCTATATATTATGGTAAGGAAAATAATTCGGGTAATCATTCTACCCTAATTTATCTATATTATTGATTTTTGGAAATGAGATCAAGTTGTTTTCTAAAGTAGAGATAAAGTAACATATAACCTGATCATTATGGAAGGAATGGATTTTACTCTTCTACTTTTATGGTCACATCTCCTCAACCTATTTTACTTGAGGGTTTCCTAAATTGTTTATATTTTATACAAGTTTCTTATTTTTGGTGGTGGTTCTTGATAGTATATTTTCTTAATTTTACAAATAACATTACCTATATTTCATTCTATATTTACAAACTCTTGAAACCCCCTGGGATACTTCAATGGGATGAGTGTAGTTGACAACTCATCCTATAGGTTTTCCAAAGATATCTCTAATAATTGTTATTAGGTAAGCTATGTTTCTATAGAACATATTAGTCCCTTTTATCTTACAATAAAATCCATTAATCTATCATTCTATTATAACTTGTGATTTGATAGGTCAAGGATTGTCATTTTCCTTATCATAGAGATGAATTGGAAGAGTAATTATAAACAAATATTTCCCAAACTTATAATAAACCTAGCTATAAAGTTATTATACCAAGAAAATATGATACCTTATATGGTATACATAAAGAATTTGAGTTTGGATACCTCTTACTATTATGGGGTTCTAAACATTGGGACACTCCATGAATAAAAATGGGTGAGATACTAATTTGGATTTCCCATTCCATAAAATTTTGAGAAGTTAGGATTCCAAAAGTTGGTTATAAGAGGAGAAAAATCCACCCAATTGAGATAAAACCTCATAATTGGTTATAAAAATGAAAATTGGACTTCCAAATATTTCATTTGAGTAGTAAGAGCATCCAATAATTCTTGAAACATCACCACTTGAGTCAGACTTGGGTAAATTTCCTAGATTGGCAGTTTATATTTATCCAGTGGTGGGAAATACTGATAATTAATTGGTACTATAGTAAAATGATCCAGTTTATATGATTTAAAATTGACAGGGTGGATTGATTATATCCATGTGGATCACGAAACCTACACCCATTGGAGAGGGTCTTCCAGAGTGGGTGTGGCCTTGGCCTAAAAATCATACCCAATGGGTATGCTTCCCTTTAGAAATTTAGTATTAATATGCCCAATATTCTCTATTATAGAATTTATGTGGGAAATTTTATCTTCTACTAAGATAGTCTCACCATATTAAGGTAGCAAGTGGGTATAGAAGTGGTCACCTCTTTTCCCTTTTCATTGGAACTAGCCTATAAAGTGGTCGGTGATGGAATACTTAGTGGTTATCCTAGATCATGGGATCCCCTTTGATACCAGTTATGTATTCCTTTCTCATATACCATTGTGTGAGTGTCATTCTCTATGTGTGTCTTTTATTTTCCATGTTCCTTAATAGCATCATGTTATGTATCATCAGTTGGGTCAATAGTGATGATATTTATTGATGATAGATATGTGGTAGGAAACACAGATCTCCTTGGAGAAGTTATTTCTAAAATCTAGGTATATTCTTTTCCAATATATGATATTGGAGGTAATTTTGGGGGTAAAAACCCCCCAAACCCATGGTATGAGGTGTCCCTAGGATATTTCAGATGTATCTAAAACCCTACTTACTTTAAAGGACCATTTTTTTCTAGTTATAAATGTGGTTTTATAGCATTTCAAGGACCTATATATGGGTTATTTCCCTTCCACATTGGTGATGGGTTCTTTGAAGCTGTTACTAAGGCCAAATTCGATGAAGTTTGAACCTTTCAACTAATGGTGATATGGTATTTTCCCTAGGTTACTATTGGGATACACCAATGGTCCTTAGGGGTATTGAAAACAACTGATACATAAACCTTCTTTTAGGTTGTAGTGGTTGGCTACCCCAACACGTTCTCTCTCTAGGTTCACTAGTCTGAGTGAATGAGGTAGGCACAACTTCCTCTATAGTTTTTTATAGAATTATGGTCACATGTCGATGATTATAACCTTGTTGAATATCCCTCCAAGGTCACTCATGGCTGGTAAATTGAACATGATGGAGATCTCCTTTCACCTCCCTAATCAAAGTAAGGTAAAAATTATTTTTCTTTGGGTACAAGCTCTTAAAATGTTTGGATGTAGCCACATAGTCCACTTACTTATCTATGACCTGTCGTTGTTATGATGACCCTTAGGGATTTATCTCTCAGGACTTCTTCACACCTCCTCCAATGTGGTAATGAAACTATTGAGATGGTACTCCCAGAATAGAACACTCTGATGCCAAGAAGGGCATCATTATTTCCCTTAGGGATAATAAAATTTAAAAATTTATAAGACTCAAACTAATATACTAAATGAATTTAGTGTATGGTGAGTCTGAAGTCAAACCTATGAGATTGTTTTAATATATTTTTGGGAAAATTAAGTTGATTGATTGAGATTTAAAATGAAATTATTATTTTTTTAAATCAATGAGAGATGATGTGTAGAGTTTATAATTCTAGGTTTTTGTGTTAGTGAAGTGGGAAGTTATATTGATTTAGCCATATTTGTTATTGGAGTTTAGTTTATGAGAACCCTTAATCTTAATATTCCCTATCTAATACAATGATCCCCCATTCATATGGCTAACTACATGGGGTGATTAAAGGATTTGGTAACTCAATACAATGTTTAAAATTAATTATCCAAAAATAATCAATGGTCATGCATAATACTTAGGAAATTAATTGATGTATTTAATTTTTTTTTAATTCAAGTGTGCATTGGTCAAGCCATGTGTAAGAAAAAGGTAAAAGAAATAAAGTATGAATACATAAACCCAAAGCATAGACTAAAATAAGAAATAGAATCTACTATGAACACACACACTTTATTAAATCACTCAAAAATTGAATAAACTTACCCCCTCATGATATCCATGATAGTGTGATAAAAGAAATAGAAAATAGATAGTGATATCTTGGTGAAGGACTTTGTAGCAGTGAAACACATCAACTTAGGCTCGAGTCTCATTTTTTCCTTACATCAGTGTCCTAACCTCTTATTTATAGGAATATATCCATATCTGGGTTGTCCTTTTAAGAAAAAAAGTAGGATATAAATTCTTTTGGATTGCACATGATAGTCCATGATCACAGTGTCATGAAATTTGATCAATATTATGAAAATTTGGAATTTAAAATTTGCTGTTTATTGGTTTCACAACATGAAAATAAGTTTCATGCCGTGAATTTTTGTGTTGAACTCCCATAATCCCTTCACTATGGACTTATTCATTACATGAATTCATAAAAAAATTCATTTCATGATTGTGAGTGCCACAACATGAATTTCCAATGCCCAATTTTTTTCTTTCGTTTCACTTCATTCTTCTAGCATCATGCTGCAACAATTTATGTCAGAGCGTGAAGTCTCCACATCTCCTCAATTTCATCTTTTTTTTTTCACTATGGATTGAATTAAAATGTCTCTTTCCATAAAATGAATAAAACAATAAATAAATTAGAAATAATAATCACTCTCAATTCCAAAATCAATGAATTTTATTTCAAAAAATGTTTACATGAAGTGTTTCTATCACATTTATCAACTGGTGCTAGAGGAATTGGGTTGGTGACAATTTACATCAGGGTTTCAGGTCCATAGTCTTCAAAAAAACCAACTCATATGTCTAGTGTATCATATTGTTGTGAACAACAGCCTGAGGTGACCCACAACTACTTCTAGATTGTATAAAGTTCCTAGAATTTAATGGTGCATTCAACAATTCCATTTCTATTAAGAGGAGACATGATAGTCTTGGAAGTTCTAAAGGGGATCAAAATAAACAAGAAACCCTTAAATTTAGTATCACAACTAAGAGAATTCTTGATCGATTGATATCATAGTTAAAGTATTCACATCAGGTTTTCTATTCAGTTTCCAACACGCCCCTACATCCGTGGCATTTTTAAGTCAGTGCAAACCAAGTTTCTAAAGGCATACAGTCATTGGGAATTTAACAATGACACTTTCATTGTGCATTTTTCAAGAGTATGGGAGTTTGGTATCAACACAACCTTTAAGTATGGATTATTACCTATTTTGAGATTCTCTTAAAGATTAGGAAATGTTTGTCCCACTATAGGATTGGTTACCTCTATGAAATTAGTTGATTAAAACCATGCACTAATGTGAATATATATATATATATAATATAGGTTCTATATCTTTTTATTATTAGTTAGTGATTCTATTGTTTAAAGAAACATAAATTGGTTTATCTCTATCCAAAGAGGTTGTAAGTGTTGAAGAGTTAGGATCAAGCCCATGACGGGGGATTCCTATGTATCCCCATGAAGAAAATAAAAACCCACATAGTTATGTACCATTTAAATGGAAACATCATATCTTTTAAGGTCATGTGACAAGGAACAATGCAGTGCATTTTAATACCGTGAAACCATTACCAAGTAAAGTGGATTCTAAGGCCAAGAATCTAGGACCTATTTTGACCAGTTTAACATCATTATGAATAAACATGTGCTATGTAATTTAAATTCATGCAGTTAGGAATATTAGGATAAAGGTTACTAGAAATGGTTGGTATGAAACTTATGGAAAATAATACCTTTTTGGTTCATCCTATATATTGGTAACCCATTAGAAGAGATTATAAGCGGGCTTACACCATGTATGAGGCCATTTCATCTCTGTCATGATAGGCCATGAGGTAATATTATGCTCATCACATAAGAAATAATGAGTTTTATTATTATCATCACATAAGGAATCTCATGATCATCACCTAAAGTATCCTCGACTCATCACAAAAGGTATCCTATGCTCATCACTATAGGGGAATCTCATTCCCATCATATGGGAAAGAATGATTCTCCTTATACTCATCAACATAAGGAAGAGTGGGCCATTCTATGCTATTTATATATGGAATTATAGGTTCATCACATGATAAATGATGATATTATTATGCTTTTCACATAAGTTAATCCATGGTTTAACATCCAGTGGAGACGTTCTGAAAAATTTAGGGCTATCCAGGAAGGTAAAAAGCTTGGAGGTACCAATTCATGAGGAAATAGTTAGACAATAATGATGTTGGGATATTGGTATTGCAACTTAGGAGGGATCCTACTCATCCTATTAGAATATGAATAAAAAACAACATATTTTATGTTTCATAGTTTAATGTATTGTGTTAGGACTGGTATATATAGTTTAACATTATGCAGTAATGATGTATGTGTTATGAAAGGGATAAAAATATGAGATTGAGTGGGGATTACACACTAGACTACCCAATCTAGTTTGACCTGGAATATGAATCAAATGAATGTAGATTATAGGGATTGCACCTAAGTGGAGGCCTATATGTATGATCTTGGTCTATCAAGTAGACAAAAGTCATCCAATGGATGCTCAAGCCGACGTGATTCTCGATATTTGGAAGATAAGATGAGAAACATGAGTTAGGGGAAGTTTGACCTATGTCCACATGACATGGACATTTATTATCAAGGTAATACATAATTGTAAACTCCTTGAGGGTCCTATCAGTTAGTGATGAAAATAAGGAAAGGTCTATTATCAAGAGAATACATGACTAATGAGGTATATAATGGTGTGCATAGACCAATCATGTATCTCAAGAGGATATATAGGACACCTCACTAGAATAGGATTGTTAGGATTTTAACTTTAGTGAAAGGAATTTAGTAAGGTCATTTGGGTCAATTTGGACTAGGATTTGAGCATAATGGAGGGTATTCTGGAATACTGGACACCCATAGTAAGGTTAATTCATGACATGACCCACTATAGACTAAATATTTTGTGGTTTAGGACCCTCCATAAGAGAAAAATATATACTTTAGTAAACCTAATTTTTAAATAAGATTGGGTCTTTATGTAGATATATGGGGCTTATGAAAGTAGAAGGTTTAAAGGATTTTGGTTTACAAAAGGCTTATGTGAGCAACCCTCCTTGAAAGAGCTTTATGGGAGTCATCCTTGGAGGGGGCCTCTTAGGAGTAATCTATGAAGGTGCTTTAATGGAGTTCATTATGAAGGGGTTTCATGGGAGTCCTTCATGAAGGGGATTTATGGGAGTCCTTCACAAAGGGACATCGTGGGAGTCCACCATGAAGGGAATTGATGGGATTCCATCATAAATGGGTATTAATGAGAGTCCTTTATGAATTAATTTATATAGTAGGACCCACAAGGTTCTTATGAGGGGATAAGAATTATCACTAAAATCTTACATGATGCTCCTACTATCTCCCCAGTTTAAACTCAAGAATTATTTTATGGGTGTCTTCAAAGGTTTGTGTAAATGAAGTGCTTTGAAGAAGGAAGGATCTCTACAAAGTATTTATCTCTACAATGTTCATTTTCAAGTAACATTCTCAAATTGAGTGCCGAGTATTTATAGTAAATTCCTTATAATCACCTTTCTGGAATATATGGTCGCACAATAGTCACATGGCTACTAAAGGGTATGTGATCATGAAGGAATCCCACCAAACCACCATAAAACATATACCGATTCATTAATATCTCACATGACTATGAATTATTTATGTCACATGATCATAAATGGTTTCTAGCAGTGAAGAATCTATACATCCACAAAGTAATTCCGCTACCCTCTGCAAGAGATACCTGTTCGTGAAGAAGCTACGTGGTCGTGAATTATTTCCATTCTAGATTCATGGATGATTTTCAAGCCACATAAATCTTATAATATCTCAATGAAATTATTCTTTGATGTCACAAAGGATGGGATTTTTGAAAATGGAATTTCATGAATGATCATACATCTTCATGGAAAATATTCCTTTGAACTAAAATTAGACCCAAAATGAAATGGACATAACTTTTGATATGAGTGTCCATTTTGGATTCATGAGTTATCAAATAGAATCTTGAGAATAAAAATAATCCCCTGGATACCAAATTCTAATGTAGTAGGTGTTTTATAAGGCCAAAAAATTTCTATAATACCCTTAAAAATGGGTTTTATGATTCAGACCTTTTTTATTAATAATATAAAAAATACATGGCTTACTCCTAGTGAGAGGTTATCACCGCCACATCACCAGATTGAGAAATGTTTTTGATAAATCTCCACCCCTCAGTGCATTAATAATTATGTAACACATGGAGATCCCATTTTCATCTTCTTCAAGTATAGAGATACTTTTATGCTTGCACTAGGCTTGTTTCATCTAAGTGAAGAGAATATCATGGATTCCATG
The DNA here is from genome assembly GCA_963277665.1 of Viscum album. Lineage (NCBI taxonomy): Eukaryota > Viridiplantae > Streptophyta > Magnoliopsida > Santalales > Viscaceae > Viscum > Viscum album. Next base: position 1,582,562,942 of record OY728146.1, on the reverse strand, counting down.
GAAAAGTGCATGGAATATATTTTTGAATGAAAAAAATAAATTTTAATTAATTAAATCCATTCATATAAAAATAATTACAATACCTTATATACACACATCCTACTTTACACTATCCCAATATGCATGAAAAATGCAAGAACCAACTCCAAATTTATCCTTATAAATCATCTCATATTGAGTCCTATCCATTTTATACTTTAAATAACCAAAATAAAATCTCACTCAAACCTATAGTTTCTAGACTAAACACCTAGAAATCCCTATTAATTTAGGTTTCCACTATAACCATATTGACCATACATGTATATGTGTACCTCCCAAGTCCTAACATCATATACCCACCTTAAAGTGACATTATCCTAGAAACCAAACCCTCTTTAATACCAATTTTTAACAAACTGATCCAAATCTTTCATCAACCCATACTGAACTGCCACACTCCTCAAGTGTGTTTTATAACATACTATCCCATCCGACCATCATACTTGAATAAACATACTATAGATTTATGGTTCATTCCCGATTTCTATATACTGACACAAGTTCCAAGGGTTTCAATGTGAAAAATGGGAATGATTTACCTTTTATAAGTAATAAATAATAAATGAATTTATTCAACCAAGAATCCCTTACAATGTGTCCATATGTTTTGATTTTCATACTAAAAGTGAAATAATTTTTTAAATATAAATAATACTAAACATGGAATAACTAGTATAATCTAAACAACCAAACATAAACTAAATACACACATGATCCTTATATGATACAATGTTAAAAGAAAATATAAATACAAGGCTATATATATCTAATAATAAATACTAGACATAAATAAATTAAGGGACCCAACTATCTAGACACAACAAAAAATAACCTTTGTATTCAACCACTTCTATAGTGATACATATGATCCCATGGTCTACTCCTATTAGGACCAAAAGGGGCCTAGATACCCTGAGAGGGGGGGGGGGTGAATCAAGATATGTGTATTCTTTTCAAAATTATCCCTACCCCACTAGATCTTGACCTATTTATTATATGGGTCACTTTGTTTGCACTTATGTTTTACTATTGATCTTATTATTTCCTTCTTTATCTAATGATGATACTTTGGATGCAATGCAGGAAACCAAGTAGAATGACACATAGATTTTTACTTGGTTCACCCATACTGGGCTACGTCCAAGGAGCATACAACGATGATGTGCTGATGTACCAAATCCACTCAAGCTCACTGCCAATTTACAATGTTCGGGATAGATCACATCTATGCCCATGATCATTTCCTTTATAATGTTTAGGGTTAGATCACTACTTTCCCAAGGGCCACTCCTTATTTCTCTCTCTCTGGATCACTATCGGTAGAAAGTATCACCTTCTTCCTCTTACTTTTCTCACTACTTTAGAAAGGATCCGCTCACAGTTTATGGACTTGTAGGTCCCTTCATTATAATAAATGAAGGAATATTCCTATATATGTAGATGCTCTGTTGAATTTCCACTTTTATCCACTGATGAATACAAATTTACCATAGGTGTATTGGGAAACCTTCCAACTTTCATGCAACCCTATAATGATCAGCATGCTTCTCTATGCCTGGCGTGCTTCTCTATGATTTGGCGTGCTTCTCCAATACTGGCGTGCAAGTGTCACCTAACCACTTGCGCGACACTCCCTTTTCCAACTCAGAACTTGGGTGACTCACACCCTTTTATGAAAAAACCAATATTGGTGCACAACTATCAACTGGCACGCAACTTCTGAATAACCTTATACTTGCGCACCCACACCACCACTTGCGCGCCCAAACCACCTGCGCGATTGAAGATCAAATTTTCTCTAAGTGTTGAACTCCCACACAAATGAGGAGAGGTATCCCTATATTTATAGTCATTTTGGGTACCCTGAGCTCTGCGCGCAAGTGTCCTCCCAGCGCGCAAGTCTAGCCGCCCTAGTCTCTGTTTCCCTAGTCACCTTGCACGCCCAAACCAAAACTTGTGTGCCCCTATTTCCATTGCCATATTTTGATGTTCTGATCTTGAAAAACATATGGAGTGAAACTTTACAAGACTCTAAGACACCAGCACGCAAGTACCTTTTCCAAAAACACTTTTCTCCATTTTTCGATTTTGAGGCCAAAAAATTTGGCAAACACTAGAAAATAGTGCCACCTTATATCTGTTCTTTTTTTACCTACTCCAGATCATCCATTCCTTTGTAGAGGTTCTTCTTTCAATCATGGATTGTCAAAAATGTCTCTTGAACTTGAAAAATCAGCATGTAAACCCCATTTTTCAACAAAAATTAACATCGTGGTCTACCTTTTCAACAAACACAACACGAAGGCCTACTTTTCCAACAAACACAATCACATAAAAAACGATTCAATGATACATTGAGGTATTTTTGTCCTAAAATATCCCCCTTTGGGTTTTTTGACAACTCTTTCATAAAATGACACCTCATTAATGCTTTATTCACCATTCTCCTCTTGCGATTCATATAGAGACCAAATATTTACTCAACACGTACTCTAAGACCACATGAGCAATGCTCGATGTGAGAAAAAAGAGTAAATAAAAAGTTCATAAATGAATCACTTCATTTCTAATACCAATTTTTGATGCCAAACTGATACCAATTACTAATCACTAGAAACCTTCTAACACCATTCCAACGCCACTATTCCACTTTTATCACAATCTTCAGCTATCATGATATCTATTCTTTGATCGATCACTTATATCATTTTCAGATTAAATACTCTCCTTCTTCACTTCTTGGGTTCTTGTGTTGTCCAAGATAATATCTGGATGATCACTTCAAACACCACATACTCTAATCATGGTGCTCCCCCTATCAGATTCATCACCTGTGTTGATAAACTCCCCCTATCTCGCTGCTCCACCTATCAGCTTCTCCCTGTGTCTTTGGAAAATACATTGTCTCCCTTCTTTAGCCATAGTTTCTCCCCTTTAAGAGTCACTCTTTCTCCCCCTTTGTCAATGAACCTAAAGGTCAATTCTTTGTGGTCTACAACAGAGTAGATAATAAAAATTAGTATAGTAAGAAAAAAAAACCATACCTCGGAAAGATGGGGGTTCCACATCTACACTTTTTTAAGTACGGGGAGTCGACTGGACTCCTAAAGCCAGTCGATGTCTCTCAAAATCTTCCTTGGGTAAGGCATTTTTTAGAATGTCAGCAACCTGTAACTCTGTAGGCACATACTCTAACTTCATGATTCTCTACTCAACTTTCTCCTTGATAAAATGATACTTTATCTCAATATTCTTTGTCTGTGAGTGATAGATGAGATTTTTACTAAGATTTATAACACCTGAGTTATCACACTGAATTACAATTGGAGACTTCACTTCAAATCCCATATCATCAAGCTTCTGCTTCATCCACAATAACTGTGTGCATGCTTTAGTGGATGCAATATAATTAGCTTCTGCGGTGCTTAATGAAGTGAAATATTAATTCTTGATCAGACAAGAAATACACAATTCAACAAGATAAAAATAACCTCCTAATGTTGACTTCCTGTCATCCGCTGAACCAACCCAATATGCATCTGTATATCCCAACAGCTCTTGATGAGATTTGTCATTATACATCAAACCAAAATCCACATTTACTTTGATACAACGAATTATTCTTTTCACTTCAAGAATGTGGATTTCTTTGGTATTTATTCGATATCTACCTTCTTAACATGTGGAAAAAACAATATCAAGTCTCGTCACTGTTAGGTAAAGTAAACTCCCAATAATCTTCCTATATTCTATGATATTAACCGCCTTACCATCATCAACTTTTGATAATTTCATCTGGGTAGAAACCAGAGTCTTCATCTACTTGGAATTTTTCATTCCAAATATTCTCAGAACCTCCTTGGCATATTTGAATTGAGAAATGAAAGTGTCATTCCTTCCTTGTGACACCTGTAACTCAAGGAAAAATGTCAGCCTTGCAATTATCGACATTTCGAACTCACTTTTCATGAATTTGGAAAACTTTCTACATTGAGATTCATCTGATCCTCCAAATATTATGTCATGGACATAAACCAGCACCATCATTCTTTGATTACCATCATTGTTGAAATAGAGATTGTAATCAACTCCACTACACTGGAAACCAAGCTTCTTTAGAAATTGATCTAGCCTTGAATACCATGCTCTTGGTGCTTTCTTCAACCCATACAAAGCCTTCTTCCATCGACAGACTCTGTTGTCATCTTCATGAATTAAAAAGACATCTGGTTGCTCAATATAAACTTCTTCTTCTAGAACCCCATTCAAGAATGCAGATTTGACATACATCTAGAACACTTTGAACTTCCACTACACTGAAATTTCTAGGAATAATCTGATTGTATCTAGCCTTGAAACCAGTGTAAATGTCTCATCGACATCTATTCCCTCTATCTGGGAGTGTTCTTTTCACACTAGTCATTCTTTATTTCGAATCACTATTCCATATTCATTTATCTTGTTGCAATAGACCCATTTAGTCTTGATAAAATTATTATCTGATAGCCTCAAAACAATATCCCATGATTGATTCTTCTCAACATGGACAAGCTATTCATTCATATCTTGAACCAAAATCTCATCACCAGCTCCTTATTTAAAACATTTAGGCTCTTCCTATGATAAATATCATGATTTCTATAGAGTTCCCATCTTCCTCATTTTCATTGACACCATATAATCCCCAATGATACTTTGCCTATCAATTTCAGCCCAAATCTTTGTTATCTTTGCAGATATATACTTGACTTCCTCATGCCCACTATCTGTATTTTCTTTGGAGTCATAATTTTCCACTTTTGATCCCCATGAGTCTCTTACCACTTCATTACTTTCAACAATCATATTTCCACTATGTCATTTCATTTATTTCAACTTATTTTTTCAGCTTCCTGCTGAAACATTGTTGATATTCTCTCGTAGCTTCTTGGTATCCTAAAAACAATCAGCTGATACCAAATTTTTAGAAAAAAATAAATAATCACGAAGTACATGATTGTTACTACTTCACCACAATCCGTCTTCTCTTGGTGGATGACTAACACCTGAAATGGAGCATGATACTGATGGATGTATATTCAATGCAACTTAGAACCAATAGATTATCCATTTATAGCTTTGTGATATCTTCAATTTTAATGTAGACTCTTTATCATATCATCTCCTCTTTCTGTAGAACACAACCATCAGAGACAAATTTGAATGATAGAACCGTTGTGTAATAGAACTTGTTGAACTTTATATTATATATGAGATTTAACTATTTTGATCATTCTCTTATCATGTAATTTCATTAATCATCATACCCCATTGAGAAATTTCATCTGATTAGGAGATAGAATGCTCCCCCCATGACATATAGCTCTTCCAGCTATAAGGCATATTTTTTAGACCCATAAATATTCTTCTTCTACTGCATCATTTCTTCACCTATGATTGAAAGTTTGAGAAACTTCTCCAACTCACTTACATCAATGAGATCATCACTGGGATAATTCACTACTTAGAAAAGAGCTATCAAAAAAATATCTAATCCTATTGAGTTGGAACTCGGTGCAGGAAACAAGAGATAAAGTTAATAACATAATCACTTTCTATTGTACTTAGTTTATCCCTTTATTTTTCAACTCTGGTTCATGATTTGAATGAATTGAAACTCTGGAGCATATCACTTTATCACTCTGCATCTTTTGATGCCACTTCCCCTTGTATCGTATCTCCCTAATACCTGAAACACTTGAAACATTAGTTAATAGAATTTATATACATAAGGATACAGGATTTTCTGGAATCCTCAAGAAGAGGATTGTGGTTGATCCTTATGGGTCAACCCTTTGATTCTTTCTTCCAAAGCATCACACTCTTTCCTTGCCTGCTCCAATTTCCTAGACAAATTCAACTGTTCTAGACATACGACCAGACATTCATTTCCCACATGATGAGTCTTTTTATGATATGCATATTCTGTAGGCTTGGAATTTCTCAAATTTTGGGGTTTAAGACCACTGGTACACATTTCCATCTTTTATGTTCCATCAATATGCCAATTCCCATGATTCCTTCTCAGAGTATGAATCTCTCTGATTTTCATATTCCCTTGCTTCTTCCACCATTACAGGGATTTTTCTCTTTCCTCCACTTCTCTCTGTGGCACACAAAATGAAAATTTTTCAATACATTATTTGTTCATATTTCTTTTATCAGATATTTGATTCACCACACTATTTTTCACTAGTTGTGAATCCTCCACTGAATGTGTATTCTTATTACTCACAGTTAGAGTAGATCTCCCCTCAATCTTCCAAGTTTTTTTACATTCTCTCCATGAGATATGTTTTGAGTGTGACAGAGAAGGTGATCGATACACCTTTAGTTTATCTCCTTATGATTCTCTTGAGGTAGTAAACCTATTTTTCAATTTACCACTTTGTCTTCCAGTGTATGATTTCTCATTATACACCACAGGAGTCGAGAATCTCCTTTAGAGTTCCTTTTCCTTTCCTGCTTTCTTCTTGAAATAATGTCTTTACAAATTACCATAATCAGAACATATAAAACATTTTCCATCAATGGCATACCTAATTTCATTATTTCTCCGCTGATATATTGATGTAGTTTGAGTTATTCTTCTGACATTGATCTCCCGAGCTTCCTGACACATACTCATGGTGTGTCCCATTTTTCTATAGTAATAACATATGATGAATGCTTTCTTCTGAGAGACTCTTCTTTTTTGCTTTCTCATGAAATTTCTTCTTATTATTAGATTTAGTAAAAATTATATCTTCACAACATGAAATGTATTTCCGAGCCTCTGAACAAAAGATTGATGTATGACCATGAGTCCCACAAAATAACACTTTTTTAAAGGTTAGAGTTGAATCCTAAATTTATTATTTAAAGAAAATACCTATTTAGTGTGGGTAGAGGGAGACCCATTACATAGCCTGAAGGCCCAAGGCCAAGTGGCATGAATACAAGGCTTGAAAGACCATTTTTGGCCCAAAGGACCCCTCAGTGAATAGTACTACTACAGTACCCGTGATGCTACAGTACCTGCTACAATTTTTCCACCGCTACAGTACCTGCTACAGTACCTCCACCACTATAGTGCCACCACTGCTATAGTACTTCTATATTACCCCCTGAAATTTTTCCCCTACCTGGATTTGATCCTAGGTCTTTTGGATTCCAAACAGGAGCCTATACCACTTGGGTACAGGCTCATTGGCACCACAAAAATAGCACATGTTGTCATTAATTCTTGTAAAAGCCTTTCTAGATCTATCCCCAACACCTACAAGGTTTTTCTTATCTCTAGAACTGTTCACTACTCTCTTCTTATCATGCATATAAGTGGGATCATCGTATCCAATTCTAGATTTTCCCAAAATGGATGGCCTTTAGGATGACACTATCATTTCATGCTTCTCCTCTAAAGTATCATATTTAGATTTCATTTCATCATCACCTGCCGAAGGATAATCAAATAGTAAGTGCAAGGAATCCTTCAATTTAGGATTTCCTTTGGAATTAGATTTCTCCACTTATTTCATGGCTATTTCTGTCTCTTCTCCCAATTGTTGAATCTTCTTATCTCTTGATTCAAGTTGAGAATTATGGTCTATCTTGAGATCCTTACCCCTACTTATCCCATCTTCAAATTCAAGTTTGAGCTTATACACCATATCAATTTTCTCCTTTATTTTCAATTTTTCTTGAGCAACATAATCAGAGCATCATGCATTCTCTTGTTGTAGCCTTTGATTCTTATGAACTAGTTCAGATAGTTGTGTAACAAGATCATCATTTATATCTTTCAGATTCTGAATTTCATTTGAATTTAGATTCTTTCTTTTGACACCAACTTTGATCTTTTCTCTCTTTATAGACAAATTTTGCAGTTCTTCATCATGGGAATCATTCTTCTCCCTCAGATCAGTATCCACATCAATAAGTCTTTTATTTAAGCCTCTTATCTTATTGAACTCAATTTCCACTACTTGGATCTGGATATATTTACATTTAATTTATTCATCCAATTTCTGATAAAATTCCTTTGCCTCATGGAAAACTTCCACTTTTTGACTTATTAGAGTTTCTTCATCATTAGTAGTTCCAACATTACTTAGAATATCAGGTTATTCACTCATTCCTTCATAATCATTGAATTTCACAAGTTTTATGATTCTTCTTTGAAGTTATTCTCTTTTACATGGAACACCAAGATATGATCAAAATAAAATGTTAATTTCACCAATTAACTGAACCAAGACAGAGAAAAAAATCTAATAAAAGAAAACTTCCTCTCTGATATCAATTTTGAGGACCAAAAGGGTCCTAGATACCCTGAGAGGGTGGTTGAATTAGGGTATGGGTATTCTTTTCAAAATTATCCCTACCCCACTAGATCTTGAAATCTTTATTATATGGTTCACTTTGTTTTCACTTATATTTTACTGTTTATATTATTCTTTCCTTCTTTATCTGATGATGATACTTTGGATGCAATGCAGGAAACCAAACAGACTGACACACAGATTTTTACTTGGTTTACCCACACTGGGCTACGTCCAAGGAGCATACAACGACAATGTACTGATGTAACAAATACAATAAAGCTCATTGTCAATTTACAATGTTTATGATAGATCACATCTATGCCCAAGCTCACTGCCTTTATAATATTTAGGGTCAGCTAACTGATTTCCTAAGAGTTACTCCCTATTTCTCTCTCTCTGGATCACTGATAGTAGAAAGAATCACCTTCTTCTTCTTCCTATAATCACTACTATGGAAAGGATCCAAATAGTTTATGGACTTGTAGGTCCCTTCATTATAACAAATGAATGCATCTTCCTCTATATGTAGATGCTATATTGAAGTTACACTTTAATCCACTGAGGAATACAACTTTACCTCAGGTGTACTGGGTAACCTTCTAACTTTCACGCAACCCTAGAATGACTGGCGCACTTCTCTATGCCTGACATGCTTCTCTATGATTTGGAGCACTTCTCCAAGCTTGGTGCGCAAGTTTCACCTAAACACTTGCGCGACACTTCCTTTTACAACTCAGTATTTGGTCAAATCAAACCTTTTACACCAAAACCAATATTAGCACACAACTATCAACTGGCACACAACTTTTGAATAACCTTATACTTGTGTTCCCACACCACCACTTGCATGCCCAAACCACCTGCACGATTGGAGCTCTAATTTTATCTAAGTGTTGAACTCCTACACAAATTAGGAGGGATATCCCTATATTTATAAGCATTTTGGGTACCCTGAGCACCGCGCGAAAGTCTCCTCCTGACATGAAAGTCCAGCCACCCTATTCTATATCTCCCTAGTCACCTTGAATGCCCAAACCAAAACTTGGGCTATCCTCTTTCCTTTTCTATATTTTGATGTTCTGATCTTGAAAAACATATGGCGCACAACTTTCCAAGCCTCTAAGACACTGGCGCGCAAGTCCCTTTTCCAAAAAAACTTTTCTTTATTTTTCTATTTTTAGGCCCAAAAATTTGGAAAACACTGGAAAACAGCGCCACCTTCTATCTACTCTTTTTGTACTGCCTTCAGATCATCCATTCCTTTTTTGAGGTTCTTATTTCAATCATGGATTGTCAACAATGTTTCTTGAACTCAAAAACTCACCATGTAAAACCCTTTTGTCAACAAAAATGAACATCGTAGTCTTCTTTGTCAACAAACACATCATGGAGGCCTACTTTGCCAATAAACACAATCAAATAAAAAATGATTCAATGATACCTTGAGGGATTTTTGTCCAAAAACTCCTCAATAACAAAAACACTATCCACAATTTCAAGACAATTTAAAATAATACAATCTATATTCATACCAAAGGTGTACATTTAGGGAGTTAAAACAGGGCCTAATAGGACACCATCATGATTATATATCTTTCGTTTTATAAGAAAAACCATAAATTCTAGTTTTAAGGTAAATAAGGAAAAATTATTTTATTACACAAGAGTGAGTGAAGAACTAAACCAATGTTTTATATCTATCCTTTCCAAATAAATAAATTCTATAGTTTCAAAACCAACTCAATTTTTTTATATTTATACCTTTATAAGTGAAGATAATTTAATAAAACAAATCCAATCAATAATAATAATATAATATAATAAATGAAAGAAATCATTCTCATCTCAAACATTATAGAAATAATAAAATACCATAACAAGAAAAAACAATCAAATGTCAAGAATAAATAATTATGAATCATTATATCACAACCTAGGGCCATAAATATATGATCTAGGACTTCGCATCATGGAACCATCCCACTAGAAACATGATGTGATCTTACCAGTACACACCCAACTCACCATTATTTATCCTCATTGAGAGAAAAACTCCTAAATAGGGTGAAATGCTAAAATAAGGACACTACCAGTGTGTAATATCACTAGTGTAGCACACATCCCTTGAATTACCTCATAGATACCCAAGGTTTCCCATGAAATATTCTCAATCAAAACATCAATGAACAACTAAAACATTTGTAAAAAAAATCCCATCTTACACCCACAAAACCTCCATATAATCATCCAGTTACATATCCATAAACCACAATTAAATAATAATAAATTCATAAAAAACATATCCATAAAAAAGAGCATAAGTATTTGGGTGTTATAAAATAATAAACACTTTATTTCATATCCAAATATATTGTTATATTACAAATGAGAATTTTTAAACTATGAAATTATATTTGTAAAATCAATAGAAAATAAAAAAATCAACATTGGTTTTATTTATTTTATGATAAAACCCATTGAAATTTTATCAAAAACATAGCATGCATGGAAATAATAGAGCATAAAATTTTATACACATTCCATAAAAACTCTTTTGTAGTCCCTTAAAATTGAAAAGTAAATAATATCAACGTTTTATAAAACTATCATAAATAATTTATAAAAATCATTTTATTAGTTGAAAATAATTTTGAAACAAATAATCACCCAAGGAAATGTAAAATATATGAAAATGGATAGAACCAAATACTAAAAATAAAATCAATTATGATGCCTTAACCAAATGAGGATAAATTGGGTCTATAAAAGAAGATCATATCCACACAATATTAAAAGCTCCATGTGTAATGTACTAAACATTTTTGGCCCGTTAAATTGTATATTTTAATTGTTGGAGGTGTTGAGATAAGGATGAAACAAGAAATGAGAGTTGGACTTGATAATTTTTCTAAAGGGGTAGTGTCATGGTGTGGCCATGGGTGTTGTTACATGAAGGGATGGCTGGAAGAAAAGGGAATTATATGATCTAGTGAGTTACACAATGAAGGATTGATTCAAAACATGAAGGGTTTTTAATATTATTTAGAAAATCACAAACCAAACATTTCATGGAAAGAATCATACATATGGTTTTGTTTACTCTTATGTTTTCCTTTTCCAAATATATAGTCATGTAATAGTTTGATTGGTTGTGATATGAAGATCGTTTAGAGAGTTTGTTTAATTATTCCATGAGTGGATATCATGGAATGACCACCTCTATTATGTAATGATATTTGGTTTTTGAGTTTTGGTGGTTATTTTATTTTTTTAACTGTTATGAATTGAAAATTTTATTGTACTATGACATGGTTTGGGGGTGTTCCATGTTTTTGAATGGATTTTCATTATGGTGTGACCACTTTGGTCACAAAATGACCTCTATTAGTTATATAAAATTAAGTGGGGTTTCCCGTGTTTTCAATAAGGAAGATATATGGTTTTCTCAACATGATTTTTCCATCACGACTATCCATGTTCCATCACACCACGATGCTACAGTTTCTAGTGCTAGTATAAATTTAGAACACCATCTGAATTATTCTTATTTATTTCATTTTTACTAAAATATTAGGTGACCATAGGTGCATCATTAGAGCCTTTTGTGAACCCTTGATAGTTTTTTCCCTTTTATTTGAGAAATTGATTACTTGTGATCCAAGGTGAGTCACTCCTCTATTATTCTAGGATCTCCCCCTATTTTTACTTTTTGGGAGCTCATGGCAGTGATGGTGGTATGATTTAGGTTATCTTAGGTTGTAGATTGATGAGGGATTGTTGTATTATAGGTTTTTGAGGATTATATCTTGCATGTTTTGGCCTTATGATCACCATTTATCCTTGTACTTTTACAAAACCTAATAAACCTTTGGTTGAAGTAGGGAATTGGAGTCTTCTCCCTTATTTATGTGTAAATTGTGAAAGTAACATGATTTTGTTTTATTTAGGTGGATAATAAGGATTAAACTAATTAAAATAATTTCATAACCACTTTATGATCAATGTAAGATCACTTAGAGGGGGTGAATCATCAATCAATACTATTTTATATTTATTTTGAAATAACATTCACTACCCATTAGGATGTAGATATGATTATTGCAACACACCCAAACACACACTAACATAAGGGAACACAACATATTTACAAAGTTAAACTCTCAATGTGAGAAGGCTAGTCCTTGATGTGATATGGATTCCTCTAGGATCACACTACACAATAAAATAATCATATGAGTATAACGATCATGTTATAACCTTGAAACTCACATTTATATATCTTCTAAAAATTCTTTGGTGCATCCTGTACTGAAGTGAATCCCACACTTTAAAATGATAATAATTTGAAGAAAAACTGAAGATTATTAAACCAAATAAACTTACTCTAATTCATTTAGTGTTATGAAATTCTTCTACTTCCACTCTACTTTCATTGTATGAAACAATCATAAATTATCCTTTAAACTTGTATAGGAACAAGTTACTTATTTACTTTGTATGAAAAACACATACACACAACCACTTCAATCTTATTATTATTATTCTTATTCCTTTCTTATACTTTGGATAAACATAGAATCTTCATTTTAATTCATATATTTGTAACTTATTATTATACCATCTCTCTATAAAATCTACTTTCATCATAAATAATGCACTCTTCCAATCTACACAATAGTACCCTCTTAAACAATAATTTCAGATTTGAATTTGAATTTCAAATTCAAATCCCCTTATTCAATATCAACCCCTAGATCATATACCATCATAATCTTGACCATTAAATTTAAATTGGTAGTTATAATAGTATGAAATAACTACCAAAATTTGAATTTTAATCCAAGTCAAACTACCCAAAAATCCAATTCTATGGAATGAAATCCTCCATTATGGTGCAAGGTAATAGTTTAAAATAGTTATTTTTAACTACCAAAACATTCTTTGGTGTGATAAAGTATCTTCAAAAAGGAGGTCTCAAATTCTTTAGTAACACAAAATTATAATCTAGCCTTATATATGGAATAATCTATGAAATATAGTGTGATCTTACATATTTTCTCTTAACTATGGCATGGAATATGAGTCACATTGTGGAGGTCCCAAATACTCTAGGAAAACTCAAAATCTAGATTTCTATTCATTGTAGTGTAGACCATCAGTACAACGTGAAGGTACCTGATCGAGTCTCTCTTGTGGTGTTTGAACTAACTTTGCAGCGTGAGGTCCTATAGACCATTTTCTATCCCACTTCCCAATTAAACATCTCCATGATGTGGAAACTACTTATTTAGTGTAATCCAAATTGATGTTAGCTGGCTATGATATGGACATCAATTATAGAATATACACTTATTCATTTAAACAACTTCAATGGTGAAAAACTTGTTTTGTGGAATGGAACCTACTTATTTCTTTCTTTGAATCTATTAGAATATTGAACTCCTTTCATGATTTATAATCACTTTGAATCAACATTAGAATTATCTAAAAAAAGTCTCCAAACACCTTCAACTCATAAAAAAATGTGACTTTGAACATGATTTATATATTTACAAAAAAATATAATACAAATAATCACATCCACTCTAAAATTCACCAAATTACTTACAAACACATCTCAAAACCTCTTGGTCTCAATAATCCCAATTTGGATTTTGTTTTCAACTAAGGAACATAAATCACTGCAAACCTTAAAACTTTAAAATCTCAACCTTTCATGATGATGATGATATATTACTTAAAAAAAATCCATCAATATTATCTTAAAAACAACTTCATTCACTTCAATAAAAATATTAGTACATTTCACACACATTCATAATGTTGAAATCAAAATTTCCCCATTTTAAGAAATATTTCAAAAAAAAATTTCCCTTAAGAAAAACACATATAAATGGATATTTACGTATAAATATTCTCCCACTTACACAAAATTTAAGGAGATAAATATAAAGAAAGATTTATTTTTAAATATTATCCCCTTTTAAAAAAATATCCAAAGATAAGAAGAGATAGGGGATAAAACACCATACCTTATCCCTATAATGAATGAGGTTGAACAACCTAACTTTAACCTCAAATTCTAGAATGCTTATTTAGACAATGTCTTGGCGAACACATCAACAATATTCTATTTTCTTGTAACAAACTATAACATAAATTAATTTATCTCTATAATCTCCTTGATAAAGTGATTTTTAATATCAATGTTATTACTCCTATAATGTTGAAAATGATTCTTTTATATATTTATAACACTCTTCCTATAACACCCTCAGTTTCAAGGTAGTAACCCTTTCCTTATTATTTTTAAGTATAAAAAGTGTTTGGGTGAATTTTAGGAGGGTTTGGAAGACTTTTGGAATGTTTCTAGGGATTTTATAAAGGTATACAGTTTGAAAAATATTATTTTAAATCATGAAACTTCTATAGTAAACCATGAAAGGTAAAACACGGTCTTCTCGATAAGTGCACGGTTAGATGCACAGTTTGGCCAAATCATGTGGCCACCCAGGAGAAACCGTGTAAAGTGGGGTAGAGGTATTTTGAATGGTTGATACTCTGTTTGTCTAACTACGTGGGCTAACCATGTGAGGTATTTCTTGAGGTAGATGCTGGTGCATAGTTAGCACATGGTTTTCCTAACCGTGCGACAAACCATGCATGGTTTAAAAGTGAGATCCTAAAATTGTGGATCTCACTCTTTTTCACCTCTAAGGTTCATGTTTTTAATTAATTTCATCCCTAGGTTGTTTTTTATTCCTCCCAAAGGCTATGAAGTATCCCCCCTTTAAACTAGAGGCAATCTGAAGGAAATTATTTATGAGTTCAAGCCTGATTCCCTGGGAAAGTTTTCATTTTTAGTGGTTTCCCTTAGATCTACTTTCCTCTCCTTTCTAAAAATATTATATATAGTCAATTGGGGATATATATATAATTTTTGATACCAATCATGATGAAATATGGATGTTTTGATGTTAGGGAAAGAGATCTAAGGTGGATTTTTAGAGATTCAACCAGATTTTGTTAAAGGATTCATTTCGTTCTTCGTTTTTTCCATAATTCCCAAGGTAGGTGGATTCAATCTCAACTCCTCTTATTATAACTTGAAGTATTAGTTTCAAAATATTGTAATTTTTTAAAGTTGATTATAAAATTGATGTGAAAATCATGGTAGAAACCCTCTTTAGTGATGGTTTGTAGATTTGTGAAAATTGGTTGCGCAAGTGATTTGTTTTCTTGATTTTTAAATGCAATTTTAAAATATATATTTTTTGATTTTATGGAAATGGTTAGTTAGAAATGTTTTGAATAAAAGAATTGTTTTATTGAAATGGTTGAAATGGTTTTTTCGGCATTAGTTTTTAGCATAAAGGGTTGACATGAATTCATGTTCATTCAAGATGGATAAGAGTATGAAGTTTCCCCCATCATTTATGGGATAAATTTGTGAAATGGTTTTAAAGTATTGTTTGGTTTATTTCCTTGGAAACTATTTTAGTATGGAAAATTGTTTTGGTGTTGAACTACCTGGCTTTTATATAAATTATTTTCAATTTTTTTATATAATTTTTTTATATAAATTTGATAACGGGTTCCATCCTAGTGGCATGAGTAGGGAAGTCATTTGGGGAAAATATACTGAGTTTCATTACTCACCCCTTCTTTGGCACTTTGGTTTTTTTTCAGATTTCATTTATCAATACACAGGCAAAGGTAAAGTATTACACTTCTTTAGTGGTGCTTTGTGATACCTGAGAATGGATTGTGGAGTTGGATCATGATGCATGTTGGGACCTGTGGAGTTGTGTATTTGGATCCTTTGAGTTTTTTTGATTTAGTCTTCCACTTCAGTACTCTTATTTTGGTTATGGTGGAGTTTGGTATCGTTGTATTTTGGTTTTACATTAAGTTGTATTACATTATTATCATGCATCATATAGTTATTGTTTTTTAATTAGTTACTTGGTTATGGTTGTTTTATTTCCAAAGGGGAAATCATAACCTAATTTTATTGAAGTCCTCAACATTTATTGCCAGCCTTTAGTGTCTTGTGAATGTCTCGTAAAGAAAAGTAATGTACCACCACATTCTCAAGACAATAGGGAGGGGAAGGATGTTACAAATGGTATTAGTCTTGGTCGGTCCCAATATCTTTGTGGGACAAGTGGTATCATCTTGTTTGGTCCTTGTCTTATAAGTAGTATCAGTTTGTTTTATACTTTGTTATTAGTTGTGTCAGTCTTGAAGTTTAAATTCCTTATGGTATATTCCTTATGTTGGGATGGTAGAAAGGAGTAGGATCATCAAGACTTTAAATGTAGAGCATAAAAATACATATCTAACCATTTTATGCTAAACTTCAAGTTACCATGGAGTTGGTTACATAAGTGTTTTGGATAAACTTATAGGAATTGGAATCTAATTGTCATGGGTTTAGCTAATGAGATGAGCATGACATGCATTTTAGAAATGAATTCCCACTAGAAGTGCATATTGAATTTTTAGTAGTGATATATTATTTGGTAAAAAAGTGTTTATTTTTGAAGTGTTAAATGTTTTTTAAAATTTTAGATTTTGAAAAGGCATGATATTAGTATTTTGAAAATTGTTTGATTTTCAAAGCATGGGGGAATTTTAAAAAATGTTTGAATGTGGAAAAGGTTTAATTTTGAAAATAAATGTTGTGATATATTATGTGGTAGAATTAAAAATTGTTAAGCCTTCAGTTTATATGGAGTGAGACTTATGGTGTTTGTTATGTTTATAAAAATTGGCACCCAATAGGCATATTAGAAACCAACCGAAAGAAGCTACGGAGAATGTGATTTCACCTGATCCACAGGTGAACTAATAGCTAGTTTTTAGTATAGTCCAAGATTTTCAAGCCACAAAAAGAGGGAATAAGAGGGATGAACTAATGAAAGTGGATCATTCTATTTAGTTCTAAAATCAGAATCCACCCATCTTTCTGGGTGATTCGAAACTAGAAAAGGCATAGGTGTGGATGAATAGTACGAATCAAATATTAAATTTTCTTGGAACACCAGAAGAGTTGAAATTCAAGTTAGTGACATATATGATGGAGAATCTTTCATGATAATGGTGGGATTTAGTAGTTCAGGATAAATTAGGCCAAGGAATTTCATGAGAGGATTTTGAAAAAATTTTCAACAAAAAATTATATCCTCATACATCCAGGATTGAAAGAATGATGTAATTATTTATATTGAAGTAGGAAAATCTATTAGTTATAGAGTATGCAGATAAATTTAGGAATTTATTCTAGTTTTCACCCGAAGCTGATGCTAGTGAATCTTTGAAGGCATAAATTTTTGAATCGGGGCTAAGATAGGAAATTATCTCAAAGATTTCTATGCTCCGTATAACAGATTATATAGAGATGGTTAATAGATAAAAGGTGGAATAAAGGGATATATTAGGAGATATGAGCAGAGGGATCATATTGATACCTATGGTAAATGGTGGGGACTCTAATGTTGCGAGAAAGCAGAAGAGGGACACCTATTTCCAAGTTAGTGGGATGGATCATAATTAAACGGTTAGATCGGTGAATCTACCTAAAAAACATAAGAGAAAGAAAAAATGTTTTCAATGTGGTTCTTTAGACCACATGAAGAGATATTTTATGATACCACCTAGAGAATGCCAAAATTGAAACCAGATGGGGAATCTTTAGCACTATTGTCACAGTGCTCCAAGATTGGGTGTTTGGGAGACTTATCATGTGTCGCAAACATCATATTCTTAAAAGGTATGAGAGAATAAAATACTTCTCATCATAAAAACATATCCATGGTGATTTATTTAATACCATGAATCCTAAGTAAGGGAAATATCAATAGGGAAATAAGGAACAAAGTACAACGAGTAAGAAGTTGTATGGAGATGAGCACGTTATTGTGGATGATCAGTTTGAACCATCGATAGTGAGAGGTAATATTATTTTTAATTCTACACTTATGAAATCTTTTTTTTGATATGGGTGCATCCCATTCATTTATTTATTCTCATGCTATTTATTTTCTTTGGTTAAATGTTGAGATGATGCCTTCTATTTTGAAAATTTAAAATCCTCTTGGTCAAAGAGAATGTTGAGAATTTGTGTATAAATAATGTTCTATAACTATTGATGGAGCTGAGTTGATATGGAATTTATTAGATCTTGAGATGGATTTCTATGATATAATCCTGGGTATGGATTGGTTGACAATTTTCAAGGCTTACATTGACAATTATACTCAAAGGGTTAGTTTTATGACCAAGGATGGTGTTGAGCATCTCTTTAGAGGAGACTGGAATGTAAAGGAAGGTGAAAAAATATTGTTGGCACTAAAAGTTGGAATTATATAGTATTAGTTATAAATGTTAACTTTGGAATCAATAGAAGATATAAAGAACAATAATTTTCTAGTAGTTATTGATCAGTTTCCAGATGTCTTTCCTGAGAATTTATCAGGGTTTCAACCCATAAGATAAGTGGAGTTTACAATTGAACTCCTTATGGTTAACAATAAAATTTCCCTTCCATATTATCATATATACCCAAAAAAATTAATGTAATTGAAATTATAGTTGGAAGAGCTGGGAACCAAAGGGTTAATTCATCCTAGAATATCTCTGTGGGTAGTACTGGTCTTGTTTGTCAAAAAGGAGGATGAAACTCTTCAGCTGTGTGTAGATTATCATAAGATTAACCAAGTTACAATAAAGAATTAGTATCCACTTCCACACATTTATGACCTATTCAATCAATTGAGTGGATCCCAGTGCTTCTCTAAAATTTACTTTTGATCAGTATATCACTAATTGAAGATTTAGGAGGAGGATATTCTAAAGATAACTTTCAGGAGTAGATATGACCATTACAAGTATGTGGTTATGAATTTTAGTCTTAGGAATGAAATATAGGTTTTTATGGAATTTATTAATTGAACATATCAATCATATCTTAATTCATTTATGGTGGTGCTTGTGGATGACATATTTGTGTATTCAATGGAAATGGATAATAATGAGAAAAAATTAGTGACAATTTTGGGAATCTTGAGGAATCATCAGTTGTATTCCAAATCATCAAAGTGTGTTTTTTTTATAAAATAGGTAAATTTTCTTGTCCATGTAATCTTTGAAAGTGGTGTTTATGTGAATCCAAAAAAGATATAGACTATTATCTCTTGGAAATCGCCAAAGAATGTCTTTGAGATATGCAATTTCCTTGGGTTAGATGGTTATTACCAATGATTTGTTCATGTTTTTTCATGACTATCTTCACCTATGAAAGATTTTACACGGAAAAATATTACATTTTAATATAATGATGAATGTCAAAAGTCCTTTAAAGAGCTTAAAGTTTTCCTTGCATCATAACCAATCGTGATATTACTGGAATCAGGATAAGGGTACATGGTGTATTGTGATTCTTCGGGATCAAGGTTGGGATGTGTTATCATGAAGAGAGATCATGTTATTGATTATAGATCAATGAAGTTACAGTTTCATGATAAGAACTACCCAAAACATGATTTGTAGTTATCTTCCATAGTATATGATTTTAATACTTGGAGTCATTACCTCTTTAGTTATAATTTTACAGTGTTTACAGATCGTAATATCTTTAAACATATTTTCTCATGAATGGTTTTGAATTTGAGACAAAGAAGATGAATGAATTATCTTTAAAATTTTAACTTTTAATTGATTTATACACTAATTAAAAGAATTTAAATGGAAGATTCATTAATAATAAAGTCATATGATTAGTTATAAAAAAGAGTCCTTCGAATAGTGGAAGTTAATATTGGTGATAGTTCATATGAACTTAGAACATAAAGACTGAGGTGATGTTGTATTTTTCTTTCCAGTTTCTTTTGATCCTGATTTGGTGGATACAATCAAGAAGCCAACGAAATACAATTCATAATGTGTTGCGATAAGGTCCAAACTCAGTGGTGGGGAGACCATTGAGGGATGGAATACTGATAGGACTCCATTCCCGTGGTTTCAAGATCATATGATAATACCTATGGCTTTTTAGAAATGACTACTTCAAGATTAACACCATTAGATATGGGAATGTTCTTCCTGTAATACAGAAGATGTATAATTCATTGAAATCATAGTTTTCATGGATTTGTATGAAAATAAAATAGGTTGAGTTTGTTTCAAAATTATTAACTTGTCAGAAGGTTAAAGTAGAACATCATCAACCAGCGGGTATGTTGCAGTCTTTACCTATTCTTGTATGGAAATGGGAATATATTGGCATGGATTTTGTAATAGGTCTCCAAAGAATGATTTGGAAACATGATTTTATATGGGTTATAATGTATTGACTCATAAAATCATCCCATTTCATCCCTATTTGTTAATCTTATACAGTGGAGGAATTATCAAAAATCTATATCCGAGATGTAGTAAAGAGGCATAATGTACTGGTTTTGATAGTATCAGACAGAGATCCAAGGTTTATGTCATGTTTTTTAAATCATTATAGTAATACCTTGGGACTAATTTGACCATGAGTATGGAGTATCATCCTTAGATAGATTGGAAATCAGAAAAGATGATAAAAACGTTGGAAGACATGCCGTGGGCTTGTGTAATGGATTTTGGTGGCTCATGGGAAGAGAACATACCGTTAGTGGAGTTCTCATAAAACAAAATTTATCAGGCCTTAATAAATATGGATCCTTTTGAATAATTGTATGGGAATACTTTTTGTTCTACACTTATTTGGGTGGAAACAAGTGAGACTTCACTAGTTGGACCGATCCTTGTCCAATAAACAACAAAGAATATTCAGTTGATCAAGAAGAGAATGAAGATGACTCCGAGTCATCAAAAATCATATGTGGATCATTGTTGTTGGAAATTTTAATTCTAGGTGAGTGATTATGTGTTTTTTATAATCTCTCCAAGAATTAGGTATCTTCATTTTGGAAAGAATGGAAAGTTATCTCTTTTATACATATGACCTTTTGAGATACTTGAATGGGTTGGTGAGGTGGAATATAGGATGGATTTATCCCCATGGTTCAACGTAGTGCATAATGTGTTTCATGTATCTCAGTTGAAAAAGTATCATCCTGATCCTAACCATTTGATTCTATGGGATCATGTTGTCCTAGACTCAAATGCTTCATTGGTTCATATCCTGGTGTGGATTGTCGATAGGAAAGAGAAAGTATTTCATGGGAAAAACATCAGTCTAGTGAGGGTTTTGTGAAAACATGGATGAATTTAGGAATAAAATTAGGAACAATAGAAATAAATGATCAAGAAATGTCCCAAAATCTTTCAGGGAAATGCTAGTTTTCTATTTTTTGGGGATGGAAAGGCCAATGGTGGGGAGAATGTAGCACCCCCAGTTTCAAGTAACCCTTTCTTTATGATTTTTAAGTATGAAAAGTTTTTGGGTAAATTTTGGGAGGGTTTGGAATATTTTTGAATTTTTTTTGGGGATTTTTTAAAGGTTCACATTTTGATAATGTTTAATGGAAACCATGAAACTTATACAGGAAACCATACATGAAAAAATAGGGGCTTCTGGGTAGGCGCACGATTTGTCTAGACCATGCATCTATCTAAGAGAGACCATGAAAAGTGGAGAAGAGGGATTATGCATGGTTGGAACATGGTTTGTATAATTGTGTGAGCCAACCATGAAAGGTTCTTCTTGAGGTATAGGCTTGTGCATGGTTAGCACACAGTTTTCCCAACCGTGTGACTAAACATGCACAGTTTAAAAGTGAGATCCTAAAATTGTGTGTCTCACTTGTTTTCACCTCTAATCCACTTTTTTTCTAACTATTTTCACACCTAAGTCAGTTTTTATTCCTCCCAAAGTCTTTGGAGTCTCTCCCTTTCAAAATAGAATCAATTTGAAGGAAATTCTTGGTGAATTGAAGCCCGATTCCCTTAATAAGTCTTCTCTTTTAGTGGTTTTTATTAGATCTACTTTCCTTCCCTCTATTGAAATCCTAGATATAGTCTGTTTGGGATAAATCTATGATTTTTGATTCCAATAATGATGAAATATGTCTATTTTGATGTTAGGGAAATAGATCTAAGGAGATTTTTTGGAGATTCAACCCAGTTTTGTTGAAGAATTCATGTCGTTCTTTGTTTTCACCATAATTCCTAAGGTATGCGACTTCACTCTTGAGTCCTATTATTAAAACATGAAGGATTAGTTTAAAATTTTTGTATTTACTTGAAATTTATTTTTAAATTTATGTTCAAAGCATGGTAGAAACCCTATTTAGTGATGGTTTGTGGATTTGTGAAAATTGGTTGTGCAAGTACTTTATTTTCTTGATTTTAAAATGTTGATTTTAAAATATAGCTTTGTTTGATTGATGAATTTTTTTATAATTTTTTTCAATAAAAGAATAGTTTTATTGAAAATTTTAAATGGTTTTTTGGCATTGATTTTTGTCATAAAGTTTTTCTTTTAATTCATGTGCATTCAAGATGAATATGGGTTTGAAGTTTCCCCCATCATTTGAGGGATGTATAAGCTTATGAATTTCCCCCCATCAAAATGGCTCATTAAGTGATGACTTAGTAAAAGGATGAATCATCGCTCACAATTATAGGGTGGTACATGGTTGCATGCGTGGTTGGATATGTGGAACATAGTGAAATGAATTATTCCAAAATGGAATTTGTGAAACGGTTTTAAAGTATTGTTTGGTTGCTTTCTATGAAAATTGTTTTAGTATGGAATTGTTTTTGGTGTTAAACTTCTTGGCTTTGATATAAAATATTTTCAATAAATTTATATAAATTGTTTTATATAAATTCACTAACGGGTTCTATCCTAGTGGTGTGAGTAGGTAAGTCATTTGGGGAAAATATACCGAGTTTCATTACTCACCCCTAAATTGGAACTTTGGTTCTTTTGAAGATGTTATTTATAGAGACATAGGTAAAGGTAAAGTATCAAAGTTATTTAGTGATTCTTTGTGATACCTGAGAATAGATTGTGGATTTAGAGCATGAATCATGTTGGGAGCTGTTGATTTTTTTTCTTTAGAGTCTTTGAGTTTTATTGATTTAGTCTTCCACTTTGGTACTCTGATTTTGGTTATGGTGTAGTTTTCTATCACTATATTTTGGTTTTAAATTGAGTTTTATTACATTGTTATCATGCATCATATAGTTATTGTTTGGTTATGAGTTACTTGGCTGTGGTTATTTTATTTCCAAAGGGTAAATCTTTCCCCAATTGTATTGAATCCCTCAGTATTTATTACCTGACTTTGACATATTGGGGATGTCTCTTAAGGCCAAGTAACATACCACAACCTTCTCAAGCCAATAAGGATGGTCATGATGTTATACTGCCTATCACAAATAAGTAGAAGTGGTATCTTTACTCTAATTTACAAGTCTTCTAACTACATATTAATCCACATTAATTGAGTCATATCATGATTTATAACCATATATTCATCCTCAGTGGTGTTTAAAGTTTCCAAATATTGCTTCTTAGTGTTCCAACACACACAAATTTTACCCAAGAAGAAGAGTCCACCTAAAGTAGATCTTCTATCATCAACAAAAATTGCCTAATATGAATCTATATAACAAAATAGATCATTCATTCCCATGTTATCATATTTCATCCCAAAATCAATTATTCCTTTAATATATATAATAATACTTTTTCCAATCCCCAAATGGGTCTCTTTTGGTGCACTTTGATTATTGGCACAAAGTTTAACAACATACATTAAATCTGGCCTTGAAGTTGTGAGATATAATAGGCTTCTAACCAACATTCAAAATTCTATAAGATGAATAAACTTTCCTTTATCATATTTTGAAAAATTTGTTCCCACTAAAATGGGAATGGAATATGATTTTAATATTCCATTCCAAAACTTTTCAAGAGTAACTTATCATACTTATCTTGAGAAATGAAAACGTATCCTTTATTTTGAGGTATTTGTAATCCAATAAAGCAATTTATCTCTCTAAGAATAAAATTTTTAAATAACTCCTTCATATCTTTAGAAAACTTCTCACAAAATCATTCATCATTTCTAGTAAATATTATTTCATGTACATAAACAATAATAAGAATAGATACCTTTTTTAATATTTTATGTAGAGATTTCTTTCCACTCTTCCTTTTCTAAAATTTAACTTCTTTAAATAGGTATCTATATTATAATACCAAGTTCTTAGGTCTTGTTTCATCCAATATAAATACTTTTTAACCTGAAAACATAATTTAAAATTTCTCCAAGAAAGAAACCACTTAGGTTTTCAATACATACCTCATCTTCCAACTCACCATTGAGGAAGGAAGACTTAACATCCATTTGGAATATCTTATATTTCCTTTGTACTGTAATAATAAGAAATATTATAATGGTTTCAAGCCTTGAAACCAGTGTAAAGGTATCATAAAAATATACTCCTTTAACCTATGAATAACCTTTACAAACCAATCTTTATTTATTTCTTACTACTTTAACTTTCTAATTCAATTTGTTCTAAAATACCCATTTTTTTCCAATGACATTATTCTTTTTTGGATTTGGTACCAACTCCCAAGTGTAATTATTCTATATATGTTCCAATTATTCATTTATAGTATCAAAAAATTATTTATTATTTCTTTATTATTCAAAATATCTAGGTTAAACTTGATAGTATAATGAAGTATGAGTTACAGTCCTCATAGTTCTCATAGTTTTCACTTACTATCCATGTTCCCCAATTATGTTTTGAAACTGAACTTTACATATCATTATTTGAGAAGATCAATGAGATTTATCCTCATCACTTGAAATGACTAAATATTCCTCACCAACCTATACATATTTAACATTTTTATTTTTATAAAATTTCTTCAGCCTTTTTAACAAAAAAATTATCATCACTTCTGGAACTTGATTTAACATATGCAGCTTATTTCCTTGATTACTCCAAAACTTTCACATCATAATAATAAATTATATTTCCACATTATTTTTTTTGGAACAATAATAACCTCTTCCATTTGGAGGATATCCAAGAAATATCCCATCAACACATTGATTTTCAACCTTTCCAAGATTATCACCTTTCACCTTGATAACCCAAGGGTTTCAAAATAAATGAAGATACATCAAAATTGTATATATTTTTATAATAAATATCATAAGGTGACATATTTTAATTTTTCCTATGAAAACACCAATTTTGTATATAAATAATTTTACCAATAACTTATCTCCAAAATTAATGAGAAGTATCTTTCTTAGAAAACATTGTCCAATCCATATCCCCCAAATTTTTTTTCTTCAATTCAAACAAACCATTTTGTTGTGGTGTGTATGGTGAACTAAGTTCACATTTGATTCCATGCTTCTCTTGATAATCTTAAAACTTTACATTAGTAAACTAAGTTCAATTTTCTTTTTAAATATTATTGAGAGAAAAACCATATTTTTATTACACATCTTCAAAAACTTTCAAATATTTTTAAGCACTTTGACTTATTCTTCATAAAAACGACACAAGTAATATGAGTGAATTAATCTATAAAATTAATAAAGTATTTATCTACATTGGTTTATTTCTTCCACAAGGGACCACACACATATGAATGAATAAGCTCTAAAGGTTGAGTAGATTGAACCTCTACCTTTTTTTAAAGAGTTAAAAATATTTCCATTTTGGAATATTGATCACATCCAATATATTTCTCTTCTTAGAAAAGGAACATTACAAGAATTGTCTCTTAAAGTGATCAAATTCATATTCTTTTGGAAAAGACAAAAAATTATTCTATTCCATAATTCATTTTTTTCTTTCATACTTAGATAACATGATTTTTTAGTATAAACCACTTAAAACAAATTTCATCTTGTTTTCCATACTATTTTAACCATATTTCTATCTTTAATGTTATTAATAAATAACCCATATTTTATAAAAAAAACTTTATTTCCTTCATCAAAAGTTTTGAAACACTTAACAAATTATGTTTTAATACATCTCTATATAAAGTTTTTTTTTAGATTTGAGCTTTTATTTTCCAATGACCATTGAACCAAATCCTTTGATCTTGAGTGACCAATAATTTACAAAATTAACTAAACTTATTTTCACTTTTCAAAACCTTTTATTAGTTTTAAATCTATGTTCATGTGTGATAGGTATCCACTGTCCAAGATCCATGGACTTTACGCTTTGGATTCTTTATGTAAACTTTCACAAATAAGGCCTTCTCTTTTCCTTTTTTCTTATTATTATAGATATATTGAGTATTGAAAATAATATTTAGTTTGGATAGTAAAATTATAAGGAAATAATTATCATAATGACCAATATGATCACAACTTCTACAAGCCTCTTCAAGTACAACAAACTTGTTTTGTGATTTCTATCCAGAGTTTTTATCCAATTTCTGAAATTTTTTATTTCGAGAGGGATGACCCCACTCAAATATTTTATATCACACCATATAACATGATTATGATGTTGGTAATTTAACTAAAACATATTTTACATATGCTCAAATACCCCACAATTCCAAAATTATCCATAGAAATTATATTTACCTTTGAATGTAACATGTTGTCTAGATTTTGTCAACTATCTTTAACCATTCTTAGAGTAACAATTTTTAACTCATTTTTATGAAAAATAATTTTGGTAAACTTAAAACTCTTTTATATTCACATAGATAATCTTTTAAACTCTTTTTAATACCCCATTTTTAGAATATATTTCACTCAACTTGGTGCTCCCAAAATTTTGAGATTTCCGAACATCACCTGACTTTTCCAAAACCTTGTTCTTAATGAATTGATTATTATTCATTTATTTTAACAAAAATTTTCAACATTATTTAACTTTTGAAATATAATTCTGAACATTGAATCTACATTTCTTTAAATCCCCTTCCTTTTTGAACAAGTTTTGCTATAAATGATCAAACTCTTTTTATTTATACTTTAATATTTATTATAAATTTATATTAATAGTCTTATTATCATCAAGAAAATTCTTCAACCATTTAAATACTTCAAGCATATTTTACTTTTCTTCTACAAATACAAGTTCATTTCTATTGAAGAATTTAGCATATTTATTCATTTTTTTGATATTATTATCCTATTTGAAAATATTTGAGAGAAATTATTTTAATTATATATTAATAATGAATTCCATATTATTATCTTTTTATTATTAAATTTAATAACTACTTTAATTATTTAATTTAGTAATGAGTAGTTTTTCAGTATCTTTACCATCGTATGAAAACTCATCTTCATCTTTATTCTCAATTTATATAACTTAATTAGATAAGAAGTTTCTCTAATGAAATTTAAAGAACTTATTACCATTATAATTTTAAGAAACATTTGGATTATTTTATTTATTATTTGATAATATTTTAGTAATAACATCTTCCTCTTCACTATCTTTGTTGGTTTTAGATTTGGGACATTTTTAGCATAGTTCCAAATAGCTCCACACCTGGAACATTTTAAGAAAATATTTCACTTGAAATTTACTTTTCCTCTTACCATGTTTCTTGATATATGATACATAAATTAATAAAAATTCTCCTCTAAATATTCACATGAATTTGAATAATATGATTCTTCTTCTATAATAACCTTCTTCTTCAACTTCTCTTACTTTGTGTCTTTAAAGGTGATTTATTTTCCAGCCTTTACATTATTATTGATAACACCATATTTAATCATTCCATAAGATATTAAAGTATTATGAAAATCATCTAGATGAATATCACTTGGATCCTTATCATCTAAAGTAGATACTTTAGAATTAAAATTATCTAATAAGACATGTACAATATTTTCAACATTACCAACATCTTCCAACTTCTCACTATAGTCTCTAATTTTGATCAGGAATTCATTCACCCTTGTGAATAAATTATAAATAGTTTCATCATAATAAATCTATAGGTTTTCATAATTAAGTATCCAAAACTTCAATTTAGCTTAATTTACATTAGTATTTCCTTCATCAATATTCTGAAGTTTATCCCAGATATCTTTTGTGGTTGTATGTCCTTTAAATTTCAAAAACTCACTTTATGAAAGAGATGATATAATAATATTATTTGTATGACCATTTTCCCCCCAAATTCCTCTTATCTGTTTCTATTATAGAAACACCTTTAGTTCAGGGAACAAAATCATCAGTTGTAACTTCCCAAACATCATAATTGATAGATAATAGATATGACATCATCCCATATTTCCATATATGATATTTTTTGCATCAAATATAAGAATACCATTTATGTTCACTGAATTTTAATTATACATTATAGATAATTAAAATTAGTGACTTCTTCTTCAAATAGAGAGAGAGAGAGAATTCAAAATCCAACAACCTCAAATATCCAATCAATTAACAAAGGTAACCTAGGATCTGATACCAATTTTAGAAAAACTTTAGGATCAATATAAGATCACCGAGAGGGGGGTTAAGAAATGATCAATATTTTTTTCATATTTATTTTGAAATAATTATAACCACCTATTAGGATGTAGATATGATTTCTAGAACACACCCAAACACACATAAACACAAGGGAACATAAAATATTTATAAGGTTTACCTACCAATGTGAGAGGGATAGTACTTAGTGTAATATAGATTCCTCTAATATCACATTTCCCAATAGAATAATCATGTGAGTAAAATGAGTAGGGTATAACATTGAAAATAATGTTTTCATGTCTCCTAACTATGCTTTGGTGCATCCTACACTCAAGTGCATCCTGAACATTGTAGTGATAAAAATTTGAAAAACATTGAAGATTCCTCAACCAAATAGGCTTAATCCAATTCATTGAGTATAATGAAATTACTCCACTTCTAGTCTACTTTCACTTCATGAAAAAAGTATAAATCCTCCTTCAAACATGCATAAGTACAATTTACTTATTCAATTTGTATTCACAATACATGAACACAACCAATTAAATATTATTCTTTTTATTCCTTTCTCTTACTTTGGATAAACAAATAATTTTCACTATAACACACAAATTCATAACAACTTATTCTTCTCTTTATCTACACTCTATTCTCTCCACAAATAACACAATCTCCCAATATGTACAATAGTACCCTCTTAAAAACGCAGTTAAGATTTGAATTTGAATTTAAAATTCAAATTCCCTTCATCAATCTCAACCCGTTTATCACCTATCATCTTAATATTTACCATTAAATTTGAATTGGTAGTTATAATAGGCTGAAAAACTACAAAAATTAAAATATAAATCCAAGTCAAATTTCCCATAAATCCACTTCTATAGTGAAACCTCCTCCATTTTGGTGTGAGGTAGTATTTCAAACATGTTATTTTTAACTTCTACAACATTCCATGACATGATAAAGGTTCCAAATAATGGAGTTCTTGAATTCTATAGAAATACCACATTCTAATCTAGCCTCCTCTACAGTGTGATCCATGAACTATGGTGTGGTCTTCCAAATTTTATCCTGACTACATCATGGAATATGGGCTGTGGTGTAGAGGTCCCAAATTCTCTAGGAACACCTAAAATATATCTTTCCATTCATTGTGTCATGAAACATCACTATGATGTGGAGGTATCTAACTGACCCCCCTTTGGTGTGGGGACACACTCTATGATGTGATGTATTGTAGACCATTTTCCATCCCACTACCTAATTCAATACCTCCATGGCATGGAAACCACTACTGAAAAATAATCTAACTTGATGTAATCTTGTGTGGACATCAATTACGGTGCATGTATCTCTTCCTCTAAAAACCTTCTATAGAGAAAATGTGAGTTTGAACATGATTTATGTATTTCTAATAAAATCCAATACAAATAATCACATACACTCTAAAAACTTCACAAAAATACTTACAAAAACATATCAAAGCCTCTTAGTCACAACAATAATTAAATATGATAAGGGTAAATGAAGGGTAAGGGTGATTCACATGGGTTTTACATGATTCGTGATGCTGCTTAGGATTTTTTGATTATTTATTATCATTACTAAAAATATATTTACTACTATGATATATATATATATATATATGATATTACTATGAATAAATTTATGGAATCACCTTTCAAAAAGGGTTAATCATGTAAAGAAAATAATGAATCAGTTGTTTATAATATTAAATTTAATTAATTTTACTTTTGTAATATATATTGAATCAATGTGAAAGCATGCATTAAAAAGAGGAATTATGAAGTGATTGTTTCTTAAATTATCTATTATATGTTGTTGGTATGATCATTAGTTATTAACGTGACTTGTGTGGTTATGGTGTTAAATTATTATGGATGGTTTTTGGTGTTGATGTGTGTGAGTAGTGGGTGCGGTTTCTAGTTTCCATGGTGGTAATGAGAGGAAGTGGTTGTTGATGTGTGATGGCTAGCCTTTAACGATGGCATGGATGGTTATGTTGAAAATGTATGATTTGTATTGTGTTGTGATGTAGTGTGGGTTATATAGTGGTTAGTTTTATGATGTGTGGATGATGATATAGTTTCCTAGTGATATGTAATATGTGATTGGTAATAATGAATAGAATAATAGGTGTGGGTGGGAATTGAATAATATTTTGGATGGTAATAAAATGGTTATAAAATAAATGAATGGAAAATAGATGGAATAAATGTATTTGCTCGATAATGCATGGTTTTTCATTAATGAATAGAATAATTAATGTAATATTGATGGTAAATGGTAAATTTTAAAATTATTAAATGATATAATTAAATTGGAAAATGTGGATATTTCAATGGATGTTTTTTGTGAGGAAGTGGGGGTATTTTATATTGTATAGATTGAAGTGGTCAGTAATGAAAGGTGGTTTTGATGAGGTGATTATTATGGGAAATGGTAGTACTATTTTAGTATGAACCATAGGTTGAGATTTTGTGTGATTATGGTATATTTTGTCTTTTATATATGATTTATTATGCACCCAACTGAAGTTGGATGAAATCACTGATGCCTAAATGTTTTGGGCTCCATGTGTTTTCTATAAACATATATGTTTGCAAGGAAATAGATGGATAAATAATCTATCTTACCCACTCCACCTTCCATATGTAGTTCAAGATATAATGAATCATAGTAGTTATAATAATATGGCATGTAATGGACTAAAGTTATGGTATGTGATATATTGTCTAATGTGGTTATGTGATTGATATGATGATATACAGTGAGGATCATGCACACTAGGAGGGAATGATATTGATCTCCTTCATGTTCATGATATTTTAATGTAATAAAAATGTGATATGAAGTTGGTATGTGGGTAAAACATGTGTTGAATATGTGATGCTGATGATGTGGCTGTGATATGTAGCATAGTAGTGATATGAGATATGATGTAATTTGATGTGGTTTTATAAGGAATTGGGAGCACCAGGATGTTTTTTGTTGGGGTGTGAGAGAAAAAAAATAACAAGTGGTTTTGGGGTACTGATTTAATATATTCTTATTAAATTATGTTACTATACTTGGATGTGATATTGGGTGAGTGAACTATAGTGAGTATGTGTGATAGTTGACCTGGTAGGTCCTTATTGCTTTTGTTTTTTATTCACCAAAGCATTAATATGATTCTACCACATTTATATGATAGGTCTTGATGAGGATCCTACTAAGTATACATGTATTCTCACCCATATATATATAAATCTATTTTATATTTTTCGAGGAGGGATTCCATGACCAATATGGACATTAATAGCTTGAGGCTTAGAGCACTTGAGTAGTCATTTCCATATGGGTTTATTTTTGAGACTTTTATTTTCATGATATCACACAAATTATTTGATATTTATTTCCTTTTTATATAACATGTTTTATTCATGGTTTTATTTATATATATCCCAAATAATATGAGGGTAATTCCTCCCATTTGAGTGGTTTATACCCTCCGTTCTAGTCTCCAACCCATAATTTATTGAAGGTGATCTTTGGGGGCCACTCTTATCTTCACTACATACCCAAGAGAGGTTTATAGTAAGATGGGTCATATAAAAGTATAATCAGAGATATGGATCATAATTAGGATGGAGGAATAAGTTAGGTAGTGTGATGTAGTAAGGGAAACCAACTAAGAAATATGAAATTAGGGCCCCTTGTGGTCCAATTTAAGGACCTTAATCTTAATAAACACCCCAGGTTATATAATATTGATTTCAAGTTAGATAAATAGGATAGTCACATAAATTATACTTTTTTTTCTTATGTTTGAATAAAGTTTATTTTGGATAAGTTAAAATGAATCTAATTAAACGAATCTTAATTAATTACATGTTATTAGGCTTATGAATATTTTTATTAATTAACTATATTCCTTCTGGTTATTTTTTACATGTGGATTAGGAGATGATCCAATTGACTGTAGGATGGATCACCCTACTTAGGAGGGTTAGTCTTAGAGGAGGATGCTATGTGAGTTGCAATGATGGGAACTAGAAAATTATGAGGGGAATATTTTGATTTATATATGGAGAACTAGTTTTAGGATCTTGAGACCACTTTCAATTTGATACGATCTATGAAAGATTACTGGATCCTAATATCTATCATTTAAATTAGAGGGGCCACATTCCAATAGTTGATTCTATTCTTTAGAGAGCGTAACAAGGTAGAGATATTTTGGGATGTTTTCTATAGGAATTTCTATAAATAATTAATTTTATCAATGAGGAAGGAAATAAAGAGTTATGAGTTTCCATGCCTCTAGAAAGGGATCTTAAGAGTCAGAGAGCTAGAGATTAGATTCAAGGACCTTTTTTATTTTGATTCCAATATTTTCCATGACGAGGAGGCTAGAGCATGGCATTTAGAGGATGTGTTTCATCAACTATATAGTATATGGTTACCCCATTTATGTGACCTATATATCTATAGATGTATAAAAACATTGGTGAAATTGATAGGATGCATGTATACTTGGAATTATGTTGAGAAAGGTGTTATTAGAAAACTCCAAGGAGTAGGCTTTTTGTTAGGGGATCTTAGATGTTGGAACAGTCAAGGTTTCGAATGGAAGGAAACTGGCCTCAATAGTTTTCTTCCCACTTATCTGGGTCTTTTAGTTCTCATGAATCCATTGAGATCTATGTTCATGTGTTTTTTTCTTATGGAGGTCATGGTTATCAGTGATTCAAGTGCTCGATCATCCTTGAGGATCAGTGTGGTGATGGTAGTCAATTTCTATTCCATCACCAAAAATAGTTGATTCTGAGGAATTATTAGTAATAGGGATAAAAGGAGTATGTAACACTAAGTAGAGATAGAGTAAGAAGAGGGAAGCCCCATGAAATACCTCACCTCCAGAGAAAAAGGGTTGAGCATGACCATGGAGTTGGTTGTCATTAGGGACAGTGAGGAAGAGGTTCTAGGTGTGGTTAGTTTCATGCTATAGAGATTACAGTGCCATATGGACTAGATATTATTCAAGGTTCCCTATTATCTACTCTCATGTCCACTTTAGTTTATTTTGGATCATTATATCCCTTTATCACACCCTCCTTGGTTTATACCATATGACTCAAGGTGAAGCGACTTCTACTGCCCCTGGTGTTGACTACACCAATTGGAGGTCAGTTGAGTCTTCTTTTTGTATGTTGGGGTTGTGAGTTGATGATGAGGAATCATCAATTATCTAATCATTTATTCTTACTATATATATAACCCTACATTTTCATTCTTGGTATCGAATGGTTGTATTTTGTATATGTGCTCATCAATTTTTCCCATAGGAGAGTTGTATTTTATTATTTTGAAGGCCATCTTTCAATGTTTGTTGGAGAGTAGGATTATTAGGTGTGATATATGA
Organism: Viscum album; assembly: GCA_963277665.1. Taxonomy (NCBI): domain Eukaryota; kingdom Viridiplantae; phylum Streptophyta; class Magnoliopsida; order Santalales; family Viscaceae; genus Viscum; species Viscum album. Next base: position 1,582,528,682 of record OY728146.1, on the reverse strand, counting down.
ATCCATATCTTCTATTTTATTAGCTATTAAAACTATCATTGGATTACATAGAGGTGTAGTTAGTGGGGTTTTCTATAATCTTCAAGGAGTTTCTCGATGTTTTTATCAAAGAGGATGTGACCCTACCTTTTGATGTGATATTGAGTTTATGATAAAGGTGATACTTGACACCTATATGATCTCAATGGATTCTTATAATATGAATCCTTTTGATATGTAGGGGTTGAGAGTTCAGATTGATGATTTGATTTATAAGGGTTTCATTGAACCTAGTGTGTTGTTGTGGGGTTCTCAAGTGTTGTTCGTTAAGAAGAAGAATGGTTTTATAAGGTTGTAGATAGACTATTGGTGGTTGAATCATGTGAAAGACAAGAACTATTTTACACTTTAAAGGATAAATGATTTTTTACATCAGTTGAAGTGTGCTAGTTATTTTTAAAATATTTATCTATAGTCTAGATTTCATTAGATGATAGTGAAGAAGTAAGATATATGGAAGACTAATTTTAAGTATCGATATGAGAACTTTTAGTTCATGGTTATGATATTTGGTATCATGAATACCCCAACTATTTTCACGGGGCTCATGAAATCTGTGTTTTTTGAGTTCATGGTGGTTCTCATTGATGAAAATATCATATACGTGAGGTTAGAGGAGGAACATTACAAGCATATTAAGGCTATTTTACAAGTCCTTCGACACCACCAACTCAATGGGAAGTTCTCCAAGTGAATTTTTTGGATGTTCAAGGTGTATTTTATTGGGCATGTGGTACCTCAGTATCATCAATCAATCTTTCTAAGATTAGGGTAGTTGTTTCTAGGGTAGAACCCAAAATGTTCCAGAGGTATTTAGTTTCCTTGTAATTTCTTATGATTTTGTGGATGTTTATTATTATTTCTAAAAATATAGTTACTTTTAAGATATATATAAACACACACAATTATTATGATTAAATTTATGGAATCATATTTTATAAAAGGTTAATCATGTAAAGATTATAATGAACTAGTTGTGTGGAATCTGAAATTGAAGTAATGTTGCTTTTGTAAGAGTATTGAATCAATATGAAAACATGCTTTAAAAAGAGAAATAAAGATGTGATTTTTTTTTCTAAAATATTATACTATATGTTTCTGGTATTCTTTTTTTGTTTCTACAACATGTGTGGTTATGGTGGTGAATTTTTATGGCTAGTTTTGGGTGTTGACACTTTTGAGCAGTAGTTCATGCAAATGGTGTCCATAGTGGGCATGAAAGGATGTGGTTATTGATGTGATATGGTTGGTTTATTATGATGGAACAATTATTTATGTGGAATGGGGATAGTTTATATTGTTTTGTGATGTGGGTTTTTTAATGGTTGGTTATGTGATTTGGGGATGGTGATATAGTTTCATGATGGTATGGAATATGTGATTGGTAATAGTTAATATGGTAATGGAAGCAGGATAGAATTGAATAATCTATGATATAATAATAAAATTATAATAAATTAAATGAATGAGAAATGGATGGAATAAATACAAATATTTCTTATTGAATTGTTTTTCATTAAATATGGTTAATGAATGATGTAATGAATTTAATATGTTTCGTAAATGGTAAATCTAAAAATAGTTAAATGATATGATTAAATGTGAAAAATTAGATATTATCGTGGATATTTTGTGTGAGGAAGTGGGTCTATTTTAATTTGTAGATATGACCAAGGTCGATAGGGAATGGAAACATTTATGGGGTGACTTTTATATAAAATATAAGCACTATTTTAATATGAACTATTGGTTGAGATTGTTTGTGATTATGGTATATATTGTTTTTTTCATGTGATTTCTTATGTTTCCAACTTGAGTTTTATGAAATCAATAATTGCTAAATGTGTTGGGTTCTAGGTGTTTTACCCAAACATATAAGTTGATGAGGGAATTGAGGAATGACAACCCCCTCTTCCCTAATCTCCATTCTATGTATAGTACATGTTGTTATGGATTATAGTAGGCATAATCAGATGGATTGTAATATATTAAAGTTATGATAGGTTATATACTAACTAAATTGTATATGTGATTGAGATGATGATATATGGAGGGGGTCATCCATGGTAGGAAGTTATGAGATTGATTTCCTTCATGTTCATGATTTCCAAATGTATTATAAATGTGATATATAGTTAGGATGTGGCTATGATATGTGGTATATATATAATGATAATGATGTAACTATGATATGTGGGATGGTTGTTATATGAGATATGATGTGTTGTGATATGGTCATGGAAGGTATTAAGAGCACTAAGAAATTTTTTGTTGGGTAATGAGATAGAGGAAACAACATGGAAGTGGTTATGGGGCACCTGTTTAATATATTCTTATGATATTATGTTACTATATTTGGATGTGATATTGGGTGAGTGACTGTTGATGAGGTTGGGTGATAGTTGACCTATTAAGTGCTTGTTGGTTATACTGTTTATTTACTAAAACATCATTATACTTCTCTCACATTTTCATGATAGGTTTTAAATAAGCTCCTATTTAGTATACATGTATGATCACCCCTATATTTATAATTTTTTATAGGTTTTTAAGATGTATTGGATATAGAGTTATATATTACTAGCTTAAGTCTTGGAGTTTATAAGGAGTCACTACCATAGGAGTTTCTTTTGGTATTTCTTTTAGAGACTCATATTTACATGGAATTATAAGCATTATTGGATATTTATTTCCTTTTTATATTATAGTGTTGATTTCTGGTTTTATTTATATATATATTCCTAGGACTATGAGGGTAATACCTCCCATTTGAGTGGTTTATACCCTCGATTATAGTCTCCAACCCATGGTATATTGGTGGTAGGATTTGGGGATCACTCTCAACTTCACTATAGTCCCAAGATGGGTTCCTAGTAGGGAAAGTCATGATAAAGTGGAATTATATATATGGATGAAAGTTAGGATGGAGACCAAAGTTAGGTACTGTCGAGGATTGCATGGGTTTAGTAGGGAACTGTATTAGTCAAACTTAGTGTGCGATGTAGAAAGGGATACTAGCTAGGAAATAGATGATTAGGGACCCTTGTGATCCAATTAAAGGACCTTAATCTTACTGAACACCCTAGGAAAGATAATTTTGTTTATAGAGTAGATACCTAGGATAGGTACATGCATCATACTTATTTGTTCTTGTGTTTGAATCGAGGTGACTTTGGGGAAGTTGAGATGGATCTAATTAAATAAATATTATTGAATTACACATTATCAAGATTACGAGTTTTTCCTTTCTTAAAATGATTCCTATTGGTTACCATTTGTGTGTGTATTAGGTTGGAAAGGTGTGTTGGATGTTCTGGTTGACTGTAGGAGGGATGCCCCGGCTGGGGAGGGTTAGTCTTAGAGTAGGACACTGTGTGTGTTCTAGTATCAAGGATTGGAAAAGTATGAGGGGATAATATTTGATTTGTAGAAGTAGAACTAGTTATAGGAGGTTAAAATTAATTTTAGTTTTATCTGAACCAGATAAGAGTACCAGGTATTACTAGCTTCTAATCATATGAGAAGGGATACATGCTAGTGGTGGATTCTATTCCTTGGAGAGCATAAATAGGCAGAGATCTTATGGGATGATTTATAGAGGGAGTTCCATGAATAATTACTTTCACCTATAATGAAGAAAAAAAAGAGGCACATGTTTCTATCCCTTTAATAGGGGAGCTTGAGTGTATGAGAAATCTAGATTAGGTTCAAGGGATCTCTTCATTTTTATCCAGATATTTTCCTCAATTAGGAGGATAGAGTGTGTCATTTAGAGTAGGTTATGTATCTAGATATTTTTTATATGGTCACCCCATTTATGTTTCCTATGTTTGGAGGTGTAGAAGAAGGTTGAGGTGATCAATATGTTTCATGTATATTCAGGATCATATCAATAGGGAATTTATCAGATCTCCTTGAGGAGAAATTATATTGTTAATGGATCTCGAATGTCAAGGTAGTCAAGGTTATAAATATAAGGTATTCATCCACATTAGTTTTCTTATTGATTATATGGGTATAGTAGTTCCCATGAATATTTTTGGATATTTTCTTATATGTATTTTTCTTATAGAGGTCGTGATCATTAGAAATTCCAATGCCTTCCCATCTTTAGAGATCAGCACATTAAGAGTGGTCATTTTCTCTTCCAACTCTATAAGTAGTTAATTTAGAGACCTTATCACCATAAAGGATAAAATAAACATGTTACATTCACAGAAAATGGAGTAGGAAGAGGGAATCCCCATGATGAACCCACCCCTAGGGACATAGGGCTATGCATGGCCGTAGAGGTGGTCCAAAATATAGATAATGAGAAAAAGGATCAGGACATGGTTAGTTTCACACTATGGATACTCTGGTTTGAGGTAGGATATAGATTATTTGAGGTACCATATACTTATCATCTATTCTATATTTCACTTTATTTGATTATGATACATCATATTACTTTATTACACCCACCTTGGTTTATGGACCGAGACTCAAGAAAGAGAGGCTTCCCATGACCTTAGTGTTTATACTAGTTATAGGTTAGTCAAGTCTTCTTGATGTGTGTTGAGGTTGTGAAATGAAGATGAGGAAACATCAATTATCTATGGATTTATTTTTTCTATAAATACAACCCTAAAAATTCATTCTTGGCATCATCTAGTTATATTATGTATATAAGTTCATCAAATTTTTCCAAAGGATAGTTTCATTCTATGATATGGAAGGGAAATATATTGTGTACATTGGTGAGTGGGATTATCAGATGGGACATAGGTATCCAAATCCATAATTTTATTTTCCAGTAGCACTATCATTGGATTTAACAAAGGAATAGGTGGAAGAGGTTCCTAGTGTCTTTAAAGAGTTTTTGTATTTTTTCCCTGAAGAGGATGTGAAACTACCCCCTTAACGTGATATTAAGTTTGGGATATATTTCCAGCTTAGTGCCTCTCTAATATCAGTGGATACTTATCATATGAAAACTTCTAAGTTACAAGAGTTTAGAGTTCAAATTGATGATTTGATACAAAAGGGTTTCATTTATCCTAGGGTGTCACCATTGGTTTCTCTAGTGTTTTTCATCAAAAGGTGAATGGTTTTATGAGGTTGTGTATAGACTATCAATGTTTGAATCAAGTGATAGATAAGAACCATTATCCCCTTCCAAGTGTATATGATTTATTCAATTAGTTTAAGGGATCTATATGTGTTTTTAAGATTGATATGTGATCTTGATATCATTAGATAAGAGTGAAATAGGAGGATATCTCAAATACTAATTTTGGTTATTGATAGAGTCCCTTAATGTCCATGGTTATTCCATTTTATGTTATAAATTATCCATCTATTTTCATAGGACACATGAAAACCTTATTCTGCGAGTTTTAAGATCAATTTAAAGTAGTGTTCATTGATAAAATTATTATATAATCAATGTTATAGTAGGAATACAGTGAGCATATTCGGGATATTTTTCAATTCCTTTGGAACCACCATTTATATGAGAAGTTTTCTAGGTTAATTTTTTGGATGTGTGAGGTGCATTTTCCTAGAAATGTGGCATCTATGGTGGGATTGAAAGTCAATACTTTAAAGATCAAGGTGGATGTTTCTTGGGTTATACCTAATAATGTTGTAGAGGTCTATAGTTTCCTTGGTCACACAAGAGATTATCAAAGATTCATGTTAGATTTCTATTAGATTTAGTTCTTATTGATAGCCTTGACTAGGAAGTACTAGGATTTCATTTGGCCTGGTTAGTATTAGATAACTTTGGATTACTTTAAGATGAGGTTAATTAATGATCATATAGTTTAGTTTCTAGAGGATGTAGAGATTCTTTATATTTTATATGAGTCTTCATGTATTTATTTATGATTCACCTTAATGTAGAATATAAAAATGATCTCATATGGGTCTATGAAGTTATATACCCATGAGAATAATTATTCCACCCATGATATTGAGTTGGTATAAGTGGTGTTTTATCTGAAGTAGTGGTATAATTACCTCATTGATGAGAAATTTTTGGCCTTCATAGATCATAAGAGACTAAGGTATATTTTCTATTAGCGGTATTTGAGTCAATTTCAGTGATGGTGGATAGAGTTATTGTATTAAAATGAAATTAAAATCTCTTACACCTCATGGAATGAGAAATTAGTTGCTAACCCACCAAGAAAGAAGTCACAAGGATATGATATTAAAGAGTTTAGAGATGCTTGGAGAGTGATGGAGGAGCTTTAAGTGATGCATATTGATTTACAAGAGGCTAGTGATAGAGGTTTCCTATTCTATATTATAGTACAATCATCCTTATTTTAGTAGGCATAGGAGTATCAATAGAGAGACTCATAGGTATAGGTGATGTGGGATGGCATCTTTCATGGCGATTCTCCTGAGGAGTGATTAGAGGATGATCAAAATCAGATATTTTTTCAAGTTATATTGTTTGTTCCATTGGCGATTCATGATGAGGTAATTTATAAGTTTCATATCCCACCTTTGTTATTGGATCATGGTATATCCAATATGTATATTTCTTTGAAGATTTATTTTTGGTGAAAAAGGGTTAAGTAGTCTAAATAGGAGTTAATTTCATGGTGTTTGGGCCACTAGTAGGTAAAGGAAGAGAATCATGCTCCAGATGATTTGTTGCTACCATTTTATGTCCCCAAGTGGAAGTGGAAATATATTTCAATGTTTTTATTCATTTATTTTCCTCAAGTACAAGGAAGATATGATTATATTTGGGTGATAGTGGATTAGTTGATAAATTTGGTTCATTTCCTAGTCACTAGAGAGTCAGGTGTTATGGATGTTCTGGATACACGGTATATAGATGAGATAGTTAGGCTTCACGGGGTACCAAGTACCATCATCTATAACTGGGATCCTCATTTCTCCTCATGATTTTGGGGAGGACTTCAACATGCTTTTAGATCTTAGCTACACCTTAATAGTGCCTTTTATCCTTAGATGAACAGTAATATAGAGTAGACTATTCACACACTAAAGGATATTTTGAGATCCTTTGTTTGGGATCTTTTGGGTCATGGGTAAAGAACTTATCCTTGGTTGAGTTTTCCTATAATAATATTTACCACTATTCCATTGGTATGACTTTATTTGAGTAATTTTATGGGTTATCTTATATATATCCATTATTTTGGACCATGGTTAGAGAGTCAATAGTCCTTGGACCATATGTGCTACAAAGAATGATCAAGAAGCTGTAGATGAATCGAGAGAAGATGAATCCATTGCATAACCATTAAAAGTATTATGCTAATTATAAGATTATAACTCTATAGTTTTAGGACATATATCGTGTTTTCTTTAGAGTTTCAATTTCCATGGAAAATAATGTTTTGGATGAGGGATTAATATTTCTCTCAAATTTATCGGTACTTTTAAAGTGTTAGGGTGTGTCAGAGTAGTAGCATATTGGTTGGTGATTTTATCACAGTTATACCAGATCCATGATGTATTTCACATGTCACAACTTCATCATTATCTTCAAAATTAATAATATTTAATTTTTTTCTTGTATTTAAATTTATAGGATGACACAATGCACATAAAGTGATTGATTAAGATTTTGGATCATCGAGAGAAGGTACTGTATGAGTAAGTCATTATTTTTATTCTCATTCTATAAAGGTATGGTGACTTGGAGGAATGTACATAAGAAGGTGAGTTGTAGATTCATGCTCAATACACGAGCCATTTGAACCTTGTTTTTGTTTTAGTGATGAATGTTTTAATTTATTCTAATTTTATTAAATTATTTATTTTTTTTGTACTACTTTATTATTTGGTGATGAAGTAATTTTATTTGAGATGTATCTTCTAGGGAGTGTTGGGATTAGTGAATGTTATTTTACTTTTAGGTTTATTTTTTGATTCTAAAGGAATAGAACCATTTGATATGTATCTAGGGAAATGAACCAGACCTTTCTACCATGTTACTTTATGTATTTTGGGTGTTAGAGGTGTTGGGTGAAGGATGAAAGAGGAAAGGTGAGGTGAAGGGCTGGAAAGAAGAAAAAGGAATTGTGATATTTAGTGAGTCTCACCATGAAAGGTTGAGTCATGGTGTGAAGGGTTTTTAAGAGGATTTAGAAAATTATAAAAACCTATATTTCTTATAAATACCATTACATATTATTTTTTTACTCATATGTTTTCCTTTACTGTATTTCTATTTTTGAAGTGTTGTGTTTGGTCGTGATGTGAAGAGAATTTAGGGATTTTTTTCATTCTTCTATTAGTGGATATCATGGTGTGGCCACATCTATCATGATGCGAGATTCATAGTTTGAGTTTTAGTGGTTCTATCATTTTTGGCTCTATCAAAACATGGAGATTTTGTTACACCATTCCATGGTTCTAGGATACTCCATGTCTTTTAGAGGACCATTCATTATAGTGTGACCACTTTGGTAATGATGTGACCTGCATTAGTTACTTCAAATTAAGTGTGGTATATTGAGTATTAAATAAGGGATATATAAAGGATTCATAGAATTATTTTTGAGGTTTAGTTAAACTTATCCCATTATAGTATGACCATGTACTATCATACCATGACACTGGAGTTTCCAGTGACTGTATAAGTTCATAAAATTATTTGAATTCTTCTTATTTAATTTTTTTCCACTAAAACTTAGGTGAATAAAGATGAATCCTTGAATTATTTCTAGAACCCTTAATTGGATATAGACATTGGCTTTGATAGATCGATTGCTTGTGATCCAAGGTGAGTATCTTCTATCCTCTTAATCATCTCACCATTTTTTATTCTTGAGAGTTCGTCGCAATAGTGGTGGTTTGGTTTGAGTGACATTAATCCATGAATTAAAAGAGAGGATCTTTTTTTTTTAAGGATTATATCTTGTATATTTTTTCCATGTGATAATTAATTTCTCCTTATCCTTGCGCAACAACTATTGAAGCTCTGGTTGAGGTAAATGATTCAACACTTCTCTATTATTTATGTGTAAATATTGTAAGTTTCATGATTTTGTTTAATTTTTGAGGATGGTAAGGATTAAACTAATTAATATAATGAAATATACTAAAGGTAACAAAAGGGGTAGAGTAATTTTTATGGGGTTTACATAATTCTTGATTTTTCTTATGATTTGATCACTATTTATTTTTATTGTTGAAAATATAATTGTTGTTGCGACACACACACACACACACGTACATACATATATACATACATATATATATATATATGATGTTTCTATGATTAAATTAAAGGAATCACCTTTCATGAAAATTTAATCATGTAAATAAGACAAATGAACCTATTGTGTGAAATATGAAATTTAAGTAATGTTGCTTGTTTAAGAGACATTGATTCAATGTGAAAGAATTATTTTAAAAGGGAAATATTGAAATGATTTTTTCTAAAATTAGATATTATATGTTGTTGGAATTCTTTCCAACAAAGCTGTTGTTGGTGAATTATTGTGTTTAGTTTTGGGTGTTGATGCATGTGAGTAGTGGGTGCAGGAGTTGGTTTCTATGATAGATGTGAGAGGATGTAGTTGTTGTTGTGTAGTGGTTGGGTTGTTATAATGGAATGGATGGTTATATAAAAAGGGGATAGTTTATCTTTTGTTGTGATATAGGTTGTGTGATGTTTGGTTGTTTAATGTGGGTATGATGATATATTTTCCCAATGGTATAGAATATGTGATTGATAATAATGAATACGGTAATGGGTGTGGGTTGGAATTGAATAAGTTATGGGATGATAATAAAATAGTATTAAATTAAATGAATGAGAAATGGATAGAATAAATGGTTTTGTTGTCTAATGAATGGGTTTTCATTTAATATGGTTAATGAAGATCATAATAAATGTAATATTTTGGTAAATAGGAAATATTACAATTATTTAATGATATGATTAAATGATAAAATGTGGATATTTTCATGGTGTTTTGTGTGAGAAAGTGGGGATATTTTATGTTATTGAGATGAAATAAATTGCTAGTGGACATTGGTATTTATGGGGTGATTGTTTTGGGAAATGGTTGCACTATTTTTCTATGAAACCATAGGTTGGGATTTTTTTTGTGATTATGGTATATATTGTATTATTATTTTGAATTTTTATGCACTCCACACAAGTTGGATGAACTCACTGAGACCCAATTTCTTTGGGTTCTAGGTTTTTTTATCCAAACATATTGGTTGATGAGGGAAAAAATGGTTGAATACCCCCTCTTACCCTCTCTCATTTCTAGCTATAATATGGGTTGTGATGGCTCATAGTAGGTATACACATACAAGATGTAATAACTTAATGTTATCGTATGTGATATCCTTTTTGACTTGGTTATGTGATTGAGATAATGATATATTCTGGGGGTCATGTATGGTAAGAGTAGAATACAAGGTTGATGTCCTTTATATTAAATATACCCTACTATAATGTAAATTTGGTATTCAATTAGGATGTGGAAGTGATATCTGGTGAATATGTGATGATGATGGTGTGGCTATGATATGTGGCATGGTTGTGATATGAAATATGATGTTCTACAACACAACTGTAGAATGGATTGAGAGAACTTTTATGGTTAATATTGGGGTATGAGAGTGAAAAACTAGTGGGGAAGTGGTTGTGGGGTTCCTATTTGATATATTCTTATTATATTATGTTACTATACTTGGATGTGATATTTCATGAGCAAGCCCTATAGATGTTGGTTGATAGTTGACCTGGTAGGTTCTTTTTGATTATATTATTTATTCAAAGAAGCGTTAGTATGGTTATTCCAAATTTTTCTAAGAGGTTTTGAGGAGGATTTGACTGAGTGTACATTTATTATCATCCATATTTATATAAATATGTTTTATAGGTTTCTAGGATAGATTTAATGACCTATATGGACATTAATATCTTGGGGCTTATAGTTTTTGAGGAGTCTCTATCACAGTAGTGTCTTTTGGTATTTATTTTGGACACATGTATCTATATGAAATTACATGCATTATAGTATATTGGTTTCCTTTTTAGATCATGATTTTTTGGTGATTTTATTTTTATATATTCCTAATAATATGATGAAAATTCCTCCCATTTGAGTATTTTATACTCTCGATGATAGTCTCGAATCTATGGACTACTGAAGGAGGGATTCATAGGCCATTCTCATATTTACTATAGGTCTAATAGGGGTTACTAATTGGGCAGGTCATGAAACCCTGGATTACGGGTGTTTTTCTATGACATAGGAAAATCCCAAATATCCATGAACCCTAAAAGACTAAATAGAGTAAGTAAATGAATTTAAGTGAAGGATGGAGAAAAAAATAGATAAGAAAAGAAGAACCAACTTACATCTATGAAAAATTTATCATGAAGATTAAAGATAAGTGTAAAAAGGTATATATTTATTCCCCCCTTCATGTATCGACTAAGGAGTGGGGAAAATAGGATTTCCTTTCTTTTATAGAAAATAATAATAATAATAATATAATTATAATTATAATATAATAAAAACATATTTATAAAATATATCATAATATTAATATTAATAAATGTAACTAATCCACCATCAATAATAATAACAATTAAAACTATCAATTTATTTCAATATCAAATCTTTTATAATGATCACAAATATTAATAAATTAATAAAAATAAATAACATGTTATATGAACATATATTATATAAAAAAGTAAACTAAATATTTGTAACAAAATTCATAAATTTTATAACCATAATAAATAAAAAATAACATCATTACATAAACTTATAAATCAATTTTGGAGAGTATTGAGAAGTCTGTACATGAAAAATGAAGTTTTGAGTCAATATTCAAGAATTCATGGTTGACTTTCATGGTCTATGGATTATGAAAAAGATTGTGAAACTCCTATAACCTAAAAAATTAACACTGCAAGGTTTATTTTTATGGTCTAATGGGACATTCACCAAAATGTTCATTACCTATAAATTTTAATTGTTTTTCAAAATTTTCATTGCTTTCATTCCTAAAAAATTATTATATAAAAATATATTCAAAATAATAAAATTCGCGTGTTACAAATTCCTTGATCACCCAAGGATGATGATTAGTATCAAGGGTCTAAGTAGAATATTAGGGAATGATTTAACCTATTTTGAAAACAACCTAATTACTTATTAGATTATTATGAAAATATTAATGACCCATTTGTATATAGGACATCGTAACTTATAAATAAAATAAAAAGTTACCCTCTATTGGGTTCATATTGTCCCAGTATAACAGTATGAAACAAAACAACCTATATAAATGCTAACAATTCTCTACTAATACGATACCCTACTAGTACATATAATATAAAAGCAATGATATTCACATACCTACTCATACTTACTCAAGTTATACAATGAAGAAAATATGCAAAGTGTGATTATAAGGACCTAATAATAAACACCTAAAATATTCCATCTCCCAAAAGTTGATATAGTCAGGTGAATGCATATGTGAGTGTCATTGAAATTTATTATATATATATATATCATATAAATTGAATAAAATAGAAAAACATACTAGAAATAACCAACCCCAAACTATAGAATAAAAACCAAATCCTTATACACCACCAAGATTTATAACAAAATTAATGTATCATAACTTCCACATAACCAAGAGGATCCATATTAGCTTTGATTCAAAGATAAAAAATCCATAATAATAAACTAAACATCCCAAAGTATATTATATGAGATAAAAAAACAATTATATGTTCTTAATATGAGATAAAATCACATTTTTACATCCTCACCATGAAATAAAATAGCCAAAGTAACCATATAACTTGAAATATCCCCATTCACACCAAGTAGAAAAAACAATTAACTGGATAAATATAAATGAATAATAAAATTTCAAGACAAAATATATAATAAACTAAAAAAACCATAACACATAATAAATATTCTAATAAGAAACTCATAACTTCAATATGGAATTAAAGAACATATAAGTTAGTTTATTAAATTATAAACCAATTCCTATTACATTCCAAAACCATTACCTATCCTAAGATAACATTTCTTTAATAAAAAATTAATGAATAAAACTAGATCAATAATATTATTCAACCCACCTAGTATCACCTCAATCATTTCTAGAAACTATCTCACAAAATAAGATAAGCTACTTCTTACCTATGTCCCCTAATATATAAATAATTCATTAGAAAAATCCATATATCCAAATATTAGTTCCACTCAAATCCCTTGTTGAACAATATTTCCAACTCATATGTTACCAAAATCCTCTAACCTTGCTTAAAATATCAAATGGAAAGTAATCATCCCATAAGAACACACACACACACACACACACACACACTATCTATCTATCTCTCCCTCCCTCCCTCTCTCTCTATGTAACTAATTACAATACTGAGAAATTTTCCTCTATCATGTCAACATAATAATCCAACACCCTTTAAACAATCACAAAATTGACAACCCAATCAATATAATCATAATGAAACCCACATAAATCAATTCATGCCTCAAAGGTATCTGATTGAAACTACTATAGTTAAGAAAAACCAAAGTGATAATCAATAAGGATTCCAATTAGAATAAAACTCTCAATACAAATAAAATAAAAATCTAAAATCAAATAAATCTAGTAATATAATAGATAGTAAATAAATATACAAAAAACCAAATAAAAAATAACCCAACATTCCCTATTAGTTATCCTCAAAAGAACTACCCTATTAGGTCATTATAAATCCACTATCCATGATCAAAATAACACTTCTATAGTTACCTCAAATAATCCAATACAATAATATTCTATCCTACTCATTCATTTATACGTAATCACCCAAGTTAATACTACCTAAATATAAAAGGCATAAAATAAAATGACCCAAAATTTATAAATAAAATTTCCCTTTTGAATGGATGTATTTCATATTTAGTAAGCAGTAATATAAAATACATGAACAACACTTCATTATTATTTTGGATCATTATAAAACATATCCATAATATGACCATTTGGAATTATGACTATTAATATTTACAACCATTGGTAATATAGCTATTATAAAGTTACCATTACGATTAGTATATATTAAGGGAAATAATAAACACTAATTGATGAAAAATGAAGAAATGACTGTCTCAACTAGTAGGTTCATACCTTATAAGTATCATTTATCAGAGCTTCCGAGGGAGATGGAATCACTAGGGTTCACCATTGACCAAGCCCAAGTAAAAATTTAATAATTGAAACTCAAGTAGAAGTATTTATGGGAGAATTTCAATATTATAGATATCACCACCCAATCTATGTTTACCAAACCACCCAATGAAATTACTAACATCACACACCTTTCCCTTAGAGTGTATACCAGTGTAATAAGGGGTTATGTTTCTGGAACTTAATAGCGTAAAGGTGTAAATTTCATTTTAGAAATGAAATAATGATCAATTTGATCCCATTTTAATAACTAATTTACTTAATATAAAATTAAATTTAATATAGGATGAATATGATAAATAATTTTTTGATACAAAACATGATTTTATTTTTGGGAAATATATAATACACTTTTATGATAAATTCAATAATGTTAAATAAAATTTATTTTCATAAAATAGTATTATAAAACACTATTATTTAAATATAAATGATAATATAATTTTATAAAGTCCTAGGTAATTTTTATAAGAGAATAAATAGAGGGAGTATTTTAATTAAAAATGGAAAATACAAAGACTTCTTCATACTAAAAATATAGGGGACCAATGGTGGAATGATCATCATACCTTTGGTTTAAAAAAAACCTAGGGCCCCACCAAATGGTGGATAGAAACTACCAAATAACTATTTATCCACTAGGACCTAGTGGAAAACCATTGAGATATTAGTAAACAGCCACCAGGAGACTAATGGTATAATAGAGGCACCCTTGAGCCTCTTGTAGACCATCATCTACCCATTGGATTCTCACCAGATGACTCCCCACCACTTCCACCCTTCTCTCAACCTCTAGTTAACCTATGAATTATCTACCAAAGTCCCTTATACCCATTAAAACATACCAAAAAAATATAAATAAACATTTTAAAAACATCCATCACATTATTCTCTTGATTAAAATCCAAAAATTCAAACAAGATTAAACAATTTCTATAGATAATTAAACAATTTAAATCCTAAATAATAATTTAAAAATTTAATAATAATAATATAAATAGTTACAAACTCCCCAACATAATGATTTTTATCCATAAAAATAAAAATTGGTCCTTCACCAGAAAATTATAACATATTTTCATCGTTAATCCATCACCGATACACTGTATCCTATCTCAAAATTCTCATCAATCATACACTATGAAACTCCAACCACTCATGCATAAAACACAATATCTTAAACCCAATTCCTAAATGGGAAACTACCACACTCTGTACCCTTGAAACACTAATATATAATCCAACCATAATCTTATAGAGATCCCCACTATAAGAATTAACTACTATTTACTAATTCCTACACCACCAATGGATTATTTATTTACCAAAATAATTTACAAAAAATAAAAGAAATATAAAAAAATCAATTTATAAATACCCTAAAAAATATATACAATCCTATAAAATAAATTAAAACATATATAAATAATCAATCAAGTTAGTATGAATCCAACATTACATCTTTATTTCAAAATTATTTCCCAACCCTTGAAGATACTACATTGTTTTTTTAATGTATTTGTTTTAAATAAGTTATAAGTGGTGAATAACTTGATCTAAATATGGATTTAGTAAATATGACTATATTAGAAGTGTGTTTTGGTGTTCCTAATCCTAGTAATGTGTGAAGCTTAAAGTTCCTAAGAAATTATGTGCATTACATTATGAATGCTCTTATGAGGATCAAAGTTTACTCAAGAAGGCTTGAAAGTAGATGAAGTTGAAGTTATAATAATAAAGAATTTAAAGTATCATATATTATATTTTGGATGAAGTATATTTAACTCTAATGATTGTTTAACTATTATTAATTCTTAATATAGTTCCCTGACCCAGGATCCACTTAACCGGTGTTCTGGGCTAGTGGGTCACTGGGCATTAGGCTTGCCTCTCCACATGACAAAGGTTTCCAACTAGTAGTTATGGTTTAATTATGTTATAATGGGGAGACTATAACCTCTGGAGATGATAATAATAATGGTAATATAATACCAGAACTTTGGAAGTAATGAAAAAAATCATCAGAAGAAATAAATGAAACAAAATAAATAACAAGCCAAAATAATACAGCTAGATACATGACAAATAATGTATACATGTTAGACAGTCCTAAAAAATATAAATTCAAGATCACCCATGGATTATCATATAAGGATGCACTCAAATCCTTAAAAATAACTTCACCTTGATGCAAAGAACCCCCATGGTCCATCTTCCATCCATCTCATACACATGTGAATCCATAATCACTATGGTACAACCCTTATATCTGACCCCTTAAAAGATATAAAAACTAAAAATTCTATATACGTATTATGGGGCCTATGTATGGTTTGAGTATGAACTTATTAGGACACCTCCAATATGTGACTATTTTACATATGTGAATAAATAACAACTATAATCACACATAAAAATTCATATCCCACTTTACTTTTGTTCAACATCCATGAGGAATCATTTAACTGCTTCATCCAACACCAAAGTGGAACAATTTATCCATGGTCATTCATACCGGAAGAACCTTGGTATCTCATCCACATATATGTCACCCGTCACCTTGTTCTGACCTATAACACATACGCCACATAGAAGGTAATATCATAATTCCATCAGCATGCCTAAAAAAGTGTATCTAAAGTCCCTCATAATTCCACTTGAACAATCACCATCGAATCAATATCTTAAAATCCTAAGGCACGATGACATCCATCCTTCGATGAATAATAAACCACCATCGTATCAACAACTTTATGTCCTAAGGCATGATGATATCTTTCCTCCAATCATCTCAGCCCATCAACCTTCAATATCATAGTGAGCCTCATCCCCCATATTATGGTCTCACTCACCATCAACCCAGACCATCAACCATCAATTTTATAGTGAGTTTCATCCCCCATCTGATGGTATCACTCACTATCAACCATGGATTTCTACAGTGAGAACCTACTCCTCAACCTATGGTCAACACCATCCCCTAATCCACTAATTCTATAGAGGAATCCACCTAAAACGAGTGGTAAACACAACCTAAACTAATTCCTCATTTGTGTTCACATGTCTCCAATAGTGCTATTGGCCAATCATGGTGAGAAAAAATCACTAAAATTTCATAATTAACACTAACTAGCAACATTATTGCTACATGAAAACCTCTTCACCCATTTGCGACATGGTCATCAACACTCACCTTAACCTGATGATCACATCACCTCAATTCTAATAGTTACCACTATCATACAAATCTTGGTCCATGCCATTATCCTAACAAACCTCTTCATATCAATCTTGGTGGATCATATAACCCTATGTATTATGGGCCATACCCAATATGTTCCCATAGAAAAAATTAAATCATAACATAATATTAATAATTAAATTAAAACAAATATCAAAACCTACCCAACCAAATAAAAATACCCATACCCAGCTTAACACACTTAAAGAGAAAATAGAATACCCATATACATCTTACAAAATCAATTAAATAATTTAAATTTAAGCTTTAATTAATATGGGTTTCACTCAAAAAACCCCCCATTCATGCGTAATTAAAATCACATCCCATAGAACATGTATATGCATGGATAAATCTAGAAAAAACCTACCTTATACTTGTAGGTGATCATTCATCTAATACTAGACTATGATCTGATTTGAAATGAGAGAAATAGAGATTTTAAACAAGAACCTAAAAATAGGTCAAAATATATTGCATGGAATTATCATTACAAACATAGATAGAAAATAAGAAAGGAGGAAATAGGATTTCAAGACTCACTGCTAGATATCCAATGCAATCGATAAATCTTGAATCTGAGCTCAGACAAAGGATTTAGGCTAAATCCTAGAGGTAAAAGAAATGGGAATCCATAGCTGGAGGATGTGCATGAATGGGGGAATAAAAATGGGAGAATAATGAAATAAGGATAGAGAGGTAATTTATTAAATTAAACGTCTTTAATGGACCACACAGTTAGGCTACATGATTTGGATAACTATGTACCAACTGTGTGGTGCCACTGTCCAAAGGCACCTCTACTTTTCATAGATAGGAGCACCATTTCTCAAACTGTTCATAGCCTATGAACAACCTATATAATTTATTATAGGTTCCTTACATGGTTTTATGAACAACTCACATACTTTTTTAACCATACTCTAGTTAAAATGGGTTGTATGGTTAGCACTAACCGTGCACCCAGTGCTGTGCCTCTTGAACTTTGGTCTTAAATCTTGATGCTCTCGAGACAAAACAGGACCTCCAAGACACTTACCAAGTCTTAAAAACCATCTAAAAATAGTATACTAATGAATTTTAATTCCTTAAATTAAAATTCGAAGCCCAATTTAAAAGTTGGACCGTCCACAAAACTTACAAGTTTAAATTTACCTAGAAATTTGACCCATTAAAAATCCCCGGATATTACAATATCCCCACATTACAATAGATCATCCCCAAGCTATTTGGTCTCATGAAGAGATGCTACTGAACATACCCATATCATAAACATCCCCTGTACTACCTCGATTATTTAGTCACAGGTCAATTCCTCTCATGGCTCCCCACCTTAGGAATTACCTACCCAGTCACTCACTAACCCAACCTAAAATTTCGATGGTTCCTCCAACCACCATCTAGATATTAATGTTCCCATATGACATACCTTCATTCCTGAACCTATCCAGGAACTCAATAGATACCCATGTCACACATGAAACCCATAAATTCCCGCCTCGCAACCGATGCTCAAGAGTTCATACATCACATCTAATACTTTCCTATGTCATCCATGACACCCACAAGGTTTTTCATCGAAACCAATGCTTGAAAATACCACATCACATATGATGAAAAAATGTAACCCCACATCACACATAGACAGAAACACACACACAAACATATATATATGCATGCCCATCAAATTTCCCTATTCCTCTGAATCTCATACAAATCATGCATCATACCCAATTCCCACAAACTAACCAATGCCAGTTTAGCTCAATTACAACATGTGTACCTCATTCACCCATAGCATTGATTCCAAAAAAACGAAGAGTTTACTTATAATCATGACATACCTTCTAACCATCACCAGATCCCTATCCTGTTATGACCCTACCATCTTAATAGCAGACACATATCCTAAAACCTGACTACCCGAGGCCTGACATCCTTATGAAGACGCACCAACTACCATTCACTAACCCCACTGTTGGGTCTCTCTCTCTACCACAACTTGCATGTATAGTAGTATCCTAACAACCATCTCCTGGTACCACTCCTAATGCTACCTTATATACTTGAGTCTAACCCATTCCCTAACTCCTAGCTATCTAAGATGTATTTCTATAGAGCCTATCCAAGTTACCCATCTAGCCGCATACCCATAAATTTTTTGGAAGTCACTCCCATAAGGTCCAAAACATGACCCAGATTCCCACACTGGAAGAACATCATCAAAAACCACTCCTCAGTGGTTTGATCAAATATTTGGCCAGAATACCCTGTTGAGACTCATAATGGACCTAATTTCGGCTACCTAAAGCATAAATTCTTAACTCACCTGGTGCTATCACTCAGATAAAATAAGTATTATATATCAAGTTTCCCTTGGCTATCAAATCCTAATTTAATGACTTTGATAATGAGGTCAACCTGAATATGTTCACCTGCACCCTGATGGCATGCTAAAAACCACCCTTGAAATGCCTCACCCTAGTGATGTCATCTCTTACCATAATAGAAACAAATTGGGATAGGTCTATGAAACTCTTTGAATAATCCATAACAGATGTATCCCCATACTATAGGATTATGAACTCACATGATTAGTCCACCCTTAACATATCTATTAAGAAATTCTCAAATAAATTAGCCTCAAAATCCTTCAATTACAGTCCCTCATGTCTAAAAACATGTACCTATATATCTCACCATTTCTTTGTTGTTCATCTGAGCATATAAGTATATAGATTCACCCTTTTACCTTAGGGAGTCTCAAGATGGTCAACTATCATCTTCACAGTCTCAATCCAGTTCTCTATCACCTATGATCCACCCTAACTCTAAAATAATAATAGGTTATGAGAGTATAAATCCTATGTAAGATAATCCATAGATAGATTATCACCCTAAGCCTCCCTATCCATACTCTTTATGACTCGTATCAAGATCTCCCTTGAGATTCTCGTCTAGAAATTTCCCAAAATATACCATCTTCTGCAGATTCCCCTCATAACTCAGAGCCTTAACCTATGGTGCATGATCAACCTATCCCTCAAGGGTCTAATCCATACCCTTAAGGGACTCATCCCATGCATTATCTAGTGGATCCACATCTCCGCCCTCTTGAAACTTCACCAGAGTCCGTCTAGGTGGAATCATGATGAAGACTAAGTACCCAATTCAATAATAGTAAAAACAATATATATCTAAAATAGGGAAAGTTGTAATAGGAAGCACATCTTACCACCCTTACACTTTCATACCACACCCATATCACACATAATCCTACCTCATGGAACCCTACCTACCCATATCAAAATCAAGTATCACATATCATGTATATCAAATATCATCATCCTGGGGTGGATGAGTAGAATGCCACCAAGAAGCTATGCAAGAAAATGATGTGTTGCTTTTTGTTAACATTTTAATTAACTCACCCCAATAATTTATTCCTACCTACCAATATAATAGTCATGACCAAATTAATCACAAATATAGGATCACATATCATCTCATTAGGAACCACATACTAAGGATGGATGAGTAGAATTCCACTAAAAAGCTATGCAGGAAAAGACTATTTAGCTTTTTGTTGAAATTTTAAACAACTCACCCCATTACTTTATTATTGAATACCCATATTAGAGTCTTTCCCCCATGAATACCACACATAGGATCACATATCATCTCATCATGAACCATATACATGGGATGGATAAGTATAAAGCCATAAAAAAGTTATGCAGGAAAACATTTTTTATATTTTTTTGACACTTTAAACAGACCAACCCCTTTTTGAGTATTTCAAGTTCCAAAAAATAGTCACAATCACATACACATATCATATAATAGTAATTACTTACCATGATGCATAAATACTCCTCCCTTTCCATACCAAACCAAGGGTCAAAATATCATATTCCAATAACTTCACTCCTAAGTGTGCCACTTGAGGTGGAAATCAATCAACTATAAAAGAAAAAAAAAATCAAAATATCATTTCCCACCCCTAGAAACTTGGTATATCCCCCATGCATGGGGATAAAGGCACCCAAACATGATCTCTTTACCCTGTTCCATCTAGACCCTAGTCTCCAATCTACCATAAACCAAATAATAAGATAAAAGAAAACATTAATACTATTTGTAACCATCTGAACATGGTTACCATTTTATACCCAGGTATTATGATGCTTTAAAGAAACACTGACAAAGAACCTCATATGATACCATTTATAGAACCCCAACCCAAGAGCCACTTAATCGGTGCTCTGGGATGGTGGTCTACTGGGCTTTAGGTGTGTCTCCCCATATTACAAAGACTATTGTCTAGTAATGAGGGTCTAATTAGGTGATAGTGGGGATACTATACCCTCTAGTGATGATAATAATAATGGTCATATAATACTAGTACTATGGAATAAATGAAAGAACTCAGTGGAAGAAATAAATGAAACAGAGGATATAACAAGAAAAAATAATACATCTAGATACATGATAGATAATGTATACATGTCAAATATTCATAGAAAAATATAAATGAAAGATTTACCATGGATGATCATATAAGGATGTACTCAAATCCCCAAAAATAAATCTAGCTTAATGAAAAGAACCACCATGGTCTATCTTCCATCCATCCCATACACTTGTGTATCCATGATCACTATGGTCCAAACCCTACATCTGATCTCTTACTTGATCTCAAAACAATAAATTCTACATTCATCCCAAGGGTCTTCTATAGGGTGTGAGTATGAAATTACTATACCCCCACTAATGTGTCCCTATATTACATCCATATTTACACAAGTGTATGTATAAAAGAATAAATAGAAACTATACTCTCACATAAAAACACATATCCCACTTTACTCATTCTCAAAAACCATAGGGAAGTGTTTACCTACTTCATCCAATAATGAAGAATAATGATGTATCCATGATTAGTCATACCAGAATAATCTCATCATCTCATCCAAATATATTTCACTCGACACCTTGTGCTAATCGAAACCACATATTTCAAATAGTGGGTAATATCGACATCACATCATCATGAACAAAAAGTGTATCTTAAGTCCCTAAAACTTCCAATTTAAGAATCACTATTGTCTCAATATACCTATGTCCCAAGGCATAAGGATATCCATCCTTTGATGAATAATAAACCACCATAGACTGAATAGTCCGATGTCCTGAGGCACGGTGAGATCCATCTTCCGGTCACCATGACCCATCATACATAAATGTAATGATGGACCTTATCCCTATATAATGGTATCACTCACCATAAACCTAGACTATTGGACATCAATTTCATGGTGAGACTCATCCCCCATCCTATGGTCTCACTCACCATCAACCGTGGCTTTCTATAGTGAGCACATCCTCCTCAACTGATGGTCAACACTATCCCCCAACCTACTAATTATATAAAGGCCTACACCCATAAATAGTGGTCAAAACCACCTCAAATTAGTCCCCATATGTGTGAAAATGACTCCAAAAAGGCTATTGGGTAATCATGTTGAGCGAAAATCACCAATATTTCTTAAGCCACATTAACCGAAAACCTCATCTCCACATGAAAAACTCATCGCCCATCCGTGACATGGTTATCAATACCCAACTCAACTCGGTGATCACATCACCTTAATTCTAATAGTCATCACCATTACACATATATTAGGCCATTATCTCATTCTAGAAAACCCTATCATATTAATCCTATTGGTCACATCACCCCATGTATTCTAGGACATAACCAACACATTCCCACAGAACGAATTTAATCATAACACAATATTAAAAAATAAATTAAAACAAATGGTATAACCTTCCCAACCAACTAAAATCCCCATACCTAGATTAAAACACTTAAAGAGATAAGGTAATTCCCATAAACATCTCATAACATCAATTAAATAATTTAAATTTGAGATTTAATTAATAAGGTCTTCACCCAGAAACCCCCCACCCAAACACACATTTAAAAGAATATACTATAAAATTCATATATGTATAAAAATATATGAATCACTACCTTATGTTTTTAGGTGATCTCTATTTGAATACCATCCTATAATCTAATATAAAATGAGATAAATCAGGATTTTAGATAAACACACTAAAATAGGGTGAAATATCTCACACAAAATTAGCATTCTAAATAGAGAGAGAAAAGAAGAAAGGAAGTAAGAGTATTAGAAGAATCACCACTAGATATCAAATTCAGCCAATGGAGCTTTAACTTGAGACTGGATGAAGGATTTAGGCCAAATCCTAGAGGAGGAAAAAATGGGAACCCATGGTTGGAGGAGTTTCAAAAACAAGGGAAGAAAAATGAGAGAAGAAGGAAATAAGGAGGGAGGGGAAATTTCATAAATTTACCTCTTTAATGAATTGCATGTTTAGGTTGAACAGTTTGGATAACCATGCACTAATCATGTGCTACCACTATCCAAAGGCATCTCCACCTTTCAAAACTAGGTTCATGGTTTTTCAAAACATGTGAAACCCATGCACACCCTCTATAATTTATTTTAGGTTCATTGCATAGTTTTTTGTCCACCTCACACATTTTATTATAACCATGATCTAGATAAAATGGGACACATGGTTTGGAACACATGGTTAAGACTGACCGTGTGACAACCGTGCACCCAGTGTTATGTCTTCTGAACTTTGTTTCTCAAAGCCCAACACTCTCAAGACCAAACCGAAACTCTAATACACGTACCGAGAATTAAAAACCATATAAAAAAATTTAACAATTCATTATAATTCTCTAAATTAAACTTTGAATCCCAATTTAAAAGTTGGATTGTCCACCAAACATAAAAATTCAAATTTTACTAGAAATTCGACTCATTCAAAAACCCAGCATGTTATACTCAAGGACTTGATCTAATAATGTTTGGTGTAAGAACATTATATTCTATAATAAAGAACGAAGATGATACATCCAATGTTGTTTCTTGATTGTATAAAGTTGAGTAAGATCATTCAAATAGTTAGCTTCATTAAAATATTTCAAGTCTATAAGAAAAATATAAATATATTTTTTCTTGATGATTTTTTGAAGAATGAATTAAAGTTGGATTGGAAATTTACATAATTAGTAATTAATAAGTATTTATTATAGATGTTAACAAAAAATATGGCCAACCATAACCAACCAACAAGGATTTCTCAATTCCACATATGTGAAATTAGAGAATAAACCATTTTAGGGATCCATACAAGCTAGCTAGCCATGGCGGAAGGAGTGAGGGGTAGAATAGTGCAAAAAGTGGTCACACAGTGGTGTGTATGGTTTATACATGGAGGAAACCGAGTAGACAACACAAGTGTGTGGTGTGGCCCATGAAAGGGAGTGTGTGTGAAATGTGTTCTATTTTATAAACCCCTATGCTAGCTCGAAAGGTGTATATAACAAATAATATTGTTAAGTAAAGTAAAAAAAAAATAAAAGTTCAATGTGGTATTCCTCCAATGTGGGCATTGTTCATCCATTTAAAATTATATAGATATAACACAGGTTTTTCATTTTATGTTTATCTAACAATGCGTAAGGCTCCGCATCTTCATCTTCAACCTCCACTCATCCTCCCCACTTATGATCTCCCCGACACCACTAGTTCAATGAGATGAGATACACCTAACATCCTCTATATCATAATATATTCAAGCCAATATCAAATGAATGGATCTATCAATAAAAATATTATGAACCGACATGCATGAAATATTTTATTTACATGTAACTGATCATCTGAGTATGTTATGCTGTCAAATAAAGATGAAAACATATATATTATTCAAGGTAGTATGGGTGCATAAAATGATGCATGTGTTTTTTCTACATGAATGAGTGATTTAATCACAAAAGAATAAGTAAGATCATGTGAATCCAAATATGAAAATATGCAATGAATTTCAGCATCAAGTAAATAAATAAATCCAAATTCGATAAATATCGATATATTTTGGTATTAAAATGAATTTATTAACATAGAATAGTTTATGGTATTTTTAATGAGTCTTGACACAAAATTATTCTTAGGGAAGATGCGGTGAACCTCATCTATAAATACTGATTGACTGAACTGAGAGTTTCTGTTGGAAGCATTGAGCATTCTCTTTATGAAGAGAAATAGAGTACCTTCAAGCCACATGGGTTTTCAAAGAAGTGTTCTATTCTCATATAATGTGTGAATAATAAGAAAGGTTTAATTTACACACTGTATTACATTAAGAACCATAAGATACCACAATGTAATAAAGCTTTCGCAAAGACACTGAATTGTGAGCTTCATTGGTTTGTGAAGAATAGAATTGTGAATTTTGAATTGTGTAAAGAAGAAGATGAAGTGAGTATCCATGTATTATATCGTGAAAATAAGAAACATTGTCTCACTGTATTCAAACTATCACATAGACAACATTATATCAAAGGTCTGTGAAGAACCTATTCCTTTCATGAAGTTGTTCCATTCTTGGTTTTCATAAAGAAGAATAAAAAAACATACTCATGTGAAGAATAAGATTTACATGCTATGACAATACTACATACATAACCCTACACAAATAAATTAAAAAGTGATACTTGTAAACATTGTTTTAAAATAATTTTAAAATAAGAAAAATAATAATAAGGCTAAACAGTATGTGATCACATGAACTATAAGATCCATGTGAAATGTTTCAAAAGAAGAAACATGAGTAAATAAATGTATAAATTAATCCTTTCATGAAGGAATACCGAGTAGTATACCCATTAAAAAAGGTGACATTGAGAATTCAACCCTTTATGTGTTACACCAATAAGAAATAAGGCGGGTTGAAATATTTCATACATGATACAAATTGTACATGAATTTTATATAAGATAAGAAGAAGAATATATGAATGATATAATATTTGTTAATTATTATTTGGTTTAGAAGAATATGAGATATTCAGTCTTTTTTACATTCATATTATTGCGACTAAATTAGAAATAGAGGTAACCTATAGAGTGATTTATGATATGAGTCATCCCATTGATTTTTGAATTTGAAGTAGTCCTTTTGATTGCTACATTTCAAGGAAGTTGGTTATATTAATTAGAGTTCAAATAATAAGACTTTTTCTAAAATGTTGATCACTTTACAAGGGGAAAGATGAAATCCTACAATTTGTGCTTCAAATTTAAATATTTCATTGTACATGGTCAGTTATACAAAAATGAGTACAAGGTTATACCCTTTCTCATGCTTTCTTTGATAATAAAAATGAAATATATGTGCATGGGATAATAACCACCTCATATCGAGGACTAGTCCTTACATAAGATTAACCTCATTAACAAACCCTAGTATCCATGGTTATTTACTATTTTATGTTTATTCTTTCTAACCATAGGAAAATAAGACAAGATAATTGTTCACTGAATAAGTGATAGAGGTAAATAAAGGGATAAAATATTTAAAGCAGTAAAAATTAATTCCACAATGAATCCCCCCTCTTAGTGTGGTAATCCTAAAGTGATTTCAATAAACCTTTTAAAAATATAAATTTTATTATTAAACCACCCACTATAAATCTTATTTTATAAAATAATTTTATATTTTAATTCAAAAGAAACTGACATTTTCTAAATTTTAATTACATTTTCAAGTTTTATTTTATTTAAAACACTTCATTATAAAAAAATTCCTCCAATTTTAAAATACCAAAATATTTTATTCAATTTTCAAATATCAAAATTCTAAAAAATATTTAATAGAACCTTATCTATCAAAAAATAAACCATCAATATCAATAAAACATATACATGAGCAACATTCATTAATTTATTTACCACTAAAAAGGTATTTGGGTAAAAACTAATTAATTTATTAATTAATTTTATTGAATTAATGCCATTCACATACAATTATTAAATTACCCAATATATACATATTCTACATGACACTATCAGTGTGACACATGAAAAAAATTCAAGAATTGACTCCCAACTAAACCTTATGACACTTCCTGAGTCCCATCCATTCTGTATTTGAAATACCTAGACCAAAATATCACTCCTACCTAGATCTCCTTGAGTTAACACCCAAAAATTCCTAATAAATTAAGTTTTAAATATATCTATGTGGGATATACATAAACACAAGTACCTCCTAATTCCCAACATCATATCTGAACCTCTAACTAACACCATCCAAAAAACCAAAACCTATCTAATACCACTTTGTAATGACTCAACCTTGATCTAACATTAACCCCGATTAGATCATGATGTTCCTAGAGTGTATTCCTCAACCTCTTGAGTTTGATGACTAAAATCAAATGTTTAAGTAAACTATTGAAGAATAATATAATCTATTTTGGAAATAATTTTTTTTATTAACAAATTATACAAAAAATTCAACATGACCCGTTTGCATGTTGCACATCTTAACTTATACATAATAGAAAAATGAGACCCCCCGTGGGTTATTATTATGTGGTTATAATAATATAAAACAAAAATTTCTATATAAATTTAAACCATATACAATAGAATCCCATATAAAAAATAATGTAATAGAAAAACTATCCTTAAAAAAACCAAATCCCAATTTATGCTATTTTCTAGATGATGCCTCCAGGAAACACTAGCCACTCTCAGTCCACTTCCTAGTAGATCCTTGCTTTGTTACTTAAACACTCTACTAGTATATATACTATAAAAGTAACTATATTTAAATAACTCATCATACTTACAATGTTATAGATGAAACTTCGCATGTTTTAAAGTGTATATGTAGGGTGTGAGTATAAGGACACAATAGAAACCACTAAAAGAACTCAGCTCCTACAAGTAGATATAATTAGGTTAATGCATTTTTATGTTCCTATAAAATTTATAACACACACACACACTATATAAAATAAATAATCCATAATAATATGTTATATTTTTCCAACCATAAACCATATAATAACTACCAAATGCTTCAACACCACCAAAAGGTGTTATATCAAAATTACCATGTCATAACTCCCATCCCACCAAGAGGATCCACACTGGATTCGATACTGAGTTTCAAATCCTATAAAAATTAAATATAAGTCCTTAAAGTAATTCTTGGAGAGAAATAAACATCTATACATACTCAATATGAGGTAAAATTACATTTTTTACATCATCACCATGAGTGAACATAAAAAAGGCACACATAAAACCTAACATATTCCCATTCATACCAACCAACCTCAAATAATGAACTAGATAAATGATAATGGATAATAAAATGAAAAGAGTAAACTTATAGTAAACTTGATAAATGATAACATATAATAAATATGTCAAGAAGCAGCCCATAATTTCAATATGGAACAATAGAATATATATGCTAATTTATCAAATAGTTAAAACATCCCAAATATGTTCCAAAATCAATAGCTACCCAAATAGATAATTTATTTAATAAAACATAAAATAAGTAAATCAAATTTAAAAAATATTTCAAATCAATTAACATCACCTTACACATTTCAAGAAACCATCTCATGAAATAATAAAAGTCAATTCTTACCTATATCCCCTTACTATATAAATAATCCATTAAAATAACCCATATATCTAAAAATAGGTCATAATAAAATCCAATATCAATCAATATATCCAACTACTATGTTACCATAAGACTTTAACCATGATTAAAACACTAGAAGGCAATGAAATATCCTATAGAAATATACCCACCCTCTAAGAAACCTATTACCATAATAGTTAAAATGTTTTAAACAATCAAAAAATTGATATCCTAATTAACCCACAACTAATGACACTCACAATAAACGTATCTCAACTTAAATAGATACTATGAAAACCATTATAGACAAAGAAAAATAAAATGATAATAAAGGATGGTTCTAATTAGGATAAAACTCCCATGCTAATGAAAATAAAAAGTGGTGTTCAAAGAAATACAATGGAATAATAGACAGTAAAATAGATAAGTAATAAATTGAAATATAGAAAAAAAATTAATGAACAATAACATAACCATACCTCTCAATTTCTCTTCGAAGAACTACCCCTCAGGTTATTCCAAATCCACTAACCATGACCAAAATTCCACTTATCTAGTCACCCCAAATCATCCAATATGATAAAATTCTATCCCACTCACTCATTTATTAGTCATCAGTCAGGATAATCGTACCTAATGATAAAAGTTGTAATATATCAAAAAATTACAATTAAATAAGAAATCCATTTAAAATAAGTTATACCAATACTAAGTGATTAAACAACACTTTCCATTCCACTAAACATATCCATTAAATATCCATTGATGTAATCTCTTAACTGAAGGTTAAATTTTCTTCTTGACTTTTAATGAATTCATATTATCAATGGAAAGGAATGTTTTAATCTTAAAAAAATTATTTTTAATCCAAAGAACATGTTTAAAATTATATCAAAATATAAAAGGTGACATATATGTAAATATAAACCAATAAAATTTCCTTTTAAATCAAAATACTCAAATTATTATTTTACTGAAGGATCCAGATATGAATAAGAATAAAAAAGGCATATAAATAATTAAAAAATTATATTGGGGAACATAATAATGGGTAATAAATAGGAAAATAAGTCTAGGTATAATTAATTATATTTATGTAACATTTATATAGATAATAATACAATTTAACATTTCTATTCACTTATGAGAACATGTCATTTACTTATGTTCTATTTCATATTTTCAAAATTAATATTTCAAATATAATATAATTTTAAAAAATAATTGTATACAATTTATAATAAAATCCTAATTTTAAAACTAGGGGGGATGGGGGGGTGTAGGGATGTGATCAACCACCTGACTAAACTGACGGTGATCACACCCTAATCCAATGATCATTAAGAGACAATGTCCATTGAAATGATGATCAAAGGAGTGTTCCTAACCTTATCTATCCACCCTTATCCATTATTTATAAAAAAACCTTTCCATAAATGTATTTCTCTATGATCTAATTAAATCCAACATCAAATTCATAGCCTGTTGATCTAAATCAAAGAATAAATAAGAGGAATAAGAAATAAAGTGGAGGAGGGAGAGCTTCCCATGATTTAGTGATACAAAATAGCTTAAATAAACTTGTATTGAAAGTATTGGGAGGGAAAATAAAATAAAATAAGGTTGGGGAAGACATATATTAAAAAATAGAAAATATTAATTACCCTACCTACTAAAAAAAGGGGTCTAATAATGAAATGATCATCATACCCCTGGATAAAAAAAAACCCAGGGACCCACTAGATTGTTGGTGGAAAACATCAAATGGAAAATTATTCACCAACTATTTTGATGTGAATTATATTTTTAGATCATTTGATGTTCAATAACTTGATTTTTTTTCATCAGAACTACATTCATCAGATGAAGGAGTAGCATGGAGTGTAAACAGTGGTGGGAGGTTATCTCTAGGAAATAGTGGAAACATTGGATGTTTTTATTTTATAATGGAATTTAGAAAGGTCCAGAAGGTTTGAGAACAATAAGAATCTAGAATTAAGTACTTGGAATAGTTTATCAGAGTAAGTGATTAAAGTCAATATGTTATTGAATATCACTAGTCACACTCTAAATGGAGTTTTTCCATGAAATTTAGAAGGTGGTAAGATTGATATAAATAGATGAGAACTCCTATAAAATGGAGATAGGACCTTATATATAGTGAATCCATGATATTAATAGTGTATCTTTATTATGAATAGTAAATTAGATTCTATATAGTGAATTGTACCTAGTTTTTTTCAGTGAATTATAGAGAGTTAATCATATATAATGACGTCTTATTAACTAATTTGTTTTATTTTTTTTATTACTTGTACTTACAATTAATATAAATAAATCCATTATTTTCTCCCATTCATATAGGATAAATCATTTTAATAAAATTAATCCCCTAGGTTATTTCATATTTTTTATACTTACATTTGTTTTAATTCCATTACCTTGAATGCTTGTGAGATTTGTATGATTTATGTGTGAGGTTGACTTTTTTTTGGGTGGGTAGGGTGAAAAGATTTCATACTCCCAGTACACTCAGTCAAGGTAAAAAAATTGTAGAGGATAATATTTTCTATTTCATTGGACAATGATGAACTTACAAGATGAAAAATTTTGGTGAACTAATGATCATAATTTTGGTGTTTTCATGATGGTTTCCCTATCCTCCCAACAAGTGGTATTAGAGTAAAGTTCTGGCTCAATGCTCACCCAAACTAAAGGGTAACTCAAGTATCTCTCTTCTTATATATCTCTATCTCTTACCTTTACATGATTTTTTTCATTGGTAGTTAATTTTCAGTGGAAGATATGGTTTTGGATTAATGTAAGATATAGATTTACAAGTTTTATGGAATAAATTTTGGCTTCTCGATAATATATTTGGAAGACCATATGATTCAAAAGGATCTAGATATTTTAAAATTAGGTGTATGTTTGAAGAAAATAGAGAATAAATAATAGGAATGTTTATATAGGAATACACTATCACTAGTGAGGATTTATTTGGAAAAAAATATTGCCTTTAACATCCATGAAAAAAAACTATTGCTGAAGTGATGAAGGCAATGGTAGATATGAATGAGAAACAAATGACACTCAATTTTTTTTCATGATGCAATGACTATTTAACTTGAGACTATCACATGGAATACCAATTAAATATCACGTAAATGATTTCAATACAATTCATGGGCATCTTGAATCAGTGAAAGTAACTTTCAAAGATGATATATGGGTATTACTTATATTATCTTCACTTCTAGAGAGATAGGATGAAATGATGAATATAGTCAGTAATTCCAATTGAAAAATAGATTTAGTATCTAAATATATTTGGAACTTGATATTGATTGAGGTTCTTAAATGGAGAAAAGTTCAATTAACCTTCAATAGTTTACTTAATTTTGAAAAATGAGGACAGTCACCCTAGAGGAGGTATTATAAGAATCCATGCAATGATAAGTTTCAAGAAATAAGTAAGAGAAAATCAGATGGTGCTGGTATTACATATTGGAGTTATAGAAGGAATCACATATTAATAAGAATTTAAAGTGTCATAAGGAGAACAATTAAAGGGAATAAACTATCGTAGTTCAAATTCCATTAGTAGAATATAAGGTGGAAACAAAATTTTACCAAGTGTTAATACTCAAGTATCTCTAGAGTATCCTTTCATTCAACTAGTGATCAAATATACATGGTCAATTATGCATCAGGGAATTTTATAAAAGTTTATGTAGTTTATAATGAAGCCTAGAAAGTTATTGTAAATGGATATTTCAACATATTAATGAAGAATATGGGATTCTTGAAGCTTATATAATTAAGTAACATCCCTAGTCTATGTAAAAAATATTATTTCCATTGGACAACTTGATGAGGTAGGGATTAATACTACCTTTTTTAAATGAGGTATGAAGAGTTAACATAGGATCCATGGTAGTTTAATGAAGAGTTATGTATGGAAATATTATTTGAATAGAATTTTAGACGAAATTTTAATTGCTAAATGTATAACTTATGATGATATAGAAGT
The DNA here is from genome assembly GCA_963277665.1 of Viscum album. Classification (NCBI taxonomy): domain Eukaryota; kingdom Viridiplantae; phylum Streptophyta; class Magnoliopsida; order Santalales; family Viscaceae; genus Viscum; species Viscum album. The sequence continues at coordinate 1,582,495,567 of OY728146.1, read as the reverse complement.
TTGGAATTGAAGACTTGGTCACCTTAGTGAGAAATATATAAACTTTTTAGAGGACAAAGAAATTATTAATATTGATCACATATAAATTATAAGATTTTAAAACTATGTTATGGGATAATGGAAAAGGTATTATTTCATATTATATGGAAGAAATCCAAGAGATCAAAAGTTAGAGTTAGTTCACTCAAATATTTGGGGACCTGGACTTATTCAGTATAGTGGAGGTTCTATCTAATTTTTAATGTTTATTGATGATATGACTATAAAAGTATGAATTTAATTTCCCAAGCATAATTTTTATGTATTTTAATCATTAATTAAATGTAAATACTTGGTGGAAATTTAATGTGTTCGGAGGTTTATGTGTCTTTATATAGATAATGGTAGTGAATAAATAAGAAAAAACTTTTGGAACTTCTGACGGAATAAAGGGATACAAAATGAGAAGATAGTACCTCAAACACCATAGTATAATGACATGGATAAGAGTATGAATAAGGAATTAAAAAATAAGGCTCAAATTATGAGTTTTTACTTGATAATACCTAAGGGAATTTGGTTAAAGGCACTCAATACTACACCATAACATGCCAACAGAAGCTTAACATCAGCTGTTGGGTAGGAACATATGAAAGAGTTATGGTCTTGTCAATAATCAGAAGTTAGCCATATCAAAGTATTTGGTAGTGTATCTTATGTGCATTTTTATGATAAGAATCAATAAAATTTCAAGTATAAGTCCAAAATATGTTTTTTTATTGGATATGGTGACAAGAACTTCAGATACCAGTTGATGGATGACGAACAGAGGTAATTCATCAAGATTTAATATGTTCACTTCAATGAAGGGGTTCTGTATAAGGATCACAAATTTTTAGAGAAGGAATTTTAGGGTAATTAAATCAACCATTTAAGTCAAAATTTATCTAAATAATATATTAGAAGATTAAAACTTTTGGATAACTCATATGAGAATTAAGAAAACATCCAACGTCGAGAGGTGAGGCCATAAAAAAATATTCTAAAAAGTTCAATAGTGGATGAAGCTCAGGTGGTAGTATTGTAATATAGGTCTCTATAAAATAGAGTATAATCGATAAGTATAGGGAAAAAAAATTCAGTTTAGGATATAAAATAGAATTATAAGATCAGTTTATTAGTTTGAGGTTGATATGAACTTTCCACTCTTAATGGATGTCATAGAAACTGCATTCCCAGAAGAAGCATAAACACTTAGTGACTTGAAAAATTAGTATTAAAAATGGATGAATATATGTATTCATTGAAGTTAAATGTAACTTGTGAGTTTACTAAATTACCACAAGGTAAATGAGAACTCTAGAATAAATTATTTTTCCTATTTAAAGAAGAGGTTGATGGAAATAAGTGTTACAAAGTGTGACTGGTGGTTAAGGGATTTAAAAATAATAAAGATTTGATTTGTTATAAATATTATCATTGGTAGTTAAACATGGAAATATTTGGATAATTTAGAGAATGTTATAATTAAAATATATTTACTTAGAACATATGGATGTCAAGGAAACCTTCATTCATGGTGATTTGGAGAAAGAAATTTAACTGACACAACTAATAGGTTTCACAGAATATGGGAAATAGAACTTGGATTATAAATTAAATAAAAATCTATATGGGTTTAATAAAAAACCATGATAGTGTAATTATAATTTCAAAGGATTTATATTTTAAGAAGGATTCAATATGTTAAATTCATATCATCGCTATTATCAGAAGAAATGGGATGATAAGACTTTTATCATTCTACTTCTGTATATTTTTTTTCTAGTTGGATCAATAAGTAGAAGAATATAAAATTTGAAGCATGATTTTTCTATTATATATGAAATTTAAGATATTAATAAGTCTAATAAAATATTTAGTATAAGGATAGAAATGGAAAGGAAATCCAAAAATCTAGTGCTATTTAAAAAAATACTATATTCAGATTGTATACAAGTTTAATACGGCTAAATACAAGATAATGTCAACTCATATTTATAGAAACTTTAATTTTTACAAGGCACATGAACAAAAAATGGAAGAATAAATTTGGTACATGGAGGAATTTCTATTTGAATCAGTTATTGGAAGCTTAATGTTTGCAATGATTTATACTCAACTGGATATAACATTTTTATTGATAGCTATAATTTAATTTAAGTAAAAACTCAAAAGGGAACACTGGGAATACATTAAGTGGATCTTCTCATACATAAAATGAATAAAATATATTTCTATATTTTTTGGTTTGGAATATTCATTACAAGGTTTTATTGATACAGACTTCACTAGAGATTCAAATTCTTAGAAGGGAATGACTTTTTTCATGTTAACCTATGGTGGAATAATGATCAATTGTATATCATGGATGAAAAAAATTATTAATTTATGTAAAATGTAAGAAGGGTATATAACTAAAAAAAAATCAAAGAATGAGTTGTTTTGGTTGAATAATTTTTTAAAGGAATTCAAAATAAATCAAGAGGGAGGAATATTATTCTATAATAATTTGTGTGCAATTCACTTGGTTCAGAATATAGAGTTTCATGCAAGGATAAATCACATTGACTTAAAGTACCACTTAATTATAAAATTTACGGGGGATTAAGTGTTATATCTATAAAAGATAAAAGGTAGAAAAAATATGATAGACAAGTTCACTAAAACTTTAGTTCAAGAGTGTTTGAGGAAGAATCATTACATACTGTGACTTAGGAGAATAGAAGGATGGAGAAACACAATATGTTGCATAATAGGAAAGAAGGATGTTTGCAGAAGAGTTTATAAATTTTTACTTGAAATAATTATTCAATTGGTAAGTTTTTTGGATTTGAATTCTATTTTTAGATCACTATAAGTTCATTCACTGAAATTTTATTCCCTAGAATAATGTTCACTAGATAGAGCTGCGTAGTGTGAAGACAGTGGTATGTGGTTCTCACTAAGAGAAAAAGGAACCATTTGATGTTTGTATCTTTCTATGGAATCATGAAAGGTCCAAAATGTTGGTGAATTATAAGACTCTAGAATGAAGTATTTGTAATGATTAAACAGAGTAAGAGATTGAAGTTAACTATCACCAAAGGTACCGAGTCACATTTTAAATAGAGATTCTTCCAATAATGTTTGAAGGTTGTGAAAAAAAGAAAATAAACTGTGAACCACTATAAAATAGAGTGGATACATTATACACAATACATCATAGATACAAACAGTGCACCCCAATTACAAATAGTGGATGTAATTATTCATAGTGAATCAGACATGATTCCATTTAGTGAATTATAGAGATTTGATCTTCTATAATGACTTTTAATAACTAATTTTTTAGTTTTTTTAATTTTAATTCAAGTGAATATAAAGAAATATATAGTTTTTATTACATTCACAAAGGAAAACTCATCCAATTCATGTTAATCAATTATGATCTTTCCTATTTTATGCATTTTCATTTATTTTAATCCCATTTCCTTGAATAATTGTGAAATTTTTGTGAGTTATGTGTGAGTTAGAATTTATGTGGTGGGTATGGTGCATATAATTCCTACTTTTAGTACACTCGATCAGTGGACAAAAATTTTAAAGGTTATTTTTTTATCCTGATGTGATGGGATGCACCGAACTTTCAACATATAAAGTCCAGTGAACTAAATATCATGCTTCTGAGGGTTGCATCATGGGTTCCCCAACCTCACAATACTAACTACCCAATGGATAACTATAGTGTTCTTAATGGTAAAATATATACCCCTTGAAGCCTTTTATAGAATATTTATAGCTTGGTGGCTTACCATGAGTTTGTTGGTGGCTCCCAACTACTTCCACCCATATCATGACCTCTGGTTTGCCTATGGATATGCTAATTAAGCCCCTTCCACTTTCTAAAAACACTTACAAACCAAAAATAAAACCTCAAAGTACATCCTCTATATCCATCTATAAATAAAAATATAAAAATTAAAACAAAACCTAATATTTCCTTGAATAAATTTATCAATTTAGATGCCAAATAATTTTTTAATAAATTAAATAATAATACAAGAAATTATAAAATGGTGATAAATTAAAAGAGTTTTATAGTTATGTAAGATAAATAAAAAAAATATCTACCTGGAATGTAATAAGGTGAAGAAGAGTAAAATATATATTTTAAAATCTAAATTTAAAGATATAAGAATATTAAATGACGAAACTATTAAAAAATTATTCATATAGATTATTGATATAGTGAGAAACATAATTGTATATGGTAAAACTCTAGAAAAGTATACTATTTTAGTAAAGAAACTATTTTTTTTGTAAATTTTTTTGAAGAAAAAATATTAGTACTTGAATATATTTCTAAATAGTTTTCACTCAAAATTCTCAAACCTAGAAGAAGGATATTTTAATGAGATTCCTCTAGATGATTTTTATATCATACTCATTTTTTATGAGATAAAAAAAATCTCCTATGTTAAAAAACAAAGTGAAATAGAAGAAGAAAATTTATTTTAATTTAATAAAAAATTCAAGTATGATGGAAGTGGAAAAAGAGACTACTATATTTCTAACGAGGAATAATAAAAATGAAAATTTCTAAAAAATCATGACTCATATTTCCTGGAATCTCAATAGAGGTGATTTTTTTCATGGTGATGAAATATACTAGAATTTATGAATAATATCATAAAAATTATGTTAAAATAATTACATTTCATAGAAATGAAAAGCTTGAAAAAAAGTTATTCAGTAAGAAGAGAAAATTTTCCAAAAATAAAAGTATAAGTTTTTTTGGGTAATCATTATAATGAGAGTTTAATTAAATAAAGTTAATATAATTAATAAGTGATTTTCTATGAAAAGAACTAACATTTATGGCTCATATTGAAAAATAAGAAGGTACTTCAAGAAGTAAAGAAAATGAGAAAACATATGTAATACACATCCTTAAATAGAAAATGTGATATTTTCTTGAACAATACTATCATATTAAAAATGAGATCAATAAGCTTAAAATGTATCCTTAAAATTTAATGATCAATGAATATGAATTTTTATAAAATGAAAAAAATTATGTTAAATAAATTAGAATATTAAAAGTACATGTTATTAAACTTGAGAGAATCATGGAATAGATTGAAACTAATATTACTGCTAAAGAAAAATATTAATAGAGCTATAATTAAAGAAAATTTAAGATAAAATTAATCTTGAAAAATTAAAGAGAGAATTTAATAAATTTATATAATTTAAGGACAAATATTTAATTTTTTTTGAAAAATTAATTTTTTCCACTAATAATATTAATGAATTTTCTAAAAATAAAATACCTTATTCTATGAGAAAATAATATTGGGTTTTAAAAAAATTATTTATCACCAACCAAAAGAAGATGATGCTATTTTTTTTCAAAACAATCAAATAATTCTTAATATATTTATATAAGCAAGGAAGGAATGATTTAATTTTTTGAATAAGTATGGATTGATAAAAATAAAAATAATTCCACTGAAATATGAAAGTAATTTTATATAATTTATAAAAATTTATCCCTAAAAAATATAATGAAAGGTAACTAAAAATGATCCAAGACACTAAAACAATGAAATTATTCATGATACACTATAAGAATGAAATTTAAGATTTAGTGAATATTGTTTATTTTGTGATTTTTATAGACACAAAAACTATATCTATTGATATACCTTGTGTTTTTAAAACTATAAATGATGAATGAATCAATAGATAGTCAACGTGATATGATAAGATCAAATGTTTTAGTATAATATGAAAATTTAAATTAGTTTTATGTTCCCTGAAGAAAAAAAAGAGATATGTGATCAATATAGACATATTTTAAAGTTTTACAACTATTTTTTCAGCATAATTTAAACAAATTAGTGATTAAAGTTACACTCTAAGAATTAAAAAGGTGAAAGAAATATTTTTATGGAAGTTTCATTGAAGGATTCCAAGAATTATTAGGTATGGATACTAGATAGCAATTTTTATTTATATATAATTGAAAATAAATGAATATTTAAGAACATGAATTGTCATAGAAGAATCCTAATTAACTTTTTATTGATTTTTTTTAAAATTTAATGATAGAGTGTTAGGACTATAGATAATGTTAGAATTATCTTATCCATTAGTGTTAATTATTGTATGATTTAACAATTGGTGTCAAAAGAGTAAGTATATAAAGTAGAATTACAACCATTTAAAAAGGAAATTCCATTATTCTAAGATTATTTTTTACACCCCTTGAATTTTAAGGTGTATTACATTTACATTTTATTTTTTCTCATGTATATTTACGATCCTTGGTTGTTTTGGGTGTTTGGGATGGATTGAGAGTGAATTTTAGAGGGATGAACTAAGAATGTAACTGAAATTATGTAGTCTGAAGGTGGTCATATTGTGACACCTATAATTCACTCCATGAAGGATTTAACATTTGGGAACTCTATATAAACTTGGTATCATTGTGACACCCTAAGTCATGACATGAACATGCCACTATATTATTTTTTAAGGGAAAGTTATAAATTCTCCAAGGAACCCCATTTTTAGTTTTCATTAATCTTCCTCAACCCTTATGTGACCTAAATATCTTATGGGACTTTTACTTAGTGATTTTGTCTCTTCCCTTCTCATATATTGATGGTTTGAAGTGACATTCATTGTGAAAGGTTTCTCTTAGAGAGTATAAACTCATTTATAACCTAGATGACTCCTCCTTCCACTGTCTCTTATTTTCCATTTCTAGAGCCCTAATGTGAGAATACTGCATATGATTTTAGGGTTTTGGTGTACCAGTCTTGAATTGGGTTTCCTTATTTGGTGATTGATATTTTCTATGCTTGAGGTAGGAAGTAATTACCATTTTTCATCTTTTGTATGAATTTGTATGTCTTAAATTGCATGTGGGTGCATCTGTATCCCTGTGAGAACTTTTTTTTAGTATCTAAGGGAATGAGTAGTTCTATAGAGATATATTTGAAACTTTATAATAGGAATTATGGGTTTATGTCTTGCTTATGGTGTAATTACATCTAGTGAAATAGGTGAAATTGAGGATGTCCACTTGAGAATTTAGACCTTGAGGGATTTATTCAGGCTTAGTCAAGGATGGAATGGATTGGTAAAGTGGTATAAGGTTTCAAGTGATGAGTCCCCCTTCTTGTGATGTATTTAAAAATGCTATATCTTATTACCTTCTGAGTTATTTTTTTTTTCTATGTGGAACTTGAGTGATAAGGTGTGACTTGGGACGTGATGCGACCTTCCTTGAGTGAGAAGGGATGGGTCAGGCGTGAATGATGTGACCTCCTTTGAGTCATAAGAGATGGGTCAGGTGTATATGATGTGACCTACCTTGAGTGAGAAGGGATAGGTCAAGTGTGCATGATAATGATGTTTCTTGTGTGATAATGTACAATCTATTTTTTGTTTCACTACTGGGGTTCTTATAGACACCTTTAATTCGACATAGTGTCCAAGAAAGTATGGGTATAGATTTGTGGTGGCCGAGTTAGTGCATGATGGCCTGAAAGGAATTTATTATTTAATTATTTATTTAGTTATGTTGATGCATCCCCATTTATACCATTACTTCACTTAAGTTTAGGGGATATTGGTGGTGTCCTACTAGGTTTATTCCGATACTCTACATGAGAATCTTGATGCATATAAAAACTTTATGATCATAGATCCATCCAAGAAAAATAAACTTATGAAAAAGTACTAATTGTATTATAGAGGGTGGGATTGAGGTGATGCTGGGATGAGATTCAAGATATTTTATAGTGATGCCTCTTTTACTATTTATTGTTATTTTTTTCATTGTATATATATTGATCTATCACATATAGGGATCCCTTTTGATTTGATATACTGGTGTTGTATTCCATTTGATATTGCATGTGATGATGTTATTATTACTTACACTTTATGTTCATATAATACTTACCTTTATTGTTATTGCTTATCTTATTTTATTACTATGAGGGTTATTTAATATCGAAGGCATAATCTCCCCACAGTTCTATTTAGTACATCACTAATAGTCAACATCCTCTTGCATATGAGGATACACACATGAGGTCATGTTCCCCACTAGTTTTGACCTGATAATCCAAGACAAGGTGTCACAAAATGGTATCAGATCCCTTTTAATTCTAATTTAAATTATAGGACTTAGAATAATGGAGATGTCACGACCCGTCCTCAGGGCCCGTGCCGTGACTACCCCAAGCCTGCCTTCCATAAACCAGGGGCCGACGACTAGCACCAAAGGCGTAAATCCCTAAGTTGGGAAGGCATTGCCTTTATAAAAGTAAACAAACACAACAAAGTACGCAATATGAAGTAATAAATAAGTAAAAATGAATACAAAAGAGTGAACTGGAAAGTAAATGGGCTAGTATACAAACCCAACTGAACAACAAGTACAAGTAAAAAGGGAAAAATAGCTGAAAGTAAAGAGCAGCTCCTGGATCATCCTCCAGGGTTCCTACCTGAAGGGTAAGTATAGATGGCCACCTCATCACTCACATCCGTCAGTCTCTTTCGTGTGCCGACTCGTCGCAAGGTCCACCTCCGGGTACTATAACATCCCGCCTTTTTATCACATAAACTTTCATTACATTTTACAAAACCGAGGATCTTTAAGGTTTAGTGTCTTGGAAACCAGGAACTTAAAACATGAAAACATAAAACATTCTTCTTAAAACCTTGAAAGGCTTCTCCTCATGTTCATACTAGGTTCATTACTGCATCTCATAACCTGGGGACATAAATCAAAATAAAGGGTGAGTAGAAGGCCCAGTAAGGGAAACAAGAGGAACATTTTACAAGTGAACTTGAGATACTTCAATAAGGTCATGAAAAGAACTTTAAGGCATGAGAAAGAAATCATGAGATATATCATAATAAAAATAAAATTTTTCATAACTTGAAGATGTGGCTGCAACATTTAATATTGAAAATCATTTTGTTTCACCAAGTTCCATCCCCAAGGTGTCATTAAAAATTACCAAGGTTATTTACCAAGGTATCAGTCTAAATGGTCATCTCTAGAGATTAAGTCTTTACCCAATGCATTGAAGCGCTATCAGGGTGCACCCTTGAAATGTATTTATTATCATGTGACCCACATATATCATCATCGATCATTTCATAAGCAACCCATATAGAATAAAAGAAATGGGTTTCATTTCATCATCATAGCGTTTTAAAACTTCTTTAAAGACATGATCTTTATGTCACTTTAAACCCACGAAAAGGGAAATCGGGTCTCATGTATGTAAATACCAGAATTTAAAATAGAAAATTTTGGTATATATGTGAATACCCCTTTAGAATAAAGATCTTTGAGTATTCACTTAATAAAATAAATGAACTTTAGAAAAAGAGGGAGATATTTTGAGATGGAAATTCTGTAGCATAAAGGCTATGTTACGAGGTTTTAGAAAACATTGAAAAGAGAGGGGACATGGGTCAAACATTCATAAATGATCCATAAAACAGTAGGGGGACATAATATAAAGGATTTTAGAACATGGTAATGAAATTTTAAAGATATACCATATGAAATTAAGAACATGAAAGGAAGACAAAAATAAGATTTCTCTTATGAAAATTCGGCAGCCTAACGACGTCACTTAAACTTCAACAAAAATGAATTGACAAGATCAAATAGGGTATCTCATCATATGAACATAAAATTTCAGTATGATAGATATAGATATCATACCCCAATATAAAAAAAAGGAACATGAAAGACTTGACATGAAAATAGATCTTGAAAACGAGAAGGGTGAAAGAATCCCTTAAAAATTCGGCAGCATAACGACGCCACATAAACATTCATAAAACGAAATGATGAGAGTAAGAGGGGGTATCTCATCATATTAACATAAAAAGGACATTATAATGAATATAAAAGAACATCCTACAACATAAGAACATGGAGCATAAAAGAAATGACATAAAAGATATTACTTGAAAAGAAAGAGAGAGGTCGGATCCCTTACCTTAAAACGTAACTCTTAAAACTCAAAGGTTTGGACCTTGAGGGATTGGGGGTACCTTGAGTGGACTCATTGGGAGGTAATGAGACCAGAACTTTGTTGGGGGAGAGTTGGGAGTCGAATGGATGAGAGGATGGATTTGTATTTATAGGGAAAGTGAGGGGACAAGGCATTAATGGCCAAGGGACACCTCACAAGTGGTTTTCTCAAAACCATGGGCTCTCCCATGGTATTTCCCATGGAGTTAGGCCACATGGGTCCCCCATAAAATAATTCATCACCTTTTTCCAGCCAACCATTAAAATATCTCATGACATCATCATGACACAGTTATGATGTCATTAAACATACCGAAACCCTAAAACTGCATTTTTACTATTCACTGAAAATTCATTTTTCTTAGAAAAATACCAAAATTTCACCTTAACCAAATATCAATGTTCTGATTACAAAAATGAAATCCATTTTATAAAAATAATTTTCTAAATATTTTTAATTTAATTTGTAAATAAATACACTATTCACCGAAAATTCATTTTTTCAGAAAAATCCCAAAAAATTACCATAACATAATATCGATGCTCTGAGTTCAAGAATAAAGTCCATTTTATAAAAATAATTTTCTAATTATTTTTAATTTAATTTTTAATTAAAAAACACTATTCACCCGAAAAAACTAATACTTGACTAATAATTTATGAAACCGTTATTTACCCATTTTATTGAATCAAATTACTTAAACAAGGTGTCTAAATTATATTAAAACTTTCTTTAAGTGAGATTACTAATCCATTTGGTCACATTACTAATCCTAAGCGAAAAATCACTATTCATAATTTACTATTCATCAAAAAACAAGTTGATCTTATTAGACTCTAAATTTCATACTGAACATAATTGTAGAAAACCATTTTTTAAAAATCATTACACATTTTTAATTATTTAAGGTTTAAATAAACCTTTTTCTAAAATTCATCAAAAATATGCATAATATATATATCCGATCATTTGAAAATTCATAAACTTCATCATAAGAAGAAATCAAAATTTTCTTATTTAAAATAAAGGATTACACAAGGCAGTTACGGTCTCCTTACATAGCCCCTTATCACACCAGCATAGGACCTAAGTGTAAGGTGTGCTAAGGTGAGAGAATTTGAGGGCGGCTCGGCCAACATTACACGAGTAGTAATTTCTATCAGTTTGAACTTATCACGAAGGCGATTCCTTTATAGCTTCACATGATGAAGTTCAGATTGGGTTTGGTCCAGAGCAAAGCCCAGTGGTGCTACCTCCTTCTCAAGTTCTGTTAGATGGGCTTCAATCGGTCCAAGACTACTGGGTGAGGCCATCGAATCTTCTTTCTATATTAATTAACCAAGATCACTTGTATTTAGAGACAATAATCAAAACGTTTAGTTTCCAGTGGTCATACTGACCAACGATCATATAACAGTCAAAACCCAACAATCTCATTTTAATTATACCCATGTTATCAAATGAAACAGTTTTGTTGAGTATAAAATAACACACAAATTTAGGAAACAAGATTTATTCAAAATTTCGGGTCGTTACAATCTTCCCCCCTTAAGAAATTGCGTCCTCGCAATTTTTTAAAATTGGTTTTTGAAATTGAAAGTCCCACATCAGAAAAGAGTCAGTAACACTATTACTTTAAAATAAAGAAAAGGAAGTACAAAGGCCACCCGAGTTTACCCATACTAGGATTCCATGTAGGAAAACATGGACATGGAGGAGAAAACAAAGGGTCACGTTCTAAGGGAGAGTGATAGAAAACATGATTAGGAGAAAGTTAACAACAAGAAAATCACAAACTTATGATGGGTTAAACGGTAGTTGATTTCTCTATAGGAAACATTAACAGACAACATTTTTGTTTTACATTCCTTTTCATAGTTTTGAGGAATTCACTTACTACATAGAATAAAACACAAGAAAATACACCTACCTTCAAGTATATTTTCACCCTTTAATAAGTTGATACCAAAAATAATCTTTTCTCCAAACGATGAGCATTCAAAACTACTTGGTCTCATCAAAGCACAAGAATCATCTTATAGAGAATCACATAATCCACCAAAGATTAACTATCTATTTCTTCTATTATCCCCCAAAAAAGAAAGGGTAAGATAAAACAAATCTTTAAAAAGAAAGAATCCCACAGGAAGGGAAACTTCTTTAAATCTTCAAAATTCCACAGTACTACCCAAAATTCATCATAGACCATTCTATAAATAACTGTCCTTAAAATTACTTAAAATAAACCAAACTAAGATTGAAACCCAAATACAAGAAGGATTTGATAACATAGTCTTCCAAAATAAACTTCATTGTTCATCTCCAAACAACATCAACCACTCCTAACATCTTATAAAAAAAGTATCTAGCCTAAACATATTTCCCCCTAGATAGGTTAATCATTTCCAAAAGTAACTTAAATTACTATAAGTCCACCTTAAATTCATCTATTCTTCAAAATATAAGTCAACCTTTACTCCTCAAAGAAAATATCGTAGTAATCTATTTAACTCGATCAAATATGGTTCCCAGAATAGTGAACGTCTTCCAAAATAATAATCATCTTTTAATACCCTAATCATCTCTGTCATATTAATATAGGAATCGTCACATTTCCTATCACATTGGTTGTTGGGACATGTTATTCCATTTCCCGCCATTAACTACGAAAAGAAAGTACAGTTAGGGGCTTGAATACTTATCCAATAATCATTAAAAGGAAACTTTAAGCATAGAAGGATAAACTTGTAGAAGGAAAGTATAACCTAACTTGTGATCCCCTAGGTTCCAATCTAGGTTATCCATGATCATATATTCTTATGTGAATCTTTATTTTATTTTATCTTTGTTTCTTTAATAATGGTTCATACTAAGATTATGAATTTACCAAAGCATATCCCTCAGGAGTGTCGTAATCAAGAGTTCAGCAAGGCCCGTTGTCGTGTACCAGTTCCCATTTGAGTCTAGCTCAAAGCAGTGTTTTCGGGTTTTACCCCTATGTACATCTGTGCCAGAGCCACCTCTACCTGCTCGTATCCAGACATGGATGTATTTGCTTGGAAACCCCTTACTCAATACTCACTAAAATACCATGAAGATTTCCTATATATAAAATTTTCTATAGGCTTCTTCCTAAAGTTTTCATATCCTAATTTCCACAAATAACTAAACCATCCTTTGATACCAACTATAACATCCCTCCTTTTTATCACATAAACTTTCATTACATTTTTCAAAACCGAGGATCTTTAAGGTTTAGTGTCTTGGAAACCAGGAACTTAAAACATGAAAGCATAAAACATTCTTCTTAAACCCTTGAAAGGCTTATCCTCATGTTCATCCTAGGTTCATTACTGCATCTCATAACCTGGGGACATACATCAAAATAAAGGGTGAGCAGAAGGCCCAGTAAGGGAAACAAGAGGAACATTTTACAAGTGAACTTGAGATACTTCAATAAGGTCATGAAAAGAACTTTAAGGCATGAGAAAGAAATCATGAGATATATCATAATAAAAATAACATTTTTCATAACTTGAAGATGTAGCTGAAACATTTAATATTAACAATCATTTCGTTTCACCAAGGTCCATCCCCAAGGTGTCATTAAAAATTACCAAGGTTATTCACTAAGGTATCAGTTTAAATGGTCATCTCTAGAGATTAAGTCTTTACCCAATGAATTGGAGCACTATCAGGGTGAACCCTTGACATGTATTTATTATCATGTGAGCCAAATATATCATCATCAATCATTTCATAAACAACCCATATAGAATAAAAGAAATGGGTTTCATTTCATCATCATAGCGTTTTAAAACTGCTTTAAAGACATGATCTTTATGTCACTTTAAACCCACGGAAAGGGAAAGTGGGTCTCATGTATGTAAATACCAGAATTTAAAATAGAACATTTTGTTATATATGTGAATACCCCTTTATAAGAAAGATCTTTGAGTATTCACTTAATAAAATAAATGAACTTTAGGAAAAGTGGGAGATATTTTGAGACGGAAATTCTGCAGCATAAAGGCTATGTTACGAGGTTTTAGAAAACATTGAAAAGAGAGGGGACATGGGTCAAACATTTATAAATGATCCATAAAAAATTAGGGGGACAGAATATAAAGTATTTTAGAACATTTTAATGAAATTTTAAAGATATACCATATGAAATGAAGAACATGAAAGGAAGACAAAAATAAGATTTCTCTTATGAAAATTCGGCAGCCTAACAGCGTCACTTAAACTTCAAAAAAAATGAATTGATGAGATCAAATAGGGTCTCTCATCATATGAACATAAAATTTCAGTATGATAGATATAGATAACATAACCCAAAATAAAAAAAAGGAACATGAAATACTTGACATGAAAATAGATCTTGAAAACGAGAAGGGTGAAAGAATCCCTTAAAAATTCGGCAGCATAACAATGCCACATAAACATTCATAAAACGAAATGATGAGAGTAAGAGGGGGTATATAATCATATGAAAATAAAAATTAAATTATAATGAATATAAAAGAACATCCTCCAACATAAGAACATGGATCATAAAAGAAATGACATAAAAGAGATTACTTGAAAAGAAAGAGAGAGGTCAGATCCCTTACCTTAAAACGTAACTCTTAAAACTCAAAGGTTTGGACCTTGAGGGATTGGGGGAACCTTGAGAGGACTCCTTGGGAGGTAATGAGACCATAAATTCATTGGGGGGAGAGTTGGGAGTCGAATGGAGGAGAGGATGGCTTGGTATTTATAGGGAAAGTGAGGGGACAAGGCATTAATGGCCAATGGACACCTCACAAGTGGTTTTCTCAAAACCATGGGATCTCCCATGGTATTTCCCATGGAGTTAGGCCACATGGGATCCCCCATAAAATAATTCATCACATTTTGTCGGCCAACCCTTAAAATATCTCATGAAATCATCATGACACAGTTATGATGTCATTAAACATACCAAAACCATAAAACTGCATTTTTACTATTCACTGAAAATTCATCTTTCTCAGAAAAATCCCAAAATTTCACCTTAACCAAATATCGATGCTCTGATTAAAAAAATGAACTCCATTTTATAAAAATAAATTTCTAAATATTTTTAATTTAATTTTTAAATAAATACACTATTCACTGAAAATTCATTTTTTCAGAAAAATCCCCAAAAATTACCATAACATAATATCGATGCTCTGAGTTCAAGAATAAAGTCCATTTTATCAAAATAATTTTCTAATTATTTTTAATTTAATTTTTTATTAAAAAACACTATTCACCAAAAAAATAATACTTGACTAATAATTTATGAAACCGTTATTTACCTATTTTATTGAATCACATTACTTAAACAAGGTGTCTAAATTATATTAAAACTTTCTTTAAGTGCTATTACTAATCCATTTGGGCAGATTACTAATCCTAAGAGAAAAATCGCTATTCATAATTTACTATTCATAAAAAAACAAGTTGATCGTATTAGACTCTAAATTTCATACTGAACATAATTGTAGAATACCATTTTTTGAAAATCATTACACATTTTTAATTATTTAAGGTTTACATAAACCTTTTTCTAAAATTCATAAAAAATATGCATACTATATATATCCGGTCATTTGAAAATTCATAAACTACATCATTAGAAGAAATCAAATTTTTTTATTTAAAACTAAGGATTACACAAGGCAATTACGGTCTCCTTACATAGCCCCTTATCACACCAGTATAGGACCTAAGTGTAAGGTGTGCTAAGGTGAGAGAATCTGAGGGCGGATCGAACAACATTGCACGAGTAGTAATTTCTATCAGTTTGAACTTCTCGCGAAGGCGATTCCGTTCTAGCTTCACATGATGAAGTTCGGCTTGGGTTTGGTCCAGAGCAAAGCCTAGTGGTTCTACCTCCTTCTCAAGTTCTGTTAGATGGGCTTCGATCAGTCCAAGACTACTGGGTGAGGCCATATAATCATCTTTCTATATTAATTAACCAAGATCACTTGTATTTAGAGACAATAATCAAAACGTTTAGTTTCCAGTGGTCATATTGACCAATGATCATATAATAGTCAAAACCCAACAGTCTCATTTTAATTATACTCATGTTATCAAATGAAACAGTTTTGTTGAGTATAAAATAACACACAAAATTAGGAAAAAATATTTATTCAAAATTTCGGGTCATTAAAATCTTCCCCCCTTAAGAAATTGCATCCTCGCAATTTTTTAAAATTGGGTTTTGAAATTGAAAGTCCCACATCGGAAAAGATTCAGTAACACTATTACTTTAAAAGAAAGAAAAGGAAGTACAAAGGCCACCCGAGTTTACCCATACTAAGATTCCATGTAGGAAAACATGGACATAGAGGAGAAAACAAAGGGTCACGTTCTAAGGGAGAGTGATAGAAAACATGATTAGGAGAAAGTTAACAACAGGAAAATCACAAAATTATGATGGGTTAAATGGTATTTGATTTCCCTGTAGGAAACGTTAACAGACAACATTTTTGTTTTACATTCCTTTTCATAGTTTTGAGGAATTCACTTAGTACATAGAATAAAAAACAAGAAAATACACCTACCTTCAAGTAGATTTTCACCCTTTAATAAGTTTCTACCAAAACTAATCTTTTCTCCAAATTATGAGCATTCAAAACTACTTGGTCTCATCAAAGCACAAGAATCATCTTCTAGAGAATCACATAATCCACCAAAGATTAACTATCTATTTCTTCTATTATCCCAAAAAAAAAGAAAGGGTAAGATAAAACAACTCTTCAAAAAGAAAGAATCCCATAGGAAGGGAAACTTCTTTAAATCTTCAAAATTCTACAGTACTACCCAAAGTTCATCATAGACCATTCTATAAATAACTGTCCTTAAAATTCCTTAAAATAAACCAAACTAAGATTGAAACCCAAATACAAGAAGGATTTGATAACATAGTCTTCCAAAATAAACTTCATTTTTCATCTCCAAACAACATCAACCACTCCTAACATCTTATAAAAAAAGTATCTAACCTAAACATATTTTCCCCTAGATAGGTTAATAATTTCCATAAGTAACTTAAATTACTATAAGTCCACCTTAAATTCATCGATTCTTCAAAATATAAGTCAACATTTACTCCACAAAGAAAATACCGTAGTAATCTATTTACCTCGATCAAATATGGTTCCCAGAATAGTGAACATCTTCCAAAATAATAATCATCTTTTAATCCCCTAATCATCTCTGTCATATTAATATGGGAATCGTCACATTTCCTATCACATTGGTGGTTGGGACATGTTCTTCCATTTCCTACCATTAACTACGAAAAGAAAGTATAGTTATGGTCTTGAATACTTAGCCAATAATCATTAAAAAAAACTTTAAGCATAGAAGGATAAACTTGTAGAAGGAAAGTATACCCTAATTTGTGATCCCCTAGGTTCCAATATGGGTTATCCATGATCATATATTCTTATGTGAATCTTTATTTTATTTTATCTTTGTTCCTTTAATAATGGTTCATACTAAGCTTATGAATTTACCAAACATATCCCCCGGGAGTGTCGTAATCAAGAGTGCAGCAAGGCCCATTGTCGTGTACCAGTTCTCGTTTGAGTCTAGCTCAAAGCATTGTTTTCGGGTTTTATCCCTATGTACATTTGTGCCAGAGCCACCTCTACCTGCTCGTATCCAGACAGGGATGTATTTTCTTGGAAACCCCTTAATAAATACTCACCAAAATACCAGGGAGATTTCCTATATATATACTTTTCTATAGGCTTCTTCCTAATGTTTTCATATCCTAATTTCCACAAATAACTAAACCATCCTTTGATACCAACTATAACATCCCGCCTTTTTATCACATAAACTTTCATTACATTTTACAAAACCGAGGATCTTTAAGGTTTAGTGTCTTGGAAACCCGAAACTTAAAACATGAAAGCATAAAACATTATTCTTAAACCCTTGAAAGGATTCTCCTCATGTTCATACTAGGTTCATTACTGCATCTCATAACCTGGGGACATACATCAAAAGAAAGGGTGAGCAGAAGGCCCAGTAAGGGAAACAAGAAAAACATTTTACAAGTGAACTTGAGATACTTCAATAAGGTCATGAAAAGAACTTTAAGGCATGAGAAAGAAATCATGAGATATATCATAATAAAAATAACATTTTTCATAACTTGAAGATGTGGATGCAACATTTAATATTGACAATCATTTCGTTTCACCAAGGTCCATCCCGAAGGTGTCATTAAAAATTACCAAGGTTATTCACCAAGGTATCAGTCTAAATGGTCATCTCTAGAGATTAAGTCTTTACCCAATGCAATGGAGCGCAATCAGGGCGCACCCTTGAAATGTCTTTATTATTATGTGAGCCACATATATCATCATCAATTATTTCATAAACAACCCATATAGAATAAAAGAAATGGGTTTCATTTCATCATCATAGCGTTTTAAAACTGCTTTAAAGACATGATCTTTATGTCACTTTAAACCCACGAAAAGGGAAAGCGGGTCTCATGTATGTAAATACCAGAATTTAAAATAGAAAATTTTGGTATATATTTGAATACCCCTTTATAAGAAATAGCTTTGAGTATTCACTTAATAAAATAAATGAACTTTAGAAAAAGAGGGAGATATTTTGAGACGGAAATTCTGCAGCATAAAGGCTATGTTACGAGGTTTTAGAAAACATTGAAAAGAGAGGGGACATGAGTCAAAAATTAATAAATGATCCATAAAACAGTATGGGGACATAATATAAAGGATTTTAGAACATGGTAATGAAATTTGAAAGATATACCATATGAAATGATGAACATGAAAGGAAGACAAAAATAAGATTTCTCTTATGAAAATTCGGCAGCCTAACGACGTCACTTAAACTTTAACAAAAATGAATTGATGATATAAAATAAGGTCTCTAATAATATGAACATAAAAGTTAAGTATGATAGATATAGATATCATACCCCAACATAAAAAAAGGAACATGAAAGACTTGACATGAAAATAGATCTTGAAAATGAGAAGGGTGAAAGAATCCCTTAAAAATTCGGCAGAATAACGGCGCCACATAAACATTCATAAAACGAAATGATGAGAGTAAGAGGGGGTATCTCATCATATTAAAATAAAAATGAAATTATAATGAATATAAAAGAACATCCTCCAACATAAGAACATGGAGCATAAAAGAAATGACATAAAAGAGATTACTTGAAAAGAAAGAGAGAGGTCAGATCCCTTACCTTAAAACGTAACTCTTAAAACTCAAAGGTTTGGACCTTGAGGGCTTGGGGGCACCTTGAGAGGACTCCTTGGGAGGTAATGAGACCAGAACTTCGTTGGGGGAGAGTTGGGAGTCTAATGGATGAGAGGATGGCTTGGTATTTATAGGGAAAGTGAGGGGACAAGACATTAATGGCCAAGGGACACCTCACAAGTGGTTTTCTCAAAACCATGGGCTCTCCCATGGTATTTCCAATGGAGTTAGGACACATGGACCCCCCATACAATAATTCATCACCTTTGGTCGGCCAATATCTCATTAAATCATCATGACACAGTTATGATGTCATTAAATATACCGAAACCCTAAAACTGCATTTTTACTATTCACTGAAAATTCATCTTTCTCAGAAATATCCCAAAATTTCACCTTAAACAAATATCGATGCTCTGATTACAAAAATGAACTACATTTTATAAAAATAATTTTCTAAATATTTTTAATTTAATTTTTAAATAAATACACTATTCACTGAAAATTCATTTTTCAGAAAAATACCCAAAAATTACCATAACATAATATCGATGCTCTGAGTTCAAGAATAAAGTCCATTTTATAAAAATAATTTTCTAATTATTTTTAATTTAATTTTTAATTAAAAAACACTATTCACCCAAAAAAAATAATACTTGACTAATAATTTATGAAACCTTTATTTACCTATTTTATTGAATCACATTACTTAAACAAGGTGTCTAAATTATATTAAAACTTTATTTAAGTGAGATTACTAATCCATTTGGTCAGATTACTAATCCTAAGAAAAAAATAACTATTCATAATTTACTATTCATCAAAAAAAAGTTGATCTTATTAGACTATTAATTTCATACTGAACATAATTGTAGAAGACCATTTTTTGAAAATCATTACACATTTTTAATTATTTAAGGTTTACATAAACATTTTTCTAAAATTCATCAAAAATATGCATACTATATATATCCGGTCATTTAAAAATTCATAAACTTCATCATAAGAAGAAATTGAAATTTTTTATTTAAAACAAAGGATTACACAAGGCAGTTACGGTCTCCTTACATAGCCCCTTATCACACCAGCATAGGACCTAAGTGTAAGATGTGCTAAGGTGAGAGAATCTGAGGGCGGCTCAGCCAACATTGCACGAGTAGTAATTTCTATCAGTTTGAACTTCTCACGAAGGCGATTCCGTTCTAGCTTCACATGATGAAGTTCGGCTTGGGTTTGGTCCAGAGAAAAGCCCAGTGGTGCTACCTCCTTCCCAAGTTCTGTTAGATGGGTTTCGATCGGTCCAAGACTACTCGGTGAGGCCATCGAATCTTCTTTCTATATTAATTAACCAAGATCACTTGTATTTAGAGACAATAATCAAAACGTTTAGTTTCCAGTGGTCATATTGACCAACGATCATATAACAGTCAAAACCCAACAGTCTCATTTTAATTATACTAATGTTATCAAATGAAACAGTTTTGTTGAGTATAAAATAACACACAAAATTAGGAAACAAGATTTATTCAAAATTTCGGGTCGTTACAGGTACCGTCCAGTCGTGGCGCTCTTGGCCTCTGTCAGCGTTATCCGTCTTTTGTATCCAACACAATGAGGTGCGGGCATAGCCCGTGCTGGGGTGAGAATAACGATACTCAGTAGGGACCCCGAGACCCGCATGTTCTCACAATATACACTAAGGATAAAAAATAAGAAAGATACGATCATGAAGTATCAACCAACCCTACTTAGGTATATGCCCATACATATAACTAAGTTACCAATCTCTATCCGACTCTAACTCTTGATCCCAGGTACAAACCAATTCCACAAAGGAAATAAAGTCAATCACCATGATGATAATGGTTGAAATACATGACTCAGCTCACACAGGTATTCCATAATAGTAGAGAGATATAGATGATCAAATGTAGCCACTGGATCATCTAAGATGTCATATCCACACAGGATATAGAACCAGCTAAGCTGTCAGACCCACACAGGATACAGGACCAACTATCTCGTCTAAGCTGTCGGACCCGCACAGGATACAAGACCAGCTATAATTCATCTGAGCTGTCGGACCCACACAAGATACAAGACCAACTATTATGTCGGACCCACACAGGATACAGGAACAGAAGTCAGAACTGTCGAAACTACACAGGATTCTGGTATAGTAGTTATCATCGTCGAACCCACGGAGGATTCCAGTACAGTAGTCATCACAGTAGCAGCCAACACTAGGGTTCCCGCACACAACACACTCGATTCCGAGTGGGTCCGCTCCTCGAGCAAAGGGTTTTGATACATGAGCAAAGGGTTTTGATACATCAACTATCACGAAGTCCTCAGTTTATGTATCTCGAAGTTCCAGCTCTTCAAAAGAAACCCAATGCGACAGATGGTGCGTCAATCGGACGCCCGGTCTGAGAGTTATTGGCTTTTCTGTTCCAGGGACCCGGTTAGATTTACGCTCGTTCCAAACCTGGCCATTTTCCAAAGTTTTCCAAAACTCACTTAGAGTATCGCAAAAGGACCACCTCATCGCGAGGATCCCAATGCCGTAGATGGTCCGTCGTTCGGACGTGAGGTCTTAGAAATATTTGCATTTAGGCGATGTCGGGCCCGACCCGACCCGACTCGGTGGGTCCGACCCGGCTGGGGGGTCGGCCTGGCCTGGTGGGGCGCAGACCACCTGCGGACCCAGCCCGCGGAGCGGGCCGGTCCAGTTCTCCCAGCGGCGCCGAGCGGCACCGCCTCTCCTTTCTCGACCGGCCGAAGCTGGCCAGTTCTGTTCGGCGCTAGCGGCCCGCTGTTCCTCCCACGCGGTGCCAAGCGGCGCCGCGGTTCTTTAGCCCAGCCAGCAGGCGGCCGACTGGTTCGCCCAGCGAGCGGCCCGTGGTTGCGGGCCGCAGCTCCTCCGCCGCACGACGCTTGTGGGTGCCACGATCTTTCAGCCCGCCCGGCCGTAGCCGGCCAGTTCTTCCAGCCCAACCGGTATGAGGCCGACCGGTTCTTCTCCGGCCAAGCGGCCCGTGGATGCGGGCCGTAGTTTTTCTCCATGCGGCTGGCGCGATGGCGCCGGTCCACCACCACCGTGGCCCGGCCTGGCCGCGACCTTCGGTTCCATAATGCGGCGTGACGAACTTGCATCTTTTCATACACCACGGTTCTTCTCCGGCTCGGTGCAACAACACCGCGCCCTATTGGCTCCGCCTCTATCGTTATCAAGATCAACAAATATGGGGGAGGTTTGGGCCGTGTTTGTGTGGCCCGAACCCTCTTTGTTGTGACGTTAACAGTTGGAAATTCACATTTCGCAATTATAACACTGAAGTTCGGAAACATAAACAACTCAAAACAACCCCTACCTCGTAATCGACGTTGTACGTTGACGAGTCGCGGAAGACGGGCGTCTCAGAAGTTGGGTGTCATTCCGTCAACGTCGGAGGAAGTAGAGCTCGAAACGTCATGTCGAGACGATGCCTTCGGTGTACTTCGTGGGTGAGGGTGCCTCCTTTCCTTGCTCCAGTTGAAGAAGTGGAGGAGATGTTGCTTCACATCCTTCAGAGACGTGGAGCATTCTTCGTCGAGAGGAAGATGTTATTCGCGTTCTTCATGGGAAGAACACTTCTTTTTAATTCTCCCAAAGCCTCCCAATAGAATATTTTCCAAGAAAATAAAATAATAGGCTCCCTCATCTTTTAATGATGCCATGAAATTATTATTAATTCAAAAGAATTAATCACACCAAAAAGTTAATTAATTATGGCATTAATTAATTGTGTTGGCACAATTAAGGTGAGGGAGGTGGAGAGGCTCCACCATAATGTGGGAGTTCAAAAGTTATAAGGGGGTTTCAAAGAGTTAAAGGGGAGTTGAAGGGTTAGATGCATGTGTGATCCCCACCCCATATTATCCTCTCATGGGAGGTTATGTGGGAGTGGTCCCCACCTCCAACTTTCCTTTGGAGATAAAAACCACCAACTAAATAAAATTATGCCACACATTATTTTATTTAATTTATTAAGAATACCCAAAA
Source organism: Viscum album (assembly GCA_963277665.1). Taxonomy (NCBI): domain Eukaryota; kingdom Viridiplantae; phylum Streptophyta; class Magnoliopsida; order Santalales; family Viscaceae; genus Viscum; species Viscum album. Next base: position 1,582,472,164 of record OY728146.1, on the reverse strand, counting down.
TTAACTTTCACTCTCGACCAAACGCAACTGTGGTAAAGGTCTCCTTAAGAGAATACTGGCACTGCGAGTTCATCAGTGTCCTTGGATTTCAATTTTGAGAACTGGTTCAAAAGATAGAAAAACTCGCACATATGTTTACTGAACGTACCAGAACAAAACTTCAAAAATTGATTCCGGGTACATCGGGCCTCGTAATTAGGCGTCGTCAGAAACTGTGGACTAGTAAAATTCCAAATAATTTAAGAAAAAATTTTCCTTGAAATTTATGGTTCTTCACATTACCCCCAACTCAGGGCTTTACATCGCCGTAAAGCTACAACACACACTAGGGAAACAAATGGGGGTACTGAGCACGCATCTGAGCCTCCCGCTCCCATGTGATCTCCTGGAGATTCCTGTACTGCCAGCGAAAGCACACCAGATTAATCGACTATCCACGCAGGATCCTCTCTTGTCGATCCTCAATCTCCACTGGAACCTCCGTGAAAGTCTCCCCATCATCGATGTCCAGCTACCCGTGGTCGATGATGTGGGACGAGTCATGCACGTATCTCCTCAGCTGAGATACATGGAAGACGTCGTGCACCCGGTGCAACTGAGGTGGAAGGGCCAGGCGGTAAGCCACCTCACCTACTCTACTGAGGACCTGGAATGGCTCAATAAAACATGGAGATAACTTTCCGCCTCGGCCAAATCTCTGTAGACCTTGTCAAGGTGAGACCCATAAGAAGACGTGGTCGCCATCCTTGAACTCCAGTGGTCTCCATCTCCTATCAGAATAGGACTTCTGTCTGCTCTGTGTAGTCTTCATCCACTCCTGGATGATCTGCACCTTCTCTGTCATAGCCTGCACCATCTCTGGTCCCATAAGTGCTGACTTCCCTGGGTCAGTCCAGCACAAAGGTGATCTACAAGGTCAGCTGTAAAGTGCCTCGAAAGGTGCCATCCCGATGGTAGAGTGGTAGCTGTTGTTATAAACAAACTCTACCAAGGGTAAGTGATCCTCCCAACTGTGACCAAAGTCGAGGAAACATGCACGGAGCATGTCCTCGAGAGTCTGAATGGTCCTCTCAGTCTGACCATCCGTCTGAGGATGGAAGTCGGTGCTCAAGCGAAGCTACAACCCAAAATCCTCCTATAACCCCTTATATAACCGGGAAGTGAAATGAGCATCTCGATCGAAGATGATAGTCGATGGAACACCATGAATCCGTACGATCTCATGAATGTAGAGGCGTCCCAAGCTCTCTACTGAGCCCTACTCTCTAATCGGTAGGAAGTGGGCTGACTTGGTGAGTCAGTCTATGATCACCTAGATAGAGTCATTTCTTCTGGATGTATGTGGAAGTCCCATCACGAAATCCATGGATATCCCGTCCCACTTCCACTCTGGAACCTCTAAGGGCTGAACCAAGACTGCTGGAACCTGGTGCTCTGCCTTCACTTGCTGACAAGTGAGGCATCGAGAGACAAACTCTGCTACTGCTTTCTTCATACCTGGTCACCAGTGCTATCGTATGAGGTCCTGATACATCTTCGCCACTCCTAGATGTACCGCTAGATGGAAAGTGTGGAACTCCCTCAACACCTCCTCTTGTAGTGAAACTGGTACCATGGTCCATCCTCTGAAGATTATGACATGTTCCACACCTTCATAAAATCCATTAGGTGCCTGCCCTGAGGATATCTGATCACGTCGCGCCTCACAGTCAACGTCCCCACGCTGCGCCTCTCTGACTCGCTGAAGAAGTGGATGAGTGACTATGAGAGACTACAGAAAGGCTGCTCTATCTCTATCCACAAAGGATATCTGCAATGCGGCCAGCTGCTTTGTCGCCTCTCCTAGCAGTTGAATGCCTGATCTTCTGCTGAGAGCATCTGCGACAATGTTCCCCTTCCCAGGAGTATAAACTATCTTGAAGTCATAGTCCTGGAGGAACTCAAGACATTGCCACTGTCTCAGGTTCAGGTCCTTCTGTGAGAAGATATACCTGAGACTCTGGTGGTCAGAATAGACTATAAAATGCTCACCCATAAGATAGTGCCTCCACATATTCAAGGAGAAGACCACTGCTTCTAACTCTAGGTCATGGGTAGCGTAGTTATGCTCGTTATGTCTCAACTTCCATGAACCATACACGATCACCACTCGATCCTACATCTGGACACACCCTAGTCCAGTCCTTGATGCGTCGCAGTAAACTATGTACCCAACTCCCTCCTCTGGTAGTCTTAAGATGGGCACACTGGTCAATATCTGCCTCATCTCTTGAAATCTCTGCTGGCATCTCTCTGACCACACGAAGACTTTCCCCTTCTTCTTCAATGCTAAAAGCAGTGCTGCAACTCTGGAGGAGTCTGGCACAAATCTCCAATAATACCCATCCAATCTCAGAAAACTCTGTACCTCCGTCACACTCCTGGGTGGCTCCCAAGCAAGTACCGCCTCAATCTTCGTTGGATCCACCACAAATCCAGCCTCCGATATGATGTGTCCCAAGAAGTGAACCTCGCAAATCCAAAACTAGCACTTAAAAAGATTACTATAAAGATGGTTCTCTCAGAGTGTGTCCAGTACTACCCGCAAATGGTAGGCGTTCTCTTCCTCAGTAGTTGAGTAAATCAGTATGTCATCAATGAAGACTATGAAAAATTGATCGAGGTAAAGTTGGAAGATCTTGTTCATGAGTCTCATGAACACTACTGGTGAGTTGGTTATGCTGAAGGGCATAACCAAGAACTCGTAGTGGCCATACCGACACCTAAAGGCTGTCTTCTACACATCCTTGTCTCGAAATCTGAGCTGATGATAGCCTGAACTGAGGTCTATCTTTGAGAACCATCGTGATCCCTTGAGCTGATCAAAGAGATTGTCAATCCTCAGGAGTGGGTACTTGTTCTTCACGGTCACCTGATTCAGGCGACGATAGTTGACACACAGTCGCAAGATCCCATCCGCCTTCTTGGCGAACAAAATCGGTGATGCCCAGGGTGAAACACTAGGTCAGATAAATACCTTATCCTGCAAGTCCTCCAGCTGTACCCGAAACTCATGAAGCTCGGCGGGAGCCATCCGATATGCTGGAGTAGATATCGGTGCTGTCCAAGGGTACAGATCAATATAGAAGTCTACCTCTCTATGAGGAGGTAGTCCTGGAATGTTGTCAGGGAAAAATCTGCGTACTGATCCACCACAATAGGAAAACTCAGACTCCACACATCAACCGCTCCGAGGATGAGACTAGCCAACTGATGTGTGATTGGATGCCCCCTCCTCTGCATAAGTCCATCATGCACTGCAAAGGCTCCCTTCTCAACGGTGAAGGTAAACCTGGTCCCATTCATATGGACACACTGCACTGTGTGCCCAATACAATCAATCTGAGCATGAACTGTGGATAACCAGTCCATACCCAAGATGACGTCGTAAGGCCTCGATGCCACTATGAGGAGATCCCAGCTAAAGCTCTCACCTCCTAGAGTAATCTCACACTACTGGAACTAGTGCGTAATCGTCAAGTCATCTCCCGTAGGAGTCTCTAGCCATAAGGATTGAGCCAATGGCTCTGTCAGAATCTCTGACCTCCGAACGAGGGCAGTGAAAATAAAATAATGACTCTCACCTGTGTCTATAAGTACTGCAGCAAGGGTGGAGTAGACACAAATAGTACCTCGAATCATCTCAGGTGCGCCGTGGTCGTAGGTCTCGACTTCCTAGAGCTGATCCCTCCTTTGTCCGCCAGCTCCCTGTGGTCGGTGTGGACCTCATGGTGGTGGTGGTGGTAGAGCCTCGAAACGTCGTCCACCACCCACTGCTCAGCTAGATCCTCTTCCACGTCTGCCAGCTCCTGGTGGACCACCACGGTCGAACCTATGACTATGCCTGGGAGGTCCCTCTACTATCTTCTGCTCGTTTGCATGGCGGGTCGGGCAGTCATGAGCCATGTGGCCCTGCCCGCCGCATGCATAGCACTGCCTTCTCCTCGTATAACTGACTATGTCTTGTGTGCCCCGCACAACCGAACTTGTATCCTAGGGTTTCCCACCTGATGGCCTGGTCCACTTGGACTTCTGCAACATTTTTCTACTTCCGACTATAGAAGACTCCGCTATGTGTCGCTCTGTGGTGGGTCTCGCTGCTGGTGACTGCTCAGCGAGAAAACTCTCCACTAGAAGGGCTCTCTCCAGCACCCCCGCCTATGTCAGGATGCTTAGGGGGATCATCGAAGCCCTGATCTCATGCATGAGTCCCTGCTCAAAGGTCCGGGACCTGAAGAATGGGTCCCGTACCATATCTGTGGAGTAGCAAAAGAGGTCGGTGAACCTCGCTGAGTACTGAGCTACTGTCATGATGCCCTGCTACAGATGAAGTAACTCCTGAATTGGCACCGCACGGAGGGTGTCTAGAACAAAATCTGAGTGGAAGATACTCTCGAAATATGTCCAGTGTAAAGATGCCTCGTCATGCACCTGGAGCATCAGGCTCCACCATTTGCCTACTGCTGCATGCAGGAGACTCGCGACAAGGATCACCATGAGGTCGGCTGGTGTCCCTACCAAACTGAAAACTCTCATGACAGCCTCCAACCAATCCTCAACTACCTGTGGGTCCGTCTCTCCCCAGAACTTGAGTGGCCTCTGGTGCTGGAACTCATGCAACAAACTCAGACGACATGAAATATCTGCTGCTAGAGTTGGTGGTATTGGTGGCCCAGAAGGTAGTGGTACTGCTGGTACCTCCGTAGTGATGGGGCCCAGCACCGAGGCCTCGTTGCTCGATGGGATACCATCTCGTACGTAACTCGGAACCCTAGCTGGATGCCTTCGTGGGGCCATCCTGAAAAGAAACAGGTGCTCTATAGTCAAAATAGTATACCTGGTGAGCTGACACAAAGTAATCACAAAGAAAACTTTTTTCAAAGGAAACACACAGACAATCAGTTTTTTTTGTGCACTGAGTTGGTAATCAAAAGTCAGAGTCCTAGTGTATGGATACGTCGGCCGCCGCACCATCACCGGTTTCCCTAAAATGATAAACACACCCAAAACTCTTAACACTATTTCCATTAAAATAATCAGAGTCTAAGTTCTGCAGTAGAACCGAACACCTTTGATACCAATTTTTCATGACCTGTCCTCGAGGCCCGTGCTGTGACTACCCCAAGCCCGCCTTCCATAGGCCAGGGGCTGGCAACTAGCACAAAAGGCGTAAATCCCTAAGCTGGGCAGGCATTGATTTTATAAAAGTAAACAAAAAAAACATAGTACACAATAGGAAGTAATCACTAAGTAAAAAAGAATACAAAAGAGTGAACTGGAAAGTAAATGGGCCAGTATAGAAACCCAACTGAACAACAAGTACAAGTAAAAAGGGACAAACAGTTGAAAGTAAAGAGAATCTCCTGGATCATACTCCGGGGTTCTTACCTGAAGGGTAGGAATAGATGGCCACCTCAGCACTCACATCCAGCAGTCTCCTCCGTGTGCCGACTCATCGCAAGGTCCACCTCCGGGTACCGTCCAGTCGTGGCGCTCTCGACCTCTGTCAGTGCTGTCTGTCGTTTGCATCCAACACAATGAGGTGCGGGCATAGACCGTGCATGGGTGAGTATAATGATACTCAGTAGGGACCCCAAGACCCGCATGGTCTCACAATATCCACTAAGTATAAACAAAATAATAAAGATACAATCACGAAGTATCAACCAACCCTACTTAGGTTTATGCCCATACATATACCTAAGTTACCAATCTCTGTCCGGCTCCAACTCTCGAGCCCAGGCACAAACCAATTCCACAAAGGAAATAAAGCCAATCACCACGATGATAATGGTTGAAAGACATGACTCAACTCACATAGGTATGCCACAATAGTAGAGAGATATAGATGATCAGATGTAGCCACTGGATCATCTAAGCTGTCGGACCCACACAGGATAGAGGACCAGCTAAGCTGTCGGACCCACACAAGATACATGATGAGCTATCTCCTGTAAGCTGTCGGTTCTATCCGGCGTGAGTGGCCCATACAACGGGCCGTTGTTCCTCCCATGTAGTGCCAAGAGGTGCCTTGGTTCTTCAGCCTAGCCAGTAGGCGGCCGGCCAGTTCACCCGGAAAGCGGCCCGCGGTTGCGGGCCGCGGCTCCTCCGCTGCGTGGTGCATGTGGGCGTCGTGATCTTCCAACCCGGACGACATGAGGCCGACTGGTTCTTCTCCGGAAGAGCGGCCCGTGGATGTGAGCCGCATTTTTTCTCCACGCGGCCGTCGCAACGGCGCCGGTCCACCATCGCCACGGCTTAGCCTGGCCGTGGCCTTCAGTTTCATAACGCGGCATGACGATGCTACATCTTTTCATCCACTGTGGTTCTTCTCTGGCTCGATGCGACAACACCACGCCCTATTGGCTCTGCCTTTGTCGTTATCAATATCAACAAATATGGGGGAGGTTCGGGTTGTGTTTGTGCGGCCCGAAACCTCCTCATTGTGACATTAACAGTTGTAAATTCACATTTCTCAATTAGAACGACGAAGTTCGGAAACATAAAAAACTCAAAACAACACCCTACCTCATAATCGGCATTGTATGTTGACGACTCGCAGATGACGGGCATCGCAGAAGATGGGCGTCATTCCGTCAATGTCGGAGGAAGTAGATCTCAAAACATCGTGTCAAGATGATGCCTTCAGTGTACTTAGTGGGTGAGGGTGACTCATTTCCTTGCTCCGGTTGAAGAAGTGGAGGAGATGTTTCTTCACTTCCTTCAGAGACATGGAGCATTCTTCATCGAGAGGAAGATGTTCTTCACATTATTCATGGGAAGAACACTTCTTTTTAATTCTCCCAAAGTCTCCCAACATAATATTTTCCAAGAAAATGAAATAATAGTCTCCCTCATATTTTAATGATGCCATGCAATTCAAATGAATTCAAAAGAATTCATCACACCACAAAGTTAATTAATTATGGAATTAATTAATTGTGTTGGTACAATTAAGGGGAGGGAGGTGGAGAGGCTCCACCATAATGTGGGAATTCAAAATTTAAATGGGGGTTTCAAGGAGTTAAAGGGGAGTTTAAGGTTTTGATGCACGTGTGGGACCCACCACATATTATCCTCCCATAGGAGCTTATGTGGGAGTGGGCCCCACCTTCAAATTCCCTTTGGATATAAAAACCACCAACTAAATAAAATTATGCCACACATTATTTTATTTTATTTATTAAGAATCCCCAAAATTAACTTCCACTCTCGACCAAACACAACTGTGGTAAAGGTCTCCTGAAGCGAATACCGGTGCTGTGAGTTGATCGGTGTCCTCGGATTTCAATTCCAAGCATTGGTTAAAAAGATAGAAAAACCCGCACGTACGTTTACTGAACATACCCGAACAAAACTTCAGAAATTTATTTCGGGCACACCAGGCCTCAGAATCAGGTGCCGTCAAAAACTGCGGACTCGTAAAATTCCAAAGAATTTAAGAAAAAATTTTCCTAGAAATTTCCGGGTCTTTATAGGAGATAGGATATTTGGATCTTGAGTAAGAAGATGTGGTTGCATCTAGAAAACACCTGTATAGTGGAAAACCGAGTTTTTAGGGTTGTGGGATTTCTTTTATTGGTTGTAGTGTTATTGTTTTATAGTGTTCCTATAGTATTTTTTTACTATTATGGTTTATAGGATTTCTTCATGGCCTGATTTGAAAGAGTGGGTGAGTTTATGAATCATATATAGGAATGCAGGTTCATATGTCATGTTCTTGGATGGATATGATTGATATTGGTAAAAATTAATTAATTTCCAAAAATAATATATTCAGAGTTTTCTTGAATATATCATTGTTGAAATTTAATTAATTTATCCCAATAATCTATATATTGTTTCTTGTTATTACTATAATTAATGTGCAGGTGCTAAAGGATTTTTCTCAAACCTTGGGCAAGTACTAAGGGGTTGTGCCTATTGGTTATGGGTAGGCCTCCAGTGTGCATCTCTTTATTTTGATCATGTGCATGTGTGCCTATTAATTTATTAATTATTTTTAATATTTAAGATTTTAAATGTGTTTCTAAGTATCAATTTTTTATTTTATATAATTTTTCCTCATCGTTATCTTGTAGTGTCACTAATGTACTAGGTAGAGGACATTCTCGAAGTAGGTAATGTTCTTGATGTAAATTTAGATGTTAAGGTGGGTTAGTTTGAGCATGAACCTAATGGTAAACCTATATTCTAAGAAGTATATTATCTTCATCCAGGTGATTTATGCATCATGATTTTGGGAGTTGTAGGTTTCCATGGGTGAGGGCCTATGATGATAGATTTTTTCAGAGGCTTTTAGCTGTAGCACCCTCCTGATTTTTAGGGGATGGGTATTCCTCATAATTTTTAGAACTAAATCAAGGTCCTAAAAGGTATTTTTGATATTTTATAGATACTTTAAAACCATCAGATTAAACTGGATGAGAATATGATTCAAGTACCTACCAAGAGATGGTGAGGCTTGATGATTCATGATCAAAGGAATGGGGGTTTGTAGTGGGTAACTTTTAAGGACTATTTTTTTTTGTGGTGTTATTAACTATGATTATAAATCTCAATAGATATCAAAAGTTTATAGAAAAATATTAGGGGATAATGTTTTTGGATAACTATGTAACTATTTTTAGAGAGTCGATACATTTTTATTTATCATTACCCGAGAATGAGGCTCAGAAGGCTAAGAGGTTTGAGATCATCCTTTTTCTGAAGGTGATGTGCAAAGTTAAAATATTTGACCTAACATCATACATGAATTTGTTTTGTAAGGACCTCACTATTGAGATTGTCTTAGTAGAAGACAATGAAATAGGGTTTCTTCCTTCCTTGAATAGACCGAGTAATAATCTTCTAAGTGGTTTTGTTGGTTCCTCTTCTAATGGTAAAAAGAGTAGGTATAAGGAAATGATCTAGGGAGGTGATTAGAGGTTAGGTTAGAGCTGGGGTTTGTCTCTTCTAGATCTAGGAGGTACCCCACCCATGTTCTTTTAGTATTGATAACCTATAAATTACCACAAGATGTGTACTTGTTAGCTGAGGGAGTGAATTCATGTAGCATTATAGTATATATATAATACTTCTATTTGAGGGTATCTCAGTCTGGTATGGGTAGATGCTCAAGATAGATTCTTGAATCAAGGTCTTGGTTAGGTTGGATTCATGTTGATATCTAGGATATATCTGGATGGTTAGGTTGGGGAGATGGTAGGGGGTCTTAGTAGCAGAAACCTCAGGTTTAGCTCCATAGGTGAGTTTGAGATTGTGTGGGGGGGGGGGGGTAGGGCCACGAATATGATTCCTGAAAAGTTTATTCTTTGTAAAATGTTCCAAATGATAGAGATGAGGGTCCTTTTATGGTTATAAGTAAAATTTTGATTGCTTTGACACTTTTGGTAGCTTTGTTTAATATTGCAGATTCTTATTCTTTTATTTTTGGATAATTTATGTTTGAGTTGGGGTTGATCCTATAGTTTTCCCTCAGGTTATTGGAGATTGATACATCTCTTGGTAAGAGTATAAATAGGGTTAAAATGTGTCTTTTATTTTCTATAGTGGATGGGGCTATGGTCTTTTGTGATATTTCATAGTCTTGGATATAATGATATTTTTTATCATTTTTGGGATGAATTTTATAACATGATTTTTGGATATCATTTATTACTACTAGATCTGAGTTTATTTTACATAATTTGGGGGATAAAAGTATGTTTTGGTTGGAGATTGGGATGCTGATGCATGAATATATTGACATTATTTCAGTCGGATAGGATCCATTATAACATAGGTGGTGGGTATGGTTTTAGTAGAAAATTATGTGAAGGTTCCATTCACTTTTCCTTGATTGGTGAATCGATTCTGAGAATTATTTCTATAGGATTTATCTAGGATCCCTCTTAAGATAGATATAGATTTTTTGATTGATATTTCATTGGGTATAAAGCCCATATAAATTCTCCCTTATCACATGGAACCAACTAAGATGAGGGAGTTGAATTTATAACTTGAGAATCCTAAAGTACAATGTTTTATTCTATCGAGTACCTCTCCTTGGGGTGATTCATTTCCATTCTCCAAGAATGAAGATGGTGACCTTAGGCTATGCATGGATTACTATAAGATGAAACTGGTTACAATGAAGAACCAATTTTCATTGTTAAGGATCAATGACCCATTCGACTACATGAGGGGATCCTAATGTTTTTCCAATATTGATCTAAAATTAGGTTATCATCAGTTTTGGGTTAGGGTAGAGGACGTACCAAATATAGTGTTCTAAAGAAGGTACAGGTTGTATGAGCATCTTGGGATTCCATTCATTCTGGAGAATGTGATATCAGTGTTCATGGATATCATGAACAAGATTTTCCATCCTTACCTATAATCCTTTATTGTGGTGCTTGTTGATGATATCTTGGTATACTCATAGACCTAGAAGTCACACATCAAGCACCTTGAGATTGTATTGAGTACATTTCAGGAACATCGAATTTATGTCAAGTACTCAATTGTTACTTTCTAATCCAGGAGGTATGATTTCTTAGACATGTGATCTTAGAGGAAAGAATCTTAGTTCAACTTGAGAAAGTGGAAGTAGTGTTGTCTTAATCATGACTCCGGATAGTGTTTGAAATTTAGAGTTTCCTTATATTTCCTGGGTTTTATAGTTAGTTAATTTAGTACTTATCTCACTTGGTAGTTCCTATGACTGGGCTTACCAAGAAGGAGTTCAAGTTCAAGTGAACAAGAAAGTGTGAGGATGCTTTCCTAGATTTAAATAAGAGGTTTATGTCTACTCTGAGTATGATTCTTCAATACCCTATAATTATTTATACATTTTATTGTAATACCTTAGAACTTATACTGGGAGATGTTCTGATGTATATGGAGTGTTTGGTCACTTATTAGTCTGATATTAAATAGCCCTATAAGTATAACTACACTATCCATGACCCAAAGCTAGAAGCTGTGATTCATGATCTAAAGTGTTGGTTCCATTATCACTTTAGTGAGATATTTTTGTCTACATGGACCATAAGATCTTACAATATATATTATCTTAGTTAGACTTGAATCTATATTAGAAATATTGAGTTTATTATCATTAGAAATTTTAATTTGAGATGGTATATTACAAAAGAAAGGGGACTACTATAATAGATTATCTAAGTAGAAAATCCCAAGAGTAGGGAGTTTGGAATTTTAAAGAGTGGAAACTAATGAGATTACTCATGGAATATGATATGGATATGTCATAGGATAGATAGATGGTGGTTTTTACACCTTTTAATATTATGTATTTGTTATTAGATTGAGTGAAGGCCATACAAATTTATGATTCAAATTGATTCATGATACAATAACAACTCATGGATGATGATCCTATCCTAGGTTGGACTCAAGATGGAGTTAATGTGTTGTACATTAATAGTAAGGTAGTGGTCTCCACTTATATGAGGGAAGAACTAATGAGGGACTCTCATAACTCAAAATGAGTCATATATCTAGGCTTTATTAAGATGTATTGAGATATCATGCAGTGTTTTTGGTGGCCAGGTATTCAGAATGATATCGTGGGTTTTGTTTTTTACTGCCTTACTTGTCAGAGGATCAAAGTAGAGCACCAGGTATTGGGTGTTTTACTTAAAACCCTTCCATTATTGGTATGGAAATGGGACAAGGTGACAATGTAATTATTGACAGGACTAACTAGGTCCTATAGGGGACATGATACAATGTGGGTGGTAGTTGACCGGTTGAAGAAAGTTTCAAATTTTTTTCCTATTCAAGAGACTCAATTTGTGGATGTGATGGAAAAATTATATGTGCGGGAGATAGTGTAGTTTCATGGTGTGCCTATAATTATAGTGTCAAATTAAGATTCATGATTCACATATAGATTCTGATAGGGCCTCTAGAATTCCTTGGGGTCTTATTTAAGATGATCACAATATCACCCATAGATGGATGAAAAATAAAATAGGATGATCTATATATTAGAGGACATTATTAGACCACATGTGCTGGATTTTAGTGGATATTGGGATAAAAATTTGAATTTAGTAGAGTTTTATTATTAAAATAGATATTATGATTTAATATATATGGTTCCTTTCGAGGTGCTCTATGGTAGGTTATGCTATTCACTATAGTGTTAGTTTGAGGTGTGTGGTTCAGCTGTGATTGAATTGAGATCAGTGTAAGAGACCACCAATCAATTTTATTTGATTCAAAAGTGGCTAGTTACCACTCAGAGTAAAAAACGTTCATATTACAACCAAAGGTGGTGACCTATGGGATTCATCATGGGTGACCATGTGTTCTCGAGGCTATCATTTTGGTTTGGGAATCATCAGTTGGAGAAATAGGGGAAATAATATCATAATATATTGATTCATTGGAGAATATATAAAAAATTGGGATGGTATCTTTCCAGTTGTATCTTACTTTATGAGATTAAGGTATGCATGATGTGTTCTATGTGTCACAGCTCTAGATATAATTCCCCAGACCTATACATCTGAATCTGGTGTTAAAAACAGACTCTTTGAATACTAACTTTGATATTAACTGAAGTGAACCAAAATTCTAGAACTACAATGTTAAGAAAAAAATACCGAGTCACTTACATCCCGAAGACCTTTTAGAATTAGAGTTTTAGATAATTAGTAAAAAAACATTAATGTAATAAAACTCATGTCTTTATCATCAAATGGGAATTTTTCCAACTATACCAAGTATTTATTATTTTATAATAATTCTTCAATATCTCTTAAAAAATTATCGACACATTATCCCCTTCAAGATAAATCATATTAATTAATATTCTTCATAACTTCAGGAAATGAAACATAAGAAGGTTTTCCTCAAACAATCAGTAAGGGCAGTGTACAATGAAAGATTTTATAGAGAATCAAACTTGAGTAATATGGTAGAGTAAATAATCAATAAATGTTACATATAATCAATAAATTTAGCGTAAAATATATCCATGGATAATATATCAATATAAATAATCACATGAATGTAAATAACCATCTTTATAGTGATGAAATGCATAATGCTATACATCTTAATGTTACTTTAAAGACCTCATCCAAGAACTATTTCATACCATTAAGACCTCTCAACCAAGACATATTATATTCCATAAAGACCTCTCAACCAAGAAATATTATATTCCATAAAGGCATCTCAACCAATACATATTACATTCTTTCAAGGCATCTCATCCAAGAGATCATACATTTTATGCACTGGAATACACCAAGAGATACCCATTCTTGTTTGTCTGATGAGATATTATCTGATGCATCAAGGGGATATATAATACTAGGCCCCAACCATCACCTAAACATGTCCAATGCATTCATCATAAAAAATATATAATCAATATTAATCTTTAATCAAATTGCATCTGTATTGAATCAAGTATACCTAATGTTAATACTTCCCAAGTACATATTCAATATTCCATTAAAAATTAATACTCATCCATGTAAAATTAAAAAATATAAAGATTATAAATATTTTCCTAATAAATAACTAAACTATATTTATTGATTAACATCCTCCAATATTATTCATATATTATATGGTATTAAAACCATATAGTGTAATGAGTATACAGTTAAGTCAATACTAGAATCAATGTAAAATACATCCATGATAATGAATAACATGAGAATAAATGATATAATTAATTAATAATAAATAAAGGGATTTAAATAAAGATAAGTATTTTGGAAAATATAGAGAAAAATGGAAGTGTATCATTTAAAAAGAATCTCCTTTAAATATTTTGTAACTTTGTTTAAAAAATGAAGTAAAAAGTCACTTTAAAAACCCTTTTCATAATATGTACAAAATACCTTTAAAAAATTATTTGTAAAATAATCTACAAACAATGTTATCTTGGAAGTAAACTATACTTAAGTAATAAAATTTGGATTGAAAGATAAAAATATATATTAATGGAATGAAATTCCTTTTTAAAACTTTAATAAAATAATAACCTTTTATTTTGGAAAATTTCACAGAATAATGGGAATATATATTACTTTTAAAAAACATAAAAACATAGAAAAAAGATAAATAATGAATAATTACAATGATGGTGGGATAATAAATTCATGTCAAAAACATTAAAAATAGATTCTTTTTAATTTTTTTTTAAATAAATTCAAAAAATGACTTGTTCAGAAAATGTTAAAAATATTAATTTTGAATTTTGGATAAAAAATTTAAATTTAAAATAAATTTATCTTAATAATTATTTTAATTATAATTTTTTTTCTTGAAATAAAATAAATAATATGGATATTTAAGAGAAATTTTCCCATCCAAACAAGATAAATATGGGATTATTTTCTTAAAAATATTATTTTGGTGATTTTGATTAAAAAAGAGAGTAAAAATGAAAAGAATACTCGAAAAAACATGAATTTATAAAATTAAATTTAAATATATTGTTTTTAATAAAAAAATATCATATAGTTTCCCATAATATAAATTGAAATATAAAAAATCCAAATAAAAGTGAGATTATAAAATAAACCATTTAGAATCTTATTGAACTTGAAATAAAACCTTTTGAAAGATAAAACATGAAATGGAAATTTAATTACCATTATAAAAAGTATATCATGGTATAATATTTCAAAGAGGTATCATATACACCATATAATTAAAATAGGTACATAATTCAAAACATGTCTCAAAGAAGGATGTTTTAGAAGAGAAACCCTTACCATGGATTCCTTCTTTGTTGGATGAACTCTAAAATATATGTACAACAAATTTTGATTTATTATACATATATATCATAAAAATATGTATATTTATCTTAATATAAACCATTCACTTATAATTTCTTATTACCCACTTAGTAATCATTATTTGTTAAAATCAATATTTTTGTGTAAACTATTTAGTTTTACACTAATGTTCTAATTTAGTGGTTTAAATCCATAAATATTGGTCATAGTTTTATTATATAAAAAAATGTTTATTAAGGTTTATATTATTTTTTGGATATTTTTATGAAGTCACATGGTCACTTTATAGAACCTATAGTGACAATTCACATGGAAAGCTTATAAATCAAAGTTTTTAGAAATTTTTATTTCATAAATTTTTTTACTTTATTACTGAAAAATATATATAAAAATTTAAAAAATTTAATCTTGTTATAAATATTATATTTATAAATTAAATATATTCATATAACCACTCATGTTAGGAAGTGATTGGAAAATGAAATACATCGTTTGTGGAGGCGGTAGTCTGCACATTTGCACGAGAAAATTTTTCTTATTATCATGAATGAGAGGGAAAGAAGATAGATAATGGTTTTTATTTATATAATCATAATTATGTTTTAAATATCATATTTATTCATTACATTTTTCATTTATAACTTTACATGTAATACTATAATGAAAAATGAAATGCGCCATTCGTGGAGGCGGTAGTCCGAACGTATGCACAGACGATGCTTTCATTTTCCAACGGATAGAAAAGAGATAGAATATAGTTGTTACATCACTATAATAAAATTTAATTAATATAATTATATTGATGTTATTATGTTAATATGGTTATAGAATAACTGTAGGAGGTTTAAGAAGAAATAAACTCAAAATAATTCAGTAAAGACTATTGCCTCATCTTTTTATATCATCCATTTGATTGAACTTAAGGCCTTTATTGGAGAGGTATATGGTAAAATAATGGGATTGGAAATGTTTTATGGGAAGTTTTAAGTGTAATTATATATTTTTTTGACATAAAACTGAACTCATATGTTTCTTTGGAATGGTGATATCAAGTCCCTTTTTAAATAAACAAATCAATGGTGTTTTCACAAATATTCAATTTTTAAGGGCCAATAATGAAATTTTTAAAACTAAAAGTCATTGATAAATGAAACATTTATGGTATTGGAGACTATTTACTATCCATGTTTCTAAATATAATATTATTATATTTTTTTAAATCAATTAATAAAATATTTTTGATCATTAAATACCCTTTAAAGTCATTTTAAGGACTATCCACATAATTCAACTTTAAAAATATCATTACAATAATGTATTTCAAATATAAAAACTTAAATAATCATTTATAATTCCTAATTATCTATAAAATTATTTTAAAACAATAATTCCTCCAAACCTTATCACTTTTAATGTTTTAAAAATTATTTACTTGATTTTTCTTTTGCTTGCACAAGCACTGTATTGACATTTCATAAGAATTTTAGATAATTATAATATTATTTAAAGTTAAAAATAAATTAAAAAATAAATTTAATTTATTAATCACAAATAATTTGATATTTATGCTTTGATAATGTATTTTTATCCTTATCATTATCATGAAAAGTATTGAGTGATAGTGACATTTTTGTTTATATTAACTTTATAATATAAAAGAAATTTTAAAATAAATGTAAGTGGAACCAAATGGAAAAAGTTTATAATATATGACAATTTATGGTTAAAATACACTCATAAAATAAATTTATATAATTTTTAGTGATATTTATGGCCTTATCTCTAAGTTTAACCCCCCTTATTAACCTTTTTAACCCTTGTTGTGGTGACTAATATTTACCATGATAACTCTTATTTATTACCAAAAATGAAATAAAATTTAAAAAATAATTTGAATATAATGGTTCAAAATATTCAATCTAGTTTAAATTATTCAATTTATTTTGGTCTTAAAAAATAATTTTAATATAAGTATGCAAAACTCAATAAAAATTTACTTTTAGAACCCCACTTTTATGCATAAAGATGATTTTACATCAGAATAATGTGTAGAATTTATTCTCATGAAATTTATTGCTTTATTAATAATTAAATAATATTTATGTTAGTTTAACACCAATATAAAATTGAATTTATCCATATATATACTTAATTTAGGTAAAGGATCAAAAATAATTATTTTATTATAATAAATCATCACATAGGTTTTAAATTGTCAAATATAGGTTAATAAAGTAAACATAACATTTTTAAATGTTTTATTTTTATCCTTAAACACATATTTTCTCTATAAAAAAGCTCTAATAAACTTTTCAGTCACTTTTATATCATTATTATGTTATAAACATGATAGTATTTGTTAAAACTGTATTTTTTGACAATTCACCCAAAAATCAACCATTCTAGAAAACTCCTAAAAATTCACCGTAAGATAATTTTGACATTATTAAATAAAAATTGAAGTTAATTTCATCAAATTAAAATAAAAAATTCACAATTTTATCTTTTAATTAAAATAAAAAATATAATGAAAAACAACTTTTATAGAAAGTGACCCTTTTGAAATTTAAGTGTTCTTAACATTATTTCTTATTAATAACCAATGAGTGTTAATTTATTTATTTTAAAATTTTATATTCATAATGTAATTTTTTAACTTTTATTTTAATAAATTATTATTCAGTTTAGTGTAGTGGTTCGTGTATCATAAGTTATCACAGATACTAGTTTTATTTAAAGGAAAATACATAATAAAATCTTTGGGGCGTTACATTCCCCCTTAAATAAAATACATATTTTCAATTTTAATTTGATCCAACCATAATTAAAGTATATTGACATTGGTATAATCTTATATACTGATTTATCTTGATAACCAATTCCAAATTTACTACTGGGAATCTCAGTATTTCTTAATTAAATATTTATAAAACCATGTATGTACCGTTATTAGACTTATAAATGTGAATAGGTTTAAAAAATAATAAATTGATACCTAATTAGTATTTTCCACATAAGAGTCAATATATTTATCTCCCTCTAACTTGATTTGAAGAAATAATTTACCATAAAGATAAAGAATATGGGAAAATATACCTACTTGATTTTGTTTCATTTCACAAGCACAATTTCATCCTTTGGTTGTGTTTTGAGAAGTTTTCCATCTATGATTAATATCATATTATAAAGGATAAATAACTATGATGATTTTTTCAAGCCTGAAGAACCAAATTTTAACTAACCATAAGATCCATAAAATAGATGAAAAAATAATTCCTCTTATCTCTATACATTTACTAAAACCAAAATGGATAGAAGAAGTTAAAATAATACCCAATGAACTATGAATAAACCTTCATATAAAGATATCATAAATTAACCTCTAAAGCCTCAATAATAAAACCCAAAATTAAAATTAAATCATTACATAAATAACTATATTTAAAAATCTTCAAAATAATCATGGTGAAATTTATAACCCAAAAATCAAAAATATTTGATCACACATTCTTCCAAGATAAACTTAACATTATTCTCTAAACAACAGTAAACACTCATAAAGGCACACACCAAAAAATGCATATTCCTTAATCATATATTATCCAAAATATACTAATGTTTTTTCAAAATAACCTGAATCACCATGACATAAAACCATAAAAAATAACATGATATTTCAAAAGTAAACTCAATATTTATTCTTTAAATAATATCAATCACTTTGAAATTAAATCCCATACTAGACAATAATTTCCCATTAAATTTTTCACAACCCCTCCCTCCAAAGATACCCCTCCTAAGACTATAATGAAGGAAGAGATATAATGATTCCCAAAACCCACCTACAATAGGTCATGGGTTGTTGAATAGAACCAAGGTTATATAATCACACATAATGGAAACATTTCCCTCATAAATATTTAATAAGTAAGATATAAGATGAGAAAAACAACCAAATAAATTTTGGTCATAATAAATAAATAAGAAATCCCAGTACATGATGTGATTTCATACATAATTAGATATAAATGAAATGAAAATACAAATGAAATAGATCCTTAGTAGTGACCATGAAGCTCAAATAGCTCATGAACAATTCATTAAACTAGTAATTTCTATCTTGATCACTAAACAAGACATGTGGACTTAAAAAATAGTTTATATATATGTAGGGAGATCATAACATGTATAATCAGTAGGATCCTCTCTAAAACAAATTATGTAAAATGTGAAGGAAGAATACTAAAGCCTTCTGAATAAATAAATGATACCAACTCATCACCTAGACAAGTATGTTATTCTTTCCCCATCCTCACCATGATTCAAAAACCAAATCACACACCTAATTATAACTATAATATTCGGAAGATATAGAAATATAAACCAAAACCTGAAAAAAACTCCCCCACTCGTTTTCTGCTTTCCCACGCCAACATCACACGTCCAGAGCCATCATCTCTTTCATAAATAATATTTCCAGAAAACACTTGGGAAACCATATCATAACATGCACCCTATATACCACATCATCATATCCACATCCACTATATAGTAACTAGGTTTATTTCCAAAATCCTCCACAACTCGTGTATTATGTACTATACCTCAGTCCATCACAACTCATACATAACACAATTGTAATAATATTTGGATACTACATCCATAATATATGCAAGCATAATAACCCCAAGACATAATATCCCACAATATACTTATATGGTGCATACTCATATATAATACTACAACCGAAGAGAGCGTGGTAGTCATCCATATGTATCCTTTACAACCTGGATGTTGGGGAAAGGACCCCCAGAACCTCAGGTTTTCAGTTTCCCTTCTAACATGGGTGGGGTGCGTATGGAATAGAAAAACATACAGAATATGTATAGTTCAAAAACACACTAAGGAAAACTACCAAGTCTTAGAATCAAATATAGTTGTCATCTCTCAGGACACCTTTCTTCCACCTCTAATAACTAGATATCCTATAAGCGCACAATCATCCATTTCATTTTAAATTATTAAAATTTCCAAGATTAATTTATTAATCATCTATATCTAGTTCTTTCAATACCATAATATATATTAATATTAATTACTATTAAAATATTTTATTATATTATAATAATATCTAAGAACCAAACCCATCCTTTCATTAATTCATTTATAATTTCATTAACATCTTGGTATTGTAGGAGTCATCTTAAGATACCACTTAAAAGATGAACTCATAGTGTAAAGAATCAAACTATATACCACAGTTGGAAACTGTTCATATAAATAACAATAAGATATTGAATATCAAGTAAGAATCAAGATTTAAGTAATAATATAAGAGAAATACCCACTTTAAACTCAACATAGCTACCCCTATTTCCCAAACCATTGTGCATAATATCACATCTAATATCTCATGCCAATATCTTCAAATTCAGCACTCCGTGCCACGAACACCATCATAACTAGCACCCAGTGCCACCATCTCCATAAAAATTAGCACCCCATTCCATTATAATCATCAACACCACCATAACATCAGGCATCCCCATCCATTACTCATTATTACAACAATCATATTAGTATATCAATCATTCCCATCAGGGATCCATATTTTACAATATACATACATATGAAATTTATTTTTTCCACAAAATTTTAAAGGAAACTAAGACCATAACATCAAGGCATTCAATCCTCCTGAAAACAAGAATAGGATCACTCATACTTAAATAATTCATCTTCAAAAGAAAAATATTTTAATTCCACATTGAATCAACCGATTTACTATGAATAGTTTTTCCACATTATGCAACCTATATTAGTATTTAGAAATAAACAAAATCAATATAACATGATTTAAGAATTATTTTAATGTTTAAAAAATTCAAAAATGAGTAGTAATTATTCTTATCATGACTCACTTATTTAATTAATAACATCTTCCAAATTTTCATTGTTTATCCATTTCAAGAAATTAATGATGCTAAAAAAATCCAAGTAGATGGAACACCATATAGTAAATATCAAGAGGAAACATAAATTACATTAGAAAAAAAATTTCCAACCAATAATTTAATTCCCAACGATAAATATTAATCATTGTTAACATATGATAATTTTGATTTCAGTTTTCTAAAAATATAATTATATAATAATCCTCAAAAAAAATCATTAAGCAGTTTTAATACTATAGTATGAAAATATTTTGTTATTATCAGGTAATATTTATACTATGGTATGAAATTATATATTCTCTCTTGTATAAGTTCTAGAATAATTATCATTATTCTAAAATATAAAATTATTTATTTTCCCATTCTTATAATAATCTTACAGATTATCAAATAATATTATCTTCTACATGTGATAAATCACTCAATTCCATTATTGAAATTATTATCAATAATATTATATATATATATATATATTTCAACATGTGATTTATAGATTCTAAGATAATCATAATTATCCATAACATAGAATATTATTTCGAATTCAATTCTGGAAATAATATCAATAACATCTTAACCATAAACCACATATAATAAAATTCTATTTCATTTCTTGAAATAGAAATAACACATTGATAATATTCTATAATACAAATTTGTTATTCCATGTAAATTATTTAATTAAAAATTATGAAATTATAATAATAACACATTAATCATATTCTATTGTAATAAATTTCTACATCATAATTTAACAAAATTAATCTACTGCATTTTAAATTCAGAATTTGAATAATATTATCAATGTATTACATGCCATCAATTCCTCTATCTAAATTATATAATTTAATTATTATAAAAAATAATAATAATATACCTATCATAATAAAATATATATTTAGTAATTACAGATCATCATATAATAATTAGAAATTATTCCACAACACACATTTTATAAATTCTTGAATAAAAATATTATTTTACTATATTCAATATATTCTTCTTCTTCACTCTTAAAATTTATACTTTAAGATCAAGAATAATAAATGTAACAATCTTTTATATTTGTATAATATTTCCTATAATATTATCTTGTTTAATCATAGATCCATCTATCTAATTATAGGAAACCAAAGCATGATAATTTCACACTTTCATGTAAATAAAAAGATAATTCAAATTCCCTACCACTTAGAAACCTTATGCATTGATCCACTAAAATAGAGGATAGAGAGAGAGTGTGTGTCTATTAATAGTTTTTGAAACTTGATAAGGGATCTAATTAATTTTTAAAATCCTCTCCAAACTAAAATTTTGAAGCTTGGATCACTCAAACATAAAGGAGAACTCAAGAAACTCAAATGAGGAAAACTGTATATTTTTTAAGAATAACTAAAAAATGTCTTGAGATATTTCTTATAAAACTCATAAAAGTTTCCAATTTAATTATCATTTAATCCATTTTATTTTAATTCCCATAAAAGACTCATTTAAATCTTATAAAATTTAGTAAATATTTTCACATAAAAAAATAAATATTAAAATGATGTTTTTAGTTATAAAACCCTTTAAATTTACGAAAATGAGTTAGAGGAGTGGAACTAGTGGTGAAAAAGAAATTTATATAATTAAAATTATGCTTATATGCAAGAGTTATGTATGATATAAGGGTAACTTAGTTTTAACCTTATGTGTATGGTTACCCTGATGAGCATATTAGAATATACAACTCACCATTATGTGAGTAAGGAACTACCCTTATGTGACTCGGGGGAGCTTGATTAAACTATAATGAGAGACCAAAGTTACCTTAAAATAGAATTTAGAAAAATATTATTACCTTTAAGTATTGAAGAAAACATAGACTTACCCTTACACATTTATTAGAAAACTCTCCCGACCTTTACACATAGTTTAACAAAACAAGATAACCTTTGCACTGGTCATGAGAAACCACACCCACCCTTATATAAATAAAATTTACCTTTACATATACTATAGAGAATCCTTTTTACCTTTATAAAAAAAATTAAAAATGGGTTTACCTTTATATAGGTATGAAAACTAAGGATTTACCCTTTCACATCATTTAGAAAAAATCTTTACCTTTATACAACCTCATAATCATGTATAAGGGTAAATATTTTATTGAAAATATTAAAATTATAATTAACAAAGAATATAAATAATTAATAGAAGATTTTATTATTACTTTAAAAACCCCAAAACACTTCTAAAATAGTTTAATCACTTAAAAAAATCCAATTTAATTTCTAAGTAAACATTTAAAATTTTGGAATTAATTTCATAATTTGAAAAACCATTTTAAAACAACTTCTTAAAATATAAAAATCTCTTCCATACTACCATACAACCCAAAATAAAAAATTAATGATTGTGAATATTTTAGATCTTTACATTAGATACCTATCAAATGATTCTCATCCATGAAAATTAAAATAAAACCAAGAAGGAGAGGTAAATGATGAGGAATAATTTAACCACCCCACATAATAACTCTCAAAGATCTCGATATATTTGGAATAAAACCAAAATTATAGAGGAAAAAAGTGTATATACACATAATATCTTAAAAACGCTCTCAGAAAAATCACTTAGGGGAGATACCTATCAAATAGGAATAACACCATTAATAAAACATTACATCAAGAAGGAGAATCAATATCATATATCAACATGAGATTAGAAACTTCATCCCAATGGAATCTAGAATTAAATAAACTATTATATTTAGAACATATCTATGAATATCATTCCCAAATAATTCCAATTAATAAAAAAAGGCTACACAAGTAGCCATAAAAAACCCAATAAGAAATTAATTTCAATCAAACAACCATTACAACAAAAAAAAATACAGAAGGAAACACCTTCAGAAACAATCACTTCACATTAATTTAAACTGAAATCCTAAAACTTCATATAAGAGGAAACATTATTATATCTATATCTCAAATAATAACTCTTGATAATTCTATAAAATGAAAATTCTTACATGCTTTATCCTCATATTTTATGCTAACATAATAATTTATTAATAATCATAGCCATGATACTCAAAATTAATCATTATGTATTTATTGACTAAGGAGTTAAAAATAGATTTTTTTTCAAATGATTCATTAATTTATAGAAATTTATTACAAAATTTCATATTAAAACATGTTAAATTAAAAATACTGAAGATAATTTTTTTACTAAATGTCTTTTATTTAAAATTAGACAGGTTAAAAAAACTTTCAAATGAGAACCTTTTAAAGTGACCCTTTATAATCCTTCATTATAACAAGGTATTTATTAAAATAATATATAAAAACACATCTAATATATTTTGAAAAACCAACTTTAAAATAAATGTGAGTTTCATGAAAGAACTGTAATTATTTATTTAAGAGAACATGTTTACATAGAATTATTTTTCTAAAAAACATTATTACTAATCAAACAACTACATTGATAACAAATTTAACCAATTTAATTCATTATGAATCAAAAAAATTTAAATAATCCAACCACTACTGTAATTTAAAACCTAAACATGTTTCATGTTAAACTGATTGATAATTTTTAGAAATTTAAAAAATTCCAAGAATTATTTCTATTATACCATTTTAACATGATTTCCATGATATCATACATATATAGAAAAGTTACATGCTTTCATAAAATTATTTTTATTAAATTAACAGAGATCCACCATTATACTTTTCAAGTTAATATCAATACACATAAATCCAAAATTAGAGAACCCAATTTAACATATGACATGCATCTTAAACCAAACATGAGGTTGAGAGAATCCACTTTATCCAGCTATAAATTTTTTCAAAGTTTTCTAATACAATTTTATTTACAAGGAAAAAACTCATGAAAAAACACAAAGTATTTAAAATCCACATTTAAATTTACTATAGGTGGATTTAATTACTTTAAAGGGTTTTAAATTAACACCATATAACATCCTTCAACCAATATAAGCACCCAAATCAACATAAACAGAGCTTCCTAAAGTATACAAATCAAAGGAACCCATCCACCACACCATGATATTGTCTTCTTTTGGTAGAAGTAACTCACCTACATGATTTTAAAAAGAATTATGAAAAATAACTTGTCATGAAGAGTGAAGTGTCCCCACTCTTCATATACTTGGGTCTTAATACATGTTATCGGTATGTGAGAAACCCCTTCCTGAAATATAATTCCATAAGAATACAACGCACAACATAAACAAATTCACATGAAAATACCATAACATAAAAGAATTTAATTCAAAACATATAGAAAAATTAATTTAATAGTAGTAATAAAAGAAATTAAATACAAACATACAACATTATCGTTCCCTGATATAGGGCCCATATCACCAAGAATGAGTGTAGAGTATATTGATTAAAATAAATAAAGAAATACCAGAACCCCTTACCCTAGAAAAAATATCCACTATAACAGGCATGAGAGAAGATTATAGTATGTATATGATGATAGAAGCTCCTCCCCCCAGACTATATCTTCACATCAACAATATTGAGGAGATAGTTAGGGAATGATATTAAGAAGTTCAGTGAAATCTATTACCTAGAACATATATCCATCTCAACACCAGGCTCAAGGAATGAGTTATACTTACCATACCTGAAGAAAAATAGGTGTGGTTTGGAAAAAAAGTTTGAAGTGGTACTAAAAATCATGACTCAAGGATTTAATAAGCGGGTTTTAATCTAGAGAATTAGTATGTTTCTATATACTCATTTCAAATGGATAATAATAAAAGAATAATGATAATATCAATCATTCATTTCAAGGGGATAAAAATTGAAGGGTTTTAGGATAAAAAGGGAAATTCAAAGGTTTTACCATATATCAAGAGAAAAGATCAAAAATTACCAAGTGAAGGGAAAACATCATTGGATGAGAAACTACCCCTTATGGTTGATGAAACAAACTTTTCCTAGAAACTGATCTCAAAAATTCCCCTACCAAATAGCCAAATCCTTCCAAACCCTATGGAATAAGAACCACCACTTTTTATTTATCCCATAAAACTTTTTCACAGTCAATGAAACTCGGTGATTCCTCTGAGAATGATTCAAACTAAAGGATATCACCAGCAACTCCAACCAATCCTTTTTACCGTGATCCAAAATGGAGCCCTCAAACTTTTATAGATCCTAGTGATGGAAATATCAAAGTGTCCTCCTCTAAGCATTGTCATCTTCACCATTCACTCTATGGTGATTTAATAACACATATTGATGAATATATTTAGGTTGAACTTTATGGGGACCTAGACTTTAATCCATTCCTATAAAATAAAAAACGTTAAAGAATCCTAACTCAGGACAAAAAATTTATTTCAGGTTAATTAATATAATACATTTTAAACATATTTCTAATTGTCTTCCTAGTTTAAACAAAAACACATACAAGTATGATTCATGATCCTTTACTTGATCTATAAACCTCAGGTATCATCGATTCTCTTATCATGTTTAGTAATCTTGAAGGTCCTTGCATAAGATCATAGGGATTTCTAAAATACAATGTCCTAAATGCCCCCTTGTTTATAGAACTTACTAAGCTCAACTGACACTATTTACCTACCAAACCTTTCATACACACTAGTTACTAACTCAAAACTCCATACTATATCTCAACCATCACCTTTGATACCACTATTTCATGACCCCTACCTCCAAATGTACTCCTACTAGGATGAAAATAAATTAAGAGAGATAATACCCCCAAATATTTCTTCTAATAGGTCACTGGTTGGAGATTAGCACCAACGGTATATAATCACACACATGGGAGGCATGAACCTCATAATTATTTGAGAACTAAGATATAAGATGGTAAAAACCACCAAACATATCATACTAATAATGAATAAATAAGAAATTTTAATACATGACATGATGTCATAAATAAATGGATACAAAAGAGATAAATATTTAACAATGACCATGAATATCTAACAGTTCCGGAACAATTTATTTAAATATTAATGTCCATTTATATTACCAAATAGCTCCTACTAATCTAAAAAATAGTTTATATATATGTAGGATAATCATAACATGTATACTCAGTAGGATCCTCCCCAAAACCTCTTGTGTAAAATGTGAAAGAAGCATACTAAATTCTAATGAATAAATAAGTGAAACTAACTCATCAAATAAAAATATATAATATTTTCCCCCATTTTACCCATGGATCACTCAACAAATATCACATAGAATTATTGAGACAATATTGTGAACAAACATACACACACATATAGAAATGGGTATCTCGCAACCACTTCCACACTAGTTTTCCGATCTCACACCCCAACATAATAGGTCCTCATCCACCATCTCTTCCATAAATAATCCCACCCAAAAACACACGAGAAACCATATTATACCATACAACCCATATAACACATCATCATATTTGTATCCTTCATATAATAACAAGGTTTATTTCTAGAATCCAACACAACTTGTGTGTTATGAACTATACCTTATTCCACCATAACTTGTTTATAACAAACCTGTAAAAATTATTTAGATACTAAATATGGAATACATACATGAAAAATAACCATAATCATTCATATCTTGAGGCACACATGTATAGGAAACCACCACGGTGCATACCTATATGTAATACTATAGCCAAAGATGGAGCAGGGGGAGAGGGGGTGGTTAGTTATCTATATCTTCACCAATATGGATATTGGGGGAAATACCCCAAGAACCTCTATTTATTAATTTCAATTATGAAATGTGTGGGTTTCATTTTAAATAAAAAAACATATCAAATAAGTATAGTTCATAACCACACTATGGAAAACTACCCAGCCTTAGAATCAACTGCACTTATCATCTCTCAGGAAACCTAAATTCCATCACCAAGGACTATATATTCTATAAGCACACAATTATCAGTTTCATTATTAATTATTAAAATTTATAAGATTAATTTATTAATCATCCAATTTTAATGCTTTCAACACCATAATATCTCTTAATAATAATTACTATTCAAGGATTCATCATATTCTAATAGCTTCTAAGAACAAACCCCATTCTTTCAGTAAATCAATTATTATTTCATAAATATATAGGCGATCTAGGACTTATCCCAAGATACCACTTTACATATTAACTCATAGTGCATAGAATAAAACTACATACCATAGTTGGAAACATGTTATATAAATAACAATTGATAATTGGACATCAAGTAAACATCAATCTAGAAGTAAGCATCGATGAGAAAGCCCCAATCTAAACTTATCCTGACCACCCTAGTGTTCGACACCATTACACATAATATCACATTTGGTATCTTATGCTAATATCTTTATATTCTATAACCCATTCCACCGCCATCATAATAACTAGAACCCTATGCGACTACCATAATCATAACTTGAACCCCATGCCATTAAAATCATCAACACCACCATAGACTCAAGAATCCCATCCCATTAATCATTATCACACAAATCATATTAGGTTATCAATCATTCACATAAAGTATCTATATTCTAGTGCATACACACATTTCAAATGTATTTTTTCACACATAATTTTAAAGGAAAATAATTCCATATAATCAAGGAATTTAATCCTCCCACAATCAAGAAGGGGTCACTCATCCCTAAATAATTCATATTTAATAGACAACCATTTTCAATTCCATCTTGAATTAACTGATTTATTATGCATAGGTTTTCCATGTATAGAAACCTATATCAGAAGCTATAAGTATCTAAAATAAACATAACATGGTTCAGGCATTATTTCCATATTTAAATAATTCCAAGATGGTAAAAAATTATTCTAGTTATACCACTTTAATTTAATTAATAATATCATCCAACTTTACATTGATGATCTATTTCAAGAAATTAACTACAATAAACAACAACAATAAAAAAATACATGTATATAGAACAATATATAGTAAATATGAATAGGAAACATAAAAAAATCGATGACAATGTCCCTAACAATAATTTAATTCTAAAAAAAGTAGTAATCATCATTAAAATGAAATAATTCCCATTTCAGTTTTTTTTAAAATAGAATTATAAAATAATCATAACCACAAATCATTTAACAGTTCTAATAACACAACATACTAATATTTTTTTTATTAGGTAATATTTATACTATGACATGTGATTATCTATTATCTCTTGGATAAGTTATAAAATAATTATCACTATTATACCAAATGCAATTATTTATTTTTATTTTATTTTGATAATCTTATATAGTATCAAATACTATTATCTTTTACACGTGATAAGTCACTAAATTCTATTAGAGAAACTATTATCAACAATATGTAATATATATATTTCAACACAAAATTTAAAAATTATAAGATAATAATAATTATCCACAAAATGAAATATTATTTTTAATTGAATTCTAGAAATAATAGAAATAATATATTAACCATAATCTATATGAAATAAACTTATATTTTTTTCTTGAAATTATAATAACAAATTTGTAATTTTATATAGTACACATTAGTTCAACCATGTAAATTATTTTATTTCAATTGTTAAATAACAATAATAACACATTAATCATATTATATTTCTTGAATTTTCCTGATTATAACTTCACAACATTAATTAATTGCTTATTAAATTTAAAATTTGAATAATATTATCAATTTTCCACATGCAATTAATTATTATATATAAATTCATCATTTTACTTATTATGAAGGATAATGAGAATTTTCATGTGATAATAAAATTTATATTTGGTAATTCTAGATTATAAAATAATAAAGATAATTTATTCTAGAGCATGTGTTTTTAAAAATTCTTAAATAATAATATTAGTTTACTGTATTTAATATAGTCTTCTTCTTTTCTCTTTAAATTTTGTAGTTTATGATCAAGAATAATAAATGAAAAAATAATTTCTATTTCTCCAATAATTCATAGATTATTATATTGTTTAAGGTAGATCCATCTATTTAATAAGAGGAAACCAAATCATGATAATTTCACACCTACACTTAAATAAAGAGAGAATTCATATCCCTTACCTATTAGAAGATTCACACACTAAAACACTAAAACAAAAGAGTGAGAGAGGGTATGTGTAGTTTTGGAAACTTGAGAAGGGATCCAGTAAATTTTTAGAAGATTCTCTAGACTAAAATAATGAAGCATGAATCACTCAATCCTGAAAGAGAAATCAAGAAACTAAAATGAGAACAACTCTCTAATTTTTAGGAATAACCAAAATAAATCTCCAGATATTTGTTAGAAAACTCATCAAAGTTTCCAATTTAATTATTATTTAATATGGTTTGATTTTAATTACCATAAAAGACTCATTTAAATATTCTAAAAATTATCAAAGATTTTCCCAATATGAAATTCATGTTAAAAAATGATTTTCAGATGTAAAACCCTTTAAAATCATGAAAAAAAGTTGTAGGAGTTAAACTAGAGGTGAAAAATGAATTTATATAATTAAAAATATAACTACATGCAGAAGATACACACTGCATAAGTGTAACTTAGTACTACCCTTACACAAATGGTTACCCGAACAAGCATATTATAATTTACAGCTTACTTTTTCATGAAAAAGGGACAACCCTTACACGAGTTTAGGGTGATTAATTGAACCCTTAAATGAGGATAAATCTACCTTAGAAAAACATTTAGAAAACTATTATTACTTTTACATACTAAAGGAAAAATAGAATTAACCTTACACATCTATTATAAAATTATCTTGACCTTTACACTTGGTTTAGCAAAATGAGAGGTATTTTACACAGGTCAGAAAAAATTACAACTATGCTTCCATAGATAAAGTATACCTTTATATAGCCTATAGATAATCCTATTTACCTTTAAAAAATAATTCAAAAATGGTTTTACCTTTACAAAGGGTATAAAAACTAAGTCTTTACCCTTAAAAATACTTTATAAAAACCTTCTTACCTTTATGAAACTTCAAAATTATGTGTAAGTGTAAATATTTTATTGAAAATATTAAATTTATAGTTAACCCAACCTCTGCACATAATACCCATTCAAGTGGAAAATGTGGATTTCTATTGTCCATCCCATTAGGGGTTTGACCCTTGATTGTCAGTAGTGGACCCAATTAAAATGGTGGGGGGGGGGTGGTGCTGGTTTTTTTGTAACTAATTTCATAGGTGGGAGATATTTGTGGTGGTGCTCAATAGTGGGCGGCACAACCTCGGGTGATTTGGGTGATGAGTGGGGATTCACACTTGGATATATCCATCATCATATAAAATAAGTTATAAATGATGGTTATGGTGGAGCTCGATAGAGGGAAGTGGGAACAGGTGGGTCTTCAGCCCAGGTGATGTCCCTCGTTCGACAGAAGGAGGAAACAACTATTTATTTCCAATGGTGGGTGGCTAGTACAATGAAGTGATGTTGGGAGTGTTACTGCGATGGTGGAAGGCCGATTGGTTAAAGAAGACCATAATGAGGCTATGTGATGTTGGTAAGGCCTACGTGTTAGGGCCTGCAATCCATGTGTATTTAGGTTTATATACCCCCAATCTTTCTTAGCCATATAATGAGTTTCCTCTTCATAATAAAAAAGAGGTTTTCCTTGGTTTAATAAAAAATGGGGGCTCCCCCCACCTATTTTTTTAAAAAAATAACCCAAATTAAAAATCATTAATAAAATATTTTATTATTACTTTAAATATCCCTAAAACACTTATAAAATAATTGAATCACTTTTATAAAAACATAAAAATTAATTTACGAATAAAATTTTAAAATTTTACTTTCATAAATTGAAAAATAATTTTAAAACCACTTGTTAAAATATGAAAATCTCTTCTGAACTAACATAAACCCCAGAAATACAAAGAAAGACTCATTAATATTCTAGACCTTTATAAAGCTCAATCCTATAATATTCCCCAAAATATGATAACCCTTTATCCTAATTAACAAAAATTAACCCAATATAAAAGAATGTATTAACCCTAAAAGTTATCTATACCTTTTATAATATGGCCTCAAAATTTAATAACATTCTTATAAAATAGTCTCTACTCTAAAACATTTGTTCAACCTAAGGGTTACATATATCTCCATCATCTATTAAAACCTAATAAATATATATAAAAATATCATTAACCATATTAAACTCTCATTGCATAAAAATTTAGAAGGATATATATTCCTTTAAATGTTAATCTTATTAACCATTTATAAAACTTATAACTCTTAAATTATTCACATATAATAGATTTATAATCTTTAAAGTTATCTAAACCATGATTTGATACCAACTATAATTCCCTTGACCCATACACTAGAATCTGGTGATAAAAACATGCACTTTACATACTAGATTTGATACCAACTGAAGTGATCCAAATTTAAAATTATATAATTACAATGTAAATAAAAAATATAAAGTCACTTACATCTCAAATAAATTTTAGGTTTGGAGTTTTATAAAATTATGGAAAACCCTTTATTTAATAAAACCTATGTCTTTCTTATCAAATGAGCATTTTTCTAATTATACCAAGAATTTATTATTTTATAATAAGTCATAAATATATCCCATAAAATTCTCTACACATTATAGCCTAATAGATAAATCATATTTATTAAAATTCTTTATAACATAGGGAAATGAAACATAAGAAGGGTGAGATAAAATACTCAGTAAGAGAAGTTTATAATGGAATCCTTTATAGAGAAGAAATACTGAGTAATATGGCTGAATAAATAATCAATAAATATTCTATATTATGAATAACTTGAGCATGAAATATATCCATGTATAATATATTAAAGTAAATAATCACAAGGACATCAATAATAGTCAATATTATGATGAAATTCATAATTATAAACATCTTAATCTTAACATCAAGGCCTCAACCAAGAAATATTTTATACTATTAAGGCCTATCAACTAAGACATATTACATTCCATTAAGGTCTGTCAACCAATAAATATTACATTCACAAAGTCCTATCTACCAAGACATATTACATTATATGGGATTAAATACACCAAGAGATACCCATTCTTGTTTTTCACATGAGACATTACCCGATTCATCAAGGGGATACATAATGCCGGGCCAAAATATTAGTTAAATATGTTCAAAGATTTTATCATAAACAATATATTATCATTATGAATTATCAAAAAATATATATTCATATCAAATCATGTATGCAAAATATCAATACTTCCCTAGTATATATTCAATATTCCTTTAACAATTAATACTAATTCGTATTTAATTAATAAATATATAGATTATCAATATTTTCTAAGTCAATAACTAATATATATTTCTCAATGAACACCCTCCAATATAATTTATATATGACAGGGTATTCACACTATATAGGGTAATGAATATACAGTTAAGTCAATAACATAAACAATGTAGAATGTATCCATAATAATAAATAACATGGAAAATAAGTAGACCATCAATTCATCATAAATGAATGAATTTCAATAAATTTAAATCATATACAAAATATATAGGAAAATGGAGGTGAATATTTTAAAAATAATTTACTTTAAAAATTTTGCAACTTTATTGAAAAAATGAAGTTAAAAGTCACTTTAAAAAATATTTTCATGAGATATCCAGAATAAATTTAAAACATTATTTATAAAATAATTTATAATAATGGAATCTTGAAAATAATCTATACTTAATTAAGAAAACATGGATTGAAATATAAAAATATACAAAAGTGGAATAAAATGAATTTTAAAAAATTGTAATAAAATAATATCCTTTTCTTTTAGAAAATTCATAGAATAATGAAAAAATTATTAATTTTTAAAACCATCAAAACTTTTAAATGAAGATAAATAATGAAAAATGTCCATGATGAATGGACAATACATTAACACAGGAAACAATAAAAATAGTTTTTTTTAAATATTTGTAAATAAATTCAAAAATGACTTTCTTAGAAAATGTAAAAAATATTCATTTTAAGATTTTTAATATAAATTAAAATTTAACAAAAATTGAACTTAATAAATCTTTGAAATATATAAAAAAACTTTCTTAAGTTAAACTAAATAATATGGATATGGAAGAGAAAGGTTATCAACCAAATAAGAGAAATAATGTCATCTTTTCTTAAAAACACTATTTCAGTGGTTTTGAGTACAAGAGAGGAAAAATTTAAAGAATAATTAAAATCCCCAAAATTAATCAAAATAAAATAAAATAAATTGGGTTTAGTGAATAAAAATCATATAATTTTCCCTAATAGTAATTGAAACATAAAAAACCCGAGAAAAGTGTGATTGTAAAATAAACCCTTAAGGATCTTATAACACTTGGATAAACATATATTAAAAGATAGAAATATAAATAAAATTTTAATTAACATGATTAAAAAATATACCATACTATAATATTTTAAATAGTAAATATATTCATCATATAGTGTAAATAGGGTTTTAATTGAAAACTTGTCTTAAAAAAGGATGTTTGAGACGAGAAACTCTTGAAATGGATTTCTGCATAGTCCGATGCACCATAAAATCCATGTTTAATAAATATATATTTATTATAAATATATATCAAAACCATATTTTTTATTTATATTTCTATATATCATTCACTTATAATTTCATATTACCCACTTACTAATAATTCTTTGTTAAAATCGATATTTTTTTTGTTAACTCTTTAGTTTTACACTTATGTTTTGATTCAGAGGTTCTAGTTCTTGAAACATGGTCATTGTTTCAACATCTATAGATTTTTTATGAAGGTTTATATATTTTTAAATATATTTATGGAGTTACACAATCATTTTATAGAACTTATGGTGATGATTTGAATGGAAATCTTAATAATATTAATTTTTTAAAAATTTCGATTCCATAAAAAGAATTGATTTTATTTGTGAATATATATATATATAACCATTATAAAGCCTTAATTATGTTATAAATGTAATATTTACAATTTTTTGAGAAATGGAATGTTAAATGGTAATAGAAAATAAACTACATCATTTGTAGAAGCAGCAGTCCGCACATATGCATGAGAAACATTTTTATTTTCTAATGAATATGAGGGAAGGAAGATAGATAATATTTTTTATTTACATAATTATAATTATTTTCAAAATATAATATTTAGTCATTAAATATATAATTTATAACTTTTAATGTATGGTGGTGATGGAAAATGAAATATTCCATCCATGGAGGTGGTAGTCTGTATGCACTCACAAGAGGCCTTTTCATTTTCCAATAGATGGAAATAAGGTATATGTTGGTTGTTATATCACTATAATAACATTTAAATAATATAATTTATAACAAACCTTATATTTATTACACATTTATTCATGATTTATTAAATCATACAACCCATAATACAACCTAGAATATTGATAAGTCTAGTGTATTGGGAATTAAGTACGTTACACAACAACTTAAAATAAAGGATACATCATCATTATTGAAAAATTACTTAATATTCTCATGTTATCCATTCATTCTTAAAACTTCATGGGATAATTTAGGGACATATATAAGAAAGGGGTGAGATATAAATCCCAATAATGGAATAATAAAATCATAACCTGAAGAAATAATTACATGTTAGACAATAGAAATATCAATGTACATAAAAGGGGTGAGAATCATAAACATGAACAATGAGGAATGATATATGATGATAACATGAAGGAAAAATGGGAGTGTGACAAAAACTTTAAACATGAAATTATAAACATAGGTCAAGTTTAACCACTAATAAATCATAAAATAATACGCTTAGGATAACCTACTATACACAATACATGGAATATCATGAGACTAAAACATTACCTAATGAATTGGAGCACTATATGGGCACACCCATCATAATCATATCATGTATATGTAAGTATTCCAAAAATATCATATAAAATAAGAAAATATTTCATAAAATTTAATCAAATGATTAAGGATTGTGGGATACATAAATATAATTGCATAATAAATTAAGTACATGTACAAATAGGTGAATACCCTTGATTTAAAATGGGTATGGTTATACACCTCACAAATGTTCAACATGAAAAATCACATTGACATTTTGGTAGCGTTATGACAGTACATGAAGATTCATAAAATGGTTTAATGAGAGAGAAAGGGGTATCTACTCATTTGTAAATAAAAAGTATAATAATAGGTATGTATTAAAACATATCACAACAATATTAATTGGAAATAAAAAGATTAAAATGTATAATATTCTTGAATAAAGATGATAATGATAGGATTTTTCATAGTAACGACTTGGGTAAATGTTATAATGAGAGGGGATAAATGATATTTAATTGTTAAGAAATAAATTTTCTTATATATGAATATTTATAAGGTCATTAAAAAATAACCAATTTATATTAAGAAGGATAAATATAATAAAGGTTCTTTAATTTAAAATAAGACGGAGAGGCCCCTCACCTTTGGTATGAAAAATCATAGGACAATTTTAGCAGCATAACAGGTGTAAATAGAGGTTCATGGGAGGGATTAATGAGAGTTAAAGGGGTATCTCATCACATGGAAATAAAAATTTTAGTAATAGGGATGTATAAAAATATACCCAAATAATAAAATATGGAAATTAATAGGCACAACATAAAATTGGTGCTCGAATAAAAAGAAGAGAGGGAGATCCCTTACCTTGAGAGGGTGATTCCAAAAGTTTTGGAGGAGATTATTGAGAGATTTGAGGCACCTTGGGAGGAATATATATAGGGTAGGGTAGTTTAAGAATGTGATATAATATTTTTTAATTAATATGAATGGGATCTTGGGTGGGTTCCTGTAGGAAAAAATGGGAGCTATTTATTATTTCCCAAACTTAGGTTTTGAAGTCTATATAATAAAATAATCAAAATAAAAAACCATACCTTAGTTTTTGACCATGGTTTCTTCAAATAGGAGTATTTTTCATTATTTTATAAGTCCAAGGTCATAAATAATTAAGATATTATTCTTGGTTATGTGGAAGTGAGTCATATTCATAAATAAATGATTTTAAAACCTTAAAACATAATATAGGTTTTGGAGGATTCATAAAGTCTTTATAAAATTAATAAAATAAAATTAAAATAATTTTATTTTAAATTATAAACATATATTTGTTTTTTATACCATTTATATCATTTATTACATCACTTTTTGGTCATTATTATGTCATAATACACATTGTATATTTATACCGTATTTAATTTTTACCCGAAAATTTAACTGTCTCAAAAAATTATGAAAAATTCACCATTGGATAATTTCAATGTGATGATTCCAAAAATAATATTTATTTTATAAAAATAATTTTATAAATATGTGAAATTTTACATTTAAAATAGAATCGGTATTTGTTGCAAAATGATGGTTTTTTTATAATAACACTTTTCAAACCCTTATAAAAATTACATTTTCACTACATAAAATTGTATTATCATTTATATTTAATATATAATATTTAATTATAATATTTAATTAACATATAATTTATTTTAAAAATTATTTAATTAATAAAATAATTTTCTTGATTAAAACTATATAATACCCCAACTACAATTTATGTTTTAATGCATCAAAAATCTAATTTTTATCAAAATAATTATTTAATCATTTATAAAGTAAAACAAATATAATTATTAATATTTTTAAATTAAAATATAAATATTAATAGTCTTAAGGTTACTTTGTTTCTAGTCCTTATTAAATTATTTTACCCTTCATTAACCTATTTTCCTTTTACCGTGATAATAAATATTTACTATGGCTTCTATTCAAATTATTCGAAAAATTAAGTTTTCCTTATTAAATAATATTAATTTTGATTATTAAAAATATGTAATAAATTTTATAAAATTAAATTAATATAATTTTAATAATTTAAAATAAAACCCGCAAGTTTTCTGAAAAGAAGTTTTTTGAAAAATGCATTTTTTAAAGGAAATAATAATTTTACTTTAACTCTATAACTAGTTTTATTAATTATATGAATTTAAATTAATAATTATATATATATAAAGTATATAAATATAAATTAAATCATTCTCAATCAGGGGATATATTTTTTTAATTAAAATAAAGAAACATTATGCATTTTAAAACTATTTTTAGTAAAATGTGTTTTCAAACCTAAAAATAAACTTATTCTAAAATCCATTATAAATTTGATGTAAATGAAATTATTTGGTTTAAATATAAAAAATAATAACTATTTTACCTTGAAATTAAATTAAAATAATAATGTAATTTTTAACTTACTTAATTTATCAAAATAAATGACAATTTCAAACAAACGGGTATTTTTTACTATTCACTAAAAAATAAATATTTTCCTAAAAAATCCCAAAATTTCGACCTAAGTTTATTTTGATATGATGATATAAAAAATAGAGTTAATTTTTATAAAATAAATTTTATAAATGTTTTAGAAATTAATTATAATATTTTTTTACAAAAATAAATAAAAAACATTTTTGAAGAAAGCATATTTTGAAGTAGAAAAATTCATTGCCAAAAATTGAGTGATTATTTACTAAGCATTCATAAATACATTTATACTGAGTAGGAATTATATGTATATATTTCATAATTTAGTTAATATTATTCATAGCTATAAATTTAATGGTTTGGTTAAAACAATCATATTTAAATAATCATTATTTTTTTTGGGTTTGATGTTGAATATCACATATGCTATCAAACATAGTTCTCCTCAATTTAAAAAAATTAGGGTGTTACATTATCCTCTATTTAATAAATTTCTTCCTCAAAATTTAAACTTGATCTCAGTAAGAAATATTCACGCACTTGAAAAATATTTTTTATTGAAAAGCCACATCATAAAAAGGGTTAATAAAACATCCACTTGAAAAGAGAGAAAGGGAAGTATAAAAGACATCAAATAAACAGGATTCCAAGTAGGAGGACATCAATGGGAATTGAAAACATAGACATGGAAGAGAAAACTAACACCATAAAACTAATCTATTATGGTATAGAACATAGTCAAGAAAAAGTCAATGACTACAAAACCATAAATTTGTGATGGGTGAAATGAACATCAATTTATCAGAAAATATTGTTCTATGATGACATTTTTGTTTCAAGATTATTGTCCCAGAGTTAAAGAATTACTTTACCATCTAGAATAGGGACCTAAGAAAATATACATTCATAAAAATCATAATTTCATCCTTTAATAATTTTTTTCTATAATCATTTCTCCAAATAATTAATGTTTAATATAATTTTTTATGCCCAAAGAACTAGAATAAGTGTATAACAAATCACATAATCAACCAAATAATGATAAGCTATTTTTCATGTATTTACTAAATAAAAAATGGTTAGAATAAAGTAATATGATATTGAAAATGAATAAATCTTAATATATTAATCTCCAAAATTCAACAAAAAAATCCAAAGGTTTAACATAGATCATTCCTTAAATAAATACCCCTATATCCTAGATAACAACAATAAACTCAACATTAAAGAATGTTTTAACCTCAAAGGTTTTCTAATACCCTTCAACTTAAACCTCCAAAAACATAATAGAATTATTAT
Organism: Viscum album; assembly: GCA_963277665.1. Classification (NCBI taxonomy): domain Eukaryota; kingdom Viridiplantae; phylum Streptophyta; class Magnoliopsida; order Santalales; family Viscaceae; genus Viscum; species Viscum album. The sequence goes on along the minus strand of OY728146.1, from coordinate 1,582,432,747 downwards.
AAAATAATAATATATATTAAACCAAATGTGTATATATACCTCAAACTAATAAAACATATACCAAAATATCACTAATCATATTAAAATCAAAAAAGTTTTGATCTTGTAATATGTTTTCCGAAAATTTCCATAATCATTCTAAACTTCCATAACATAAATAATTAAAATAATTATTAATTATTTTAAATATTAGACTTATATATATCATCCCAATAATATTTAGGTTCATCCAAAAAAACATATTAAGGGTTATCAATCCCCCAATCATGTGTTTTATAAAATATCACTTTATCACTAAATCACTTTAATAGGCTATTGGTATTATTCAACATATGTATCAAATACTTAAAGTAAAAATATTTTGAAACAATACTTAGATGTTTCATGATTCTTATATCCATAATATAATTGTTAAACTACTTCTACATCATATTTCACAAATACTAATACCTAAACACTTTAATCCCTACACTTCAACAATTTCCATAGCTTAAGTCCTTCCTTAGTCTAGGATTTAACCCTTGGATTTGAGAATTGAATTAGATAATTCCCACATTATCCACACATAATACATTAAACAAAAAATTACTCCATAAGATTTAATTTATTCCCTTATATAATACTCTTCATTTTTTATATCAATTAGCAACTTTATGCCCTATTTCTCCACACTTAAAAAAAATTCGAGTTCCTTTGGGGCATTTTCCTTGGTGGTGATTTCCACATTTTTGACATATAGGGAATTAAATATTATTTCCTTTATCACCTTTATAAGATGAAATTAATTGAGATGTCATCCTCATCTTATTTGATGTCTTTGGACATTAAACTATTTTCCAGTTTTAAATTGTGAATTTTGATAGCTGATTTGGCATAATCACAATATGTCTTACTTGTTCTCGCATTTTGTTAGGCATAACATTTGGGCATTCATCTCATTTCCCATCACATTCATTGTTGAATCAATTATTCCTATTTCTATAAATTGAATAAAATAAAGGTAAAAATTAGGGATGAGTAAGTTTAAACTATTAAACATATAAATGAGGAAAAAGTAAAGGTAATCCTGGAGGATGTGTAACTCCCACCTCCTCCTGTAACTAGATCCTAAGTAAAGGTAAACCTCCTTAGAAGGCAGGAAATGGTAATAGAATGATTTCTAGGGATGATTATGTATCTAAATCAATGGTTGGTTAGGTTCCCTTTGTGGATGATGACCCTCCCCCAGTGGAGGTTGCACATCTTCTTGGGCTGCAGTATAAAGAGGTGCGAGTTGCACATTCTCAAGGGAAGATGCGTGTGGCGTGAACTTCTTTTGACTCTAATAAATAGATTGCCTTGGTGATGAAACACATGGATCTTATTTTTTCTCAAATGAAGGAATGGTGGATAAATTCCTAGATATTAAGGCATTGCAAGAATTCATCAACCAAATGATGGGAAGAATTCTTAGAATAGAAACTACAATGGGGAAAAGTGAATGAATTGATAGGTAGAAACACATCTTGATTATAGGTTTCAACATGGGGAAGATTAACATGGAGGAATACATGCAGTCTTAGGACATATTGGTGAAACATTATGAAGGCATCTTGAGGGACGATCCCGACACTGAGGTAAACTCTATTCCCTGGATAATGTTTAGGGAGTTTGATTCTAATTGTCTCAAATTGTTCTTCAACAAAAATGTAATATCCTTTGGTTCTTAAACTGTTCTTCTATGAGGTTTCTAACTTTCCCTTAAAAGTGTTTGGAAATAAAAATGTTATATTGAGGAGGAGGGGAAAAAGTAACATTAAAGGTATAACCTATAAATGACATGTATTTCCTTAACTTATAAATTTATAGTCTTCAATATATGTCATCCATAATCAATTTTATAATATAGACTATTATGGGCATTCTTGTTCCCTTAATAATGGTTCATAATGAGCTTGTAAATTTACCAAACCATGTCCCCTGGGAGTGTCAAACTAGGTGTTTAGTAAGGCCCATTGTCGTGTACCATTTCCTGATCGAGTCTAGATCAATATAGTGTTTTGGGGTGTTACTTCTAGGTACAAATGTTCCAGATCCACATCCACTTGTAGTATCCATACATGGATTTATTTTCTTGGAAACCACTTACTTTATACTTTAACAAAATTTAGGGACTTATTATTATGTTTAGTCTTATCACTAAGTCTTTCTCTATATTTTTCTAATCATAATCCAAAAAATAAATAAACTTTCCTTTGATACCAACTATGACAACCATTGTCTTTATTACACATTAATTCATGATTTATTATATAAGATTACACATAATAAAACCTAGAATATTGATAAGTCTAGTGTATTTGGGAATTAAGTATATTACATAACAACTTAAAATAAGGGATTAATCATTATTATTGAAAAGTTCCTTAACATTATCATATTATTCTATCATTCTTAAAACTATATGGGATAACCTAAATAAATAAGAAAAAAGTGAGCTATAAATCCCAGTAAATGAATAGGAAATTCATAACATGAATAAGAAATTACATGTTAGAAAATAGGTATATCAATGGCGAAAAAGGGTTGAGAATCATAAACATGAACAATGAGTCATGCTATAACATGATAACATAAAGGCCACATGGGAGTATGGAAAAACTTTAAACATGACATTATAAACACAAGTCAAGGTTAAAAATAAAGACATCATAACATAATATTCTTAGGATAAACTACCGTAGATAATAAATGGAATATCAAGAAACTAAAACATTACCCAATGTAATGGTGTTCTATTTGGGTGCACCCATCATAATCATATCTTGTACATGCATAAGTATGCCACATAGATCATATAACATAAGAACATATTTCATCACATTTAATCACATGATTAAGGATTTTGGGTTAAATACATGGAAGTAACCAATAAAATAAATATAGGTACAACTAGGTGAATACCCTTTAGTATAATGGGTAAGGGTATACACCTCACAAACGTTTGTCATGAAAAATCACAGTCACATTTTGGCTGTGTAACGATAATACATGAAGATTCATAAAATGGTTTAATGAGAGTGAAATGGGTATATCATAATTTTTAAATAACATGGAAAGTAATAGGGATGTGTATAAACATATACCAATATTTGGAATTTGAAATAAAAGGCTTAAAATAAAGAATATTCTTAAATAAATAGGATAAAGAGAATATTTCAGCATATCAGCAGCTTAGGTAAACACTATAATGATAAGGGAAAAATAATCTCTCATTGTTAGGAAATAACTTTGAAATTAGTTTAATATTTATAAGGTCATTAAAAAATAACAAATTTATATTAAAAATCCTAAATATAATTAAGGTGCTTGAATTGAAAAGAAGAGGGAGAGGTCCCTTACTTTTGGTATAAAAAACCGTAGGACAATTTCGGTAGCATAACAGGTGTATATAAAGGATAATGGGAGGTATTAATGAGATTTAAAGGTATATATAATTAAATTAATATAAAAAGGGAAGTAATATGGATTTTTAAAAACAAACCCTAACAAGAAAAAATGAAAATTAACAGTTGCAACATAAAAGAGGTGCATGAATAAAAAGAAGAGGGGGAGATCCCTTACCTTGAGAGGGTGATTCAAAAAGCTTGGGAGGTCCTTCTTGTGAGTTTTGGGGAACCTAAGGAGTAATATAGATATGTAAGTATAGTGTAATAATGTGATACAAGGTTTTTGAATGAAGTGGAATGGGATATTAGGGGGGTTTATATAGGAAAAGAGAGGGGAGTTCTTTATTATTTCCCAATCGTAGGTTTTGAACTCTATACAATACAATAATCAAAACCACAAGCCTTCCCATGGTTTTTACCATGGTATCTAAAAAAGAGGATTGTTTTTTATTATTTTATAAGTAAATACCCTAACACATTAAAATATTTCCCTTGGTGATGTGGAAGTGAGTAATGCTCATAAAGAAATGATTTTAAAATGTTAAAATATAATATATGTTTTGTAGGATTCATAAAGGATTTATAAAATTAATAAAATAACCTGAAAATAAAATTATTTTAAGTGAAAAAATATATTTTTTCTTGGTTACAATTTATATAATTTATTACCTCAATTTTGGGTCATTATGATGTCATAATACACATCGTACATTTATACCGTATTTAATTTTTACCCAAAAATTTAATTGTCTAAGAAAATTATAAAAAATTCACCATTTTATAATTTCAATGTTCTGATTTAAAAAATAATATTTATTTTATAAAAATAATTTTATAAATATTTTAATTTTTACTTTTAAAATAGAACCAACATTTATTGTGAAATGCTGAGTTTTTTGACAATAACAGTTTTGGATCCCTTATAAAAATAACATTTTCACTTCATAAAATTATATTATAATTTATATTTAATATATAATATTTAATAATAATATTTAATTAACACATATTTTATTTGAAAAAATCTTTAAATAATTAAAAAGAGTGTCTTGATTAAAACTATATATTACCCCAACTACAATTTATATTTTAACGTATCAAAATATAATATTTATTAAAATCATTATTTAATCATTTATAAAGTAAAAAAATATTTTTTAATATTTTGAAATGAAAATATAAATATTAATAGTCTTAATGTTAATTTTTTTTCTAGTCCTTGCTAAATTAATTTTACCCTTAATTAATCTATTTTTCTTTTATCGTGATAATAAATATTTACTATGGTTACTATTCATATTGTCCAAAAATTAAGTTGAACTTATTAAATAATATTAATTATGATTATTATGAATATGGAATCTATTTTATAAAATTAAATTCATATAATTGGAATAATTTTAAATAAAACATGCACACATGATGAAAAGTAGTTTTACGACAAATTCATTTTTTTCAAGGAAATGATGATTTTACTTTAACTCTATGACTAGTAATATTAATTATATAAATTTATATTAATAATTATAGATATAAAATCAATACATATAATTTAAATCATTCCCCATTATGGGTTATTTTTAATTAATTAAAATGGATAAACATTATGCATTTTAAAACAATTTTCAGAAAAATGTGTTTTCAAACCTAAAAATAAAATTCTTCTAAAATCCAGTATAAATATGATTTAAATGAAATTAATTGGATTAAATATAACTAAGTAATAATTATTTTACCTTGAAATAAATTTAAAATATTAAAATAACTTTTAAATTACTTAATTTATCAAAAGAAATGACAAATTTAAACAAATGGGTATTTTTTTACTATTCACTAAAAAAATAAATATTTATCTAAAAAATAACAAAATTTCACCCTAAGTGAATTTTGATATGATTTTATCAATTTTTTTTTAATTTTTATGAAATAAATTTTATTAATGTTCAATAAATTATTTATAATATTTTTTCACAAAAATAAATAAAAATAGTTTTTTAAGAAAGAATATTCTGAACAACTAAAAGACACTACTAAAAATTGAGTGATTATTTAAGAATAATTTATCAATGAATTTTTTTAGTAGGAATTATATATATATTTCATAAGTTATTTAGTCCCATCCAAATCCTCGAATTTAATAGCTGGGTTAAAATGATCATTTTTAAATAATCATTATTTTCTTGGGTTTAGTGTTGCGTATCACATATGATATCGAACAAAATTTATGCTTTTTAAAAAATCATGGAGTTAAAAAATTATACTAATTTTATTATGTTAATATTTCTATATAATACTTTTAGGAGTTTTAAGAATAAATAAACTCAAAAATAATTCTCTAAAGTTTATTAGCACTACTTTTGATATCCTTCTATTGATTAAACTTAAGGCATTTGGAAGATAAGTTTATGATAACACTAGGGGATTTGGGATGTAGTTAATTAAGTTTTAATAAGGATTTGGGAATAGTTTTTAGGTAAAAAACTGATATGTGTCTTTGGAAAGGTCATATTGATTTTCTTTTTATAGGAAAAAAATCAATGGTGTTTTAACAAATATTCAATATTTAATAGCCAAGTATGAAATTATAAAAATGATATGTGGTGTGTAAATAGACCATGTATTCTATTATATACCATATTAAATCTAATTGACTAAATATATTTTTTAATTATTTAAATCAATTAATATAATATTGTTTAACATTAAATACCATCTAAATTCATTTTCAAGACTATTCCCATAATTTGACTTTAAAAATATAAAGATAACAATAAAGTTTAAATAAAAACTCTTAAATAATCAATTATTCTTCATAATTATCTTTTAAATTCATGTAAAACCATAATTCATCCAAACCTTATAACTTTTAATGCTTTTAAAAATTACTTACTTGATTTTTCTACTGTTTTCACAAGTGCTGTGTCAATGCTACGTAATTAATTTAGATAATTATACTAATATTTAAATTTTAAAATAAAATAAATAAAATAAATTTGTTTATTAATAATAAGTATTATAATATTTAATTGTTTATAATTTATTTTTATCCTTATCTTTATCATGAAAAGGTATTAAGTGAGCGAGAGTGACATTTTTGTTTATATTAATTTTACAACACAAAAGCAATGTCATAATCAAATAAAATGGAACCAAATTAAATTTTTTTTGAATATAGGATAATTGAGGGTATAAATAAACTAATAAAATCAATTTTAGACAATTTATAATCATATTTGTGGCCTTATATCCTAGTTTAACCCCCTCATTAACCCTTTTAACCCTTACCGCGATGACTAATTTTTACCATGACAACTATTATTTATGACCAGAAATGAAATGGAACTTATTACATAATTTAAGTATGATGATTCAAAATATGTAATAAACTTTAAAATATTAAATTTCTATATGTGGTAAAAATAATTTTAATATAAGTATGAAAAATTCAATGGAAAGCTTCTTTTAGAAATACGCCCCCTTTTAAGCATAAAGATGATTTTATCCAAAACATGGGTAGAATTGATCCTCAAGAAATTTAATGGTTTATTCCTAAATAAAATAGTGTTATTTGAATTTAAAACAAATCCAAAATCTAATGAAACCTTTTAAATACTTAATTGAAGTAAAGGATAAAAATAACTCTTTTATTAGAATAAATCATCGCCTAAGTTTTAAAATGATCAACATAGGTTTATAAATTTAAAATATCAATTTTAGATATTTTATTTTAATAATTAAAAACATATTTGGTATATTAAAAAGGTTTAATAAAATTTCAAGCTATTATTATATCATTATTATCTCATAAAAATTTTAGTATTCGTATAAACTATATTTTTTCACTATTCGTGCAAAAGTCAACCATTTCAGAAAAATTCCAAAAATTAACTATAAGATAATTTTGACATGATGAATTCAAAAATTAAGTTAATTAAATAAAATTAAAACTCTAAAATTATAAAATTTATCTTTTAAATTAAAATAAAAAATTCAAAGAAAGACCACTTTTATAGATTATGACCCTTTTAAACTTTAAATATTCTTAACTTTATTGCACATCAATAACCAATGAGTGTTAATTTATTTATTTGAACATTATATATTTATAATTTATTGATTTTTAACTTTAATTTTAAGAATCTCTTTTTACTTTAGTTTGGTGTTGCACGTATCAAAAGTTACTATACATATTGGTTTTATTTATAGGAGAATACATACTAAAATCTCTTGGAGTTACACTAGAAGTATAAAACAAATATTACACATGTGATTGAGTATTATGATGTTGAGTTGGAGTCTTATTATTTATCTAAGGAGTTTCTAGTGTAGATAGTGGACTAGAGTGAGAAGGTACTACATAGAATAACAATTCCACTTGTACAAGTACTTTGGAAGTATGTATAGACCCAAGATGAGACTTGGGTTTGGGATTCAGGTGTGTAGGTGTAGTGGATAGAACCATTCATCCATAAACCCGAGAGATTATTTTCAAGGATAATAAGTCCTTAAAGTGTATTTTTTAACATCCCTTCAATTTTAAGTTATTTTATGTTCAAATTTTATTTATTATGATGTATCTTGATGATTATTGGCTATTTTGGGAGTTTGGTATGGATTAAGAGTGAATTTTGGAGGGTTGAACCAAGAATAAAACTATAGTTCTGTAGTCTATAGGTGTTTGCAGTGAAACCCTTGGAAGGTTTAATGTGATTACTTTAATAGTAGGGGGTACCATTTTACTACACTTGGTTGCACCTTGACCCCCTAGGTCACTCCACAACCATATTGCTACATATTTGTTTAAGGGAAAGTTGGTAATTGTACGTAGAATTACTTTTTTACTCTTCCTTACTCTTCCCTATACCTCATGATACCTAGATGAATTATGGTATTCATTCTTGGATATTTTATCTCCCCATTCTCATCTTTTGATGTTTTGAAGTTCTATTTTTTGCAGAAGTTTTATCTTGGTGAGTATAAACCCATGTATTATATAGATATCTCCTTTATCATCTGTCTCTTATTTTCCTTTTCGAAAACACTAATGTGAGAATGTTGCATATTATTTTAGGGTTTTGGTGTGTTGGTCTTGAATAATGTGGTGTTTTTTGGTGATTAAGATCTGTTACATTTGTGGTATGAAGTATATACCTTTCCAAGGGTTTTATATGAAGTTATATGTCTTGAACTGCATGTGGTTGCATGTGTAGCCCCATGATAACTCTACTTATAGTATCAATGGGAATGGTTAGGTACATAAATAAGTGGCTAACCCTTTATAGGGAGAGCTATGGGTTTATGTATTGGATAAGGTATAATTCTATCAAGTTCCATGAGTGATTTTGGACCTATCTGGCTGGGAAGTTGGTCCTTGAGAGAGTAGTTTAGGTTCAATCGGGGATGGAATGATTTAGTAAAGTGGTAATGGGTTCTGAGTGATGATTCCCCTTTCTTATGGTGTATTTGATTCATGTTAAATATTGTTTCCTTGTGATTGTTGAGGTCTTCACACATCTTTATTGATAAGTTGTGACTTGAGATGTGATGTGACCTCCCTTATATGAGAAGAGATGGGCCATGTGTTCATGATGTGAAATCCTTAAAGTTAGAAGGGATGGGTTGGGTTTATTTGATGTGACCTTCCCTGAGTGATAAGGGATGGATTGGGTGTGCATGATGAGGCTATTTATTGAATGATAAGGTGAGATATGTTTTTAGTTTAGCTACCAAGGTTCTAAAATACACCTTTCTTCTAGCATGGGGATGAAGTAGGTGTGGCTGGGGATTTATGGTGTCCTTTTTAGTACATGATGACCAAATGAGTATTTATTTTATATTTATTTATTTATTTCTATTGGTTCATCCACATTTATCCATTTATTCACTTATATTAAGGGCCCATTGGTGGTGTCCTACTAGGTTTTTCTCATACCCTTCATGAGTATCTCGATGTGCATGGAAACTTTATGGTCAGGGATGTATCAAAGGTAAAGGGTCCTATGATAGACTATTTATTTTATGGAATTAAGGCGATGAGGAGAGTTTCTATGAGATATCTTACAATAATGCATCTTTTATTATTTATTGTTTTGTTTTTTGTTGTATATATATTGATCCAGTACATGTTGGGATCCCTTTTGACTTAATATTCTAGTGTTTTATTCCATTTGATATTGTATGGAATAATGTTATTATTTATTCCACTTCATTTTATTCTACCGATAACCTTTATTATTATTATTTCTGTCGTTATTATGTAACACTGATGGTTATCTAATAATGAGGTAATAGTCTACATACAATTCTATTTAGGCCCTCTGCATTAGTCAGTAACCTATTGTGTATGGGGAGGTGCACATGAGGTCATGAATCCCCTAGTTTAAACCTTTTGACGCAGGAAAGGGTGTCACATATTTGGATATCAAACATAAAATACTAATACCCTCATACCTTTTTTTCACCCCATGTCATTTGATAGAATGAGAAATTAATAAGTGAAATCCCCCACTGCATGGTATTTTTTTAATGAATTTTATTCTTTAAAATTTTAGTTTTATCTATTTATTTATTTACGTATTCATTTATTGATTAGTTTTAATTTTAGTCTTTTAGTATGAAAATATACTTTCCATTACATTGTATTTGTTTAATTGATTCGTTATATGAAATACTAGTTTCTAATAAAGGGGGAAAACTAAACTTGGTTAAAACTGTTTGTATATACTGTTCAATTTGTGTATTTGAGTTTCCTGAGGTGGATTTTACATGATAAGAATAGTTTGATATGATTTTAAAAGAAATGGTAATTTTAATGGGAGAATCATTTCATGAATCATTTTTCTAGTATATATTGTCGATCCCATTTTTTACAATCATGTTAGGGTGTGTTTTTTACATGAATGTGAATGGAAATTTATTGTTTTTTGGATAGTGTTTATATGTAATCTATTTTATTAGACATTTAATTTTCATATCAACCTAATACAAGTGTAAAAAATATACATAGTCCCTTAAGTCATTGCATTTGAATATTAGGTTCCATTTGGTACATGCATTTTTTTTATTTTTGTTGTTCAAAAATATTATTAAAAATGTTTTATAAAAATTAAAATATTTTTTAGAAAATGAAAGAACTTAATGGGAGACATAAAACTTTTTTTTTATTCCTCCCTCTTTTCAAAATAAATTTTAACATATTATATGAAACATTCATAAATGAAATTATTTTCATAAACCAAATTTTTCCCTAGTATTTATTCCCTTTTCCAAGTATGTTATATTTTTCGAGACATAAGTGAAATCCTATACATTAATGATCACACCTATAGTATATGAAGTACTATTTTTTCTAATAATCTAAACACTTTTTACCTCAAAAAATTTAAAATTTCATATTTAAAAAAATACTTGGTTATTTATCCTTATTTATCTTTTAATGGTCATTTATAAGTTTTTTGAGCTTAAGGAATATGCATTTGTTTTAGTGACTTACTAAGAATGAATTCATCTATTATATTTGGTAATAATAGTTTTCTGAATCTTATATGTAAAGGCTGGTGGTTTAATTTAAAATTATTTTATTTCTAAAATCTATTTTATGGTAGGTTGAAGATGATGAGAGATTAGTGCTAGTGAAATATAATGAGATCATTGAGTACAAAATATCACTCGAGGTGAGTAGAAATGAATGACACTTGTTAATTACTAGAAATCCTTCATAATTCATGCTTGATAAAGATTTATCTTTTGATAAGATTAAATTATAACACTAAGGTAATTTATATCTCTCATTTTATAAATACCACCAATCTAATATTACTATATCTATGTTTTTATAAGCTTGATTAAATAAAGAATTATCTTAATCACATGCTATCACAACCTAGAAAGTGTTTTATTTTTTACCAATGATGCATAAAACAATGATTTTATGTTCTTCAACATCTATTTTATTGATATGTGATTCACATAAAATGATTTTATGATAAAAAGATAAATATTACTTGTGATTCTATAAGTTGATCTATTTGATATCTATAATATTCTTCATAAATGAAATTCACTTTCTTGGACTTTTAAACTCTTGAAATTTCCCATTTTATATAATTTTCCATATTCTTACACATGTCATCCATGGTTAAACAAGATTTTAAATTTTTGGGAATGAATTCATTAATGTAGATAAGTTTAAGGGCCACTTTTAGGTATTTTTATGATTTAAAAAACATATCTTTATGTTTTATTTAAGATAGAATAGAAACTATATGATGCATATTACATAAATTTGTGATATTTTTATGGGAATTTGTATGTTTGTAAATATAGATCAATTATTGTTTTTTTTATTTTTATCATTTTAATTTTTTTGAATCTTTATACATTTATTTTAATTAAAAAATTCTTTATGGAAAAGTTATCAATTAGATAACTCTAAGAAATGTTGAAAGTTATATTTGTGTGAGAAACCATTATCAAATATATGTTGTGGTTTAAGTGGAGGACTTACATGGTACTAATAAATTATTGTGATTATTTGACCATAACATTCATAATTAAAGACATAAAGCTAATGAAGGAAAAAAATAAAATTTTAAGAGAATATATAATTATGAAATGAAATATATTCGTGTAATTTTTCAAAATAAAATAAAAAATTTACTTTTGGAGAGTAATGATAAAAGTAAAGGGCTTAATAGTGAACATAGAGTTTCTAAGAGAATTCAGATGCCCATAATAAAATATAGAGAATATTTTTTTTGACTTTGAATCATGGGAGCATAATGAAAGGATTTCATCACATATTAGAAACTAGGGGTATAGTAAATTATTTCCAAGATATATTCTAAAGTTTATTGGTAATGGAAATTCTAGTGAGAGAACTTCTATCACTAGTATTGATTATTTAATAGGATCTAATCATCATGTTCTATATGTTTTATGTGCCCAAATAAGTTTCCCAAAAATAAATCTATGGATTCCAGGGTAAGAAATACTTTCTCAATGTTTAATGTGTGAGATAAATTATTTTTGGATCAATACAAGAAGAATGGATGTAAAAGTTCAAATTTGGGTTCACATGTTAGGTTCATACTAGTTTAGTTGTCTTTTGAACCCATTTAAACTCACTCCTAATCCATTTATGAAGGGGTTTACCCAAACCTAAACTATCAACCCATTTAATAAATATAACATAATACAATATGTCATACCCAACCAGTTAATATCATATGAACTCAATGAACTAATAAAATTGAATTATATTATTTATATTAAATATAATCTAATTAATAAGAAAATTGTGTTATCCATATTGAATCTTAACCCTATTAAATAATTTAAAATAAATAATCTACTATAAAAATTCTGAATTATTTCAAATTAAATTGATCATAAGAATAAAATATATTATAAAATTTATTTTTATTGTATTTTTTATATTTTATATTATCATTATATATTTGACAATTTTAGGAATTTTAGGAATAGACAGTTAAAACCTGACCTAAATATCATTCATATTAGATTACATAACCCGATTTTATTTTGGATCCATTTATATCTGACCCAAATCTATTTAACTAATGTCAATCCATATTGTATTATTGTGTTGGGTTTAAAATATCCATTTTTAGATGGATGGTGGATTTTTTTTATAATTTTTTTATAAAACAAAAAATGTAAATAATAAAAATTGTTTTTTCTTAGTATTTATCTTTTATAAAAACTTTATAGATGTTTTATCCCAATGGAATGATAGTAGAACTAAGAATGAAAGCACTTGTTGTGAATTGATTTTTTAGGAGGAGGTTTTCAATTATCATGGTATTAATTCCATAATAAAAGAAAACGAGACTTTGATTTATAATGGTGGTTTAGGATTCATATAGTTGAATTCATATTATTTATGAAAACAGAAAGAAAATTTTATGATAGGGATCATAATGAACATGATTCAAAAAGAAAATCAAAAGGTAAAAAGATAGGTATTTATGTGATTTTCTATATGTTAGATCTATATGTATGGAAATAATACCAATACTAAATTTTTTTTATTATAAAAAAAGGAATAAAATAAGATAAATGAAATAAAAATGAAAAAAGGATTAACAAATCTATTCGAAGAGAATTCCTCATCAAACTAAATGAAATCTGTGAACTATGACACAAGGTATTAACATTCACTATATTTATAGATAGACAAACCTGATTCACCCAAAAAACTAAAAATGTTAGATTACAATAAACAAATATAAAATGATAAAATGGATCCTTTATAGAGCCATTCCCTTCTATCAAGTACATGGTTATATGATAAATGATCAAGGATCTTCTGCTCTGATTAGTTCTTTCACACTGGATTTTGTCTTTCTCTAATAATCACAAGTTAAAGCCCTATAATCTCTACCATATTATAACTCTAGGGATTAAGTACCCTGGATTAGGATGAAGATGAGTTTAGTAGATAAAAAACCATCCTTTTACATAACTTACTTTATGGATATCTCTCTCCTACTATATTCTATATCATTAGAATAATGGTGTGACCAATGAATAATTATTTGCCTATTATTTCTATGAAATCACAATATTAAAGAAATAATGGAGGAAAAAATGAATAGGTAGTTTAGAGATATGGTTTTAGGAAGTTTGGAATGATTGAGGTGTGAGGATAATCAGGATTACATGGATGGTTTTAGAAAGATAACATTGTAACAAACTATGTGAAACACAAATTATTTAGATAGGTCATCAAGAAGTATTCATCAATCAATCCAAATGTGAACACAAGGATTTTTTTTGGAAAACACACCCCATCACATAGAAAAACATTTGATCAATATGATGAATAGATACGAATGAAACTTACATAAGGAAATGTTCCAAAGTGAGGAAAGCCATATATAACCACCTAAATCAATAAAACCAAAGTTAGTAGACTAGTCCCATAAAAAAATGATTCCAAAATAAGTAAAATAATAATAAAAGATAAAAAATTAATATAATTTTTTATGGTGAAAATCATAAAAATAAAATGTATAAATAAAATAAAAAATTATTAATTTTAAATATGAAACACATATTTCTACAATCTATAACTTTATAACAAAAATAATTATTCATGATGAGTTTTTTCAACCTATGTTTTTATTTTGGGATAATATTCATGAAATATAAATAATGTATGAACTTAAATAATGTAATGAACTTAGTTATTTTATTAGTTGAATTATTATAAGTGTGTACATTTTCAACACACACTTTCCTAGTCTCAACAACCCCCCTAAAAAAAATGAAATTTAATATCTATATATTTATAAATACCACGAAAAACATGTTTTTTAGATAAATGAATGGAATGATAACTATTAAAAAACATATCAATATTTACACTTGATAAATAAAATTTATTTATCAAAACCTTTTACCAAATAGTCTCTTTAATATATTTGGTAACAAATATGTATTTAGCCTCAGTAGTGGAAAATGAAACAATTTATTGCACATTTTATTTATATGAAAAAATCCCACCATAATCTAAAAAAACATATCCAGTTATTGATTTCCATGTGTAAATATTTACAGTTTAATCAAAATTGACAAACCAAAAAATATCATTATCAAGATTACAATTTTTTAAAAACAAATAAATAGGACTGAAGACATAGAAACATACCTTAAAAACCACTTCAATTCATGTCAATGTGATTTCCTAGGGTTAATCACAAACTTTCATAGAGTATAAAAAAAATTAAATATCTATCCTTGAATAAACCATTGAATAATTAAGGCCACCAAATACATTAACATAAGGTTTTTATTTCATAAAATCTATGTCAATTTCATTATTAAAGGAATAGATAAGGGATAATTCATAGTTATTTCCAAGAGGAATTTTTAACTTTATGTATACATGTATGTTGTGACAAATACAATATTTCACTATCTCTATACCTGATAATTTCTATAATTAAGATAATATTTTCATTACCTAAATATTTTATCTCAAAGGTAGTATTAATTTATATTTTAACATGATTAATTAACCTCATATTTTTATGAATAAGTTTCATGTATCAACATATATAATAACATAAATAATTTCATGCTTAAAAGGTTTGAAATAAACACATTCATCATATTTTATTTGATTAAAACCATTTTAAAGAATAAAATAATCAGAACACTTATACCCCTCCCTTGATGATTATTTCAGTACAAAATAAATATTTTCTTATAAAAGATAAATTTTATTAGGTTTAAAATATTTTAATAACCCTTTTGGATACTTCATTTAAATCCTTTAATACAAATTTATATGTAAAAAAGTATTTTTTTTCATCTGAACTATTGTTTATAACTGAAAGTGGAACCAAGTACCTATTAGAGGTGTATTGAGAATTCGGTGATCTAAGAAGAGGAATTTTAGGCCTAAGGGTGCCACTAGGTACCAGATGGCCCTTACCAAGTATCCAATGACCTTTCGTTGTACTTGTTTAGTGGGGGAATTATGGAATCTACCTATTAATTCCATATTTCTCCTTTGTTTTATCTCTTCAAATTTCATTCTTCCCCACCTATTGAGAGTCCCATTCACAGATCTATAATTTCTATTTCTACCCCTCCATTCCTTATTTTTAATCAATGTGATCTCATGGGAATTTTCATATCTAAATCCAAGGTAAACCTTACATTATCAAATTATATTATCTCTCATATTTGTTTTTTTCTAATATACTTTACCTTTGATTGGGATTTTAGATTTAATTCCACCTAATCATGGTGGGGTTCACTCTAGATCCTATGGATTCCTCTCTTTCTCAAAGGAGACTCAGGTGGGTTGTTGACCTCCGTTCATCATTGTTTTTGATAAAAATCAATTTAGGTATGGTTTATGTTTGGGATCTAAAATTTTAGGGGTGAAATTTAATATTTATTTATTAAAGATTATTTAAGGCTTTAGGATGCTATATTTTTTAGAATTTATAGAGCTAATTATGTTGGTTTTATTTTAGATAATATTAATATTCCATTTTGGGGATTATTATTTTTGGTTCTTTTAGTTACGAAATCATGGTTTAATGGTTTTAGGGTTTCCCTAGTGATTGTTTGGAGCTGGTAAATCCCTCCCTTAATATTGGCAGGCATTCTCAAATCATTGAGTTATCTCTAACAATAAATGAAACATGTATGACTTTAGTTTTTATTAGTTAATAAAGAATACTATCTATATTTAAAAGACATAAATGAATAATTTTCAATATTAATTTAATTTTATGAATTAAATATTTTGTTATCATGTATTCTTGGAATTATGTAATATAAACCTATTTATCTCTTTATGGAATTATTAATTTTACTAGATGAGTTTTTTACTTGTGGAATCTATCGATGAATTAAATACTTTTTCTGAGTTTCCCTTGATATATGAGTTGGGAAACTTCTGTTTGAGTAACATCTCTTAGCAATTTTGTTTCAATGGGTTGGAAAATTTTTATATATATTAAACATGTGATAAAATAGATACCTTAGTTACAAACCATTTTTGAGAAATCTTTTTGGTTTGGAACCTTTATTTGGTTAAAACCTCTTTAGTTCTCCATATATTAGGAAGGATAAAATTACCGTAAGACTTAATTAGGTTTCATGATAGAATTTAATTCATCACACTTAAACTTGAATGAACCATAAGTTAATTAACAACACTTACCTTTTTTATGAGTATACTTTGGTGTAGAGGTGGTGGATAGGTTTCTTTGGTAAAAGAAGGTGATTATCCATGTGAAACCAAATGGATTCATCCTTAATCCAATATTTATGGTTGAATAAATACATGGTTTTTTCCTAAGAGTTAAAGATACTTAAAATTTTAAAAGAAACCATGTTTTGGAAATGTTTTCTTATGGAAATAATTATTTTAATGGTTTTAAATCATTCTTTATTTCTTCCTTTAAATGTTTTTTAAAACATATTTCATCTCTCTCATTTGAAACATGATTTTTTAAATATGATTTTAATTTACTCCCAATGTTGGTTTTAAACATCTTTTGAAATGATCATATGTAATAAACCATCTCTTATAATTTGTTCATCCATTCATAATCTATATCGTACCCATGTTACCTAAAAATTACCAATAGTATACACTAGTTTGTGTATATATTATAAGGACCATCCAATTCTTAAACATGGATGATCATGTCTTGATTAAAAATTTTCTGGTCTTTCCCTAAAATATTTTGGAAATCTAGAATGCTGTACCATGAGTTTATTTATACTATCGCTAGATTTTTTTACTACATACATGTAAATTATTTTTTGTTACATGTCCTATAATTTTTTACATACATGTAAACCATATTAGTTGATTTATTACTTTTATGATTTTAAAGTTGAGAATCTTGAGAATATCTAAATTTTATATTCTGTTAGGCTTAATGAGTTGTTATTATACAAGATCATGTATTTTCTTCTTTGTTTTTTTCTTGTTGATATATGTAGGTAGTAAATTTATCATGATTCTAGATACATGATTATTATAATTGTGCATCTTGAAGTTTCAATGATTTTCTTCTAGATCAGTGGTTTTATAGATTCTAATAAGTGGTATCAAATCTTTTGGTTTATAAAGTATTCATGCTATCAACATAAAAATATTTTAGTAAAATTATTGTATATATTATTTTTCATTTTAGTGGGAGTGAAATATTTTAAAATTAACGGAATCAAAAGAAGGAAAGGTTTGGATAAAAAAGTTTGATGGGATAGAATTCAGTTTCTTTACGTTGTAGATGTAGGATTATCTATTTTATAAGGTCCTTGAGGTTTCATTGAAAGGAGGAAAAAAAATAAGTAACTCATAAATTGAAATGATAGAGTTTTGATTATAAGGCACTTGGAGTGATATATATATCATTAGATTTTTTTTGTTAAAACATATAGGCAGTAAAAACCCCAATGGAGTTGATAAAGGCCTTAGAAGACATATATTTGAAGAAAAAAATAATGAAAAATGTGTTCATGATGCATATGTTAATCGACATGAGTATTCCAGAAGAAATACTATAAGTTGATTATATCAGTGAATTTAACATGATTCCAAGTCATATTGAATTAGTTAAAGTGAAATTTGTGGAATATGTGTGTGATTTGTTGCTTCTTTTATTAATTTTAAAATCATGGTAAATGATAGTGACTATCATAAGTAGTTATTTTAAGAATAAAAAACTTGTTTCTAGGGGAATTCCTTCTCTTATTATGAATAAAGATATCCGGTATAGGGAAGTCTAGGTACCTACCAGATCCACACTCAATATGGAAGGTAATGTATGTTTTACTAAATGGAAAAGTCTGAGGAAATCAGAATATAGAATAAGGAAGAGGATTCAAGGAAAATTGGTTGGGCCTAGACCCTTATGTTGGGATTATTAGAAGGGGAATCTAAATAAGTATTAAAAGTATTTTAGGGTGAATTTTATAAGGAGATATTATAGAATTTAAAGTTAAAAAAATACCATAGATGAGAGTGGAATTAATTTACTATTAAGTGCTAGTATTCCTTTGAAATTATGGACTATTTATTTTGGGGATTTTTTCTATTCTATGAATGAGAAGGTATGTATGGTGAATTATGTGTCCAGAAGTTTCAGTAGATTACTTATAACTAATGATAAAGATCTAGAGATTGTATTTAAAGTTGAAATAGAAGTTTGAATGAAATATAGAATCATCTTAGAGTTGTAGTGATTTAGATACATTCCATGGTTTATAATGAATCTATTTTATATTTCTCAACTAGATGAATACAATTTCAAAAAAATATTCTTAGTTGTGGTATGGAATATTACCCAGGGTTTTGGGCTTGTGGATAGTGGTGTTAAATATGGTATAATTTACATATAGTGAATATCATATAGAGTAGAAATTTCTAGAATAATATATTTTGGAAGTATAGAGTTGTGAAATTTATATCTTGGTCACCTAACTGAGAATAATATATGAGTCCTAGAGATTTAAGGGTTACCAAATCTTTATTGGATGGATTTTAGATCTTATGAGAGTTATATCCTTGGAAATCATAGAAATAAGTCTTTTATCAAAAACTAGACCTTAGTATAAAACATTAAAGCTAATGAATATGAATTTTGGGTGATAGTTCCAATCTATTCTCATAGTGGGTCATTTTATATTGTTACATTTATTAATTATTATACTAGTAATTATATAATTACTCCCTTAATCACAAATCCGAGGTTTTCAGGTGTGGTTATTAAATGGACATACATAATAGAGAATGTGGATAGAAATAATATCAAGTTATTGAGGTCCAATAATGGTAGAGAATATAGTAGTATGGAATTATGGGGGATTTATTTGAAAAAATGGATTAGGTTCAAGAATACTATTTTAGTAACACCAAAATAGAATGGTGTAAAAAATCATAAAAATCAGACACCGAATGAGAACAAATGAATCATGATGTTTCACATAGGTTTTCCAAAGGTTTTTAGGCACAATCTATCAATTTTGTTGATTATTTTATGAAGATAAGTCCTTATGAACTATTAGAGAAATAGAATCTAGAACAATCATGGTGTAAAAAATCAGTGATTGTTTCCTACTTGATTTTTTTGGAAGTCTTGCCTATATCCATTCTTATGATAAGGATATGAATAAAATTTAAGAAAAGTCCCAATAATATTTCTTTATTGGTTATGGTAATGAAAACTTTTATTTTTGATTTGGGTCAATGAAAATTAGAAGATTTTTAAAAGTAATAATATTTTATTTAATGAAAAATATTATAGAAATATTGCAACTTGATGGAATATGAGTTAGGAAAAAAGAATAAATTTACCATATCTAAGTTTATTTGAATGAAAATTCTAGAGGATTAAAAGTTTCAAAATTTTTAAGAAGCCTGAAAAATATGGAAGATATAGTAAGGATGGAAGAAGTACCAAAAAAGATTTAGAACTTTAGAAGATCAAGGAAAATCACTAGAAGATAAAGTTTCAAAAGCAGTGATTCTTAAAATAGTAGAAGTGTAGGTTGAGTTATAGAGGTATACTAGGATCATATGACTATTTTTAAGATTCATGACTAATCTTAATTACTTTGTCTTTTTATATAGAGGACATTTTAATATCCTATAAGAATTAGTGACTCTTAGTGATTTTATAAAGTGGAAGTTATCTATGATAGATGAAATGTATTTTTTGTATGAAAAAGAAACCCAGGAGTTAATAGAATTACCATAAGAAAATAAAGTTCTAAAAAAATGTTTTTTTCAAATGAAGGTGTAAATAGATTGTGGAAAGTGTTATAATGTTAAGTTATCTATGAAATGGTTTCAACACAATGAAGGGTTATATTTCTTAGAAATATTTTCTCTTTCTATCAAGGATAATACCATACATATAGTGTTAATGTTGGTTGCTTCTAAAATTCTATATTTTGAACAAATTAATGTGAAGATAAAATCACTTCATAGAAATGTATAGGGGTAATATATTTAAATTAGCCTAAGGATTTTGTAAACAAATAGAATTATATCATAGTGTTCTAGATGAAGCACAAACTTTATGATTTTAAATAAAAACCAAAGTAGTGTAACCATATGTTTTATATAGTTATGGATAAAAATAAGTTCATCTAGAGTAAATAATACCATTTTCTATCAAAAGGTGTTCAAGGATGGCAGTTACATCATCCTTATCTTGTACATGGATATAATTCTCTTGGAGGGTCCATACATGAAACAAATTTAAGGGGTGAGACCTAATTTATTCAGATGGTTAGAGATGAAGGATCTTAGGGGATCCAAAAATATTTTAGGGATATAGATTTAAAGATATATAGAGACTATAAATGGTTTTTTCTTAAAGGTAATACATCTAGAATATCTTGGAGAGGTTTATAATGAGATTATATAAGCCCGTGTCTACCCTATTACCCAAACACTGCAATTTATCCAAAGAGAAAGAACTAAAAATGAAATATGAAACTTGATAAATGGAAAATGATCTATTTTCCTTAGTGATTTTAATCTAAATTCATGTCATGGTTTGTAAAAGGGTTGAAATTGCACATGAAATGAGAGTATATACTGGTTAATGGATAATCTGGTAAAGGTTCACTAAGAAGCTATAAATTTGATCCTTTAATATCTCAAAATTTAGGAAGATTCAGCCTTATATTTTGGAATGTATGATCGATTTCTAGGATATTTTGATTCAAATATTTCTAGCTATTTAATGAAAATAAGAGTACCATGAGATTTTTTTAGATTCATTAGGATAACCATAAGTCATAGGTCAAGACTACAATTGATAGTTTCACTATCCATAATGAATGTAGAGTATATGGTTTCCATGTAAGTAGGGATGAAATTAATCTATCATGAGTTCTTATCATAGGAAATTTGAAGGATATATGAAGATATAGTTGTATTCTATGATATTCAAAGTGTAATTCAGTTAGATAAAAATATAATATTTCACTCTTGGAAAAAGAACATTATGATAAAGTATAATTTCATTTGGAAGATTCTTGAGGATATGGTGATGGATAAATGTAAGATTATTTAATGTTAAAATATAGATAACATATTCACTAAGATATTAGTTTGGAAAAGTATGAGGTAAGAATGTGTTGTAGTGGGAGTTGGTGATTGAAAGGTGGGATAAAGACACTGACTAATCTATGAATGTTAGGATGATCAAAATTTTATTAAGTGTTGGTGGTTACCTTGAATCCTTTAAAGAAATCTTCAAGTGGAATATTTTTAGGAAATGTGAAAAATCATCTCATGTTTGGATTAATTTTTTCTATATGAAGAATTTATAGATAATTGGTCTTAGGATTTTGTGAGGTTTATGAAAGTGTAAGTATAATGAAGGCATGCTAGTTTTGAAGGTGATGTTATGGAACCAGTTGGGAAAGTGAACGTGTCTTAATGATAGAGTATAAAAGCTCTATCACACGTAAAAATAACTCTAGTGTAGATACATTATGTGTTACTATAGGTTTTGAAAGGATACACATGGATAATCAGGGCACTTCATGAGAATTAATTTCACTATTTACTATAAAACAATGATTGTGGTGGCATATTCTATAAGAAACTAGAGGTTTCCATGACCATTGGTAGTTTTTTTATAAATCTTGGAATGTGGTGGAACTAGTTGAACAACTATGACCTACTATAAATATATGTGGTGGGACCACTTGTACTTTTAAAATATGAGATCTAACATTGACTAGATTTATTGATTGTGATTCTAATATTATTCTTCTTTCATTAGTCTAAAGGAAGCAACAATGTTCTACCATGGATGTATGAATAATTTCTTAACCACATAAATATATTTTTTATATATCATTCAGTTATTTATTTTCAATTTTGTGTTTATTATATGATTTTTTAGTTTGTGAAAGTGAGTGATTCTGTATGGTGGCTAGGGTGATTTTTTCTTCTTAGTTCTAAAACATTGTTTCATGGGATTTTTTGATCACAAGAGTTTCAGACTATGTTTCATTGGTTTTCTTCTATATTTATGGTTCCATGGAAACCAATAGTATGGTATATTATATTTATCTACCTATAGTCAAACATAAATACCTGGAATTATAAAAGTACGCAATATAGGTATGGATCCTCCCAATATATAGAGTTTCTAATTATAGAGGTTACATGACGAATATTGATATGTTATTTTCTCAATTGTTATTTTTTTCTATGAATTTACTAACAAATGAATTCCTATTTTTTTATACCTATATAAATGTTGAGAAATTTTCTTAAATATGTCTATTTTCACCATTGTTTTGAGATAGAATTAGTGGTTCCCTACTAAGTATTTTATGTTCACACCTTTCAAAGAAAAATCAATAGAAATAAAAGATATAATTTTCTAATTTTTAGGTAATTATATGTATACTAGTAGTTTTTTGGGTCCTCTTGGATGGTTACTCAAGTTTGAAATGGAAGAGGGATCATTTCCCACTTTGAAGTTAGAGTTAATGGAGGTTATTGAAGGATTTTTTTTTATCTTCTAGTTTTTATGTATTTATCTACCCTATGATACATTTTTCTTATACATTCGCCATGAAATGGTTTGTATGATATATACTTTAGGTTTCTTGATATTTTATACATTAATTTAGATATTTATGGTTTATCGACACTCTTATCTTCATATAGCTAGTTTGGTACACACTATATTTTAGGAATGTCCAACATAAATATGGGTAATGTTGGATTTTTGATAGAATCTAGCTATAAATTAAAAATATAAAAAATAAGACAAATCATTACCCAAATATACTTTGAGACTTATGATGCTAGTTTTTAGCCCTTGGGGATCAAGGAGATAAATTTGTGTTGTGTTTCACATGATCCAATTTTGGGATTTTAATTCTTCTTAGGCGAGGGTTAGAAGTGTTGAGACCTAAGAAGTAATCCATAAAATGGAATAATTAACCCCTTTATGGTAGGAGCTTAGGTTACAATGGGATATTTGTTAATCAATAGGCACTATAAGTTCAAGTGAGGCTTTAATTTTTCTATGATAGGTATGATGTAATAAAACTTGATAAATGCATCTAGGAATTAATAAGTAGTAACATTTACTTTGTGTTCATGCATCATATTAGGCATTGATAGATAAACACATGTAGAATGTCATTTCATAATGAATGATCGATTATGGTTTTTATACTTTAGTTATAACCAAATAATATTTGTATTAATTGATACATTAATAATATATATATATAGTGTTTTCATATATATATATATATATTGGTGATGACTAGGTTAATATGAACCAAATTTTTTTTCCTTTGATTGAGATATACATGCTTATTTCCTTGATAACTAGTCATCCATGTTTAATACTTTATTTAAAAGAATAAACTTGTTTTCTACCTATATTTTTACTACTTTGAATGTTCTAATTATTCTAAATATATATTTTTTACCAAGCATTATATATAATTTTTTATTAGTGTCACCTTCTAAGAATTATTTTTTTGTTGTTTATATTTTTCGTCTAAGTATTCAACTGGTGTTATTTTTGTAAAATGTATTATTATAGATCATGTTTTTTGTTTTTAAATTTCATTATAAATCCAATAATATGATACTTTTTTATTTATTATATTTATTATCTAATTTTTATCTATATGATGTAAGGATCTGTTTTTGAAAATAAAGTTGTGAAACAAGTAATTAACTACCTTTTAGTTATATCCTAGAGGAACCTATGTTTTCTGGTATCGGTATCTATAGGGAGTATATTAGAATCATAAATTATAGGGAACTATTTTATAATATAAATTTCATAAAGTGGAGAAAGTTATTTACTCTAAAGGTGTTTTAAATGGTGGTTTATTTTGAAAAGGGTGATCGTATTTCCTTTAAAACCACTTTTAATGTCATTCGGCATTGGGAACAACTTAGAACTTTCAAATTGGGAACTCAATTTTAGATCTTGAACCACAAAGGTTTTTTTTGAAAAACTATTTTATACTAATTTGTGTTTTAAATTGGGTAAGGGATATAAAAAATGTGAATGTTTCTTTTTGAATTAGAATTGGAAAGTGAATCTGTAATATAATTCCATTTTGGTTTTAAAAAAATATAATTTAACACATGTATTATTTATAATATATATTTAAAAATATATAAGGAATTATTTTAAAGAGTAAATTTATAAAAAGTGTTAGATTAAAATGGTGTTTTATAACGACTTGGGTGTAAAAAATATTGAATTTTTAGAAATAAAATGTTTTTTGTTTTTGGAAATAAATAAGGGTTTTATATAAGACTTTATAAAGTGTAACATTTGATAAAATAAAATGGAATAGAGGGTTAGACATAAGAAGATCTAGAAAAATATTATATTAGGGAGTACCTTTCCTTGTATTATGGCTATTTTATTTTATTTATATAGTCATAAAGATAATTGTACATCCTTTAGCTTTGATGTTTTAATGGTGATTCAATGTCTTGTTTTAGTTCCAGGAGTTATTCCATGAAAGCATAATGAAGAGTTTGGTTATGTGCTAGTTTTTTATATATCCTTTAGCTATTTTTATTTAGTGGTTTTTGATAGTTATGGATATGGAATCTTGGGGGTTTTTGAGATTTTGATCAAATTTGGGATATTGAATTAGAAATGAGATATGAGTTTTGAGGTATATTTTGGGTTGTGTGTTGGAGAAATGGTTATTGTTCAATGATTTAATTTTGATTTGGTAATTTGAGATATTATTAAATGTGTTTTTAGATTATATATTGGTGATATGATCTTGTATTTGTTATTTAGGGCCTAACATTAGTTTGTTTGGGCGATTTTTGATGAATTTGGAAGTTATGTAACATGGAATTCATCGATGTATTGATGTGTAAATTTGATACATAAGAGTAGTGAGTCTTTATGTGACCATATTTTTACTTCTAAGGGATTATGATTAATATAGTGAGGAGGTTTTAATAACATGTGTCTTAACTATAGTTATTGAAGATTTTATATGTAGTATTTTCATGATTAAAGCATGAAATAGTTTATATTTTTAGTTTCTATTGAGTGGTAATCATTTGTTCAAGTGTTTGGATTTTTTGGTGTTTTAGGATGAATTTAAAGTTATTTTTGGAAGGGTATTGAGTTTTATTAAGTGTCTTGAGAGTAAGGGATTGGTCCTAGGGTGGAACTACCTACAATTTAGAATTGAAGTGGCACCAAGAACTAGGTGGAGGGGTAATAGGTACCTAGTGAGCTTGGACAAGTCAATACAGTCATAGGGGTTCCACAATATACCTTATAGTGATGTCCTATGTTTATTAGTGGGGTAATTATAGTCTTCTCATAACCCTATATTTCTTCTCTTTCTTATCACTACGAATTTCATTCTTCCTAGCATATTGAGAGAAATTGTCAAGGATTTATGAGGTCTCTTTCATCCCCTCCATCCTTTTTTTGAATCAAGGTTATATTATAGTATTTTTCAATCATGAGTATAAGGTAAAACTCCACTCATATTCTTCTATCCCCTCTTCACTCTTTTATTCTAATTTTTTATACACTAGCTAGGGATTTTAGATTAAATTCCCCCTGAGCATGATAGATTTAAACCATGATCATGGGTATTACTTTCCTCTTAGTTTAAGGAGAATTTTATTGATTTATTTATCATTATTAATCACCATTTTAATTAAAATAAATTGTGTAATGGGTTGGTTAGGGTTTTTATATTTTTTTGTGATATTTAAGATTTATTTTTCATAGAATATTTAAGGAATTAGGTTTCTATATTTTTTAAATAATTTATAGAGTTAACTATGTTATTTTTCTTTTAAAATTATATTAATCTTCCATTATATTGAATATGTTTTTTTGTTTATGGAATTTTTTTAATGGTTAAAAGTGTTTCTTAGTGATATTATAGAGTTTTTAAAGTTCACCACTAATATTGGAAGGTGGTATCAAATAAAAAAGTGATTCTCAGTCTATACCTACAATATTACCTCCTTTAGTTTTTTCTAAATTAATAATGAAAACTATGTATATTTATAATATATAAATGAATGGGTTTAAATTTTTTTTATTTTAATGAAATAAATTTGTTTCAAGTAGAGTTTTTTTGGAATTATGTAATTAAAACCTATTTCTATATCTACAACATTATGAATTCTACTAGACCAGTTTATACCTATGGTATCATTCCTTTTATTAAAACCTTTTAAAGCCTCCCTTAAAATTTGAGTTGGGTAACCTTCATTTTAGTATTGTATCTTCTCCCTTTTGTCTCAATGGGTTAGACATTTTTTATAAATATTAATTATTGTATGAAATTGATACCTTGGCTCCAAACCATTTTGAGGAAAAAATTTAGTTTCAGAACCTTTCATTTTTTAAAACCTCATTGGTTAACCATAGCCTGGGAAAGGTAAAATTATCTTAAAACTTAATTTTCTCTCACTATGTTATTCACTTATTTCCAATTAAACTTGAATGAACCATAAGTTAATAAACCAAAATTATCCTTCAATTAAGACGATTATTTGGTGGGGAGGTGGTGTCTAGGTTTATTTTTTGAGAGGAGGATATTGGCCACATGAAACCTATTAGTATTGTTTTTAATAAAAGATTTATAATTAAATAAATACATGTGTTTTTATTAAGAGTTAAAAATTATTAAAATTTTAAAATAAATCATGTTTTAAAAATGAATTCCTTTGAAATTTCTCCCTTTAATGGTTTAAAATCATTCTTATTTTTATCCTTTAAATGTTTTTATAAAAATATTTCATATCTCACTAATTTAAAACATGGTTTCTTAAAAGAAAATTATGTTACTCTAATGGAAGTTTTAAAATTATTTGAAAAGTAACAGATGTAATAAAATATCTCTTATAACTATTGATTATGTTCTTAAGCTATACCCAACCTATATAACCCATGAATTACTAGTAATATATATTAGTTAATATCTTAATTGCAATGACCATCCCATGTTTAAAAAATTATTGATCACATAATGACTACTTCATTGTTGGAATTTCCCTAATATATCATGGAAGTACAAAATGTAGTACCTTGAGTTCTTTTCAAATATGAATTTTTTGAATACTTACACGCCATTTAGTAATTGTGATATGACCTATAATTTTTATATTCTTATAAACCGTGTTGTTTGATGTCTTACTTGTGTGAGATTAAAGTTTATCATCTTAATAATGGATAAATTCTATGTTATGTTAATAATATTGAATTTTTAATATTTTAGAGAATGTATTTTCTTCTCTATGTTTATATTGTTGATTGATGTATATAGTATTGTTATCATGATCCTAGATATAAATTTTACATTTAGTAATAATATTAGATTGGGTGTATAACTAATTTATGATTGATGTTGAAGGTTTACCATTTGGAATAAGGCATGTCCTTTTCTATGAATAATATATCACGTGGATGCTTCTGTATTTTTCTATTATTATCTATCAAGAAGGTATAATTTGATCTGGAATATTCTTATGGGATATGATTGAAATGAATTGATTTTTTATACCCATTAAATTATTCCATGGGATGGGCTAAGGAATTGACACTTGTATACATCTTTCTATTTCCATGGCATGAGTTGAGGAACTAAATTTAGAAGTGTTATAATGAAATGAGATGGGATGAAAGATTTATTTACCTTTATCCCTAAATCAATACTTTCCATTCATAAAATAGTTATACATGTTTTGATCCTCATAGTATAGGATGATAATAATTATATATGTTACATTCTCAGTATTGATCTATTATTTAATCACTTGTTAATTTGATTCTATGTCTTGGTTGATGACTAAATACCTAATTTTTTTACATATGTATACATGTATATATGTTCTTATAGTGACCCATTTTCACTATTATGTTGATACACTATTATTAGTTCTCTACTGCATATTTTATTCTCACACCCTACAGGAAAACCTTAGTGTAATGAAATATCTCTTTTTCTCTTTTTCTTGAACATATAGGCATGCTAGAATCTAATGAGTACTCTTGTATGGTTTCTCATGTTTGAAAAGAAATAAACATGAGATCCTAATTTTTATTTGGTGCCATTTTAGGTGGTTGAAGGACTTATTCATCTAATATCATAGTCTTCCTATGGTTCCACCTACCATGTGCCACATTTAGCTTGAACGTTTACCGTAGAATAGTTTGTATGAGTTATACTATAAGTTTATTAATACTTTATTAACTAATTTAGAGAGTTATGTCTTGTATACACTCTTTTTTATCTCCTATTTCTTTTTTGTTTCATCTTATATTTTTAGAATTCACAACTTATGAAAGATCTATGCTGGATTTTTGGTAGAATTTGACTATGATTTTGGATTGTAACAAATTGGGTAAATTACTACCTACATGTACTTAAATACCCATTTTTCTAGTTTTTAGCCCTTGGGGATCTAGGATTAATTCTATGGTAGTAGCAAAAATTATACAAATATAGTCTGAGTATCTGGGTCATAGAAGTAACACTCTAACACCCAAGGGTTGGGGTATTCTAGTGTTTTTAGAAAAAACCAGCTTATTCCTAGGAAAGGAAAACTCATGATATAAAAAATTATGAATTATAATGAACTTTGAAAAAATGGTCTTATCTATTAATAATATATAAACCTTTATACGTTCAAGATAACCAACAAAAACACATTTCATAACATAGGGTTCAAGCTCATTATTTTTCATGTGTGCATAAGATGTGAAACCAAAGACTCTAATATGTGAATAAATAGGTGGTTTTCCTATCCATATATATAATTAGGTGTTATAAAATTAGTTTCCAAATAATGGTAGTGATTAATTAGATATAATTCCATGGTGTCTTCTTCTATCTAGTAGAACTATGAAAAAATTTAGTGTGAGAGTATTCTTATCACTCTCTCTAAAATAGTCTTATTATTTATTTTAGGTATACCATTTTATTGAGGGGTTATTGTGATAGTTTTGTGTCTAAGAACCCCTTAATAATTATATTAATCAGTGTAATAATTAAATATATATTTCAAACCATTATCTTTCTAAAGAGCCTTTAATTTCATTCCTGTCTAATTTGCAACACTGAATATTCAAGTTTGAAACATTTAAAATATATATGATTTATGTTTTAGTATATTAATCTAAATATTTTCTGAAAATTCATCAATAAAGTCTAAAAATTAATATCCTACCTCATTGGAATCAGTTTTGGATGGTCCCTAAAATTTTTAATAGTCATATTAAATAGGATTAATATCATTTTTTAGACATTTTAAAGCTATTTTTTTGGATTTACCACGGACATAGTCCTAATAGATTATAATATTGGTCAGAGTTATCTAGTTAAATAACCCCAATTTATTCAATTCTCCTAAACCCTTGGCACTAATGTGCCCGAGTTATCCATGTCATAACATAACATTATCAATCACTAGAACACGGGTGGAATTCATCAACATAATACATGTTTTACTATTCAAATCATATAGTCTATTAACATTTGATTCCCTCATAACTCTATGAGAAACCCTAGTGATCCTAATTCAACTAGAGTTAAATTGAAATATAATGCCCATATGATCAAGAACCTCAAGGAAAAACTAGTTACATTTTAATTTGTGCACCTATCCAATCTCATCCATAGTTTTAATTAACACATCATGAAGTTATAGTGAAACAAAATCTACACCTATCATATAAAAACTCTTATTATTTTCCAAAAACACATCATTAGATTCAATTTATTTCAACTAAAAGAGATATTAATTTTTGGAAATAAGTTAAAAGAGAACCCCAAGTCCATGACACACTTTTTAGAAATGTCATGAACACACATCTAAAAAATTATAAATATAAAAACCATTTTCTACTAAAAAATAATGGTCCATACCATATTTAGAATTTCTTTTCTTATAAAGATAATTAATTTAATGCGCACAAGTTATTTATATTAGAAACACTTAACCACTCTATTTTTAGACTTTGACTAGCTTATCCTAGATGAGATATTTTCTCTTTGTTTACCCCTAATCTCATTTCCACCCATAAAAATTAATAAATAAGTCTCTATATTAAAAAACATTATTTTTAATATCTTTAGAAAACATAGCAGATTTAACCTCTTTGATAATAAGGGAATATATACCATACATCATGGAATATTTAATAATACTTATATCAGTCATCTAATGATAAAAAAATTATCACTTGATATTCATCTTCTACATAATTATCTATATTTTACAAATCTAATAAGATTTAATTATAATCATGAATATGTTATTAAAATATAGTTTCTAGATGAATTTTAAAATGATAAAATCTTATTTTCTTTTAAATTATTTAAACTAAAGAAATATTCATATATATATATATATATTCAAACTTAAACCAAATAATAGATATATAATACTCATAAGAAATATATTGAAAAATTTATCATTTAAAGATAACAATATTAGGAAACGATCTTTATGAAATACATAAATAGACACATATATGTAAGATAAAATAATCTACCCCTTAGTGGAATGGGTGGTAACCTTATTATTGGATCCACATAGGGAATTATGAATCTAATTATGATTAAGAAGAGCATACATTTTTATCCTTTATAGCTTAATATCAATTTCAAAATTATTAGTTTATGTTAACACAATGAAGTTTCACGGAGCGTTATCTCATGGATACATGGTGATGGATTAGATCTAAATACACAATCTTTTATTTATTGATTATCAATGATTAGGAATAAAGTTCAATTACCCCCAAAAAGTCTCTAAAGTATCAATATAGAAATATATGATCACAAATAACCATTTAAGAATTGAGTGAATTTTGTAGAGGCTTTGTAAAAGGGGGATGATAAGGAGGAATACTCTTTAAATCAGGACTCATGTGACTCATGAGTTTTTAGAAATGAGTATAAAAGATTTATAATCACTTTTAATTAGGATATATTGAAGTATAATATTTATTTATATAAATTATACCTTATTGGTCGACTGATTTTCGAAAAGGGTGACAAGAATTTGAATGTGGATGATTTGAAGGTGAAACTAACTCAGATGTGGGGATTTGAAAACTAAAATATCATCACAATAAGTAATGGATAATTCTACCTTGTATTCTAATATTATTTAAAATGATCTATTGGTTGGGAATTTAGTTTTTACAATATCAGTCATGGTGATTTCGATGTCTCGACATGGTATATCAACTTTAATCCTCACAATCAAAAACACACTAACACTCAGATATGGGTTAGGTGTCACGACTTTATTTGTGTGTTTTGGCATTATCAGATCTAAAATGAAATTATATCTTGCATTAGATCCCCTATAAGATTAGATGGAAATACTATTGAAGGAAAATGGGTTACTATGTAAGGCTAATGGTTGATGTTAACATCTTGAAAACCCTATTGGATAATTATACTCTTATTCTCAATGGAAATAATATTGAAGTTGACTTCATGTATGATTTAATTCCCCCTTATATTATTTCAACAACCTTTTTGGCCATCCAATTTTGAGTTGTAGTAAGGTTTTAAAAATTACAGATGAAAAAGATAGCCCCCCCAAGATGAAGGAAACTGGGGTAAGGTAGAAGCATCTCATGGATAAATAATCAGTTTCAAGTACCTTTAAGATTTAGGAAATGACCCCAATGGAGCCTCCAAGTAAACTTGATCCTATGAGAAAGGGTATAAGATCTGATGAGGGTACTTATATAAAGGAAGGAGATGTTTGAGCCCAAAAATCCCCTGGAATTTCCTCTAAGGGGAAAGTGAGAGAGGTGGTTTGTGATGGGATAAAGTTCTCTAATAAAATAGGTTTGGTAAAAGAAAAGGGAAAGTATAGGGTAATAGTCCTGAGATTATTTTGATCTCAACATTCACCTCACAAAGTAATTTTGATAGTACCAACATTCTCTTAAGGGATGATTCCTTGGTAGGTAATGTGTGGAGTGTGTTGGTAGAAGAGAATGATTTGGCCTCATAGAAGTATAGAGATAATGGGGAATAGATTTCCATTAGGGGTAACCAGACCTGTGCAGCTGGGTATAACTTGTTAGGTTAGGATGATTACGATGAAGACAAAGACAGAAGAGGAGGGGGGGGGTGGTGAATTGTGGACTTAAATTTTTTTGATATATTCAGAAAAACTCTCTTGTTTTGCAGTGAACCTTTCATTTTATCTTAAAGACGAGTGATAATCAGAAATAAATAAAGGAAAAGAACATTGTAATATATAGTGGTTTAGGGAACACAGATCATCTAGTACTGTAGAGACCCGAAGCTTGACGTACATAGATACTACATTGCTTTTGCAGAATACATAATACATAACAAAATCAGACACACAAGGACCGTAATAGTTTAGTGTCTTTGGAAACTTGGAACGCAATCTTCTAATCGTTGTGAAAGATCTTCAACATCTCCCATAAAGATCTTGCACTTTTTGTTTCCTTACCTAAAACCTTTCTTTTAATCCTGGGGGAAAATAAAACATAAAAAAGGTGAGCTCAAATTCTCAATAAGGGTAAGCATGGATAAAATAAAACATACCATACACATTTGAACCTAAAAACATGAACATAATGTTTAAACATCAAAATCTTGAGCAACGACTTAAAACAAGGAAGTACATAAGGCGTATATCATAATGGAACATAAATAATGATAACATATAATGGGAATAAAACATGTAATTGTGGTATCCATTAAGCACATGTAATGATTTCCATAGTAGCCAAGGCATTGCTACCAAGACCATCTTAGTGGAAAAAGTCACTTTCTGAATCGAGTTCACTCCTCGTTTCAGTCCTGTAACACTGAACCGGATTAACTTACCATTCCAGCCATGTCTATATCATGAGATATAAATCTTTACCCAATGCATTGAAGGTAGATATAGGTCCCACCCATCTCATAATGAAATCATTCTTACTTGTGCCACAAAATAAACATACATCATTCATAATAACCCAATAAATAAAATGGGTTTCATAAACATCATCACATCATCACATAATCCATATAAAAGAAATGGATATCATTTCATAATAAGAAAAGTGAAACCATGTACATCATAGAAAAATTATACTGGAAACATACACATATGAAAATAATGTCATCTTAGATAGAAAATGGTTTTGATAAAACACTTGAAATGAATTCTTGAGGAAAATATCCTTTTTTCTTCAAAATCATTTTCTTTTCAAAAAATGTCATGAAATTTTAAAAGAAAAGGATTTTGTTGAAAATAGTCATGAAATATTTTGAAAAAATCTTAATGAAAATATGGATTTATAAAACCGTAAAATTCATTCCATGCCGTATAAGTTTAAAAAAACATTCTTCTCGTACTTTTTTCGGAAAAGTCAAAAAGTACATTGTAGGGTAAATAAAAGAAAGATTCCTTCCATACCATGGGGTAAAAGTCAAAATGGGTAAAAAGGACTTTAAAAGTACATGAATACACATTTACAAAACACGGACATGGACGATAGCAATAACCCCCAGTAAATACTTACAAATAAGCAATCTCGGATAAAAATGAGATTTGAAAAATTATCCCTTACCTTAGGTCCGATATGCTTCATACGTATCCGAAACTCCTGTATAATGATTTAAATAATTTCATTGACTTATTAGAGAATCATATTCATTGTTATTATATCATATATGGTTCACTTAGGACATTATATTACCCGTTCTTTTGTAAATTCCATGTTAAAGAGCGTTTTGGGTAAAATCGTTTCATTTGTCGTCTGTGTTTTGGCTTGTAATTATTCATATGATTACTTAGATCATGATTACTTAATTCCAGAATATAAAATATGATTTATATATAATATATATTCATAATATACATATATATAATAGATCTATAAATGGAAATAAATACACCATTCATGGAGACGGTAGGCCGTACGTACGCATGAACGTTGTTTTCGTTTCCTCATTGAATGGAATTAATTGGATGACATACATATATATAAACATAAATCCAGTATCATTATTATGTCATATATTTCATTATTACTTATTATATACACTTTATAATCATTTATGAATGGTTAATAATTGAGAATGAATCTCATCGCGTCGTGGAGACGGTATTCCGTATGTACGCACGAGCGATGATATCGTTCCCATGATCGTGGAATTTTATTGGAGTGTATGTATACTATTACAGAATCAATATCACTTTAAAATAATCATATATAGTTATTATTTACATCATTATACCCATCCAAGTAAGGTGGTGGTGGAAAATAGATTACACCACGGCGTGGAGATGGTATTCCGTACGTACGCACGCGCGGTGATTTCTTTTTCCGTAGGATGGATAGATGGTGAAATAGGGTTGTTTAATACTTATAATAACATATAAGTATATGAGTGATACTTATGTTATTACTTCATAATGAAACAACCTAAGAAGAGGAAGTGGAAGAATAAATAAAGGTGAAAGAATTGGTAACGGACATTACCTCTTCTTTGAAGCGCCACTTTGAGACCTCCTCTTAGGGCACTAAAATTGGTATTTGAAGAAGACCAGGACCTCTAGGATGTTTCTAGGGAAGTGGAGAAGATAATTTGGCAGGGTTTGGCCGAGCTTGAAGGCTAAAAGTGGTGTGAGGAAGAGAGGGAGGAGGTGCCCTTTTATAAGGGTGGAGAGGGGCACCTTTGGAATAACTAAAAATATTATTTTATTATGAAGTCATATTCGGTTTTTAATAGCTCCAAATTGATTTATTTAGAATCTAAGGCGGGTATAGGCCTAAATCCTCTCATCCAATAGAATTTAGACAAGTTTAGGTCATTATATTAACCTTAACTTTTAGTTTTAACTCTTATTTAATTAGATTGACATTTACCATGTCACTTTGTATTTTTATATTATATTGTTAATAAACTTACCATATACATCCAAGAGACCCCCAAGTGGTCCATTAATGATACCACTATCATGATATAAGTATATTGGCTGAACATTAGATTTTTAGGAATATAATAACAATTTTTAATATAATATTTGTTTTAGAAACTATTTTATGTCAATTTTGACACTATTTGGTAATTGATTCTTGTGAAAATCATAAAAGAATGATTAGTTCGAAACAAGTTAATTAAATAAATACTAACATTTAATATTAACATATAAAATTATTGTAATTCATAAAAAGTCTCAAATTACATTTATTTGGGTATTTAAAACATCAATTATGTCAATATTTCATTAATAAGATAATTATAGCATCATAATTTGTTCATAAATAAATTAAATAATTTTAAGTCTAAAAATTATAAATAAAATTAAATTATGTAGGAAATATTTTTATCTTTCTAATGAATATTTATAGTAGAATTTATCTTATGTATAACCCTATATTAAAAATTATTTAGTTATTAAACTTTGATTTTAACTATTTTAACCCTTCTTTAAATAAATTAATAATAAATGTTCTAATCTAATCCAAGTGGGCCTAAATGGTCATATTTTATTTCTAAGGTTGTTTTTGGACAAATTACACTTATCAAATAGAATTAGGACATGTGTTAGGGTAATAATAATATCATTTTTACCCTTAATTCCCCTATTTAATTTTAACCGTGGTAAAAAAAGTAAAAAGTTACTATTCACCAAAAATTATTTTCATCTCATTGAACAAAATTTTAATCCTTGATATTAACTGTGTCTCTCATATTTTTGAAATTCCACTCACAGAAGCGGTAAAATTAAGTTTTATGAAAAATTCAGTTTTTTTTAACTACCACTTAGTGGTTTCACTATTCATCAAAAAATGAAAGTTTCTAGAAAAATACCAAAAATTAGGCCTAAGCTATATTTGATATTATTAATTCAAAAATTATGTCCATTTTACCAAATTCAAAACATATCAGTTGCATTAATTAATTTAAAAATTAGTTCCTGTCGTCAAAACAAATAGCGTGTTCTTAAGAGATAATAACTATCAAAAGATTGACACTTGTTTATGTCTGGTTTAAATGTGAAATTACATTCAATGAACAACATTTTATTAAATTGTAAAAATATATTCTAAATATACTTTAAAACCACTCAAATTAATAATTTATCACTATTAATTATTCCGATTAAAAAAGTTGTTTTTAATTAAAATTTAGTAATTTTCACTATTCATCAGAAAATGAAAGTTATCCGAAAAGTACCAAAATTTAACCCTAAGATAATTTCGATATTCCGAATCCAAAAATGAAGTCCATTTTGAAAGATAAAATTTATAAAATTTCAAAAAGTGGGTATTACTATTCATAACAGCTAGTTCATAATAATATTATAAGAATATCTCGTTTAGTGAAACTCGGTATTGCATACTACACACGCTATAAAGGAAGGTCGCGATTGCGTGTAATGCAGCCAAGTTAGGGTTGCGTGTTGTGAAAGTCTCCTTTGTTGTAACGTACAACACAAGACATCAATAAAATTAAAAAGAATATTTCTCATAAAATCTCGGGGTGTTACATTCTAGCCCCCTTAAAATGAATTTCGCCGTCGAAATTCGTTGGGGTTATATATGGTTTACTACTCGAAAGTTTCTTTAATAGAAACCCACATCGTAAAAAGTAATACCAAAACCAATCTTTAAAAAACTATAGTATGAAACATAACGATTACCCAAATTTACTAATCACTGGGTTTCCACATAGGAGAACATAGGTGAAAATATGGATATGGAAGAGAAACCTAACCATCTTGTTCTGATGGAGAGTGGTAGAGAACATGGCTATGAAAAAGACAACAATCACAAAGCTATAGATTTGTGATGATCTAAGGTACCATCTGTTTCATTGGATATAAGGGAACTAGGACAACATTTTTGGTTTTCAAGATCATTTCCCTAAAGTTGATGAATTAAAAGAAATACTTACATGATTTTGGTAAAATCTCACTATTGTTCGTGAATTGAAAAATTTCCACTTCATCCCTTAAAGAAATGAAGTTGAATTTGTTATTCGTGATGTGTTAGAAGATCATGTGATAGAATGATGGGTCATTCCACCTGTTTCAAACAAAAGGTTAGCAAAAGTTATAAGTCTATCTTATGGTTAGAGTAATCGTATATGGTTCCAAAAATGAACTTATACTTCATATATCATACCGCTTAATAATATAAAACTAGTTTCTACTAACCAGGGACTTCCTGTAGGCCAGTGGTAGGCGATAAAGGCCAGTCACACTTTGGTTGTGGGTTCGATTCCCACAGCCTTGTCCGACACGATGGGCTGTCGCCCGTCCTGCAGGTTGTCCTTTTTCTAAAACTATATTACTATAACATCCCAACAATAATATCAAAAAAACTTATATCCTTAAACAATAATAACTTATGTACAACATAATCCATTCCAATCTTTAGGCTTATCCATAATACTGCAGTCCACTCTCATAATATAGTGAAAATGATTACCAGAGATTTAATACCATCGTTGATCCCCATATATCATAAGATATGTCTTGTTGGTAACATTACAAACATTAGAAGGCCTTAATCATGTATTCTCTTGAAAAATGAATACCCATTGAACCTTAGTGAAAACATGAATGTAGTTAAAAGTTAACACTTTCCACATACCAAAATCCTCAAAATTATATATACTCAAACCATGATATCATTTAGTCCTTATATCAATCATGAGTTCATGAATACAATCAAACAACTCATTATCTTCTTATTCCTTTATTATGCGCATATCATATACTTAAAAAAAAATCTGAATAACCTTCCATGGTTACTGGTACCATTCAACATATACTTTCAAATACTTTTAGGAAAAACAATAGTGTAACAATCCTTAGATGATTCTTTATTCCATAGTACCATTAACTATACAACATAACTCTCGATAAACATAAAATCATTCCACTACATTATAAAACAACTGACTGAGCTTCAACACTTCTTTCAGCTCATATATCATTTTTAGTCTCCTCATCATCATCCACATAAATACTACCCATATGATCGAGCTTATTCTCTTCACGAGATTTTCCATTAGGGAATTGGTTTACATAATGCCCGTACATTCCACATTTAAAACATCTAATCATTGTTGATGTCGTAGCAATACTATTATCCTTGTCCATGGTGTTAACTGAACCTTTTATTTGCACTTACTGGCTTTGTGTCCTTCTTTTCCACACCCAAAGCATCTTCCAGTTCCTTTGAAACAATCTCCCTGATGCCTCTTCCCACATGATTTACATGAGGAAAATTGAACTTTCTTTCCTCTATGATCATCATGAAACTCCATCTTTCTCTTATTATCTGAGTCGGGAAACTTAACAAAGTTGAGATTATTGATCATATTATGAGATTGCTGATTAAGAATAATAACGATGTTTGGACTTCCAGATCTCGTTTCATTTTTTTTCTCATGAAGAATATCATTCCATTGTCTATCATATCCTCCATTATCGTGAATCTTCCTGTTTCCAGCCATTTTCTAAAACCCAAAAAGAATAGTGTGAGAGGCAAAAATCATGATAGGGAAAACAACATAGTAAAGGGGGAGTTTCCTCAATATTTAACATCTTAGGTTAAATTCTAAGATCTTTACCATAGTTCTAGGACTATATCATATACGTATACTTATCCTTAGGGACATCCCTAGACATACCGTAGAAATATCTCTAGGGATCTCACTAACGTTTTCGCATCCTAGTTTCCAAAGGTTGACTAAACCTTTCCTCTGATACCAACTGTAGAGAACCGAAGCTTGACGTACATAGATATTACATTACTTTTTCAGAATACATAATACATAACAAAATCAGACACACAAGGACTGTAATAGTTTAGTGTCTTTGGAAACTTGGAACGTAATCTTCTAATCGTGGTGAAAGATCTTCAACATCTCCCATAAAGATCTTCCACTTTTTTTTTCCTTACCTAAAACCTTTCTTTTAATCCTGGGGGAAAATAAAACATAAAAAGGGTGAGCTCAAATGCTCAGTAAGGGTAAGCATGGATAAAATAAAATATACCATACACATTTGAACCTAAAAACATGAACATAATGTTTAAACATCAAAATCTTGAGCAACGACTTAAAACATGGAAGTACATAAGGCATAGATCATAATGGAACATAAATAATTATAACATAGAATGGGAATAAAACATGTAATTGTGGCATTCATTAAGCACATGTAATTATTTCCATAGTAGCCAAGGAATTTCTGCCAAGACCATCTTAGTGGACAAAGTCCCTTTCTGAATCGAGTTCACTCCTCGTTTCAGTCCTGTAACACTGAACCGGATTAACTTACCGTTCCAGAAATGTCTATCTCATGAGATATAAATCTTTACCCAATGCATTGGAGGGAGATATAGGTCCCACCCATCTCATAATGAAATCATTCTTACTTGTGCCACAAAATAAACATACATCATTCATAATAACCCAATAAATAAAATGGGTTTCATAAACATCATCACATAATCACATAATCCATATAAAATAAATGGATATCATTTCATAATAAGAAAAGAGAAACCATGTACATCATAGAGACATTATACTGGAAACATACACATATGGAAATAATGTCATCTTAGATAGAAAATGGTTTTGATAAAACACTTGAAATGAATTCTTGAGGAAAATATCCTTTTTTCTTCAAAACCATTTTCTTTTCACAAAATTTCATGCAATTTTAAAAGAAAAGGATTTTGTTGAAAATAGTCATGAAATCATTTGGAGGAATCTTCATGAAAATATGGCTTTATAAAACCGTAAAAATCTTTTCATGCCGTATAAGTTTAAAAAAACATTCTTCTAGTACTTTTATGAGAAAAGTCAAAAAGTACCTTGTAGGGTAAATAAAAGAAAGATTCCTTCCATACCATGGGGTAAAAGTCAAAATGGGTAAAAGGACTTTAAAAATACATGAATACACTTTTATAAAACATGGACATGGACGATAGAAATAACCCCCAGTAAATACTTACGAATAAGCAATCTCGGATAAAAATGAGATTTGAAATATTATCCCTTACCTTAGGTCCGATATGCTTCATACGTATCAGAACCTCATGTATAATGATTTAAATAATTTCATTGACTTATTACAGAATCATATTCATTGTTATAATATCATATATGGTTCACTTATGACTTTATATTACCCGTTCTTTTGTAAATTCCATGTTAAAGAGCGTTTTGGGTCAAATCGTTTCATTTGTCGTCCATGTTTTGACTTGTAATTATTCATATGATTACTTAGATCATGATTAATTAATTACAGAATATAAAACATGATTTATATATAATATATATTCATAATATACATATATATAATAGATCGATAAATGGAAATAAATACACCGTTCATGGAGACGGTAGGCCGTACGTACGCATGAACGTTGTTTTCGTTTCCTCATTGAATGGAATTAATTGGATGACATACATATATATATATATATATATATATATATATACATAAATCCAGTATCATTATTATGTCATATATTTTATTATTACTTATTATATATACTTTATAATCATTTATGAATGGTCAATCATTGAGAATGAATCTCATTGCGTCGTGGAGACGGTATTCCGTACGTACG
This sequence comes from Viscum album, assembly GCA_963277665.1. NCBI lineage: Eukaryota > Viridiplantae > Streptophyta > Magnoliopsida > Santalales > Viscaceae > Viscum > Viscum album. Next base: position 1,582,391,145 of record OY728146.1, on the reverse strand, counting down.
CACGAGCGATGATATCGTTCCCATGATCGTGGAATTTTATTGGAGTGTATGTATACTATTAAAAAATCAATATCACTTTAAAATAATCATATATAGTTATTATTTACACCATTATACCCATCCAAGTAAGGTGGTGGTGGAAAATAGATTACACCACGGCGTGGAGACGGTATTCCGTACGTACGCACGCGCGGTGATTTCATTTTCCATAGGATGGATAGATGGTGAAATAGGGTTGTTTCATACTTATAATAATATATCAGTATATGAGTGATACTGATGTTATTACTTCATAATGAAACAACCTAAGAAGAATAAGTGGAAGAAGAAATAAAGGTGAAAGAATCGGTAATGGACATTACCTCTTCTTTGAAGAAACTCTTTGAGACCTCCTCTTAGGGCACTAAAATTAGTCTTTTAAGAATACCAGGACCTCTAGGATGTTTCTAGGGAAGTGGAGAAGATAATTTGGCAGGGTTTGGACGATATTGATAGCTCAAAGTGGTGTGAGGAAGAGAGGGAGGAGGTTCCCTTTTATAAGGGAGGAGAGGGTCACCTTTGGAATAACTAAAAATATTATTTTATTATAAAGTCATATTCAATTTTTAATAGATCCAAATTAATTTATTTAGAAGCTAAGGTGGGGATAGGTCGAAATAATCTCATTCAATAGAATTTAGACAAGTTTAGGTCATTATATTAACCTTAACTTTTAGTTTTAACTCTTAGTTAATTAGATTGACATTTACCATGTCACTTTGTATTTTTATATTATATAGTTAATAAACTTACCATATACATTCAAGAGACCCCCAAGTGGTCCATTAATGATACACCTATCATGATATAAGTATATTGGCCGAACATTAGATTTTTAAGAATATAATAACAATTTTTAATATAATATTTGTTTTAAAAACTATTTTATTTCAATTTTGACACTATTTGGTAATTGATTTTTGTAAAAATCATAAAAGAATGATTAGTTCGAAAAAAGTTAATTAAATCAATACTAACATTTTATATTAACATAGAAAATTATTGTAATTCATAAAAAGTCTCAAATTACATTTATTTGGGTATTTATAACATCAATTATGTCAATATTTCATTAATAAGATAATTATAGCATCATAATTGTTTCATAAATAAATTAAATAATTTTAAGTCTAAAAATTATAAATAAAATACCATTATGTAAGAAATATTTTTATCTTTCTAAATAATATTTATAGTCGAATTTATATTATGTATAACCCTATATTAAAAATTATTTAGTTATTAAACTTTGATTTTAACTATTTTAACCCTTCTTTAAATAAATTAATAATAAATGTCCTAATCTAATCCAAGTGGGCCTAAATGGTCATATTTTATTACTAAGGTTGTTTTTGGCCGAATTACACTTATCCAATAGAATTAGGACATGTGTTAGGGTAATAATAATATCATTTTTACCCTTAATTCTTTTATTTACTTTTAATCGTGGTAAAAAAAGTAAAAAGTTACTATTCACCAAAAATTATTTTCATCTCATTGAACCACATTTTAGTCCTTGATATTAACCGTGTCTCTCGGATTTTCGAAATTCCACTCACAGAAGCGGTAAAATTAAGTTTTATGAAAAATTCAGTTTTTTTTAACTACCACTTAGTGGTTTCACTATTCATCAAAAAATGAAAGTTTCTAGAAAAATACCAAAAATTAGGCCTAATATATATTTGATATTATGAATTCAAAAATGATGTCTATTTTGCCAAATTAAAAACATATCAGTTGCATTAATTAATTTAAAAAGTAGTTCCTGTCATCAAAACAAATAGCGTGTTCTTAAGAGATAATAACTATCAAAAGATTGACACTTGTTTATATCTGGTTTAAATGTGAAATTACATCCAATGACCAAAATTGTATTAAATTGTAAAAATATATTCTAAATATTTTTTAAAACCACTCAAATTAATAATTTATCACTATTAATTATTCTGATTAAAAAAGTTGTTTTTAATTAAAATTTAGTAATTTTCACTATTCATCAGAATATGAAAGTTATCTGAAAAGTACCAAAATTTCACCCTAAACTAATTTCAATATTCCGAATCCAAAAATGAAGTCCATTTTAAAAGATAAAATTTATAAAATTTCAAAAAGTGGGTATTACTATTCATAACAGCTAGTTCATAATAATATTTTAATAATATCTCGTTTAGTGAAACTCGATATTGCGTACTACACACGCTATCGAGGAAGGTCACGATTGTGTGTAATGCAGCCAAGTTAGGGTTTCGTGTTGTGCAAGACTCCTTTGTTGTAATGTACAACACAAGACATCAATAAAATTAAAAATAATATTTCTCATAAAATCTCGGGGTGTTACAAGTACACTCCATGAACACTCAACTCCACAATATTATTGATTTAACTAAATAGTTCCACTTATTATAAGACATATACAACTAAGAACATGCATTCAAAACCTTATAATAATTTTATCCAGCCTTCTGGTTCTTTTATAAGGAACCAAAAATCTATAGCTTAGAATAAGAAGCTGACACTTCACCACGACTGAGTACGAGCATTCGAAACTCCACCAAATCAATAGAGATTGACTTTGTTGAGAACATATATTAAACTTAATAGTTTTAGTAACAACTGAAATATATATTCTGATCTTAAATATTATATAGTAGAAAAAATAACTTTAATGTTGCACATTCCTTCTTCAAATAGTGATAGAGAAAATACCAGACTAATGTATAAACATGTATGACTCCAAATTGTATCTTCAACCAATGATTCTTTGTTATTTGTAGAAGAATATGTAACAATTATTTCAGTAGTATTAACAACCCAATATATATATATTCGATGAACATAATCTCAATATTTATAATCTTAGTTAAAAAGATCTAGGTCAAATTGAATCCATAAATATTAAACAATAAATCTTGAATATTTGAATTCAAAATCATTGAATAGAGTCATAACTTCTTGTAATAATAGAAATGATTTACTCTATTTAATAAAAGCATTTAAAAAAATCATAATGAACCTTTAAATCGATCAAAAAATAGATTTGAATAATTCTTTACTTCTATCTAGATCTTTGAATAAGTCTTTAATAATGTCATAGATTTAGAACTTTATCATTGAATAGTCAAAAATAGGGTTTCTTCATATGATGAAAAAAAATCCAAAAGTAAGGTTGAAAACATATGGTTGATAAAAAATTAGTGTAGATATACCATACATTTGTTTCTTCAATTGTAGGGTTCATCATGAATGTAGTGTTTTCTATCCATACTTTCCCGATATCATAGGTTAGATGATCCATATGTGTTGTTTCAAATGTAAGGTTACTAAACCATATGTTGTGGCTAAAAACTTAGGTTATGAATAATGTTTCTAGAATATGTTTAAACAAATCCAGAATAATTCAACAGATATTCCCCATGGATCAACAACTTGAATATATTTCTAGAATAAATATTTTGATGAATATTATTTTACTGAAATACACTTAAAAACAAATTAATTACTAACAAAAATTTGGGAATTTGTGAGCATAAAAACCAAAAAATATTAACGAAATTTTTGAATCAAAACATGCTAAAAAATATTCTCTTTTTTGATGATTAGAAAAACCATATCAAAATACATATATTTTTTTTATAAAAATATATTTTCAGAAAAAAATTTCCCCCGTTTTATCTTTATAAAATTTCTATCATGAAGGAAACTTCTCCCATATTATCCCTTTATATAATTTTTATTTTGTAGAAAAATTATTCCATTATATAAGTATTATAACTTCTCCACTATGTAAAGGATATAAAGGATAAGTTTTTCAAAATTTTACAATATGATGAGGAAAAATATGTAAAATACAACTATAAACTTCTCCCCTTTTTGTGACATAAAAAATATAAGATTAAAGAGTATTTAAAATAAACTCCCCATAAATTTATGCATTAAAAATATATAAAAGTAAATAAGGAGTATTTTTTAATGAATGAAATTATCATTTTTTGAAAAACTCTCGTAAATTATAGCATATATGATATTAAATGGATTAAAATATTTCTAAAATAAATAAAATACTTTGAGATAATTTTTTCACAAGTAATATTTAAAATAAAACTATTATTATTGTAACACCCCAAAAAATGGTGATCTAGAGTTGTGTTCAGTAAGCCATTTGGAGTCCGATAGAACAAACTTGAATTTTTATTAAATAGTAACATTTATGAATAGTAATATGACCCTAAATGAATAGTAAATTTTATTATTATTTTATTTTCTTAAGGCTAGAAAATAATAACATCTTGGTTAATTTTTCATTGTGATAAAGAAGTAGTTGTAGAATTAGAACTGTTAATTTTTGAATTAAGTGTGCATTTATTTAAAAGATAAATTAATAATATTTAGAAAATTATTTTTCAAAAATGGACTTCACTTTTGAATTCTACACGTCAAAAAATGGTAGGGGTGAATTTTTGGGATTTTTCTGAAATTCTAGAATTTTTGATGAATAGTAAAATACGATAAAATTCGATAAATGCTAAATACTTGATTTACTGCATCATAGGTGATTGAAGGATGATGTAATCCCACTTGGTTAAAAATCACATGCCATTATTACTATTAGGGGTCACATGAAACAATATTATTGGTTGTCTTGAGAGAAATAATAAAATAATGAATTAAATATTCAAAATATACCTCTCTCCTCCACTATAAACCCCCCCACCACTACCTCTTCTCTTCAATCCTCTAAGCCTTGAATCTCCTCAAAGTTCGGCCCAATTACCCTTCCCTAGTCACTACCCACGACCAGGAATCTCTTAGTCTTTCCAAAAGACCAAAACCCCTTCCCTTAAGAAGTTTCTCAAGGAGGTTATTTCAAGAGGTAAAGCACCCTTCTTTCTCATTTGGTTTTATTTCAATTTATCTACTTTTGTTATCCTCTCCTCTCCTCCTATGTCCAAATGATCATGATAACTCCAGTAACATATATATACTGGATTTATATCATGTGAATGGAAGAACCATCATAAATATTCTTACTCCCTCCCATTTATTTTATAAACGAAATTGACATCCATGAGGTTCCGATTTATAACCTTCATGGACGACGAAGTTTAGTTATTCAATTTCTTCTTAATTAATGGCCATGAAACCATATTAATGGTTGAAACAGACTATAATATATGTTTTATAACCTAATTAATATTCAGGAACCAGAATATGTACATATGATTAAGTTATATGACAAAACTAGTTCATAATATTTCAAATACCTCCGAATAATCGAATTGGTGGTCATCTAATGGTTCATCCTCATTCCATATAACCAAATGATAGAAATGAACATTATCAATTTTTTATGTTCATTAATAATATATAATTCCAATCCTAGAGATTTATAACCATTCCAAATGAACTTCATTACATAAAAACAAGTGAACCGAATATGAAAATAAAGGAAACGAACACTCCAGAACGACGAAATTAAATACAATAACTTGTCAATAAATACATAAATGAACTAACCATAAATATGGTAAAATAAATAAATGTATAATTTTTTCTGAAATATGTTATTAACAAGTATAATTTTATATTCTATGATCTTAAGTACAAGAGAGGAACATGTTTGGAGATAAGGTAAGGGTTTTTCTACCCGAACTTCCATTTTCATTCGGGATACTTTCATTGTCTAAATACCTCAATGAAATTATTATGTATTGTTATGTACTCCTCATATATTCTGTGTGATTATCATATATATGTTTACAAACCAGAATACTTCCTTATTTTATGGATAGTTACACGTTTTAAAAGGAACTTTCAAAATTGTTTCCAAAATACAAGCCTGGTTCAAGGGAATTTCTCAAATTCTTACCTATTTTCAAGGGAAATCTGTAATCTGTTTTTGGAAACCATTATCTTTATAAAATCACTCATTTTATTATGAAAATAATATCTTACTTCACTTCTGGTTTTATACAAATATTTTCCAAAAGAACTCTTCTTTTCAAAGTAAAGGAGTATTTATCTCCAGAATTTCTTAATGATTTTATAAGAGTGTTTTCATCTAATTCAACACTCTTATTGATTACATGGTATAATTGGGTTTAATAATTTATGAATTAATCTACCATATTTGATTTAATGGTTTATTACTAACTCTATTATGGATGATGTATCCTAAAACCATTCACCTTATTATTCTGATTGGTTAGTGTTTTATGTTTAATGATTGGGGAAAGATAGTTACATTTCATATGATAGTTTCAATATGAATGTATATGTTTTTTATGTTTATCCCCACTCATATGAGGAATGAATTGGACTTATTATGTGATGGGTGGGGGCCTCTATATCACTTCTATGCATCGGTAGTTCTCATGAGACAAATAGACGTGGAATTGGCTGTGGCCTTTCCCAATGTGATATGGATTTTGGCCGAGGCCTTAATCACTAGATGTCTTGGACAAGGCCATGAAAAAATGATTCAGAATGTCTAGAATATGCACTTACCTCATTATGAAGCTAGTAATTGAAAGTTCATGTGGTTATTCGACTAGTAAAATACCTATGGTTATGTTTTATTATGGCATTATTTATTCAGTTCATTTTCTTACCATAATGTGTTCATATTTATTATTAAACGCATGTGTTTTAAATTATTCACCATGTATAATGTTTATATTATGTTCCACTATATTTCTTACTCTTACTGAGCATTTGATCTCACCCCTTTCTTATGTTTCATTTTCTCAGGATTTGAAGAAGTAATTTATGAATGACTTGCAAGCATAATCTAGGAGACGTGATGTTTCTAGTGGAATAAAATAGTGTTTTTGTTTCCCTTAATTTTTTAATGATAAACTTATGTATGTAACTTGTTTCCAATAATACTAAACTACTTGGTCTTTTGAGATTCGTATTCCTTGTATGTATGCCAACGTAATCAAATAAGGCACCAGATCTAGGAAACTGGGGTCAGGTCCTTATAGTTGGTATCATAGTAAGTTTAGTAGAATACTTGGAAACTAGATTTAGAAAATGTATAATTAGGGAAGAGTACCTAAGTTAGTCTTTGAGGATATACATAAAATAACGTCCTGGTATTTTGGTAAGGAATAGATTATGTGGATATTTCAAGAAATACATCACTGTCTAGATATGAGTAGCTAGAGGCGGCTCTAACATAGATGTATCTAGGGGTAAAACTCGAAAACACCACTTTGAGCTAGAATCGAACGAGAATTAGTGCATAAAAACGGGCCTTGATTCACTCTTGGTTACGACACTCCCATGGGATATGCTTTGGATAATTCACATTTTCTTTACAAGTCATTATGAAGGAGTTTAATGTAAATATTCCTCAAAGAAATCATTTTTGTGAATACAGGATTAGCCATGTGTATGATCTCAATTTTTCTGAGTATTTTTAAGTTAAGATTATACATTATGATTCATAACCTAATATAGTGTATTCCGTTATCTAGATATGGCTCTTAGTGGACATAATTTAAATCACATGAATGTACATGTCCCCTATAGGGATTTTCCTCTGATGCAAGACAAAGATGTTGGCTCTGGTGCTGTGATTGGTGCTGAGCAACTCATAACTATACTGGGACAACTTACTTAGGTTATGAACAATAACCTTACCCATATGAAGCATCCAGATCCACCATGTGGAGGAATCATGCTAGATTGCTTTATGCGACAACAGCCTCCATCATTCAACGGGACTAAAAACCCGTTTGTAGCAGAGTAGTGGATATGTTCCCTTGAAAAGATATTTCTCGCTTTGGGATGTAATGAAATAGAGAAGGTTGTCATGAAAGTATATCGTATATCAGGAGATGCAGATTAGTGGTGGTCATTAATCCAAAACACAAAGGAGGAGGAAGAGATAGAAGAGATTTAATGGAGGGATTTTAAAGAAATCTTCTTAGAAAAATATTTCCCTCATGAGCAGCAAGCAGATATGGATAGACAATTATTGAATCTGAGGCAGAAGGAAGATGAAAATGTTTCAAGGTACGAAGTTAACTTCACAAGATTATCAAGACATATTGTAGACTACATACGAAATCCAAGGAGAAAAATTGATCGATTCTTTGATGGCCTAAAGCCATTCCTCCGGCGGGCACTGGTCTCCCAAAGTTTTTCATCATATGAGGATATAGTTTCATGTTCCATCAAGACAGAAAAATAATTCTATAAGTCTTATGAATTTAAGGGAAAGCATGAAAAGAAGAGGGCTACTGAAAACCCAGGGAAAGGAAATAAGGAAACAGAAAAGAAGGGAAGAGTTGAATTTCTACCATGTGACAATTTTGGAAGGAAACACCCTGGTGCATGCTTAAAAGGAAATGAAGTAAGATACAAATGTGGTCATAAAGACCATCTTTCTAGTGATTGCAAAGGGAAGAAGGAATCTAATGATGTTCAATGCTATAGTTTTCAGGATATGAGACACTATGATAATGATTGTCCAAAACATCAAGGAAATATGCAACAGAAAAGGCCAAGGGATCAGGGACAAGATTATGCAATCACAACTGTAGAGGTTGAATTTCTTAATGACGTGGTGGAAGGTACGTTAATTGTTACCTCAAGTTTATCCAATTATTTATTTTATTCTGGATCATCACATTGTTTCATATCATCCCAGTTTTCTAAGAAAATTAGATATTTCCAATTTGATTTAACAAGGTAGTTTTCAGTCAAAACACCTAAGGAAAGTATCATTGCTACAAAGTTTTGTCAATCAGTTCCCATTAAGGCATATAAATGTTATTTATCTACTAATCTCATCATCACACCCATGATTGAGTTTGATATAATCCTTGGTATGGATTGGATTTTGGATCATGATGCAAAAATTTATTGTAAGAAGAAGGAGGTTACAATTTTTGATGATGATGATAAAGAACACCTTATATTTAGAGCAGAATCGTCACCACCTAATTCTCATATAGATCCACCCCCAGTAGCTCAACTAAATTCAATTATTGGGGAGGAAGAGAATGAGATAACTGTGGGTGAGGAAAGTAATGTTCAAATAGAGGATGTACCTATTGTGAGAGAATATGTTGATGTGTTTCCAGAAGATTTACCTGGACATCCTCCAGAACGAGAAATTGAGTTTTCTATTGATTTAATTCCTAGTTAAAGGCCCACATATAAGACCCATTATAGAATGACCACTATGGAATTAGTGGAACTAAAGAATAAACTAGAGGAATTGAGTAATAAAGGATTTATTTGACCTAGTGTTTCTCCATGGGGAGCTCATATCCTCTTTGTCAAGAAGAAAGATGAATCCATGAGGATTTGCATTGAATACAGGGAAATCAATGCTATAAAAATAAAGAACAAGTATCACCTACCTCGTATCAATGATTTATTTGACCAACTACATGGAGATCAAAACTTTTCAATGATTGACCTTTGATCTAGATATCATCAGTTGAGTTTGAAGAAGGAAGACATTCCGAAAACAGCGTTTCGAACCAGGTACAAGCATTACGAGTTTATAGTAATGCCTTTGGGATTGACTAATGCACCCTCTTTCTTTATGGATCTAATGAACAGAGTTTTCAAGGAATATCTTGATGATTTTGTAGTGGTATTTATTGATGATATCTTGGTATACTCCAAAGCTATGAAGATCATGAAAATCACTTTCTCATTATCCTGAAGACTCTTAGAAGACATGAATTATATGGGAAGTTTAGCAACTGTGAATTCTGGCTTCAGAAGATTTATTTTCTTGGCCATATTGTCTATAAGTATAGAATCCTAGTTGATCCTGAAAAGACAAATGCAATCCAAGATTGGCCCATGCCAACAAACATAACTGAGGTACACAGTTTTATTGGCTTAGTAGGTTATTATCGGTGTTTCGTACAGAATTTTTCCCGACTGGCTAACCCGATAACGAAGCTCACATGTAAAGGGGTTAAATTTTTTTGGAAAAAAGATTGTGAAGAATGTTTTGAAGAAATGAAGAGAAGATTAGTCATTGATTCTATATTAACTCTACCATCGGGGAATGATGTGTTTGTTATTTATAGTGATGCTTCAAAGAAAGGACTTGGTTGTGTCCTTATGAAAAATGATAGGGTTATTGCTTATACATCACGATAGCTAAAAATTCATGATAAAAACTATCCTACTCATGATCTTGAGTTAGCTACTGTAATCTTTGATTTGAAGATATGGAGACATTATCTCTATGGTGAAAAATGTGAGATTTATACTGATCATAAGAGTTTGAAGTATATTTTCTCACAGAAAGAACTCAACATAAGGCAAAAGAGATGGATTGAACTACTCAAGGGTTATGATTGCACGATACACTACCACCTGGGGAAGGAAAATATGGTGGCATATGCTTTGAGCAGAAAGGATCATGGAGTTTTGAACAAGATAAGAGTTGAATGGGATCCTATTTTCATGGATCTAGTAAAGTTGGATATGGGAATAACCATGGAAGGTGAAACATCAATTCTTTTTCAAATGGTTAGCAAAAAATCTTTACTAGAAAGGATAAAAAGTTCTCAGGCTGATGATGAGGAGTTTCAAAAGAAGATTAACGCTATGAATGATGGGATATTGAGTTACTTCATATATGAAGATGGAATTTTGAAATTTGGGAAAAGACTTTGTGTTCCTGATATGCCTGATCTAAAAAGGGAATTGTTGGATGATGCTTATAGTTCCAATTTCTATATACACCCTAGTAGCACTAAGATGTATAAATATTTGAAGGAACATTTCTGGTGGGACAACATGGAGAGGGAGATTGCTGATTTTGTGTCAAGATGTATGGTTTGTCAACAGGTCAAAGCTGGAAGGAAACAACCTGGAGGATTATTGCAACCTCTTCCCATACCTGAGTGGAAATGGGATAATATCATGATGGACTTTTTCATGGGACTACCAAAGACTCCTATAAGGAACAATGCAATATGGGTCATTTTTTATCATCTTACCAAGTCAACACATTTTCTTTTTATAAGAGAAGATCTACCACTTGAATGTCTAGAAAGAATATATATTAATGAAGTTGTGAGACTTCATGGATTACCCCTATCGATTGTTTCTGATTGTGATCCATGTTTTACATCAAGATTCTGGAAAAGTCTTTAGAAGGGCCTAGTTACTGATCTTCGTTTGAGCACTGCCTACCACCCACAAACTGATGGACAATCAGAACAGACTATTCAAACATTGAAATATATGTTTAGGTCTTGTTAACTTTATTTTCAAGGCCTGTGGGATCAGTATTTACCTCTCGTAGAATTTTCCTACATCAATAGATTCCATTCAAGTATACAGATGGAACCCCATGAAGCATTATATGGAAGGTGATGTCGTACACCAACTTGCTGGGATGATGTTGGTGAAAGAAAGCTCGTGGGCGCAGAACTTATTGAAGAAACAATGGAAATGGTGAAGATTATCCAGAACCATATCAAAATAGCTCAAAGTAGGTAAAAGAGCTATGCTGATAACTGAAGGAAGGATTTGTAGTTTCAAGAAGGTGATCACATTTTCTTAAAGGTATCTCCATGAAAGGGTATTATACGATTTGGTAATAAGGGAAAGTTATGTTCCAGGTACATCAGAACTTTTGAAATTATGGATCGAATTGGAGCCGTAGCTTACCATTTGGCAATGCTGCCAAGTCTCTCCAAGGTTCACAATGTGTTCCATGTGTCAATGTTAAGAATGTACATGCCAGACCCAACACATGTACTCACTTATGATGAAGTGGAACTTGATCCCGATCTATCTTACTGTGAGGATCCTATCAAGATTCTTGATACTAGAGAATAAGTATTGAGAAATCAGACGACTCGTCTGGTGAAGGTTCTATGGAGGAACCATAAGATGGAGGAAGCAACATGGGAGCCTGAGGATCTTTTGTTAAAGACATATCCGAATCTTTTTAGGTAATATTCTATGAATTTTGAGGATGAAATTTTTGTAAGGAGAGGAGAAGGTAACACCCCAATGTTTTGAGAATAAATATAGAATGAAATTTTATAATATATCCATTAAAACACAACCTTGCCTGTTCTATGTTTTGAATTTCAAAAAATGGTTATCGAGAGTTGTGTTCAGTAAGTCATTTGGAGTCTGATAGAATAAACTTGATTTTTTAGTAAATAGTAACATACCCTTATGAATAGTAATATGACCCTAATGAATATTAAATTTTATTATTATTTTATTTTCTTAAGGATAGAAGATAATAACATCTTGGTTAATTTTTCATTGTGATAAAGAAGTAGTTGTAGAATTAGAAATGTTAATTTTTGAATTAAGTTTGATTTTATTTAAAATTTAAATTAATAATATTTAGAAAATTATTTTTCAAAAATGGAATTCACATTTTAATTCTACATGCCGAAAAATGGAAGGGGTGAAGTTTTGGGATTTTTCTGAAATTCTATAATTTTTTATGAATAGTAAAATATGATAAAATACGATAAATGCTAAATACTTGATTTACTGCATCATAGGTGATGAAAGGATGAAGTAAGACCACTTGGTTTAAACTCCATGCCATTATTACTATTAGGGGTCACTTGAAACAATACTATTGGTTTTATTAAGAGAAATAATAAAATAATGAATTAAATATTCAAAATATACCTCTCTCCTCCACTATAAAAACCCCCCACCACTACCTCTTCTCTTCACTCCTCTAAGCCTTGAAGATCCTCAAATTTCTACCCAATTAACATTTTTTAGTCACTCCCCACGACCAGGAAGCTCTTAGTTTTTCCAAAATACCAAAAATCCTTTCCTTAAGGAGTTTCTCAAGGAGGTTATTTCAAGAGGTAAAGCACCCTTCTTTCTCATTTGGTTTTATTTCAATTTATCTACTTTTGTTATCCTATCCTCTCCTCCTCTATCCAAATGATCATGATAACTCCAGTAAAATCTATATACTGGATTTATATCATGTTAATTAAAGAACCATCATAAATACTCTTACTCCCTCTCTTTTATTTTATAAACGAAATCGACGTCCATGAGGTTCCGATTTATAACCTTCGTGGATGGTGAAGTTTCGTTCTTCAATTTCTTCTTCATTACTGGTCATGAAACCATATTCATGGTTTAAACAGACTATAATATATGTTTTAAAAGATAATTAATATTCATGAACCAGAATATGTACATATAATTAAGTTATATGACAAAACTAGTTCATAATATTCCAAATACTGCCGAATAATCAAATTGGTTGTCATCTAATGGTTCATCCTCATTCCATATAACCAAATGATAGAAATGACCATTATCAATTATTTATGTTCACTAATAATATATAATTCCAATCCTGGAGATTTATAACCATTCCAAATGAACTTCATTACATAAAAACAAGTGAACCGAATATGAAAATAAAGGAAACGAACACTCCAGAACGAAGAAATTCAATACAATAACTTGTCAATAAAGACATAAATGAATTAACCAGAATTATGGTAAACTAAATACATGTATAATATGTTATGAAATAAGTTATTAAGAAGTATAATTTCATATTCCAGGATCTTACCAACAATATAGGAACACGTTTGGAGTTAAGGTAAGGGTTTTTCCACCCGAACTTCCATTTTCATTAGGGATACTTTCATTGTCTAAATACCTCATTGAAATTATTATGTATTGTTATTTACTCCTCATATATTATGTGTGAGTATCATATATATGTTTAAAAACCATAATCTTTACTTATTTTATGGATAGTTACACGTTTTAAAAGGAACTTTCAAAATTGTTTCCAAAATACAAGCATGGTTCAAGGGAATTTCTCAAATTTTTACCTATTTTCAAAGGAACTATATAATCTATTTTTGGAAACCATTATCATTATAAAATCACTAATTTTATTATTAAAATACTATCTTACTTAACTTATGGTTTTATACAAATATTTTCCAAAAGAACTCTTCTTTTTAAAGTAAAGGAGTATTTATCTCCAGAATTGCTTAATGATTTTATAAGAGTGTTTTCATATAATTCAACACTCTTGTTGATTCCATGGTATTATTGGGTTTAATAATTTATGAATTCATCTACCATATTTGATTTAATGGTTTATGACTAACTCTATTGTGGATGATGTATCCTAAAACCATTCACCATATTATTCTGAATGGTTAGTGTTTTATGTTTAATGATTGGGGAAAGATAGTTACATTTCCTATGATAGTTTCAATAAGAGTGAATATGTTGTTTATGTTGATCCCCACTCATATGAGGAATGCATTGGACTTATTATGTGACGGTTGGGGCTCGCTATAGCCCCTCAATTCATCAGAAGGTCTCATGAGACAAATCGACATGGAATTGGCTGAGGCCTTTCCCAATGTGATATGGATTTTGGCCGAGGCCTTAATTACTAGATATCTTAGCCGAGGCCATGAAAAATGATTCATAATGTCCAGAATATGAACTTCCCTCATTATAAAGCTAGTAATTGAAAGTTCATGTGGTTATTCGACTAGTAGAATACCCATGATTATGTTTTATTATGACATTATTTACTCAGTTCATTTTCTTGCCATAATGTGTTAATATTTATTATTAAAGGAATTCGTTTTCAATTATTCACCATGTCTAATGTTTATATTATATTACTCTTTATTGATTACTCTTACTAAGTGTTTGATCTCACCTCTTTCTTATGTTTCATTTTCTCAGGATATGAAGAAGTAATTTATGAATGACTTGCAAGTATAATCTAGGAGACGTGATGTTTCTAGTGGAATAAAATAGTGTTTTTGTTTCCCTTCATATTGTAATGATAAAATTATGTATGTAAATTGTTTCCAATAATACTAAACTACTTGGTCTTTTGAGATTCGTATTACTTGTATGTATGCTAATGTAATCAAATAAGGCACCGACTCTGGGAAACTGGGGTCAGGTCCTTCCAATTATTATTATTTTTTACTTATAGCAACAAAATTATTTATGAGATAATAAAATATTAAATTCATGCTTATGTAAGATAAAAAGAAATTACAAAACAACTCATATCATATATTTTCACTAAATAATACATTGAAAATTGTATATATAGCATTGAATTTTAAATTAACAGAAAATAAAATTGAAGAGTTTAGAAAGGAGTAGTCAGTTCATCTGAGCTTTCTAAACTTTCAACTTTTTTTCTTAAAGAAACTAAAAATATTTATAGTTATTATATTTTTTTTGAAAATATATTGATCTTTGATATGTATAATATGAACACCATTCAACCAGAAAAAACTTCAGGTTATCAAGATCAATATTGGTAACAAATTCCTTTCTAAGTAACTCCATATGAATTAGCATTTCTACCTTGAAAGTTTAAAAATTATCTTTTGAGATCGAACTATATTTTATATTATAATATTCTTTTTGTAATGAATCAAAAACCATTTTCGTTATAGATTATTTTTTAGTTATTCATATAACTTTCTAGATTCATACAAAGTAAATTAAAGCTTTACTATCTCATAATTTAAAGTGATGACTTTGAGCATAATAGTTTCATAAGTCATTTGAGATGAAGAAACTTTTATTTCTTCATTAATATATACTTAATTATTTATTTCAAGATAATTTTCAAATAAATATTCAACATAAAAAAATGACTGTTATTTTAACAAATTAAAAGTATTACCTTTTGTCCTTTATTGAGAAAGATTTTATTCTTAACTTGAAGTAATTAACTGATTCATCTTATTGTAACCAGTTTTACAAAAAAAATTTGAACAAGATATTATAAAGAGGAATATGGATAAATAAAATGTTTTAATAAGAAGATGATGCGTTTGGTTCTGGCACAATGAATATGACATTTCATTTTCTTAGCCAAAAAATATAGAATAATGATTACATATTTTAATTTTTAAAAGGACATATTATGTAAGAAAGATGTTCTGATTTCATAAACAAATGAAATTTTAAGAACACATAATATAAATCTTTTAAAATAAAGAAAATGAAAAAGATAAAAATTTTCATGAATTAAACTAAGTAATGTACTAGTTAGAAACAATGTTTAGATATATTCAAAGTTTTTAGTAAACCAAGTATAAAAATATAGACTAAGACTTGATTTATATAAAAAAGAAGAGAATTTATCAAATTTTGAGATATATATTTGTCCCAATGTATAAAAAAGTTAATACACTAGAAACATAAAAATGAAATAATTCATGGATCAGTGATTTTAATATTGATGATTTTTTATAATTAACTAATTCCTAGTTGTTTACTCCTTTGGTATATGTTTTCATATATCCATCGATTGAACACTTAAATATTTAACGATGCAGCTTAGTGGTTTAATCCTAAATCACATTAAATATAAGTTCTTTTTCTTACCCATATTATTTCTGGTCCATCATTGTTAGAAAATAAATTCTTAGGTGACCAAATTTCTTTATTTTGAATAGGTATTATATAATATAAGTTAAATAATTATTTTTAGCAACAATTTTTTTTTACACCAGATATTTGAGGTTTTCTAAAAAATAAATCATTCATATTATGACCATTAATGCCACAATAAAACAATTTAATAATAGATAATTTTTAACTGTTTAAACCTGGATCAAAATAATTCTTATATATTTTTGGTCTTTCACCATTACTTTATATTTTAAATTTTCCTTTTGGAATTTTATTTTTTACAAGGATTTGATTTAAATATTTTTATAATTTTATCTTTATACTAGAATCTTTATTTAAATTATCAACATTAGATAATAATTATTTAATTTTAGTATCATGAAAATCATAAGAAATTTTAGAATAATTAGATTTCAAATCTACAATCTATTTTGAAAATTTTTATTTATCTAATAGAATAGTATCATAAGTTTTTCTAAATTTTATATGGTATTTATTTAAGGATTAATATTTATCTTGTATCATAATGAAATACTTATTTAATTCATTATAATACATATTTTCACAACTAGAGTTTTGAGAGTAA
Organism: Viscum album; assembly: GCA_963277665.1. Classification (NCBI taxonomy): domain Eukaryota; kingdom Viridiplantae; phylum Streptophyta; class Magnoliopsida; order Santalales; family Viscaceae; genus Viscum; species Viscum album. Next base: position 1,582,374,104 of record OY728146.1, on the reverse strand, counting down.
GATGTTTATACCTCATCATTATGAGCCATAAGTTATACCATTTTATTTTTATTCTTAGTATTAGAATCTATAGAAGATTAATTATGTGAACTAGAAGTATTACTCCAGGTTTTATTTATAATTCTCTTACCTTTTCTCTTGTAATCAACTTTACTTTGAGATTTTAGTAAAGTACAATTGTCCTTTGTATGACCTCTTTCCTAGCATTCACAGCTTCTATTTTCTTTAGTACCTTTAATTTTATTTATGTATAGTTTCTAAAATTATTTAGAAATATATAATAAATATTTATCCAAATATTTATGACTTGAATTAGATGATTCATCTGTAGTAGTTGAGAGAGCATCTGCTTTGTGTTTTATATGATTTTTAGCTTTAACCTACATCTCAACTTCATATATCATTAAAGTCCCAATAAATTCCTTCATAGCTAATTTTTTCAAAGGTGTAGATTGATGTATAGTCATAGATGTTCCATTCCACTTAAAGAGTAGTACTATGAGTACTTTTCATTCTTGTTTTTATTGTGAAATTGGATCTCCCAAAGTAGCAATATTATTGACAATCTCTATCAATATTCCATTAATTTGAGTGATAGTTTTGTCCTCATAAATTATGAACATATAAAAATTTAGTTTTGCAGTAGTGTACCTTAATTTCATGACATTTTCAGTTCCTTTATAGGTAATTAGAATAGTCTACCACATATCATATGCAGTAGGGAATTGAGATAATCGATTAAATTCAACAATTCTTAAACCACACACAATAACATTCATAGATTTTTAAATGAGATAATATTCCCCTACTTAATCATTATTTGAATCATAAAAACCATAATTAGGAATCTCATAGGGCTTAAAAACCTTTAAATAAACCCTTATTCCATGATTTTTCAAATAAGTAACCATACAGGCTTTCAATCATCCATAATTATCACTATTAAAGTAAGGATCACAGATAATTGACATACATTCTCTAGAATCATCCATTTCAATATGGATTAATATGAATCCTTAACTTAGACTTGTTAGTTCTAGTAAATATTCATTAGGGACTTCTAATATAACTTGATGATATTAGATAGGAAAAATAATTTTTAAGAAGAAAATATACTAGTAGAGCCCTGCCTTTGATACCAATTGTTAGGTTTGGATGATGATGACAAAGACAAAGACACGGGGGGGGGGGGGGGGGTTAATTGTGGTCTTAAAATTTTTGATAGATTCATAAAACCTCTATTTTTATGCATTTAACCTTTCCTTTTCTCTTAAATATGAGTGAGTATAGGAAATAAATAAAGGAAAAGAACACAAAAATATATAGTGGTTCAGGGAAAAAAGATTTCCTAGCACACCCCAAAAATGATCAACTCCACAAGATTAGTGATTTCAGTAAATATTTACTCTTATCATAAAACCTATATAAGTTAGTATAGGTATTTTACACCTTACATGACTTTTACTAGGCCTTATAGGTTTTTTACAAGAAACTGAAAATCCACAGCTTAGTACAAGAAGCTGAAACTTCACCATGATTGAGTAAGAGCAGTCAAAACTCCAAAAAATAAATATATATTAATTTTGTTGAGAACAAATATTAAACTTCATTGTTTTAGTAACAAGTGATAGATGTATTCATATCTTTAATATTTCACAACAATAAAAAGATCTTTAATGTTTCACAAACTTTCTTAAAACAATGATATAGAAAAAACTAGACTGATGTATAAACATGTATGTCTCTAAAGTGTATCACCAACCAATTATTTTTTGTTATTTTTAGAATAATATATAACAATTATTACAATATCCATAACAATAGAAAAAAATATATTTCTGATGAAGTGATACTTGATATTTATAATATTTGTTAAACATTCTATGTCAAACCAGCTCCAAAAATATTACACAATAAATCCTGAATATTTGAATTCCAAATCATTCCATAGATTCATAACTTCCTATAAGAATAGAAATTATTTACTCTGTTGAATATAATCCTTTAAAATAATCATAATGATCCTTTGAATCAGTCATAAAATAACTTTGAATAATTCTTTACTTCCATCAAGAATGTTTAATAAATCTCATATAATATCATAAATTTAAAACTTTATCATTGAATATTAAAACATAGGGTTTCTTCATATGATATAAAAACTTCAAATGTAGGGTTGACAATGTATGGTTGATAAAAAAAGTAGGGTTGATATACCATATGTTTGTTCCCTCAAATTTATGGTTTATCATAAATGTAGTGTTGTCTATCCACACTTCCCTAATAACATAAGGTACGTGATCTATATGTGCTATTTAAAATGCATGGTTACTGAATCATAAGTTACTCTTATAAATGTAGGTTATTAACAATGTTTCCAAAATATGTTTAAATACATCCATAATACTCTGAAAAATATTCCCAGTGGATCAATGAATTGAATATATTTCCAAAATAAATATTTTTATGAATATTATTTTCATGAAATACACTTAAACAAAAATTCATTAGTAAAAAAAATTTGAGAATTTTTGAGCATCAAAAACAAAAAGAGATTAATGAAATTATTAAATTAACACATGATCAACATAATAATTTTAATACCATAGAGTTAGAGGATCATCCATAACACACCATAAAGGATTCCCCGTAGGAATATACCATGGATAATGTGAGTCTAATATCTGTAAAGGAAAACTCTTCCATAAGTAAAGGTTCAGAATATATGTATCCTGGTGTAGTATGCAGAAACATGGTCAAAGAGACAGGTGGAAGTAAAGGGGAAGGGATTCAAGGGGACTCTAAAGAGAATTCCTCTCCCATATCAAACCCATATTCCTCAAAGTATCAACTAACAAAGAGGGGAATATAAAATGGATCATCTATCACTAATAAGTCACCTTTATGTGTTAAGAAATAAAAATATAAGCATGATAATAAATGAATATAGTATTTTTTAATTTTCTAGGGATTTCAAACCTTTCCACTGTGAGAAATCTTAAGATATTTATTTTAATTCATCATCACATGATGATTGGTATTCTAGATCCCAATACACATTTTTTATTATTTAAAAGACCCAACTTCAAATCCATGGGTTATAATTCTATTTGAATTAATCTAAATAGAATATCTCTAGAAATCCTTTAGGATTTGGTTTCCATGAAATTCACTAGTTGCAATGTGAATCACATAAGTAAATAGATGATTTACATTATGTTTTTTTTATTTAAGGTATAAATTACTTTTGCTACATTATTTATGCTATTTCAAGCTATGAAGGAAGAAGAACCCTCTATGAAGAAATTGGGAATGTCATACATGATATTCAAGGGCCATGAGTACTCTCTGTTTATTTCAATGGGGGGTTTTGGGGCCTCATAAATGAAGATGTGAGAATAATCTTTTGATTTCCAATAGTGAATTTAAGGCATTCATTGACCATAATAACCTAGTGGAATTCACTAATTATATAGATATATATACCTGGTATATAAAATCAATGAATATAATTGTGTAAAATACATTAGATCAAATCATTTTTAATTTTAGTATACTGGATCAGTGGGTGGTTGTGAAATCCAGAAATCTTATAAAACAACTATTGTTATCACCCTAAGTACTAATATTTCCAAAAAGGAAAGGGGTCCCCTAAAAATTTGATTTTAAAATTATTGTATTAATAATTCAGGCTGTAGGGTAATTTTTCTAGAGGCTTGTTCCAATATAGAATGTTCTAATGATTTATTTGGGTGTTTTATTAAACTTAAAAACCTAAATTACACACTTCAAGCTTGGAGTAAGGAGGTATTAACTTCCATTGATATGGATATTTTTGGCCTTTTAAAAGGATATTATGAATATTGAAAATAGACATGATGATGAGTTTTATATGTCTAACTTTAATTGGGAGGTTGAAATTTATTAAAGGCTGAATGAGAAAATCACCATGAAGTAGGAAATCCTGAAGGAAATTTTTAGGATTAAATTATTTAATGAATGTGATAGGAACACTTCTTTTTACAACAATATTTCTAAGGTTATAAAATTTTATAAACCCATTAATTAATTTAATAATGGAAGTGAAATTATCATTGGGAATAAGGATATGAGAGAGAACATTATTCATTATTACTAGGAACTATTTAACAATGGTTCTCATACTGTTCTTTCTGAATTTAGGAATTCAGTTCCTAGGGTTATTGATTATTTAGATAATTTGATACTTAATATGATTATAGATATGGTGGAAGTTAAAGATTTAATTTTTTCACTCAACCTAGGGAGTTCTTCTAGACTGGTTAGTTAGAATAACATTTTCTTTTTGGAATAATGGGATATCACCAAGGTTGATATCATGAACATGATTCATATTTTCTTCAGAAATGGTATTCTTTCAAAGGCTAAAAAATATTAATTACTAGTCCTCTTAACCAATTCTAATTTTAGAGGCACTCAACTCTTCTATGTTTGTTTCTTTATCTAATACTATTTACAAAATTCTCTATAAGTTCTTGGAAACTAGGTTATCTATCACAATTAACAAGGTTTTATATCACAAAAAATATGGGTTTATCCAAGAAAAAAGGATACAAGATTACCACCTTATAACCTCTGAGTTCATTAACTTATTGGGAGAATCCATGAAGAAATAGAAACATTGATTTGAATTTGGATGTTAGGAAGGTTATTTACATTATTAAATGTAATTTTTTAATTTAATTTATATATAAGTTTAGTTTTTTTAATTTTTTGAATTAAATGATCCCTTATATCTTAAAATTGTTTAGAGTTTATACTCTAGTGAATGGGACTCCTAAATGATACTTCTACTTCTCCTATGGAATTAGATAGGGAGATCCATTATCTTACATTTTTTATTGGTGAAGATTAATTAAGAAGATTTATTTTTGAATGGTTAAAAATGGAAATATTAAGTCTTTTAAAGTAGGGAGAGGGGTAATGGAACAATATCACTTGTTTTATTCTCATGACTTATTTTTTTTCTCTAGTGAGTTTGGAAAAATATCGATTCAATCAAATAAGTCCTTGAACATTATGGGTTCATTTATAATCAACATATAAGATGGAATAAGTACCAAATACTTTTTAGCCACAATTTCAGATGGCATAGGTGGTTGGATATAAAAATAAGAATGCACATTAAGAAGGGTTATCTCCCATTCACTTAATTTAGAATACTTATATTATAGGGAAGAATGAAGGCTTCTCACTTCAAGGATATTTCTAATAGAATTAAAGAATATTTAAGCACTTAGAAAGAGAAATATTAGTCTCTTTTTGGAAGGATATAAATCATCAATGGAATTAAAAATACTAATGATGGGATAATCTTTTATATCTTTCAAATTTACTATTTATTTTATAAAAATCATAAATCAATGATTTATGAACTTTATATGGATTCAAAATATTTATTTGAGGAAAGTAGTTGCGGTCAATTGGAAAACATGATATAATCTTTGAAGGAAGGAAGAATGGGAATTAAAAATATTTCCCATTTCAATTATGTACTCCAAGATCAATTTTTATAGAGTCTTATCACTAGAAACATATACAAAAATAATTATGTAAAGTAGATATTTATAAGAGACTAGATTTTGAGAAGATACATTACCCACTCTCCTATATTTGGCATTGTATCAAGAAGTCCTACATAGTCATGATAAAATATAATAGATGGATTGTTTGCCTAAATTCTAAAATAAATGGAAAGATACTTAGCTAGGAATACCCTTTATTGATTACTTCCATGGGTAGATATTGGATCCTAATTTGAGAATTATGGATAAAATTGGGTTTTCACTGGATCATTCACTTAATTATCTCAAGGATTTTGTCTATGATTACTCTTTTATGTTAACTAAAGACACCCTGATCTAGGATCCTGTGAGACATGAAAGTCTATCTTGTAATGTATTATAATGTTTTTTGGAATTCCTACAAATATGGCCTCCTTGTTGAATCAATTCTGTAATCACTGGGCAATTCCTTCTTGATATACCCTTATCTGGAGGGAGGCTTGTAATAGGATCCATATAGATGCCAGTTTTATGAACAATGGACTATACCTATATTCCATATGTAGTGCATGTAGGGATAGAAAAAACTCCCTCAATTTTTTTCCTTAAATTCCACTTTGATAAAACCATATGCAATGTTTTTATTAATCTTTTTAAACCATAACTTTTCAGTACTATAAATCTTGGTTCCATTTTAGAATGATAAAACTTAAAATAAGTCTTATAATATACGAATAACCTCCCATAGACTACTATTTCTGAAATCATCCACCTTATATGGTGGAATAGGAATTAAAAAAATATAAAAATCATTCCATTGGCCTAAACATAGTTCTTAGGAATATCCTCACTACCATCAGGGTAGTAATCAACATGAACACTAGATTAAATTGGAATTCAATTTTAGAATTAACTATTTTTAGTATGTTTGGTATTAGAGGGAATTATAAAAATTATAAATAATATATACCTATTATTTAGAAACCTCCTATTATAGGTTATACCCAAGTAAATATAGATGGGGCCTTAAAAGTTAGTCAAGGTCCTTCTATTTATAGTGGTATCTTTGAGGATCAAAATGAGGGGCACTCTCATAATTGTATAAATACTTTGGAATGGTTATCTCATTTGAATATGATATGGAATGAGTGATCATAACAATACATATTTATAGATTTAACAACTAGAAGAAACATTGGAATGTTCTAGACTCTAACTATATTGTGTAGACCATAAATTTGAGGCAATCTTCCCCCTCTTGGAGGCTCTCAACAACTTGGGAGGACTGGTTTGAATACTATATCCAAATTGATTTTTTTTCTCATATCTATAGAGAGGGTAATAAAGTTTCTGAATCTTTACCCAACTCGGGAGTTGTTATGGGGGGATATATCTGTAATTGGACCATGCTGGAGTTGATTGAGGATCTATTATTTCCAAACATCTATAAAAATACATCTTTTAACTTTTTTAAACAAAGTTATAACAGATTTTTGATCACTCCTCTATAGATACAACCCTAGAGTTAACACCATTACTACATTAACATAATAAATAATTATTTTTCCCACACCCCATTATAGGTGTAGTGAAAAAATTGGAATAATTTACAAGGATAAATTAAAAAAATATTTCATTTTAATTTAATTATAAGACAGTTATTCCCATGTTACAAAATGATTGGACCCTAAGAGACTTGTGTGCTCTAAAATTCATTAATCAAAATTATCAAATAGCTATGCTTGTGTTACAAAATGATTAGACCCTGAGAGACTTGTGTGAACTAAAATTAATTAATCAAAATTATCAAATAGCTATGTCTGTGTTACAAAATGATTTTGAGTTAAATATAGTATGATTAAATTATATGAAATATTTCATGGATTTTTGGTGAAGACCTAAAAAAACACATCAAAGTGTTCACATTGGTTTTTTGCTTCATGATGTCAAGTGGAGTGGAATAAGATCAAGTAAATTGGAGGGCATTAACCTTTTAACTTAAAGGAGTAGACAAGGAATGGTTGTAAAACTTAACACCAAGATAATTCTATGACTGGGAGGACCTATAAATATTCTTATTACAAATATTTTTCCCTACCTTAATAAGATAAACTAGTAAGAAACAGATATATTTTATTTCATAATATTTTGGAGAAACACTTTATGAGTACTAAAAGAGGTTCAAGAATCTCTATTCCATTTTTCCACAATAAAAAAAGAGGAGCACCACATTCTATTATTTTTTTGTCATGATATACTAGTCAATAAAAATAACTTGTTGGATGCATCATACAAAAGTTCTCTTATAGGAAAATCACCACTATAATCCAAAGAAATAATTGATAATATTGTATAGAATTAAATTTTTTAACACAATAGGTAAAATAAAAAGTTGAATTCATGTGTTAAGAACTTCTAATTAATAAACCTTTTTATAATATAAACTATTAGAACTAACTAGTTTGGTGAGACAAATATATTTAAGAAATATAGTAAATAGAAAGTACCAGTAAAGGTTTTTGGTTTATGTTCATATCCCAATAATTTTACTAAATAGTGTTTTTAGGTGAAGTGATTTCTCATAATCATTCCAACAAAGGAAATTTCAGTAATAAAATTAAGAATATAGAGAAAATTACCAATTCCAAAATGTCATTGGAAACCAAAAAAATTAGGCTAGACCACCCTACAAAATTATATACTAACAATAACCAAATTCCTATAAAAAAATTCATATCCCTTATAAAAACCATACAAATAACTTTACAACCAACCTATTTACCAAACAACCCATTATTTACAAAAAATACCCTTTAAAAAATCCTCTACTAGTGAAAAATCACTAATACAACATCAGTAAAAATCCCTAGTTAATAACCTTAAAAATGAAGTAAAGGATTTGAATAATCATCCTATAAATATGGTGGAAATTATATAATAAACCTAGGGAAATTGTTGAGAAAATGGGACACTAGGACTAGAATCTATTTTGATACCACTATTGAGAAAACCACTAAAAACAACATGAAAAACCTATCAATTGAGTTACTAATGATACCCACTATAAATACCTCTAATTGAGATATCGTAAATTCAAATGTAGAAGTAACATATCGAAAAATTGAATCTCTGGAAGTTTTGTTTTACCCTTGAAAATTTTTACCAAAAGTAGGAAGTAAAATCACTCTACCCACTACACTAAGCTTACTTTACACAAACCTCAATACAAACATAAATTTTATTATAAATACATTCAATGGTAAAATATACAATGAAATATACAGGAATTAATAAAGAACAAAAATGATTTAACATGATTCAGAATATATCATATGTGCATGGGGAAACACAATGATACTATTTTTTTTATAATCGGAAAACTAAAAGTGACAAAAATAGATTATAAAGATAGGTAATCCTCCCCAACTTCAAAACACTCCGATAAAAGTTCATTTGAGCCACCATTTTCACACTTTTCATTAAAGTTCCCACATACTTAAATAATAAGAAAAACTGGTCAAACATGTTAAACCTTCTCCGCTAAGAATCTAGATCATAAGACATGACCACCTAATATTGGTTACCAACTTAGTGACTCATCAATCTTGTAGATATTTTGGACCTTCTAGTGCCCCATCATATTACTATCAGTATAAGAAATATTCTAATGGAACCACTACCGTTGGATGATATATTCTTCCACTTCTTGGGACTTATGTTCAACCTATCATCAATCACATAAAATTACATAAAATAAAATTATGATGGGTTAAAATATGGTGAAATAAATGTATAATTACCATCCTAATAATCTCCCACTCGATCTTTGTTTTAGGGAACCTTGGAAAATTTATAGTACATAACATTCAACACTATTTCCCCTTTCTTCCTTATTTCATTCAAACAAGTCTCACTGAGACTTGATTCTACCACAATATTTCTTTAACTAATTTCTTGGTTTATATGCCAACCAAATTTTGTATTCCTACTATATTCCATAGCTTTAGCACTTTTCCATCAAGAAAATTCCTAATGGAATGATACTTTAGGTCAATATGCTTTATCTAATCATGGAACACAAAATTTTTATCCAAGTGAATTTTAATTTTTCTATAAAATTATAGAAATTTCACTTCTTAACTCCTTCTAATATTGTGTAGCAATATCTTTAACCATGCCATTTATTTCATAGATTCCATTGCAACTACATAACCCACTTCCGTTGTAATCAAAGTAGCAATATTTTGTATTCATGACATCAAACTAACTGTAGTTACTCTAAAAATAAACCCAAAACCGATTTTACTTTTCATTATATCTATTTCACCCTCAAAGTTTAAGTCCATGGATCTTTTTAGAAGTTTATATATTCTATATCATAGGGATTGAGATTTCAATCCTTTGAAATATTGTATATTTCAATTTATATCCTTTTAATTTACTTTCATTATATTCACCATATACCAACTCAAAACTCCCACTAAATTGGAAATGTTTGACCATGTGTAAACTATTTCATATATCAAACTTTTGACCAATGTTTCATATGGTTGTTTCGCCATGTACTTAGTCTTAACTTCAGTTTCTGTCACCTGTAACTTGGAAAAATCAAAGATAACAACAATAGGGATTGATAATGGCTTACTTTAATCTACCCAAAACCTCTATATAATCTTTTATATATAAGAGTTATAATATAACACCAATTTATTTACTTTACTATATTGTTCTATCTTCATCCCCCCAATCATCCTTGATTGTCCATGATTTTTCATCTCAAATCTATTGGACAAATCACACTTCAACTTTCAAATTTTCTAATAATCCAGTAAATTTATCAATATATAATCTACATATGAAAAAAATATAATGAATATAATATTATACCATTACTTTTGATTGCAATAATGATCTTCATTGCACATGTTTAACCCTTCCACCAATATTAATAAATTGAATTTATGATTTCATTATTGAGGATGTTTATTCTACCCATAGAGGATTTTCTTCATTTTACACACCAAATTTGGATTCCCAAATTCTGGTACACCTATTAAATATTCCATGTAATTATCTTAATAAAAATAATCATGATGGAAAGATTAATTTATATCTATCTACTGAAAATTTATATCTTTCTATGAAACTATTTTTACCATAGTTCTGATAGTAGAATATTTAAATTCCAATGATAAGATTTCTGAGAAATAAAATCCTTAGATCCATTGAAACCCCTACACTATCAATCATGATATATATATATTATTTCCATCATCATATTATTTGATATGTTAAACCCACTTATTCTAAATTTAATTTTACCCTCTGGTAGTTTAACTATATCCCATGTTATGCTGAACTTTAATGAGTTCATATCCTCATTCATGGATGACTCACACTACATAGAATTATAATATGAAGGTACTTAATCTGAATTTTTAAGTTCTATTACATCCATTTTGTGTATGAAGTTAATGAAATCCCTATAACGTTGAACTAATATTTTGATACTAATTGATCTCCTTAATTGAATTAGCTACTCTGAGCTTCTTGGGTATTCTCTTTCTGTTGGAACCTAAACTTCTGGTTCTCATACTTTTAGGGAATGTAATTATGGTGGTTCAACTTTAAATTCAGATAATCTTTAAATTTATAGTATTTTTGATGGTCTTAAGTCTATAATTTCAGTGCCTTTAGAACCTATATATAAGTACTACAACTTTTGTAAACTATCAGTACTCTAATCAACCTAGACTTCTATAGTTTATTTCTCCTCAAATTCCTACTCTTTTAAATTATATTCCTCACAAATAAACTTATTATTAAAGAAAAAATCCATAATTCTGATGATCCATTTCCTTTCACTATCTGATAAATGATATAAAAAATTATCACCTTTATAACCAAGGAATAAATTCATTTTGGATTTTGAGTCAAGTTTGTATTTGTCCTTTTAATTTACATGTATATATTATAAACTATCAAATACTATGATATGATGAACTTCCATTTGTTTTATAGACCATATATCCCCTAGAATTTCCTACCCAACTACCAATAATGGACTTTTTTTTGGTGAGAGAAACATCCATGTTGAGTGTCTCTATCCAAAATACCTTAGGTATTTCTGAGTATAACCCCATACTCCATGTTTTATTCATTAAAGTTTGATTCATCCTCTTATATACATCAATATACTATGTTGTTCCATGTACTTTCATTTTATTAGTTATCCCTTCATTATTGTAAAAATTTCAAATGTTGTGTCTGGTGTAATCACCACTATTGTATATTTCTATTCACATTAACTTTTGGCCACACTACCTTTCCACCACTACTTTATACTAGATAAATATCTGAAATAAATCATTCTTATAATCCAAGAAGTAAATCCATAATTTCATTTTAGTATCATCAAATAAAGTAAAAAATTAAAGGAAGCTACCATAGGATTGAATAGGGGAGGGTCCCAAACAATATGAGTATACAATCTCTAACTTTCAGTCCCTAGTCTCATGTCTATCTAAGTTGAAAGACACTCTATTCTTATTTCCCAAAACACTAATTTCACACTTTTATATCTACATATTATCAAGATTAAATATTACATTAGCCTTTAAACCTTTATATTATTCTCATTAAGGTGAACAAACCTAAAATTGCATAGATTTGGATCATCATATGTTGAAATTTCAACCATTGCAATTTTGTTTCAATTTATAGCCAATTAAAATCTCCATTTATTTAATCATTTTTACTCCCCATGGATCCCCAGGTAAACTTCTATACCACATTTTCAAAAATATTTCCATGGAAAAAATAATTAAATTTCCCAATGGAAATAATATTCATTTTAAATTTTGGGTTGTGATAAACTTTTGATAATTTTAAGAATCCTATATTATTTATTTAGGTGTTGAAATCTCATTTTCCAATAACTTTTAGGGCTTCCAAATACTCCTGATGGAATTTCCCAAACTTCCTAGATACATAGTTTGAAATTCATCTTTGATCACCAGTTGAATGGAAATATTCTCCAAATTCAACCACCAAATATTCTACCATTATGTTCACACTTAGAAAATAGTCATTATGATTTTTTTGTATTTAAGGAATAAAAACTACTATAGGTGGATGTATTTTTAGTGTTCTCCTTACAGTATTTGAAATCCTAGTTGATGTTTCATTTCTTTTCACACTTATAGTAGGCTGTACTAGGACAAACTGACTTACTTCGACTCTTATACCCTTACATTTATTCAAATGGATTATTTTGATAGACCTACTTCTGATGGGGTAAGCATCCCCATCCATCTGTATTAGGAGAACTACCAGATGGTGCTTGAACTTTCCTTCACCAAAGTTCCTCATTGAGTATCAAATTTATGATACCATAAAAACCCATATTGATTTTTCTACTAGAGTTACTAACTATATTAACCATCAATCCCACCTCTTCATAAGTGAAGATAATATTAGAAACACCCCTAATTCATCAGTAAAACCTAACTTTACTAATTAGATCTACCCACAAATCATGATAAAGTCATTAACATAATATAACACTGGTATTCATTCTGATAGCCTCAATCCAAATAACCACCGCAACATGGATACTTTATTAAAGGTCTTCAGTTTTTCATACATATCTATAAATTACATCATAACATAAAATATAGTATTATATTCCTAAATGTTGAATATAAAATTCCTTGAAAAATAAATTTTGACGAGTGAGTATGCGTTCCTACCCAAGCACTCTCATTCATCTTTATCCACCCAAATTGGATTGACTCTAGAAAATTGAACCCCATAGTCTTTTTTATTTAGATGATATTTAATCTATATTCCCCATAATAAAAAATAATATCAATTAAATTTATCGATGATAATATTCGCTTCATCTGAATCTATACCTGTGTTACTACAAGTATGAAAACCCTGACCTCTGATACCACTTGTTGGGAAAATAGGAGACTAGAAGTAGAATTTATTTTGATACTACTATCATGGAAACATATTAATAAAAACATGAAAATAATCAATTGATTTTCCTATGATACCTACTGGAAGCACCAGTAACAGACCCACTTAAAATTTACACACAGTAGCAACATAGTGGAAAACTAAATCTTTGGAAGTTTTCTTTCCCCTTGACAAAGTGTATTGGAATTAGGAAGTAAAATCAACCTACCCACCACACTAAGTCAAAATTACACACACCTCAATATAAGTATACAAAGTATAAAAATACAAGGAATTGTAAAACATATAATGAAATATAAAGTAATCAAGAAAAAACGAAAGTATTTACCATAATTTTAACTCTGTACTATGTGCATGAGGGAAACACACTACTGCTTAATTTTTTAATAAATGATAGATTATAAGTGATATGAATAAATTTCAAAGAGACATAATACCCACTAAATTACTATATATCCAATAAATGATCATTTGAACCACTATTTTACACATTTTACACTGAAGATCCCATGTATTTAAATATTAAGAACAACCATTCAAACAAGTTAAGTCTTCTCCCTTAAAATCTCAGATTATAAGACTTATCTACCTATTCTTGGTCACAAACTCAATGAACCATAATCTTTACTGAACTTTCATACCTTATAAAGGACCATTATATAATCATTAATTAAATAAAACTTCAAATTTACTTTTTTATATTAGAGAAGATCTACTGCCACCATCTACACCTCACATTCAACTCATCATCCATCACATGGAATTTTTCTGAAGTAATTGTGAAGGATAAAATTATGGGGAATTTAAAATATAATTCACCTCCCAATAGAAATTTCTATTCCAATTAGTCTTTAACCAAATGGAAAATATGAAAATTATATCTATAAGAAGTTGTAAAGAAATATATTCACTACCATCCATGAACCTAAACAAAATTAACCAAAAACTGTAAAAGGTAAATCTTAAAATTTAGGGAATATTTTTTAAAATAATTCCAGATAAGTAGAAATAAAAATGAAGAGGATAAAGCTATGAAAAGAAAAAAGAAACAATTAAAAACACTATATAGGAAAAAGTGAAAATAAATCCCTTCTACTTTTATTCCCATAAATAATGATCCAATATGAGAATATCCAAGTGGAATAACATAAAAGAGAAATGATATAAATATTACAAAAAATTTGAGATGAATATTCAAATTTATTAATCTATAAGAAAAACTTATGTATTACAAATTTATAAATTATATTTACACAAATATTATGTTACTTTAAGGTAATGAGAGGTTTAAATTGGGAAGGAGTGTCTCATGTTTGATTACACCACAACTTCCCATAAAGTTTCAATATCTAGGGACATTATCTATCCCTTGAACCATTGGTTCCACGAATTTTTATAATAATCTATGTGATTTAAATTCTTCCATAAATGTCATCCCACACTTATTTTTTACTTATTCATAGATAAGAGAAATAAATCCTATATTAGTGGTGGTATAACTTGAAAGTAGATCTCCATGTTTTCAAGTTGTATTTTTGGAAGATATTATAGGTAGAGTTCAAAATTGAATATTCATAGTATTGTTTTATGAAATCAACATGGAGGATGATAGAAAACCCACACACTCACCCATAATCTTGGGGAGACCATTCTTAATGACATATAAGACAATCATCAAGGTGCATGAAAGATCCCTCACCATCGAGTTTGGATATAACACATTGCACTTAAATATTTTTGACTCCATGAGGAAAAATTTATATGATCATCCCACTATTAAATTTTCCCATACTGAAAAGGGTGAACCTAGTGAAGATCTAGGCATGTTTCATGAAATATTATCTTTAGGGAAACAATTAATGATTTAAATCTCCATGGAGAAGGGATATGTTTCAATTTTTGAAAAATCTATTTCCAAATTATAGTGGGAGTT
The DNA here is from genome assembly GCA_963277665.1 of Viscum album. Classification (NCBI taxonomy): domain Eukaryota; kingdom Viridiplantae; phylum Streptophyta; class Magnoliopsida; order Santalales; family Viscaceae; genus Viscum; species Viscum album. Next base: position 1,582,358,642 of record OY728146.1, on the reverse strand, counting down.
TACATATGAGATTTTTTGATAGATTTGATTGTTTTCTACTTGATAAAGACGATAATTTACCATCTTTTGTTTTGTACATCCAAGATTTGGTTTTGAGGAACCATAATTTGATTCCATATCTTAGACTACCCCCAAATCTAGAATTTAATACCTTAAGTTATAATTTCTAATAAATTTTTCAAAACCCTCCTCCAATGGCACGGAGGCCTTCATTTTTTGTTGATTTTGATAATAAACATTTCAAGGGGTGAGGTGGAACCCTTACAAGGCCCGTAGGCATAAGTATTACATGGCCCGTAGGCCTTAGAAGAATTCATTTGCCCGTAGGCTTCAAACATTATATACAACCCAGAATAACTACTTGGAACTACTCCTCCCCAGTATCTTCATCGTGAAATAATCTCTCCACCTTCGCATGACTGTTCGGCTAGGCATTCCCATGCATGCACAGGCTTATCCCGATGGCAAGAGCCATACCCTCTCATTCTTGCAATCTGTTTAGATTCAGCTGTGGTGAATGATACTTGCTCATCCACCTTGTAGAGCTTTTTCCTCATAGGTTGTCTAGTTTGCATCTGCACTTTAAGGTGGCCCGAAGGCCTTGAGGTGGCCCTAAGGCCTTACTGACCCGAAGGCATGGGTGGCTTGGAGGCCTTAAAGGACTCGGGGACCAAATCGGTGTCCCGAAGGCCCAAATGGGGGCATATTCCCGGCTGCTACAGTGCCAGTACCTGCTACAATTCCTGCTACAGTACCTGCTACAGTACTGAATAGTTCCTGCTCCAGTACTGCTACAGTACTGTGACAGTACTGCTACAATATTGCTACAGTACTTGGAAATAATGTCTCCGCCTGGATTTGATTCCGGGTCTCCCGGATGAACTTACAGAGTCCTTACCAACCAGGCTAAGGCTCATGTGCTTAAAAACCCTATATAAATTTATTGAAAATTTGAGATTTAATGTGAAAGTAGTATGATAGGGTTTTGGTGGTATTCTAAGCATTAATCATAATATTTTCGTACATATGATTTTACTTTATGAAAATTCTAGACCAGTTAGTCAGCCTAAAATAAGTTTAAATTGAACTATGATGGATATTTTTAAGAAGTAGATAGAGAATATTTTAGTGTCCTGCCTCATCTACCCCATCTATGACTCACAATGATTCAGTACCATTCATGTAGTTCCTAAGAAAAAATGATTGACCATTGTGAGAAATAACCAAAATGAGTTAATCCCTATGAAAATTCAAAATATATAGAGACTCTATATAGACAATAGGAATTTGAATTAGGTCACTAGGAAATACCATTAACCCATCCCATTTAAGTATAAGACAATGTAGATATTATATGATATTATTGTTTCTTCAATGAATATTTAGGTTACTTTCAGGTTCCCATTACCACAATGGACCAATATAAGACTACCTTTAAATATCCCTTTAAAAAAATTTCTTATATAAGTATTCCTTTTGGATTGTATAATTTCCCATTTAAATTTCAAAGGTATATGGTAATTATCTTTTCTGAACACATTGAATATTTAATAAAAGTATTTTTTTGATGATTTTACTATTTTAGAGGTTTTTTGATCATTGATCGAAAAAATAAGAAATTTTTAGAAGAATTTTATTGACATGAACTTTTTTTTGAGATTTAAAAAGTGTCATTTAATAGTGGAAATTGGAATATACCTTAGGCAAATCATTTCACAAAATTCATTAAGGTGAATAAATCAAAAATTGAAGTGATAAATTAATTTCTTTAATAAACTTGTGTAAAACATGTTTGAACTTGTATAGGACATTCCATATATTATAAGAGGTTCATTAAAGACTTTAATAATATTTCAATACTTATTTTTAGGTTAATTTTTAAGGATAATGATTTTTTTAATAATGAGTGCATGAGAGATTTTGGTGATCTGAAGAAAATATTGGCCACACCACCAATGATATAACCAACAAACTGGGAGAAATCCTTTAAGATACATTGTGTTACTTTGAACCATACTATGGGGGAAGTTATTTCCAAAAGGATTGAAGGAAAATTTCAGGACATTTTGTATTCCTCAAGAACCTTGTATTCCTCAAAAATTAACAACACAACTATAAAAAATGATTTTTATCATTTTTCTTTAATTTAGATAAATTCAAATACTATTTTCTTATAACTAAAATTATAGTTTTTTTTCTTATCATCCAGACCTTGGATATTTTATAAAGAAATATAATTAAAATCTCTTGCAATTCATATGGATGTTGTCAATCCAAGAGTTCAACCCAGAGATCAAGGATAATATGGAAGTTGAGAACCAAGTGGCTAATCACCCGAGAAGATTAAGCAACAGGGTTGATATCGAGATTCCAATACAAGAACCATAGTTGGTCACATTAATAGAGATAAATTTCACTTTAATGAAGGTGAATTACCTTTGTATATATATTGGACAACTAATTAATATCTTCTCAAATCCCATCTCATATAAACCCTTAATAAATTCCTAGGATTAAATATCAATAAAAATCCAACATATGAGAAGATCGCTTTTTATGGAAAATATTAAATGACCAATTGATAAGAATATACTTTACTAAGAGTGAAAATCAATATGGTTTTGAATTTTATCACATTCTAGCATGTGGAGGAAACTTTGTGTAACACCTCGAGATTTTGTGATTTTTTTGAATTAAATTAATCTTTCTGATATATTTCATTTAATACAACACATTATATAGTATTATATTTATATAAATACAATAAAAATAACTTTGTCTTGTGTTATATGTAAAACCAAGTTGATATTTCACTACAAGAAACACTTAAACTAGCTTGCGATACACGCAACATCGAGTTAGCTTGCATTACACGCCAGACTGAGGTTTACCACCTTTTAATGGCGAACCAATTTTAAAAATAAAATTTGAAATGTCTATGAATTTGATTTTTAAAAATAAAAATAATTTTTGAATTCATAAAGTATAAATTATATTAGGGTGATTTTTTGGTATTTTTATGAGAAACATTATTTTTTTTGTTGAATAGTAAAAAATACTATATTTTAGTTAAAAACCCCCTTTCATTTAAATACTTAATAACGTTAAATTATATTCTAAATTGGTTTCTAAATCCATAATAGATTAATTATAAATATATTAACCCAATTTAGTTCCTTAGAATTATTTTTATATTGAAATTAGATATAAAAACTTATCAAACTTTTGAACATTTTTACTTTAAAAACCTCCTTTCTCGCCACGTCTACAAGATTAGAATTAAACTTAATTTTCCCACTTATGTGATTTGAATTTTTTTTAAAAAAATAAAAAGTCTTAATTAGTATAATATTTTTGGTCTAATAAGATAAACTTAAATTTTTACTAAAAATAATAGTGAATGTGATTAAAATTAATTACGGTGATTAAGGTAAAATTAAGATTAATTAGGTAATAAACCTTAATATAAAGGGCCAAAATGACGGGGAAACATGTCGAAAATCCATTGGCTACCAATATTTTTACCACATACCCTATTTTTTCTATTTTTATGGGTTATTGAGATATTATTAAATGGAAGTTCCATATATAAAAGTTTAAGGAAAAAGACAAAATAAGAACATTACTTACCTTTAACATTTATAAAACCTTAGGATATAAAAAAAACATTGTATTTTTTGGTTATACATATCCTTTTGAAATATAAATGGGTTATTTTTATTATAATACTTTATCATTAATTTTTAGAGATGATTTAGTTACTTAAAATGCTTAATAAACGCCAACATAGTGATTATTCAGTTAATAATTAACTAAAATAAATGATACTCTAAATATTAAAAGTGAAGTAAATTGATTGAATTATTGTATTTAATTATTTTTTAGATAAATATATCATTTTAATTATCTTTAAACATAATATATTTTAATTCAAATATTTTTTTTGATATTTTAAAATTAAAACTGAATAAATAATGTCAAAATTAACATTAATGTTATTTTAAAATAAAATTTATTTTATTAAATGATTTAAAATTAATAAAAATCCAATATTCTTCAAACTGATTTTTAAATATTGATAAATATAAAATATGATATATTAATGGGTAAAATGATATTTTATGATTAAAATATTGAACCATATATTGTAAAAACATTGTTAGCATGATCTGAGTTTAAGTAGTGTTTTAGCATGTCACATGCTCCTGTTTTGAAATTAATTTTCAAAAAACATGGGATTGTTTTTATTTTTTATTTTAAAAATAATATATAATATTTATAATTCAATATATATATATTTTCTAATAAATATAACTTTATTTTACTTATGTTATAAAATTAAATTCTTTAATAAAAACTAAAATGATAAAATTGGGGAATATTATATGTTATGGAACCAAATTATTATAATTCACTGATTTTCATGTGTTGGAGGTTTATATAGACCATGATTACCATTTTCACCATTTTTTTGTATTTTTATGGAACATTAGGTAAATGATACCTCCCATTAATGAATACCTTTTGGTATTTAAAATAGTGTCACTCATCCTCCACTATAAAAAGGAAAGCACTCTCCCCCTTCTTTACACCTCTCAAACCACTTAGGTTCTGAAAATATATTCCAAATGAACTAAATAACATCCCTACCATCCTTTTTTTATCATCCCTTTGGTCATAAATCTACCTAAGGAATCCCTTTGGTGCAAACCAAAAAGAGTTACCTGATTAAGAGGTAACATATTCTCTCAATCTCTTTCAATTTATTTATTTCTACAACCCATAATTTATTATTATTCCATGATTATAAAAAAACACCAATAAAATAAATATACTAAGATGTTTTTATGATAATGGTTGGACCTAAACTTACACACACTTCCATCTAATGGGTAACAAACATACTGTTTACGTGTACAACAAACTACCACCTCACAAAAGGATGATTATTTTTTTCCTTTTATACCCATAATGGTAGGAATTATGATGGAAACTATTTTTTTATATAATATATATGATATTTATAATTTATTTAATCTCCTGTAATTATTTTACAACACATATCTTTATACTTTCTATTTTGAGTAAATACTATAATTTTATTTGAGGAAGTATAGACTACCACCCCCTCAAAGTTATGTGATTATTTCACACACTACATATAATGTATTAAGGTTTTTTATAAAAATTATATGATAAATATGTTATAATAATTATAATTTAATGATATTATATACATATAGAAATATATTTAATTTTATTTCTTTCTTTCAACATGACAATAAAAAGGAAACGACGTTCATGCATACGTACGACCTACCGTCTCCATGAATGATGTAATCCATTATATAATTCTATATTCTAGGGATTATTATACCAAAAATATAATGAATACAGTTTATATTTATATCATGGTTAAAATTCTAAAAATCATGATATAATTATAAGGACCAAATATATAACAAATTAAGACACATGTAAAGAACAAAGCAGATATTACCCGAAGTGAAACCTTAATATAGAATTGTTAAGAAGTGGGTAATATAAAGTAATAATAAAACCATATATGGTATTATATATAATAATATAGTTATGTGATATATTTATAATAAAGTTATATTTATTATATATGAAGTTTTTATGAGTACAATGAGAGTCAAGACACAAGGTAAGGAGATTTCATCTCAATTTTTATTTCGATGAAATACATGTCTTAATCACCACTCATTTCATTTGTGTAAAATGTATACTGACTATGGATGTATTATATTATTATTATAATTTATTTCATGGGTATTTAAATATCCATTTTATGATATTTATTTCATGGGTTTTATGTTTCAAAATTTGTCAAATTGGTAAAGTAAATTTGTATCAATTTGACTTCTTTGAAACACATGCCATGTTATAAACCTATATTTTTATTTGAGGTGTATATAATACATTTTGACATGTTATATCACTAATAAAATTATTTTAATGATAGTTTAAGATTCATGTAATGTTATTCTTTCCATAATGAATTAATGTTACCAAAATGGTAACAATTTATTGCTATAATCTCATCATTTATCGAGATTGTTTATGATTATGATTACATTAATGAAATATTATCATACATCTCTCAATAACTCTCATGAATTTTATTACCCTATGTATATGAATGTTATATCTATGTAATCGTACCATTTTCCACTATTTGGTACCTAAGTTAATTAAGAATTTTTTTTTGTGAAAATCTATCTTTGTTTCTATTTTCGGTCAGAAATATGTGTTCCTTAAAAACCATTTATTCTAAATTGTTTTCCATTTATTTTTCATAATTTTCAATTTATTTTCATTGAAAATGGTTTTAACAAGGTTTTTAATAATTCTTTATATGTTTTCAAATTATTTTCAAGGAAATGGTTTTATTTTTTTTTCAATATTCTTTTACAGGTTTTCAAGGAAAACGATTTTCAAAACATTTTCAAGATTTATTTATAGGTTTTAAAAGTGTCTTAAAAGAAATAGTTTTCAAAATATTTTTGAGATAATTTTATAACTTTTAAAGGAAAAATGTTTTTAAAGTATTTTCAAGATTATTTTTTAAGTTTTCAGGGGAAATGGTTTTCAAAATGATTTAATGTCTTATTTCTATGTTTTTGATGCATTTTCAAAGAAAATGGTTTTCTAAAGGTTTTATGTTTTAAAAATAATTTTTAAAGAAGAAAGGATATTTTCATTAATAAATTTTTTAATTATATATTTCCTAGTTATCTTTTATCTAATATGACATCCATTGATGTTACTCTTTACCTTATAGAAAATTATCCAGAGTTCCATTCATATTCTTTATTTAATGGTTTATGTTTTCATAGAATGATTCTTATGACACTTATATATTTTCCATAGTTTATGATATGATTAAATTTTTATTATACCCATTTAATTTCATCAGTTATGATATGATCTATTTTTATGGGTCATGAATTTATGAAAGTTTTATTATCTTGTGGAACAAGTATGTGTGAGTTTAATTATATGATGAGTGGGACCTATATCTTCTTCCAATGCATTGGGTAACAATAGATGACTCATGATTATACATTTTATGCATGAACCCGATTACATGTTCACAATGTTATGTATGATCCTGGTTTCATATCCATAAGTATATGTGTGAACCTGATTACATGTTCAAAATGTTATGAGTAAAGCTTATTATGTTTATTAATGTTATGTGTGAACCTTATTAAATATTCACAATTTTATAAATGTACATAGTTTCATGTCCATAAGTTTATGTGTGAACATGATTATATATTCACAGTGTTATGCGTAAACCTGATTGCATGTTCACAATGTTATGCATTAAACTAGCTACATGTCCATAAGTTTATACAAGGGATAGAATTCATGTCCTTAACTTAATGAGTGAACCTATTTATACTTATACATGTTCATGATGTTATATTCTGGTGTGTATGAAAAAAATCCATGTCTTAATCATATGTTATGTATTCATGGCTTATGTTCCTGATTATCTTATGATTCATATATTACGAATTACTAATCATTATTCCATGATTCATGTTTATGATATTTGATATGAAGGGTAAGATCTTATAAGTATAAAATAATGTTCTCATACCATTATGTTCATGTTATGCTTATGTATTTTCTTTATTTATCCTTAATGAGCATTCGATCTCACCCCTTTCTTATGTTTTATTTTCCCAGGTTATTTATAAAGGTTTTTAATTAGAATTACCAAGAAGAAGATATTTGTGTGACACATAAAATATCTTTCACCGAGTTAGAATATTTTTGTTCCAAGTTTCCAAAGGCACTAAACTAATACAATATTTGGGTGTCTGTTTTTTTAATGTTTTAAATATTCCACAAAAGTGATGTAATATCTATGTATGCCAACACTGGTTTGTTATATTCAGTATCAGAATGAAGTTTTTGTAAAACCTTGGAAACTTGGATGAGAAAACTTTAGTGAGATCCCTAGGTATATTTCTAAGGATGTGTCTAGGGATGTGTCTAAGGATAAGTATAAGGATGAGTTAACATTTAATAAAATATCTTGGAATTTTTGTAAAGGATAGAGCAAGCGGTTTCCTTGAAATACATCCCTATATGGATACTACAAGTAAAATTTTCTATGTAATAGATGTACCTAGGAGTAACAACTATAGAAAGGTGTGTTGAGCCTGACTCGGCATAACCTGATACATGACAATGAGCCTTGTTGCACACCTAGTTTTAATAGACATTCAAGTCCGTGATGAATAGGTTAATTGTTTGGGATAGTATTGAAATTACCTAACTCATTTTTCCCTTGATATTCCTATCTATATGGGATACATGATTATCCCAAATCATTCTTAATGATTCATTTTCTCCATGGGATGGTCACTACACCTTGACACATTATACATGATTCACTCCCCCCATTATAGATCCTACACCTTGAATCATTATACATGATTCACTTTCCCTTAGGACTAGGGTTACACACTAACTCATTAAATTAAATCATCATATATTCCAAGCCAGGCATAAATAAGAAATGTTCACGTATGGAACCTTCCTGTATAGGGAGTTATTTGTATAATTAACATTCATTTATAGTCCTCTTACCTTATCATTATTTGTGTCTTTTAATTATTTTTAGTTAAACTGATTATATATATATGTGTGTAAATTAGTAGATGTGTTAATGTATAAAATTGATTATATAATTTTGATTTGAGAGTTCATTAGTGGTTACTTACTAAGTATTTTTTCTCACACCCTACAAGAAAAACATGGTGGACATGAAGTTTCACATTCCATATTTTAAGTATAATTTAGTATATTGACCACTATTGGATGCCCAAAATTCATTGGTCTTATATCTCATATGAATGATTTCAATATTTACTTTGGTATTGTATTTGGTGGTGTGTTTTTGAAGGATGTATTTGGAATGTCTCCATTTTTTTTGGAAATTCTATTTCAGTTCTATTTGGTCATGTTGACTTTCCTAGAAAATTTTTGATATCTTAAACTATGTATTATTTGGTTCTAGTAACATTCATACAAATTGTTATTGTTTATATATAATAGTTCATCCAAGTATCACCTATATACATATTGTATCCAATGATGAATATGTTATATGTTTTATTTTTGGAATGGAAAAGTCATGTCTTTTTTTTGGAAAAATTTGGTCATGTCATAGTTTATTAACATAAGTATGTAAACCATTTCTTAATAATGACAATATACCCATGAAACAAATCTATATCCCTTGGGGATAGAGGAACATCATTGGTTTTATTAACTTCATAGTTCTAGTATTGTTTGGGTACAAAGGTTAAGGTCATTAAAAGTGGTATAAAAGTGATGTTTTAGGTCATTTTGGGATTATATAGATGGGGGATATGATTTTCAAGGCTTGAGAAGTTACACATTAAAGGCCCAATAAACATATTTATGGTTGAATCTCAAGTTACTAGGGGTTTTTTAGGCATTGAGTAGGAACTATAAGTTAGTGTAATAATTTCTTACAAATTTATTGAGTATTACCTAGTGTGATTAAAAAATTATCACAAGGCTCAACTAAGAGCCACTTTATATATTTTTTCATGAATCATATGGTCAAGTGAAACATTATACTATATGAATTTTATTTATACTATAAATTTTATATTTAAATATCCTTGATTAATAAAATCACAACTAACAAAGTAATCATTATTTTCTTAAATACCTTATTAGGAGTTATTTAATTAATTAAAGTCAGTCATATTCATGCTCATGTTGGTAATGAGTAACTAATAAATGATTAATAAGACAGTGTAGATTTTTTTATATAATTTTTGTTCTTGAGTATGCTACTTTATTATGTTTAGTTATTTCTTCCATATATGAAATTTATTGTTTTCTATCAGTTTATGTATTATAGGAATGATTATGGTTTGGGTACTTAAGAATTATAACTATCTTTATAAAGTGGAACTAAGAATATGTTTTCCCAAAGTTGACTTACAAAATGATCCAATTTTGTAAACTTTATTACTTTTGAAAATAGATTTGACTTATGATTTTGAAATTGGAATTTAATTTTCTATCAATCTATTTTAACAAGGGAAGATTTTGATAAGTTGGAATTCATTTGTAGGATTGATTTAGGAAAAACCTTGGATAATTTTGATGGTGAGGAGTACCAAGAGATTAAATTTGATCAATTATCCACATTTTAATGATTTTAGATCGACTAGAATGTCTGTTGATATTATAACTTTATGGTATTAGTGATTTTTATTGGTTTAAGAAGTTTTTGTATTAGTAATTTTTTTTGGTTTAAAAATTTATGCATAGATATAATGATGATTTATTTTTGATATGTATTAGTGTTTGGATTAGATAAGATTATATTTCAATTTTTTGGGGATGAAAAATGTTATTGTGGGGATGTTGTAGTGAACCTCATCAAAGTGGATTTATAAAACATGGATTTTGGATATAATTATAAGAATTTAATGTTGAAAACATGGGATCAGTTAAATTTTTAGATTTAAATTAGATGTTGTTTTTCATCTTGGGAAATAGTAATGAATTGCAGAATTTATGAATGAAATATTAAGTATTTATACATTTTATACCAACTATTTTAAATACCCAGATAAGGGTGGGGTGGGGGGGTGAATTAGGGTATGAAAGATTAAAACAAACACCCCTTTGAATCTTGTTTCATTGTTAAAAAAACACACTTATCTATCTTTCCCATATCAATGTATGAATAAAAATGAAATCATGCATGAGACACAATGATTTTACTTGGTTCACCCCCACTGGGATATGTCCAAGGAACACATAATGATAATGTGCCGATGTTACAAATCCACTAAGGTTCACTACTAAAATACAATGTTCAAGTAATATTGATTTTATTCCCAGGCTCACTTCCTTTACCATATTCGGAGCAGACTCATTGTACCTCTTGGTTTATAACCAATAATAATTTGAATGCTCACTGCTCTCTCAAATGAAGTGTGATCACTGCTCCTATAGTAGAATCTCCTATTGTTTTGAATCACCTCAGAATTTTTCCACACTTATATGAGTGTTCCATGAATGATCATTTTCTAAAAATAGATGAAATATACTTTTTGGAATACTATTAGCTTGAGGAAATTATTTTCATAAACTATTTTAGTCCCTTAATGAAATTACTTTCTCCCTTGACAAACGATATTTCATCCTATTTGAACTACCTTGAATCGTCCGTGAACTGTGTTGAACCACATGGTGCGAGTGCTTCATGTTCACCTTTTTCTTAATATACCACCCCTACTTCATGGATGGATGATGCCTCATATAATTACACTACTAAGGTGTCCCTTTTCATTTTCAATCTACTAATCCCCACATACCCCTTTCACGAACTGTCCTCCTAAACTCTCTTCTTCCCGAAATTGACCCCCCAAAACTACTTCCTAATTCACAAAATACTCCCTCGTGAACCATATTAGACTTCCCCGAATTCTGCTAGAAATGATATTCTCTAATGAAATTCACTCTTTTTAATTATGTGATTTGGTTCCTTTATATAGGAAAATAAATCTTGCAAAACTTGCTAATCACAAATACCCAAAACCTTATTGTGGTACAACGTCCTATGTGAACTTTTTATATGGTTCACATGATAAATTTATCCTTTGTAGTGGATAATGTCATCCAAAAACAAAAAACACTTTATTGATCTTTAAGTCACCACCTAAATTATGAAAATGAAGAGACTCCCATGAACGATGAGTGTCCCACAAACAACAAGCCTCTTGTAAATGACAAGCCTCCCTCAAACTGATTTCTCTACATGGTCCACGTAGTATGATTCACAATTAAAATGATTTATTTTTGGTCTGCATAGTGAAGCTATGTTACTATGAGGTCTACAAACTCCATGCTCCATGGTATGTGAACTATAGTTTGGGAACTCCTTTATAGAAATCCTTCCTTTTCTATAAAATAGACTCCTGATTTTGAGGCCCAAAAATTTGGTGAACACTAAGAAACTACACCACCATAAACATATGCTTCACCAACACCAACCAAAATGAAACTTGGTAATTTATCTTTATCAACAAACACAATCACCCCAAAAACACTGATATGGAACCTTGATGTATTTTTTCCAACAATCTCACCCTTTTGGTTTTTTGAAAACTATTCACAATTTGATACATAATTAAATATTCTTTTATCTTCTACCAAAATTCACTTCTTGTGATTCATATAGGGATCATATATTTATTCAACACATACTCTAATACCACATGAGCCATGCCCAGTGTGATAAATAAGAGTAGCATGAAAATTTCATCCATGAATCACTTCATTATAAAACCACTAAACTAATTTTATCACAAAACCTATCTTTCATGATATATAACATTTGATCGATTATCTTTAGAATCATAATATATGAAACTCAACATTTTTCACTTCTCCCCTTATCCACTTTTCCCTTTATCTATAATAAATTTTATCCCACTTTATAGATACAACTTATCCCCATTTTCAAAGAACCTGAAGGTCACTCCTTTAAGGTCTGTAATAGGGTAAATAACATAGATCAACAGATTAGGGAAAAACACACCATACCTCAGGGATAGGGGGTCCCACATCCAGTCTTTTTCAAGTGTGGGGAGTCAAATAAATTCCAAGATCTAGTTGATAATGTTCAAATTATTCTTTGGGTAAGGCATTTGTCAGAATGTCTGCAACCTATAGTAATATAGGCACTTAGTTTAACTTAAAAATCCCTTGATCTACCTTATACTTGATAAAATGATAATTTATTTCAATGTGGTTTGTCCTTTATTTATGGAATGGATGTTTATTAAGATTTATAGAACTTGAATTATCATAATGGATTCGTATCGGATAATTTAATTCAATTGCCATATCATCAAGTCACTGCTTCATTCAAAATAAATATGTGCATGCTTGAGTAGCAATAATATATCCATCTTCTGTGGTGCCCAACAAAATAAAATATTTTTTCTTGATTAACCAATAAATAAACAACCCACCAAGATAGAATGAACCACCTAGCATTGATTTTATATCATATTCTGATCCAGGCCAATATGCATATGTAAATCCCAATAACTCTTGCCGCGATCTTTCATTGTAAAGAAATATGAAATCTACCATGCCCTTGATATACTGAAGTATTTTTAAACTGCAATCATGTTAATTTCCTTGGGATTTATTTGATATCTTTGTACTTATCATGTTTCAAAAACAATATCAGGTCTTTTCTCTGTCATGTGAAATAGACTGGCAATAATTTTCATGTATTCTATAATATTAACTACATTCCCTTCATCATCCCATGAAATTTTCATCTGGGTATCAACTAGAGTTCTCATATCCTTGGAATTATCCATTAAAAATATTATCAAAACTTCCTTGGCATATTTAGATTGAGAAATAAATGTTATGTTCTTTCCGTGTATCACCTGTAAACCAAGGAAAAATGTTAGTTCATGAATCATTGCCATTTTGAATTCACTTTTCATGAATTATGTGAACTATCTACGTTGTTCTTCTTTTGATCCAAAAAATATGTCATAGACATATATTATCACCATATTCCTTTGATTACTATCATTTTTGACATATATATTATAATTAAATCCACCATGCTGAAAACCGAGCTTCTTCAAAAATTTATCTAGACTTGAATACCATGATATTGGTGATTACTTCAACCCATATAACACCTTCTTCAACCAAAAAACTATGTTCTCATCTTCATGAATGATAAACAAATATGGTTTCTCAACATAAACTTCTTCTGAAACCCCATTAAGAAATGATGACTTGACATCCTTATGGAAAACATGGAACTTTATTTGCACTTATATGACCAAGAATAATCTAACTATATCTAGCCTTGAAATAGGTAAAAATGATTCATCAACATTGATAAACTCTATCTCGGAGTACCCTTTTCACACTAGTGATGATTTTTTTCGAATAATTTCACCATATTCATTCATCTTATTTCAAGATACCCATTTAGTCCCAATGAAATTATTATCTATTAGCCAAGAAACAATATACAATGTCTGATTATTCTCAATTTGGTCATGATCTTAATTCATATCCTAAATCTAGTTTTCAAATCTTGATACTTACTTAAAACATCTAGGCTCTACTTTTGATAAGAATGATTCTTTATGTAGAGTATTTTTTCTCATTGTCTACATTGGCGTTGTCTAATCACCAATTATGTTATGTTTATCAATTTTGGGTCTTCTCTTCAATAATTGTGTAGATACTAGTTTATTCTTATCCTTTTCATTATCTGAATCTTCTTCTAAATCAACCTCTAGAATTAGAACATCCCCTGAGCTACTTATCTTTTCATCACTATCCTCCCATGATAGATCATGTAGTCACTGAAGATTCTGCTCATTCTCTACTATAGTTAAATCATTTCTTTCAAATACCATTCCCAGACTCTTATTGAAACATTTATATGATTTTATTTTTATTGAGTAGCCAAAGAATATCCCCTAATCTCTATGGGATTAAAACTTCCTATGTTTCTACTTATTGAGAATTAAAAAATTACTTTCAACGACTCAAAAGTACTTCAATATTGGATTATTTCCACACTATAACTCATATAGAGTCTTCTTTTCCTTAAAATATAATAATTATCTATTTTCTACGTTGACTGATGTCATCAATACTTATTTCCAAAACCTCTATGGAAGGTCTTTCCGAATGAGCATTATTCTAGATATGTTGTTAATAATTCAATTTATTATTTAAACTACTCTATTTTGTTGTGGAGTTCTAACTAATTAACCTCGGTTCCTTATCCCATGTTTCTCTATAACACCCCAAGCTTCCACGAAACGCTTCTCAATCAATAATGCAATAGCTTGCATTGTACGCAAGTTTGAGATTCTAACACACAACGACCAATCAAAATAGCCATTATGAATATTAATACCCACTTTTTGAAATTATATATATTTTATATTTCAAAATGGACTTCATTTTTGGATTCGGAATATCGAAATTAGCCTATGTTTAATTTTTGGTATTTTTTTAAGAACTTCCAATTTTTTATGAATAGTGAAAAATACTTAAAAAACAACTTTCTTAATCAAAATAATTTATAGTGATAAATTATACTATTGAGTGGGTTTAAAGTATAATTAGAATATATTTTTACCATTTTATCCAATGGTTCTCATTATAATTAATTTCACTTTGAAATTGGACATAAACAATTGTCAATCTTTTGATATATATTGTTTCTTAAAAACACGCTATTTGTTGTGATAACGGGAATTAATTATGAAATTAATTAATGCAACTTATATGTTTTGGAATTTTGTAAAATAGACATCATTTTTTAATTTGTAATATCAATTATAGCTTAGGGTGAAATTTTGGCATTGTTCTGAAAAACTTCAATTTTTGATGAATAGTGAAACCACTAAGTGGTAGTTAAAAAACTAATTTTTCGTTTAAAAAAAACATTACCACTTCTGTGATATTATTTTCAAAAATCCGACATACATGGTTGTCATTAATAAGTAAAATGTGGTTCAATGGGATTAAAATAATTTTTTGGTGAATAGTAACTTTTAAGTTTAATTAATCGCGATTAAAGGTAATTAGTGAAATTTAAGGTAAAAATGATATTATAAAAATATGAAAATACCTTTACACTTATCCTAACCCTATTTGATGAGTCATGGCCGACCAAGAAAATCCATGGGTCAACTTGGGGACCCCATGGAGCCACTTTGGTAGGAAAATGACATTAATTTTTTTTATTTAATGTTAAAATAAAAATGTCACAAACATGAGTTTTTTTACTAATTTTTTTTAAATTGGGTTATACAAGTCATATTTTTGACTATAAATATTCATTATAAATCTAAAAAGATTTCCTACATCATGATAATTTTTTTATAATTTTTATACATTAAATAAATTAAATTATTTATGACACCATGATGATGCAGCGATTACCTCATTATTTAACGATTTAAATAAAATGAAAAGATAATGTAAAATCTAAGACCTAAACATGTCAAAAACCTATTTTATGGGTTTATTTAGAACCCTTAACACCTTATCCTTGAAATATATAATTTTGGGACCTTTTAAATCCGAAAATCATTTTATGATAAAGTAACCTTTTATAACTTTCCAAGAGTGCCCCTCCTCTCCTCTTATAAAAGGCCCCCACCTCTACCACCTTATTCACACCCTCAAGCCATTTGTCTTGTCCAACCTCTAACCAAATACTCACTCAACTTCCCTATCTTACTCCTAGAAGCCTCACTTTGGGCATAATTCTTCCCAAGGAAGCCTTTGGCTCAAATCAAAAAAGACTTTCCCGATTTTAAGGTAATGTCTTCTCTTATGTTATTTTGTTTTATTTTGATTCTCCAACCCCTAAACTCTTTTTATTCATTTATTTTGTAAAAAAACCAGTATCATAAATATACTAGGATGTTTTTATAAGAAGGATTTGAGATACACTTATACACACCTACATCTAATGGTTAAAGAACATACTGTTTCTGTGGTTGGCGAATTTCTGCCTCACGAAACGACGATTGTTCAATCTTCTTTTAACACCTATCATGGTGGCCATTATGATGAAACTATTTTTATATATGATATATATTATGTTTTTGTTTTCCTTATGATTCTTTATTTTTTATTTATGGCATACCTTTTTGATTTCTATTATGGGTAAACGCGATAATTTCATTTTAGGAAGTGCGGACTACCGCCCCCTCAAAGTGATTTGAATCGTTAATGCCATATGTGGGATGTATAAAGGACAGAGTAAATGGTATTATACATTATATTATACTGGAATTATATTATACCTTTATATAACTATAACTTCATTCCATTAAATACGAAATAGAAATGAATGTAGCGTTCATGCGTACGTACGGCTTACCGTCTCCATGAACGGTGCATTTCATTTCTTACCTCTAAATGCTATGTAATATTATAAATGAATGTATATATTAGATATATATGATATATATGATATCTAAATCATGGATATAATTCTGTAGATAATGGATATTCTACCACATAAACAACTTGTAATTATAAGAAGTTTATTGTTGACTCAAGTACCAAAGATCGACAAAACGACCGTTATTAACTTAAAAGACTACATAATTTTCGTAACATTGTAATAAGTGATATAAAAGTGATAATGAACTTGAAAAATGTTCTTAAGAAAATATAGATTAACTCTAGTTTATTATTCAGGAGGTTAAAGAGCGGTCGAGTCAAGTCGGACACGAGGTAAGGGAACTTCTTAACCCAATTTCTGTTCTTTGGGTTAATCTCCTACTTTCAAATTATGTCATGATATTATTATATCCTATATTGTATTTGTAATTTAATTATGTGTAATTATAGTGAATACACATAATAGATATATTTTATTTAAAAAATTATCTTTGTAAGGTACTTTGTCTCAATATCCATTCATTGAGGCATATTTTATTTTATACACAAATTTATTTTATACGGTGTATAAACCCCTTTGACTTTTACGTTTATTCAAAATGAATATTTTTATACGAAGCGTTTTACTAAATGAAAAAAAGGAATGTTTTTCTTTTTGTACGTATGTGGCGACAACGACTTTTCCGCCGCCGTGACCGTTATTTGAGTTTCGGCTTCCTCTACAAGACATACCTTTTTTCAAGGAAAAATAATTACAAAGTTTTAATTTTCTTTTATTTTGGTATTGAAAATGGTTTTGAAAATGTTTTTATTATATCAATGTCTTGTATTTATATCTTGTAATTGAAATGAGGAAATTTTATGTTTCCTTTATGCATGTTTTATATGATTCGATTATGTTATGGTTTATGATATGTTTAAACCTGTTCATATCAGGAATGCATTGGACTTAATAAGTTACGGGTGGAGCCCGCTATAGCTCCTCGATGCATCGGTAGGTCTCATGAGACAAAATAGTGTCTTGGCACGAGTCCTTGACAAAATCTTATTTGTGGTCTTGGCACGAGGCCTTGGCTACGTGGTTATGATAGTCTGGAATTATGCATTCCATCATTATGAAAGTGGTTATTGATATTGCATGTGATTATTCGATCAGTAGAATATCTATTTGAATAAGTAAATGGAATTATTTAATTTTACTTTTTCCATATTATGTTGAAGTTGATGTTTAAAAGGCTTTTGTTTTAGTTATACATTGCCTTAAATGTTTATGTTTATTTATGAAAGCTTCCGCTATATTGTTATCCTTACTGAGCATCTGATCTCACCCCTTTAAATGTTTTAATTCTTTCCAGGATGTGAAGAAGTATTTTAGGAATGACCTGCAGGGATAGTCTGAAGGGGATATGAGTGTGGAAAATGGAGACTATGTTATTGTATTTTTTCACTTTATGATGTAATGTAACATTTATGAAAATATCTAGTGTTTCCAAGGCTACTAAACTAATCGGTCTTTCGAGACTTGATCTTTTGTGATCATGCCAATGTTACAAAGTAATGCACCGACTCTGGGTAACTGGGGTCAGGGCATTACAGTTGGTATCAGAGGCATTTTAGTACTATCCTTGGAAGCTAGATTTAGATAAAATCTGATTAGAGCACATAGCCCGAAGATAGACTTTGAGGATTAGTATAGAAGAACTTCCTAGAATTTTGGTATTATAGAGATTTTGTGAGTTTTTTTACCAATACATCCCTGTCTAGATACGAGAAGGTAGAGGCGGATCTGGAACAGATTTACCTAGGGGTAAAACCCAAAAACACCGCTTTGAACTAGACTCGAACGGGAACTGGTGCATGACAATGGGCCTTTCTGCACTCTTGGTTACGACACTCCCGGGGGATACACTTAGGATAATTCTCGTTTTCTGTACCAACCATTATGAATGGATTATGAGTACATAATTCCACAAAGAAAACATTTTTATGATTATGGATTATATCCATAAATAGTTCAATTTATGTTAATTGTTTTACAAGTATGGAATTATGTATTTTAATTCATAAACTAATCTAGTTTATGCCATTGTTTAGAAATGGTGCCTAGTGGGAGGAATGGAAACCATATCAATGCACGCACTCTGTGTAGGGATTTTCCTCCTGCTCAAGATAATTATTGTGGAGCTGGAGATACAACTGGTGATGATCAACTTATTACCATACTGGGACAACTCACTCAGGTTATGAATAATAACCTTACTCGTATGGAGCACCCTGATTCACAACGTGGAGGATCAATGTTAGACCTCTTCATGAGGAAACAACCGCCAATATTTAATGGGGGTACAAATCCATTATTAGCTGAGGAATGGATAAAATCCTTAGAGAAAATATTCCACGCCTTGGGGAGTAGCGAATGGGAGAAGGTTGTCATGGCAGTCTACCGCCTCACTGGAGATTCCGATCAATGGTGATCACTGATTCAAAAGACAAATAAATATGAAGAAGTATCAAGTATGGAATGGAGGGAGTTTAAGGAAATTTTCATAGAAAAATACTTTCCACATGACCATCAAGCATATATAGAAAGAAAATTTCTGAGTCTGAGGCAGAAGGAGGATGAGAATGTCGTAAAGTATGAGGCTAACTTTAAAAGGTTAGGTAGGAATGCTGTAGATTATATACGTAACCCAAGAAGTAAGATTTACCGTTTCTTTGATGGGTTAAAGCCATTTCTCTATCGAGCTTTAGTATCACAATATTTCTCAACATACGAAGATATAGTCTCATGTGCTATCAAGACAGAAAAGGAATTCTATAAGTCTTATGACAACAAATTAAATCAAGAGAAGAAGAGAACCGTGTAACAAGAGACAGATAAAGGGAAAAAGGGAAAGAAAGATTTTATATTATGTGATAATTTTGGGAAGAATCATCCCAGTACTTTCCTGAAAGGAATGGGAGTTTGTTATAAATGTGGAGAAAAAGGTCACCAGGCTCGTGATTGCAAGGGAAAGAAAGAGGATATAAATGTTGAATGCTACAATTGTAGGGAAATGGGGCATTATGCAAATTAATGTCCTAAGCGTCAGGGAAAATTACCTTAGAAAAGGCCAACAGATCAAGGACAATCATATGCTGTTACTACAGTTGAAGTGGAATAATTAATGTATTGGTGCTTTTGGACTCAAGGATTATATTCAAGTTATAAGAATAATGTGATATATATAAGGATTGTACAAAAGTACTTGTTTTTTTCATTAAGGTTTTAATATGATGAAGGTAATCATATTTTTAGTATGTGACAATAAGAGAAAATTAACTTTGTTTGGTGTATCTGATGTTACAATTGATTTTGGAATTTAAATTCCTTTTAGAGAAAGTCTGGATGGAGGTATTTTGGATAACTATAAAGGTTGGAATGGATTAAGTTGAACTTTGGATAGTATTGTTTAAGGTTAAAACATTTATGAAGATTATTTTTGGAATATTATAATACTATAGTTTTAGGAAAAGGACAACCTGCAGGTCGGGGGATAACCCGTCGCGTCGGACAAAGCTGCAGGAATCGAACCCACATCCGTAGTGCGACAGACCTTTATTACCTACCACTAGCCTATAGGAAGTCCCTGGTTATTAAAAAATAGTTTTCCTAATCTAAATGGTATGTGTTAATATTTGGAACCTTGTACGATTAGGATAAATACAATATTTTTGAGTTCTATTATATTTTTGAGTGAAAGATGGGTTTGTGGTAAAAATTTATTAAAGAATGAAAGTCTACATGACAAGTAAGTATATTTCCTTACATTCTTTGTAAATCTCCTAAATAAATTCCACAACTTTATGAAATGTAACTTAAAAAAAATGTTGTCGGTTAACTTTTCCAATTGGGGAATCAATGACCGTTTAACCAATCACAAGTTTGTGATTTTCTTGTAGTTAACTTTCTCCTAATCCTGTTTTCTATAACTCTCCATCAGACCTTGATGGTTTGTTTTTCACCCATATCCATATTTTCAAAGAATCCTAGTATGGGATATCTCAGGTGACCTTTGTACTTCTCTTTCTTTCTTTTAAAGTTATATTTTTATTAACCTTATTTCCGATGTGGGTTTTCCACAAAGGTATTTTCTATTTTCAACCTTTTATATTCAAAAAAAAATTTCAAATTGCGAGGATGCAATTTATTAAAGGATGGGAGAATGTAAGAACCCAATCTTCCACGATGCGCTTCTCAATCAATAATGCAATAGCTTGCATTGTACGCAAGTTCGAGATTCTAACACACCGAGACCAATCAAAATAGCCATTATGAATAGTAATACCCACGTTTTGAAATTATATATATTTTATATTTCAAAATTGAATTCATTTTTGGATTCGGAATATCGAAATTAGCCTATGTTGAATTTTTGGTATTTTTCTGAGAACTTCCAATTTTTTATGAATAGTGAAAAATACTTAAAAACAAATTTTTTAATCAAAATAATTTTTAGTGATAAATTATATTATTGAGTGGTTTTAAAGTATAATTATAATATATTTTTACCATTTTATCCAATGGTGGTCATTATAATTAATTTCACATTGAAATTGGACATAAACAACTGTCAATCTTTTGATATATATTGTTTCTTAAAAACACGCTATTTGTTGTGACAATAGGAATTAATAATAAAATTAATTAATGAAACTTATATGTTTGGAATTTTTTAAAATAGACATAATTTTTGAATTTGGAATATCAATTATATCTTAGGGTGAAATTTTGGCACTGTTCTGAAAAACTTCAATTTTTTATGAATAGTGAAACCACTAAGTGGTAGTTAAAAAACAAATTTTTTCGTTTAAATGAAACATTACCACTTCTGTGATTTGATTTTCAAAAATCCGACATACATGGTTTTCATTAGGAAGTAAAATGTGGTTCAATGGGATTAAAATAATTTTTTGGTGAATAGTAACTTTTAAGTTTAATTAATCGTGATTAAAGGTAATTAGTGAAATTTAAGGTAAAAATGGTATTATAAAAATATGAAAATACCTTTACACTTGTCCTACCCCTATTGGATGAGTCATGGCCGACCAAGATAATCCGTTGGTCAACTTGGGGACCCCATGGAGCCACTTTGGTAGGAAAATGACATTAAAAACTTTTTATTTAATGTTAAAATAAAAATGTCACAAATATGAGTTTTTTTACTAAAACAATTTTTAAATGGGGTTATACAAGTAATATTTTTGACTATAAATATTCATTAGAAATATAAAAATATTTCCTACATCATTATTTTTTTTATAATTTTTATACATCAAATAAATTAAATTATTTATGACACCATGATGATGCAACGATTACCTCATTATTTAACGATTTAAATAAAATGAAAAGATAATGTAAAATCTAAGACCTACACATGTAAAAAACATATTGTATGGGTGGATTTAGAACTCTTATCATATTATCCTTGAAATATATAATTTTGGGACCTTTTAAATCTGAATAGCATTTTATGATAAAGTAACCTTTTATAACTTTCCAAGAGTGCCCCTCCTCTCCTCTTATAAAAGGCCCCCACCTCTACCACCTTATTCAAACCTTCAAGCCATTTGGATTGGCCAAACTCTACCAAAATACTCTCTCAACTTCCCTCTCTTACTTCTCGATCACTTTGGGCAGAATTCTTCCCAAGGAAGCCTTTGGCTCAAATAAAAAAAGAGTTTCCCGATTTTAAGGTAATGTCTTCTCTTATGTTATTTTGTTTTATTTTGCTTCTCCAACCCCTAAAATATTTTTATTCATTTATTTTGTAACAACAACAGTATAATAAATATACTAGGATGTTGTTATAATAAGGATTCGAGCTACACTTACACACACCTACATCTAATGGTTAAAGAACATACTGTTTCTGTGGTTGGCGAATTTCTGCCTCACGAAACGATGATTGTTCAATCTTCTTTTAACACCTCTCATGGTGGCCATTATGATGGAACTATTTTTATATATGATATATATTATGTTTTTATTTTACTTATTATTCTTTATTTTTTATTTATGGCATACCTTTATGATTTCCATTATGGGTAAACGCGATAATTTCATTTTAGTAAGTGCGGACTACCGCCCCCTCAAAGTGATTTGAATCGTTAATGCCATATGTGGGATGTATAAAGGATGGAGTAAATGGTATTATTAATTATATTATACTTGAATTATATTATACCTTTATATAACTATAAATTCATTCCATTAAATACGAAATAGAAATGAAAGTAGCGTTCATGCGTACGTATGACTTACCGTCTCCATGAACGGTGCATTTCATTTCTTACCTCTAAATGTTATGTAATATTATAAATGAATGTATATATTGAATATATATGATATATATGATATCTACATCATGGATATAACTATGGAGATAATGGATATTCTACCACATAAACAACTTGTAATTATAAGAAGTTTATTGTTGACTCAAGTACCAAAGATCGACAAAACGACCGTTATTAACTTAAAAGACTACATAATTTTCGTAACATTGTAATAAGTGATATAAAAGGGATAATGAACTTGAAAAAGGTTCTTAAGAAAGTATAGATTAAATCTAGTTTATTATTCAGGAGGTTAAAGAGCGGTCGAGTCAAGTCGGACACGAGGTAAGGGAACTTCTTAACCCAATTTCCGTTCTTTGGGTTAATCTCCTAATTTCAAATTATGTCATGATATTATTATATCCTATATTGTATTTGTAATTTAATTATGTGTAATTATAGTGAATACACATAATAGATCTATTTTATTTAAAAAATGATCTTTGTAAGGTACTTTGTCTCAATCTCCATTCATTGAGGAATATTTTTTTTATACACAAATTTCTTTTATACGGTGTATAAACCCCTTTGACTTTTACGTTTATTCAAAAGGAATATTTTTATACAAAGCGTTTTACTAAATGAAAAAATGAATTTTTTTCTTGTTGTACGTATGCGGTGACAACGACTTCTCCGCCGCTGTGACCATTATTTGAGTTTCGGCTTCCTCTACAAGCCATAACTTTTTTTAATGAAAAATAATTACAAAGTTTTAATTTTCTTTTAGTTTGGTATTGAAAATGGTATTGAAAATGTTTTTATTATATCAATGTGTTGTATTGATATCTTTTAATAGAAATGAGGAAATTTTATGTGTCACGACCCGTCCTCGGGGCCCGTGCCGTGACTACCCCAAGCCCGCCTTCCATAGGCCAGGGGCTGGCGACTAGCACCAAAGGCGTAAATCCCGATAACTGGGAAGGCATTGCCTTTATAAAAGTAACAAAACACCACAGAGTACAAGCGGAAGTAAAACACTAAGTACAAAAAGAAGTGCTGAAAAGTAAATGGGCCAGAATACAGACCCAAAAGAAAGTACAACTACAACTGAACAAAGTACAACAGAAAAAGACAACAGCTGGAGGGACGGAAGCGGCTCCTGGGTCGTCCTCCTCGGATCCTACCTGAAGGGTAGGTACAGATGGCGCAGCTCCTGGATCGTCCTCCACGAATCCTACCTGAAGGGTAGGTACAAATAGCCTCCACAGTGCTCTCGTCCGTCAACCTCCTCCGAGTGTCGTCTCGCCGTGAAGTCCACCTCCAGACACTGACTTGTCGTGTAGTCCACCTCCGGGTACCGTCCAGTCCTCGAACACTCGGCCTCCGTCATCACTTCCTGTCGTCTGCAACCAATACAACGAGGTGCGGGCATAGCCCGTGCAGGGGTGAGTATAATGATACTCAGTAGGGACCCCGAGACCCTCAAGGTCTCACTAAATCCAACAAGGATAACCACAAAGAAGATCTCAACAGATAACCTCTACTTAGGTATATGCCCATACATATACCTAAGTTATCAAGTAACCCATCTCAATCATGAGGAAACACAAGGATCATGAGATCAGCGGATAACCACTACCCAGGTATATGCCCATACATATACCTAAGTTATCAAGTTACCCATCTCAATCATGAGGAAACACAAAGGTCAAAAGTCTCAGCTCAAACCAGGATTTTCATTATCGAAACCGTAACTACTGAAGAGCTCCGTCTCTAGAGTGTACAGTGGTCCTGTCACGACTCTGAGGTACTGCTCACTAACCTAAGACTGCTGAGGTACTCCTCCTGTCGAGTACCGCGGGCCAACCACCCAAACACAGTAGTGCTTCCCGCCGAGGTATGTCACCCAAACACAGTAGTGCACACCCCCTAGTAGCCTGCAGAGGTACTCTCCGGACGAGTACCGCGAGTCTGCACTATCACACAGGTAGTGCTCTGTCCTCCATGGGTCTGCACCCAAACAAAGTAGTGCTCCGTCCACTGGGCTAGTCGACTCACTCCAAGTCGAGTCGGTCAAGCAGTCGTCAGGTCTCAGTCGGCTACACGGTCTCTGTACTTCGCACGCTTGTCTCTGGGAGGGTCCGCTCCACGAGCTGCAAGTCGATACTCCAAGTATCTCAAGGTCCCACGAAGAAGTATCTCAAAGGACCACCTCGTCACAGGGGTCTCAACGCAACAGACGGCGCGTCGATCGGACGCCCGGTCTGTGAGTTATTAGCCTTTTCGTCCCAGGGGCCCGGTTGGTTTCGTGAGCGAACCAAACCCAGCCGTATCTCAACTGTACCCCGATCTCTCATAGGGTATACTCATAGGGACCGTTTCTCAACGTGATCGTCAACGCCGCTGATGGTTCGTCAAACGGACGTCCTGTCTGAAAGTTATCAGCTTTTCCGTTCCAGGGGCCCGGTTGGATTTCGGGTGCGATCCAACCCGGCCACTACCAACTGTATCCAAAACTCGGACGAAGGATGCCAAAAGTTCTGTATCGTCAACAGGAACTCAACGCAACAGACGGCGCGTCAATCGGACGCCCGGTCTGAGAGTTATTGGCTTTTTCGTCCCAGGGGCCCGGTTGGTTTTTAAGGAAAAACCAACCCGACCGTACTCCACCTGCGCCCAAATCCCGGGCGGAGTGAGCCAAAAGATCCGTCTCACTAAGAGGAAACTAACAAAGCTGACGGTACGTCAATCAGACGTCCGTAGCTCAAGATATGAGCGTTTCCGCTCCGAGGGCCCGGTTGGTTTCATGTACGAACCAACCCGCCAAACCCAAAGTATTCCGAAACATTGAGTGCGATAAACCGAAACGACCGAATCGCTCTAAGGATTGTGTTGCCACTGACGGCGAGTCGTTTGGAGGCCCGTAGCAGAAGTTACGGGCATTTGAACGAAAGTCGTCCGAAGACGGGGGGTCCGGGCCCGGGCCGACCTGGGCCGACCCCCCCCTGGTTGGCCCGAACCGGGTCGGGTCCGACCCGGTTGGCCCGGCCCGGCCTGGCCAGGGCCGGTCCGGCTCGGCTCGGCCGAGCGGCCGAGCGGCCGTCGCGGGGGAAAGCCGCCGCCCCGCGTGACACCCCCGCGGCACCCGCGGGGTGTCGGCCGGACAGCCGGACGCGCCGCGTGACAACCCCGCGGCACCCGCGGGGTGGCGCCGCCTCCGGCCGCCGGCGCTGCCACTGGCTTCCGCGGGCCACCGGAGTCGCTCTGGTGGCCCGTTTTCCTTCCCGTCTGCGCCGTTGTTCCTCCCGGGTTCCATTCTTTACTGCGGGATCATCAAATTGCCCTTGCATCATATTTTTCCGTCGCCCTCCAAATCCGCAAAACACGAAGAACGACGGAGGGTTGCCGGGCCGTGTTTGTTTGACCCGCACCCTCCGCGTTAGATAAAAGCAATGGGAGAAATTGTTCAACGCATGAACCGAAAATTTTAATAAAATAAAATTGTTCATTTGAAACCGGTTCTTTAATTTTTAAAGAATGTTCACGGGAATATAAAGAGGGGTATTCCAAAATTATAAAATCCCTACCTCGGAGTCATCGCGCGTGAGCGTTCTTCGTGGAATTGTTTGTCGCGGAAGAGGGGGGATCGTCGCGTCGTCACGGGAAGGCGTCGCGTCGTCGCGGAACACGACGTTGAGTCGGCGAACTCAACGCACCATGAAACATCAGATTTAATTTTAATTAATTAAATCCATGTTTTGGTTAAGAACCACGAAGGAGATAAAAAAGAAAGTCCGAGACTCTTACCTCAAGCAGCCGATCGAAGACCCGTCGCGGAGGAAGAGACGTCGCAGAAGAACGTTGTCGGTGTCGTGGATCACGGCGTCACGTCGTCGATTTCCGGGTTCGGCGTTCTTCGCGTTCTTCGCGTTCTTCGCGAAGGAGGAAGAAGATACAAGGATTATGTCACAACGAGAAATCCTCCCCAAAAAAAAGATAGGTTGGTCTTATTTTATTATTATGCCAACACACGAAAGGGGGGGGGGGTAAGAAACGATTGAATTAATTCGTCGAATTAATTCAACGAAAGAAACAGGCCATTTAATTCACGAAAGAAACAGCCCATTTAATTCACGAAAGAAACAACCCAATTAAATGGTCTGTTAATATTTTAAGAAACGCGTCAGTTGACTTTCATTAGGACGAGTTTTCACGGGTGCGTTTCTTAGCGGAAAGAAACGGCGGGGCTCGTGCGGGCCCCACCTCACAAATATCCTACCAAGGGGTAGGATATTTCTGGATAGCATCCTATCCAGTTCAACTCAGTTCAAGCCGCCTTTAAGTGGCATCAAGTGGCTTCCAAGTGGCTTAAGCGAAATAAAATAAAGTTGTCGCAAAATTATTTTATTTCTTAACTTTAAGCCCGAAAATTAAAAACCACACCCGAGCAAATGCAACTCCGGAAGAGGCGTTTCTAAGCGAATACCGGCGCTGTGATCCCATCGGTGCCCTCAGAATTAGATTCTGAGCACCGGTTCAAAAGTTAGAAAAACCCGCACGTTCGTTCACTGAACGTACCCGAGCCAAACTTCAGAAAATGATTCCGGGCACACCGGGCCTCGGAATCAGGTGCCGTCAGAAGCTGCGCTCTTGTAAAATTCCAAAGAAAATTAAGAAAAAAAATTCCTTGAAATTTAAGGGTCTTTAAATTACTCCCACCACATGGCTTTACGTCCCCGTAAAGCTCCAACACAAACTTAGGGAAACAAAGGCGGTACTGAGCACGCATCTGAGCCTTCCACTCCCAAGTGCTCTCCTGGAGGTCCCCGAGCTGCCAAAGAAAGTGCACAAGAGGAATCGACCGTCCTCCTAGGATCCGCTCTTTTCGATCCTCGATCCCCACAGGAAACTCCGTAAAAGTCACCTCATCACCAAAGACCAGCTCCCCATGGTCAAAGATTTATGTCGGGTCGTGCACGTATCTCCTCCGCTGAGATACGTGGAAACGTCGTGCACCTAGTGCAACTGAGGTGGATGGACCAAGTGGTAAACCATCCCGCCTACCCAGCTGAGGACCTAGAAAGGTCCGTTGAACCTTGGAGATAACTTGCCGCCTTGGCCACATCTCCGTAACCCTCGTCGAGGTGAGACCCGCATAAGGACGTGATCGTCATCCTCGTACTCCAGAGGTCTCCAATTCTTGCTGGAACTGAAACTCAAAACGACTGCTGCCACGAGAGATTCCAACCAGAACTCTTGCCTCGAGGGTCTGACCACACCGTCGGCGTAAGTGTGATTATCAAGTCTCCTCTCAAGGTATCTCCAGACGTGAGGGTCAAGTCCACGGCTTACCGGAAACTCTAGGTCTGGAAAAAGATTTGTAAAAGTGAGGAATGATTCATATCAACGTCTGTTACTACAGCAGCTAGTAGTGGACACAGACTGTCCCTTGAATCATTTCTAGAGCCATTGGGTCACACTTCTTGACCACATGCAGCTGCATTCTTCCACCGCCCTCCAGCTCCCTGAGCCTGGTGGGAATAACTAAGGCGGGTGGTTGTACCATGTTAGGATGTACACCACCTCATGCTGCTCACCTAGCTGTGCCTCCACGTCTACTGCTTTGTAGAATCATCTCTCCTTTAAGCTTCCTCTTCTTGAAACATTTAACACGCCCGAGTCTCTAAGACTGGCACTGGTTTCCTGTTTCTTACTGCACTGTGCAGTCTTCATCTGCTCCTGGATGAACTGCACCTCCTTTGCATACGATCTGGAAGAGCTGCTAAAATTTCTCCTTTGCCTAAAAGAGAAACCCGGTCTCATCCCCTCTCTAGATGAACCACGCCCATTGCCTAATACAGTCAATCCTGGCATGAAGGATGCATTCATGCCATGGATGACGTCGTAAGGCCTCGACGTAACTACTAAGAGATCCAACTGTCACTCTCGCCTCCAAGGGTCGAGTCACACTGTCAGCATCAGTGTGAGGTCACTGGGTCTCCTCTAGTAGGAATTTCGAAAGTGAGGGTCAAGTCAATAGTCTTAACCAGGACCACTTAGTAACATCACAAAAGAGGACAGTAAAGCAAACATCACAAGATAAGTGTCTTTATTTTATTGCATCTCATGGTACAAAGACACAAAAAACAACATCAACATGTAACTAGAAGTACAAGAGACGTATCCACTAGTTCCGCTCCTGTCCACCTGCTCCAGGAGCTCTACTTCCTTGTCCACTGCTCTACTGTTGCTCAAGCATTCGTTGCTGCCTCTGCCTCGGTGGCTCCTCAAAAGCCTATGGGTCAACTGTACGAGGAGTCGGACAGTCACGTGCCAGGTGCCCCTTTCCACCGCACGAGTAACACAGTCTGCTTCTGGAATGCCTGGCTCTGACCCCACCCCGGGTGCCCCGCACCACCGGTCCTAAAACCCGAGATCGCCCAACTGCTGGTCTGGTCCTCCTGGACCTCTGCATCATCTGTCTACTGCCCACAGATGACTCGGCTTCTGATCGAAAAACACGCGGCAAAGGCAGCAGCTCATGAACACGCTCGGGGTGTAGAGCTACTGGAACAAACTCCACCCTGAAGAAGGTCTCGAAGTCTTCCCATGTGAAAGCCATCCCATCGCAAAACTGGAACAAGTGGCTCCACCACCTGCCTGCTGCTGCCTGAAGAAGGCTGGTAGCAAAGGTCACCATGAAGTCTGATGGTGTCCCCACTAGCCCGAAGACTCCCACCACAGCCTCCAGCCAATCCTCAGCTGCCTGCGAGTCCGTCTCTCCCCCGAACCTGGGTGGCCTCTGGTGCTGGAACTCATGCAGTGCGCTCAAGTAGCGGGCATCGCCTACTGCTGGGGCTGGTGGCATCGGTGTCCCAACGTATAGTAGTACCGCTGGCGCCTCCGCTGGTGCCTCAACTGCAAGAGGGCCCTGTACCGAAGCCTCGTCACTCGACAGGCTGTCAGCACGCACATCCCTCTGGGATTTAGCTGGTCGTCCGAGAAAAGGCATCCTGAAAGAAACAACGTAACACGGTCAAACAATTATACCTGGTGAGCTGACCTGGTTTGAGCTGTTTTAAGGGGGAACCTTTGAAAACTCACACGCAAACAGTGTTTTCATGCACAAAGTCGAAAATCAGTTTCCAGGGTCCTGGTGTATGGATACGTCGGCCGCCCGCACCAACACTGGACTCCCTGAACTGAAAACCACACTCGGTACCCTTAACACTATTGCTTCACAGAAAGAAAGATCAGAGTCTGTAGTAGAACTGACCGCCTCTGATACCAATTTGTCACGACCCGTCCTCGGGGCCCGTGCCGTGACGACCCCAAGCCCGCCTTCCATAGGCCAGGGGCTGGCGACTAGCACCAAAGGCGTAAATCCCGATAACTGGGAAGGCATTGCCTTTATAAAAGTAACAAAATACCACAGAGTACAAGCGGAAGTAAAACACTAAGTACAAATAGAAGTGGTGAAAAGTAAATGGGCCAGAATACAAACCCAAAAGAAAGTACAAATACAACTGAACAAAGTACAACAGAAAAAGACAACAGCTGGGGGGACGGAAGCGGCTCCTGGGTCGTCCTCCTCGGATCCTACCTGAAGGGTAGGTACAGATGGCGCAGCTCCTGGATCGTCCACCACGAATCCTACCTGAAGGGTGTTGTACCTCCCGTTCCCCTCGTTGTTTGATTTTCATGATCACAATCACCTTATTATTTGTCTAATTGTGTTTGAAGTGTTTTTGAATGATAGGCACAAGGTTGCCAAGAAAATGGCCCAAGAATGGACAAGAAATGGACTGAAATTCAGTCCACCGGCCAACCGGTGTTATAGCACCGGCCAGCCGGTGGAACTGGCAGAGGGATTGCCCACTGCCAGGTTCCACCGGTCGACCGGTGGCTCTGTCACCGGTCGACCTGTGGCACCCAGCCCAAATAGTATTTGCTACTGTCTTGCCACCGGCCAGCCGGTGGCTCCTCACCGGTCGACCTGTGGCACCCATCCCAAATAGTATTTGCTACTGTCTTGCCACCGGCCAGCCGGTGGCTCCTCACCGGTCGACCTGTGGCACCCAGCCCAAATAGTGTTTGCTACTGTCTTGCCACCAGCCAGCCGGTGGCTCCTCCACCGGTCGACCGGTAGAGCCTGGATCAAGACTCTTCTTCTCTACCAAGGCACCGGCCAGCCGGTGGAGCTGTACCGGCCAGCCGGTAGCCCAGTCAAACTAGCCGTTGGCTTTGACCAGTCAACCCCCATTTGGCCTCCAACGGCTCTTTAAGCCTCTCCAACGGCTCCGAAGCCTCCCCAAGGGTTCCATGCCTATAAATAAAGGCCAAGGAAGCCCCGGACACCTACCGGAACGATACGGAAGCCCACGGACACCTTGTTGATCATTTGGCGTACCTCCGGTGCATTCCTCCAAGGGAACCCCAAGTGCTCCATCCAATTCCACATTCAAGAGCACCCTCAAGAAGCTTGGGAGAGCACGCTACATCAGCTCCATCATCCAATTGGCGCCCAAGTCTTCCTCCAATACGGTTTTTATTTTATATTCATTTTGAGCTTTAAAATTGGGTTTGTGCCTACAAACCCCAAACCCTTTTCTCATCCCCCTTTCTTTTGGGTTCTCACACCACCATTAAGGTGTGAAGAGGTTAGTCAAGCCTTTCCTTTTAAAAGGCTTGAGTTTTCGGTGAGCTAGCCTTCACCCGTTAAAAAGGCTAGTGGGTTCTTGCTATTCCATTGAAAGCAAGTGGGTTCTTGCTAAAACAATAAAAGCAAGCTGTAATAGGTCCTAGTGCTACCTCAAAGCCTAGTGGGTTTCTTGCTAAAACCATTGAAAAGCAAGCGGTAGGAATCTCTCAACGGTTGAGTTTGGAGCGGAGACGTAGGCCGGGTTTTTGGCCGAACTCCGTTATCAATTCTTGTGTCTTGCTTCTTTATTTCCGCTGCATCTTTCACTTTGTTTTTAAATTGTTAATCTTTTTTAAAAGGCAATTCACCCCCCTCTTGCCATCATTTCCCTCCTGGGGTTTCTTCCGACCCAACAATTGGTATCAGAGGGAAATTTGAGTAATTCCCTGACCCGGTTTCAAATTAAAGATCCTATTTTTTTGATGGCTTCTACCGCTTCTTCCTCTCAATCCCCCAAAGGATTTTCTTTGGATCGTGCTCCATTCTTTGATGGAACCGATTATTGTTTTTGGAAAACTCACATGGCCACATTTCTTAAAAGTATTGGCTATCCAATTTTTAAAATTGTTATGCAAGGATTTTCCCTCTCC
Organism: Viscum album; assembly: GCA_963277665.1. Taxonomy (NCBI): domain Eukaryota; kingdom Viridiplantae; phylum Streptophyta; class Magnoliopsida; order Santalales; family Viscaceae; genus Viscum; species Viscum album. Next base: position 1,582,326,008 of record OY728146.1, on the reverse strand, counting down.
TCTCCCGATGAGTCTAAATGGACCCCCGTAGACATTGCAAATTTCGAGCTTGATGGCAAAGCCATGAATGCTCTTCATTGTGGTCTTGATAGAAATGTATTTAATTGTATTTCTTCTTGCACTACTTCTTATGATCTTTGGAAATTGTTAGAACTAACCCATGAAGGTACTAGCAAGGCTCCAAAGCAAGAACCCGCTCAAGAGCAAGAACTCGACGAAAAATCCGTACCCGCTTGCCCACTCCACAAGAAAAGGGCCAAGAAAAAGGAGAAGAAGAAGGCTTCAAAGGCAACATGGAGTGATAGCTCCACCTCTTCATTCTCCTCCTTCTCCTCGAGCGACCAAGGTAAAAAATGCCTAATGGCAAAACATGAGGTATCTTCCTCCTCTTCCTCCTCTTCCTCCTCTTGCTCTTCAAATTCCAATTCTTTAAATCATTTGTCATATGAAGAACTCTCACATGCTAGAGACCAATTAGAAAATGGTTTTCATGAGCTTTCTTCAAAATTTGTTTCTTTGAAAAAGTCTTTCAAAAAAATTTCCTCCGAAAAAGACCAACTTCTCAAAGAGAAGGAGGAACTCACCCTTAAAATCCAAAATTTTCCAAATGTTGATTCTATGGAATCAACCATCAAAGACCTAAGGGAGACCCTAGCTAAGTTCACCCAAGGGGAACAAAATCTTTCAAATTTGCTGGGTTCTCAAAGGGTTTCTAGGACCACTCATGGACTTGGCTACACCAACCGAGCTTCCTCCTCCCATGCACCCACTGTTTTTGTAAGGGGGAGCTCTAGTTTTAAATTTTGCAATTATTGTAAGAAACCCGGGCACATGATATATGAATGTAATTGCAAAAACGCCCGGTATGGTAGGCCCAAATCGATTTTTTATTCGGACGAATTTTATAGGAGAAGACCCGCTATGAGACAAGTTTGGATTGAAAAATCCCTTCTTGCGAGTCTCTCCGGGCCTAAAATTGTCTCTTTTCAAAATCCTTCTCCCCGGTGACTTTTTGTTTTTATTTAGGGGGAGTTAGGATTGTTTAAGCTTTTCAATTTCAAATTTTTTCAAACTTTCAATTTCAACACTTGGTTTCAAATTTTCATTCAAAATTTTCATTTCAATTTTGATTCAAAACTTTCAATTCAAACTGTTATTCAATTTTTGATTCAAATCTTTTCAAATTTCAAAAATTTCAATTGATTTTTCAATTCTCAAATCTTGTTTTTCAAATCATTCCCTCAATCAAGTTTTATGCCCCACTCTATTTTGATAATCACAAAGGGGGAGAATTTCTTGATTGATTGGGGGAGAAACCTTTTGATCATGCTTAGCATTTACTTTCTTTATCCTTTAAGCATGTCTTTCTTTTATGTATTTTACATTTATTCTTTTGGTGATTGTGATCATCAAAATAGGGGGAGATTGTTGTACCTCTCGTTCCCCTCGTTGTTTGATTTTCATGATCACAATCACCTTATTATTTGTCTAATTGTGTTTGAAGTGTTTTTGAATGATAGGCACAAGGTTGCCAAGAAAATGGCCCAAGAATGGACAAGAAATGGACTGAAATTCAGTCCACCGGCCAACCGGTGTTCTAGCACCGGCCAGCCGGTGGAACTGGCAGAGGGATTGCCCACTGCCAGGTTCCACCGGTCGACCGGTGGCTCTGTCACCGGTCGACCTGTGGCACCCAGCCCAAATAGTATTTGCTACTGTCTTGCCACCGGCCAGCCGGTGGCTCCTCACCGGTCGACCTGTGGCACCCAGCCCAAATAGTATTTGCTACTGTCTTGCCACCGGCCAGCCGGTGGCTCCTCACCGGTCGACCTGTGGCACCCAGCCCAAATAGTGTTTGCTACTGTCTTGCCACCGGCCAGCCGGTGGCTCCTCCACCAGTCAACCGGTAGAGCCTGGATCAAGACTCTTCTTCTCTACCAAGGCACCGGCCAGCCGGTGGAGCTGTACCGGCCAGCCGGTAGCCCAGTCAAACTAGCCGTTGGCTTTGACCAGTCAACCCCCATTTGGCCTCCAACGGCTCTTTAAGCATCTCCAACGGCTCCAAAGCCTCCCTAAGGGTTCCATGCCTATAAATAAAGGCCAAGGAAGCCCCGGACACCTACCGGAACGATACGGAAGCCCACGGACACCTTGTTGATCATTTGGCGTACCTCCGGTGCATTCCTCCAAGGGAACCCCAAGTGCTCCATCCAATTCCACATTCAAGAGCACCCTCAAGAAGCTTGGGAGAGCACGCTACATCAGCTCCATCATCCAATTGGCGCCCAAGTCTTCCTCCAATACGGTTTTTATTTTATATTCATTTTGAGCTTTAAAATTGGGTTTGTGCCTACAAACCCCAAACCCTTTTCTCATCCCCCTTTCTTTTGGGTTCTCACACCACCATTAAGGTGTGAAGAGGTTAGTCAAGCCTTTCCTTTTAAAAGGCTTGAGTTTTCGGTGAGCTAGCCTTCACCCGTTAAAAAGGCTAGTGGGTTCTTGCTATTCCATTGAAAGCAAGTGGGTTCTTGCTAAACCAATAAAAGCAAGCTGTAATAGGTCCTAATGCTACCTCAAAGCCTAGTGGGTTTCTTGCTAAAACCATTGAAAAGCAAGCGGTAGGAATCTCTCAACGGTTGAGTTGGGAGCGGAGACGTAGGCCGGGTTTTTGGCCGAACTCCGTTATCAATTCTTGTGTCTTGCTTCTTTATTTCCGCTGCATCTTTCACTTTGTTTTTAAATTGTTAATCTTTTTTAAAAGGCAATTCACCCCCTCTTGCCATCATTTCCCTCCTGGGGTTTCTTCCGACCCAACAAAGGGTAGGTACAGATAGCCTCCACAGTGCTCTCGTCTGTCAACCTCCTCTGAGTGTCGTCTCGCCGTGAAGTCCACCTCCGGACACTGACTTGTCGTGTAGTCCACCTCCGGGTACCGTCCAGTCCTCGAACACTCAGCCTCCGTCAGCACTGCCTGTCGTCTGCAACCAACACAACGAGGTGCGGTCATAGCCCGTGCAGGGGTGAGTATAACGATACTCAGTAGGGACCCCGAGACCCTCAAGGTCTCACTAAATCCAACAAGGATAACCACAAAGAAGATCTCAACAGATAACCTCTACTTAGGTATATGCCCATACATATACCTAAGTTATCAAGTAACCCATCTCAATCATGAGGAAACACAAGGATCATGAGATCAGCGGATAACCACTACCCAGGTATATTCCCATACATATACCTAAGTTATCAAGTAACCCATCTCAATCATGAGGAAACACAAAGGTCAAAAGTCTCAGCTCAAACCAGGATTTTCATTATCGAAACCGTAACTACTGAAGAGCTCCGTCTCTAGAGTGTACAATGGTCCTGTCAGGACTCCGAGGTACTGCTCACTAACCTAAGACTGCTGAGGTACTCCTCCTGTCGAGTACCGCGGGCCAGCCACCCAAACACAGTAGTGCTTCCCGCCGAGGTATGTCACCCAAACACAGTAGTGCACACCCCCTAGTAGCCTACAGAGGTACTCTCCGGATGAGTACCGCGGGTCTGCACTATCACACAGGTAGTGCTCCGTCCGCCATGGGTCTGCACCCAAACAAAGTAGTTCTCCGTCCACTGGGCTAGTCGACTCACTCCAAGTCGAGTCGGTCAAGCAGTCCTCAGGTCTCAGTCGGCTACACGGTCTCCGTACTTCGCACGCTCGTCTCTGGGAGGGTCCGCTCCACGAGCTGCAAGTCGATACTCCAAGTATCTCAAGGTCCCACAAAGAAGTATCTCAAAGGACCACCTCGTCACAGGGGTCTCAACGCAACAGACGGCGTGTCGATCGGACGCTCGGTCTGTGAGTTATTAGCATTTTCGTCCCAGGGGCCCTGTTGGTTTCGTGAGCGAACCAAACCTAGCCGTATCTCAACTGTACCCCGATCTCTCATAGGGTATACTCATAGGGACCGTTTCTCAACGTGATCGTCAACGCCGCTGACGGTTCATCAAACGGACGTCCTGTCTGAAAGTTATCAGCTTTTCCGTTCCAGGGGCCCGGTTGGATTTCGGGTGCGATCCAACCCGGCCACTACCAACTGTATCCAAAACTCGGGCGAAGGATGCCAAAAGTTCTGTATCGTCAACAGGAACTCAACGCAACAGACGGCGCGTCAATCGGACGCCCGGTCTGAGAGTTATTGGCTTTTTCGTCCCAGGGGCCCGGTTGGTTTTTAAGGCAAAACCAACCCGACCGTACTCCACCTGTGCCCAAATCCCGGGCGGAGTGAGCCAAAAGATCTGTCTCACTAAGAGGAAACTAACAAAGCTGATGGTACGTCAATCGGACGTCCGTAGCTCAAGATATGAGTGTTTCCGCTCCGAGGGCCCGGTTGGTTTCGTGTACGAACCAACCTGGCCGAACCCAAAGAATTCCGAAACTTTGAGTGCAATAAACCGAAACGACCGACTCGCTCCAAGGATTGCGTTGCCGCTGACGGCGAGTCGTTTGGAGGCCCGTAGCTCAAGTTACGGGCGTTTGAACGAAAGTCGTCCGAAAACGGGGGGTCCGGGCCCGGGCCGACCCGGCCCGACCCCCCCTGGTTGGCCCGAACCGGGTCGGGTCCGACCCGGTTGGCCCGGCCCGGCTTGGCCAGGGCCGGTTCGGCTCGGCTCGGCTGAGCGGCCCAGCGGCCGTCGCGGGGGAAAGCCGCCGCCCCGCGTGACACCCCCGCGGCACCCGCGGGGTGTCGCGCTGGACACCCGCGGCACCCGCGGGGTGTTGCGCTGGACACCCGCGGGGTGCCGCGCTGGACACCCGCGGGGTGCCGCGCTGGACACCCGCGGGGTGTGGCGCTGGACACCCGCGGGGTGCCGCGTGACAACCGCGCGGCACCCGCGGGGTGTCGCGCTGGACACCCGCGGCACCCGCGGGGTGCCGCGCTGGACACCCGCGGGGTGCCGCGTGACAACCCCGCGGCACCCGCGGGGTGTCGCGCTGGACACCCGCGGCACCCGCGGGGTGCCGCGCTAGACACCCACGGGGTGCCGCCGCCTCCGGCCGCCGCCTCCGGCCGCCGGCGCCGCCGCGCTGGCGACCCGCGCCAACACCGGCATCCGCGGGCCGCCGGAGTCGCTCCGGTGGCCCGTTTTCCTTCCCGTCTGCGCCGTTGTTCCTCCCGGGTTCCGTTCTTTACTGCGGGATCATCAAATTTCCCTTGCATCATATTTTACCGTCGCCCGCCAAATCCGCAAAACACGAAGAACGACGGAGGGTTGCCGGGCCGTGTTCGTTTGACCCGCACCCTCCGCGTTAGATAAAAGCAATGGGAGAAATTGTTCAACGCATGAACCGAAAATTTTAATAAAATAAAATTGTTCATTTGAAACCGGTTCTTTAATTTTTAAAGAACGTTCACGGGAATATAAAGAGGGGTATTCCAAAATTATAAAATCCCTACCTCGGAGTCGTCGCGCGTGAGCGTTCTTCGCGGAATTGTTTGTCACGGAAGAGGGGGGATCGTCGTGTCGTCGCGGGAAGGCGTCGCGTCGTCGCGGAACACGGCGTTGAGTCGGTGAACTCAACGCACCATGAAACAGCAGATTTAATTTTAATTAATTAAATCCATGTTTTGGTTAAGAACCATGAAGGAGATAAAGAGGAAAGTCCGAGACTCTTACCTCAAGCAGCCGATCGAAGACCCGTCGCAGAGGAAGAGACGTCGCAGAAGAACGTTGTCGGCGTCGCGGATCACGGCGCCGCGTCGTCGATTTCCGGGTTCGGCGTTCTTCGCGTTCTTCGCGAAGGAGGAAGAAGATACAAGGATTATGTCACAATGACAAATCCTCCCAAAAAAAAAGATAGGTTGGTCTTATTTTATTATTATGCCAACACACGAAAGGGGGGGGGAAGAAACGATTGAATTAATTCGTTGAATTAATTCAACGAAAGAAACATGCCATTTAATTCACGAAAGAAACAGACCATTTAATTCACAAAAGAAATAGCCCAATTAAATGGTCTGTTAAGATTTTAAGAAACGCGTCAGTTGACTTTCATTAAGACGGATTTTCACGGGTGCGTTTCTTAGCGGAAAGAAACGGCGGGGCTCGTGCAGGCCCCACCTCACAAATATCCTACCAAGGGGTATGATATTTCGGGATAGCATCCTATCCAGTTCAACTCAGTTCAAGCCGCCTTTAAGTGGATTCATGTGGCTTCCAAGTGGCTTAAGCGAAATAAAATAAAGTTGTCGCAAAATTATTTTATTTCTTAACTTTAAGCCCGAAAATTAAAAACCACACCCGAGCAAACGCAACTCCGGAAGAGGCGTTTCTAAGCGAATACCAGCACTGCGATCCCATCGGTGCCCTCAGAATTCGATTCCGGGCACTGGTTCAAAAGTTAGAAAAACCCGCACGTTCGTTCACTGAACGTCCCCGAGCCAAACTTCAGAAAATGATTCCGGGCACACCGGGCCTCGGAATCAGGTTCCGTCAGAAGCTGTGCTCTTGTAAAATTCCAAAGAAAATTAAGAAAAAAATTTCCTTGAAATTTACGGGTCTTTACATTATGTTTCCATTATACATGTTTTATGTGATACGATTATGTTATGGTTTATGATATGTTTAAACCTGTTCATATGAAGAATGCGTTGGACTTAATAAGTGAAGGGTGGAGCCCGCTATAGCTCCTCGATACATCGGTAGGTCTAATGAGACAAACTAGTATCTTGGAACAAGGCCTTGACAAAATCTTATTTGTGGTCTTGGCACGAGGCCTTGGTTACGTGGTTATGATAGTCTGGCATTATGCATTCCATCATTATGAAAGTGGTTATTGATATTTAATGTGATTATTCGACCAGTAGAATATCCATGTGAATAAGTAAATGGAATTATTTCATTTTACTTTTTCTATATTATGTTGAAGTTGAAGTTTAAAAGGCTTTTGTTTTAGTTATACATTGACTTAAATGTTCACTACTATATATAAGGCCATTAGCGACCGCCATTGGCGGTCGCTAAAGGGCTTTAGCGGCCGCGCAGCGACCGCCAATGGCGGTCGCTGTTGCCTCGTCGCTAGAGGCCTTTAGCGACCGCCAATGGCGGTCGCTATAGGTGCCCCGCAGGTCGGCCTTCAGCGACCGCTTGGCGGTCGCTGAAGGCCCTCTGCCCGGTACCCTATAGCGACCGCTTGGCGGTCGCTGAAGGCCCTCTGCCGGGCACCTATAGCGACCGCCATAGGCGGTCGCTATTCTAAAAAAAAAAATTTTTAAATTTTTTTTTATTGAATTGAATATAAATATAAAAATATATATATATATATATAATATTTTAAATGTTTTAATATATATTTAATATATATATAATATCAAATCATTGTGCTATAATATATATATACTATTAAATACAATATTTTAAATACAAATCATTGTGCTATAATTATATATATATATATACTATTAAATACAATATTTTAAATATATATATATATACTATTAAATACAATATTTTAAATATATATATATATATAATATATTTTAAATGTTTTAATATATATTTAATATATATTTAATATATATATAATATCAAATCATTGTGCTATAATAATTTAAAAACTTCGATTCAAGAAATAATCTCATTTCAGGTCGTTCGGAGCACGTTTGCTCCGAATCGGACCGCCGCACGCCGTTTTGGTGTTTAACGGCGCCGGAAACGCGTTTCCGGCCGCCGCGGTCACACGGCACCTCCGAATGAGGTGCCGTCTGGAAGACCATTTCACAATTGACGCCCCGGATGTTTTCGTACGGTTTCGTGTCATTCGGAGGTCGTTCGGGTGGTTTTGACCCCCCAACGCGCCATTTCAGCGCGCGCCGCGCTGCTGAAAACGACACAATCGGGCGTGCCGCGCGTACCGCACGTCCGATGGACGTTCGGCCTCTTCCTGCATCTCAGGAATAATATTCCTATCGTTCTCGTGCGGTTTCAGGTCGTTCGGAGCACGTTTGCTCCGAATCGGACCGCCGCACGCCGTTTTGGTGTTTAACGGCGCCGGAAACGCGTTTCCGGCCGCCGCGGTCACACGGCACCTCCGAATGAGGTTCCGTCTGGCCGACCATTTCACAATCGACGCCCCGGATGTTGTCGTACGGTTTCGTGGCATTCGGAGGTCGTTCGGGTGGTTTTGACCCCCTAACGCGCCATTTCAGCGCGCGCCGCGCTGCTGAAAACGACACAATCGGGCGTGCCGCGCGCACCGCACGTCCGATGGACGTGCGGCCTCCTCCTGCATCTCAGGAATAATATTCCTATCGTTTCCGTGCGGTTTCAGGTCGTTCGGAGCACGTTTGCTCCGAATCGGACCGCCGCACGCCGTTTTGGTGTTTAACGGTGCCGGAAACGCGTTTCCGGCCGCCGCGGTCACACGGCACCTCCGAATGAGGTTCCGTCTGGCCAACCATTTCACAATTGACGCCCCGGATGTTGTCGTACGGTTTCGTGGCATTCGGAGGTCGTTCGGGTGGTTTTGACCCCCCAACGCGCCATCTCAGCGCGCGCCGCGCTGCTGAAAACGACACAATCGGGCGTACCGCGCGCACCGCACGTCCGATGGACGTGCGGCCTCCTCCTGCATCTCAGGAATAATATTCCTATCGTTCCCGTGCGGTTTCAGGTCGTTCGGAGCACGTTTGCTCCGAATCGGACCGCCGCACGCCGTTTTGGTGTTTAACGGCGCCGGAAACGCGTTTCCGGCCGCCGCGGTCACACGGAACCTCCGAATGAGGTGCCGTCTGGCCGACCATTTCACAATTGACGCCCCGGATGTTTTCGTACGGTTTCGTGTCATTCGGAGGTCGTTCGGGTGGTTTTGACCCCCCAACGCGCCATTTCAGCGCGCGCCGCGCTGCTGAAAACGACACAATCGGGCGTGCCGCGCGCACCGCACGTCCGATGGACGTGCGGCCTCCTCCTGCATCTCAGGAATAATATTACTATCGTTCTCGTGCGGTTTCAGGTCGTTCGGAGCACGTTTGCTCCGAATCGGACCGCCGCACGCCGTTTTGGTGTTTAACGGCGCCGGAAACGCGTTTCCGGCCGCCACGGTCACACGGCACCTCCGAATGAGGTTCCGTCTGGCCGAACATTTCACAATTGACGCCCCGGATGTTGTCGTACGGTTTCGTGGCATTCGGAGGTCGTTCGGGTGGTTTTGACCCCCCAACGCGCCATTTCAGCGCGCGCCGCGCTGCTGAAAACGACACAATCGGGCGTGCCGCACGCACCGCACGTCCGATGGACGTGCGGCCTCCTCCTGAATCTCAGGAATAATATTCCTATCGTTCCCGTGCGGTTTCAGGTCGTTCGGAGCACGTTTGCTCCGAATCGGACCGCCGCACGCCGTTTTGGTGTTTAACGGCGCCGGAAACGCGTTTCCGGCCGCCGCGGTCACACGGCACCTCCGAATGAGGTGCCGTCTGGCCGACCATTTCAAAATTGACGCCCCGGATGTTGTCGTACGGTTTCGTGGCATTCGGAGGTCGTTCGGGTGGTTTTGACCCCCCAACGCGCCATTTCAGCGCGCGCCGCGCTGCTGAAAACGACACAATTGGGCGTGCCGCGCGCACCGCACGTCCGATGGACGTGCGGCCTCCTCCTGCATCTCAGGAATAATATTCCTATCGTTCCCGTGCGGTTTCAGGTCGTTCGGAGCACGTTTTCTCCGAATCGGACCGCCGCACGCCGTTTTGGTGTTTAACGGCGCCGGAAACGCATTTCCGGCCGCCGCGGTCACACGGAACCTCCGAATGAGGTTCCGTCTGGCCGACCATTTCACAATTGACGCCCCGGATGTTGTCGTACGGTTTCGTGGCATTCGGAGGTCGTTCGGATGGTTTTGACCCCCCAACGCGCCATTTCAGCGCGCGCCGTGCTGCCGAAAACGACACAATCGGGCGTGCCGCGCGCACCGCACGTCCGATGGACGTGCGGCCTCCTCCTGCATCTCAGGAATAATATTCCTATCGTTCCCGTGCGGTTTCAGGTCGTTCGGAGCACGTTTGCTCCGAATCGGACCGCCGCACGCCGTTTTGGTGTTTAACGGCGCCGGAAACGCGTTTCCGGCCGCCGCGGTCACACGGCACCTCCGAATGAGGTGCCGTCTGGCCGACCATTTCACAATTGACGCCCCGGATGTTTTCGTACGGTTTCGTGTCATTCGTAGGTCGTTCGGGTGGTTTTGACCCCCCAACGCGCCATTTCAGCGCGCGCCGCGCTGCTGAAAACGACACAATCGGGCGTGCCGCGCGCACCGCACGTCCGATGGACGTGCGGCCTCCTCCTGCATCTCAGGAATAATATTCCTATCGTTATCGTGCGGTTTCAGGTCGTTCGGAGCACGTTTGCTCCGAATCGGACCGCCGCACGCCGTTTTGGTGTTTAACGGCGCCGGAAACGCGTTTCCGGCCGCCGCGGTCACACGGAACCTCCGAATGAGGTACCGTCTGGCCGACCATTTCACAATTGACGCCCCGGATGTTGTCGTACGGTTTCGTGGCATTCGGAGGTCGTTCGGGTGGTTTTGACCCCCCAACGCGCCATTTCAGCGCGCGCCGCGCTGCTGAAAACGACACAATCGGGCGTGCCGTGCGCACCGCACGTCCGATGGACGTGCAGCCTCCTCCTGAATCTCAGGAATAATATTCCTATCGTTCCCGTGCGGTTTCAGGTCGTTCGGAGCACGTTTGCTCCGAATCGGACCGCCGCACGCCGTTTTGGTGTTTAACGGCGCCCGAAACGCGTTTCCGGCCGCCGCGGTCACACGGCACCTCCGAATGAGGTGCCGTCTGGCCGACCATTTCACAATTGACGCCCCGGATGTTGTCGTACGGTTTCGTGGCATTCGGAGGTCGTTCGGGTGGTTTTGACCCCCCCAACGCGCCATTTCAGCGCGCGCCGCGCTGCTGAAAACGACACAATCGGGCGTGCCGCGCGCACCGCACGTCCGATGGACGTGCGGCCTCCTCCTGCATCTCAGGAATAATATTCCTATCATTCCCGTGCGGTTTCAGGTCGTTCGGAGCACGTTTGCTCCGAATCGGACCGCCGCACGCCGTTTTGGTGTTTAACGGCGCCGGAAACGCGTTTCCGGCCGCCGCGGTCACACGGCACCTCCGAATGAGGTGCCGTCTGGCCGACCATTTCACAATTGACGCCCCGGATGTTTTCGTACGGTTTCGTGTCATTCGGAGGTCGTTCGGGTGGTTTTGACCCCCCAACGCGCCATTTCAGCGCGCGCCGCGCTGCTGAAAACGACACAATCGGGCGTGCCGCGCGCACCGCACGTCCGATGGACGTGCGGCCTCCTCCTGCATCTCAGGAATAATATTACTATCATTCTCGTGCGGTTTCAGGTCGTTTGGAGCACGTTTGCTCCGAATCGGACCGCCGCACGCCGTTTTGGTGTTTAACGGCGCCGGAAACGCGTTTCCGGCCGCCGCGGTCACACGGCACCTCCGAATGAGGTTCCGTCTGGCCGACCATTTCACAATTGACTCCCCGGATGTTGTCGTACGGTTTCGTGGCATTCGGAGGTCGTTCGGGTGGTTTTGACCCCCCAACGCGCCATTTCAGCGCGCGCCGCGCTGCTGAAAACGACACAATCGGGCGTACCGCACGCACCGCACGTCCGATGGACGTGCGGCCTCCTTCTGAATCTCAGGAATAATATTCCTATCGTTCCCGTGCGGTTTCAGGTCGTTCGGAGCACGTTTGCTCCGAATCGGACCGCCGCACGCCGTTTTGGTGTTTAACGGCGCCGGAAACGCGTTTCCGGCCGCCGCGGTCACACGGCACCTCCGAATGAGGTGCCGTCTGGCCGACCATTTCAAAATTGACGCCCCGGATGTTGTCGTACGGTTTCGTGGCATTCGGAGGTCGTTCGGATGGTTTTGACCCCCCAACGCGCCATTTCAGCGCGCGCCGCGCTGCCGAAAACGACACAATCGGGCGTGCCGCGCGCACCGCACGTCCGATGGACGTGCGGCCTCCTCCTGCATCTCAGGAATAATATTCCTATCGTTCCCGTGCGGTTTCAGGTCGTTCGGAGCACGTTTGCTCCGAATCGGACCGCCGCACGCCGTTTTGGTGTTTAACGGCGCCGGAAACGCGTTTCCGGCCGCCGCGGTCACACGGCACCTCCGAATGAGGTTCCGTCTGGCCGACCATTTCAAAATTGACGCCCCGGATGTTGTCGTACGGTTTCGTGGCATTCGGAGGTCGTTCGGGTGGTTTTGACCCCCCAACGCGCCATTTCAGCGCGCGCCGCGCTGCTGAAAACGACACAATCGGGCGTGCCGCGCGCACCGCACGTCCGATGGACGTGCGGTCTCCTCCTGCATCTCAGGAATAATATTCCTATCGTTCCCGTGCGGTTTCAGGTCGTTCGGAGCACGTTTGCTCCGAATCGGACCGCCGCACGCCGTTTTGGTGTTTAACGGCGCCGGAAACGCGTTTCCGGCCGCCGCGGTCACACGGCACCTCCGAATGAGGTGCCGTCTGGCCGAGCATTTCACAATTGACGCCCCGGATGTTGTCGTACGGTTTCGTGGCATTCGGAGGTCGTTCGGGTGGTTTTGACCCCCCAACGCGCCATTTCAGCGCGCGCCGCGCTGCTGAAAACGACACAATCGGGCGTGCCGCGCGCACCGCACGTCCGATGGACGTGCTGCCTCCTCCTGAATCTCAGGAATAATATTCCTATCGTTCCCGTGCGGTTTCAGGTCGTTCGGAGCACGTTTGCTCCGAATCGGACCGCCGCACGCCGTTTTGGTGTTTAACGGCGCCGGAAACTCGTTTCCGGCCGCCGCGGTCACACGGCACCTCCGAATGAGGTTCCGTCTGGCCGACCATTTCACAATTGACGCCCCGGATGTTGTCGTACGGTTTCGTGGCATTCGGAGGTCGTTCGGGTGGTTTTGACCCCCCCAACGCGCCATTTCAGCGCGCGCCGCGCTGCTGAAAACGACACAATCGGGCGTGCCGCGCGCACCGCACGTCCGATGGACGTGAGGCCTCCTCCTGCATCTCAGGAATAATATTCCTATCGTTCCCGTGCGGTTTCAGGTCGTTCGGAGCACGTTTGCTCCGAATCGGACCGCCGCACGCCGTTTTGGTGTTTAACGGCGCCGGAAACGCGTTTCCGGCCGCCGCGGTCACACGGCACCTCCGAATGAGGTTCCGTCTGGCCGACCATTTCACAATTGACGCTCCGGATGTTTTCGTACAGTTTCGTGGCATTCGGAGGTCGTTCGGGTGGTTTTGACCCCCCAACGCGCCATTTCAGCGCGCGCCGCGCTGCTGAAAACGACACAATCGGGCGTGCCGCGCGCACCGCACGTCCGATGGACGTGCGGCCTCCTCCTGCATCTTAGGAATAATATTCCTATCGTTCCCGTGCGGTTTCAGGTCGTTCGGAGCACGTTTGCTCCGAATCGGACCGCCGCACGCCGTTTTGGTGTTTAACGGCACCGGAAACGCGTTTCCGGCCGCCGCGGTCACACGGCACCTCTGAATGAGGTGCCGTCTGGCCGACCATTTCACAATTGACGCCCCGGATGTTGTCGTACGGTTTCGTGGCATTCGGAGGTCGTTCGGGTGGTTTTGACCCCCCAACGCGCCATTTCAGCGCGCGCCGCGCTGCTGAAAACGACACAATCGGACGTGCCGCACGCACCGCACGTCCGATGGACGTGCGGCCTCCTCCTGCATCTCAGGAATAATATTCCTATCGTTCCCGTGCGGTTTCAGGTCGTTCGGAGCACGTTTGCTCCGAATCGGACCGCCGCACGCCGTTTTGGTGTTTAACGGCGCCGGAAACGCATTTCCGGCCGCCGCGGTCACACGGCACCTCCGAATGAGGTGCCGTCTGGCCGACCATTTCAAAATTGACGCCCCGGATGTTGTCGTACGGTTTCGTGGCATTCGGAGGTCGTTCGGGTGGTTTTGACCCCCCAACGCGCCATTTCAGCGCGCGCCGCGCTGCTGAAAACGACACAATCGGGCGTGCCGCGCGCACCGCACGTCCGATGGACGTGCGGCCTCCTCCTGCATCTCAGGAATAATATTCCTATCGTTCCCGTGCGGTTTCAGGTCGTTCGGAGCACGTTTTCTCCGAATCGGACCGCCGCACGCCGTTTTGGTGTTTAACGGCGCCGGAAACGCATTTCCGGCCGCCGCGGTCACACGGCACCTCCGAATGAGGTTCCGTCTGGCCGACCATTTCACAATTGACGCCCCGGATGTTGTCGTACGGTTTCGTGGCATTCGGAGGTCGTTCGGATGGTTTTGACCCCCCAACGCGCCATTTCAGCGCGCGCCGTGCTGCCGAAAACGACACAATCGGGCGTGCCGCGCGCACCGCACGTCCGATGGACGTGAGGCCTCCTTCTGCATCTCAGGAATAATATTCCTATCGTTCCCGTGCGGTTTCAGGTCGTTCGGAGCACGTTTGCTCCGAATCGGACCGCCGCACGCCGTTTTGGTGTTTAACGGCGCCGGAAACGCGTTTCCGGCCGCCGCGGTCACACGGAACCTCCGAATGAGGTTCCGTCTGGCCGACCATTTCACAATTGACGCCCCGGATGTTTTCGTACGGTTTCGTGTCATTCGGAGGTCGTTCGGGTGGTTTTGACCCCCCAACGCGCCATTTCAGCGCGCGCCGCGCTGCTGAAAACGACACAATCGGGCGTGCCCCGCGCACCGCACGTCCGATGGACGTGCGGCCTCCTCCTGCATCTCAGGAATAATATTCCTATCGTTCTCGTGCGGTTTCAGGTCGTTCGGAGCACGTTTGCTCCGAATCGGACCGCCGCACGCCGTTTTGGTGTTTAACGGCGCCGGAAACGCGTTTCCGGCCGCCGCGGTCACACGGCACCTCCGAATGAGGTGCCGTCTGGCCGACCATTTCACAATTGACGCCCCGGATGTTGTCGTACGGTTTCGTGGCATTCGGAGGTCGTTCGGGTGGTTTTGACCCCCCAACGCGCCATTTCAGCGCGCGCCGCGCTGCTGAAAACGACACAATCGGGCGTGCCGCGCGCACCGCACGTCCGATGGACGTGCCGCCTCCTCCTGAATCTCAGGAATAATATTCCTATCGTTCCCGTGCGGTTTCAGGTCGTTCGGAGCACGTTTGCTCCGAATCGGACCGCCGCACGCCGTTTTGGTGTTTAACGGCGCCCGAAACGCGTTTCCGGCCGCCGCGGTCACACGGCACCTCCGAATGAGGTGCCGTCTGGCCGACCATTTCACAATTGACGCCCCGGATGTTGTCGTACGGTTTCGTGGCATTCGGAGGTCGTTCGGGTGGTTTTGACCCCCCCAACGCGCCATTTCAGCGCGCGCCGCGCTGCTGAAAACGACACAATCGGGCGTGCCGCGCGCACCGCACGTCCGATGGACGTGCGGCCTCCTCCTGCATCTCAGGAATAATATTCTTATCATTCCCGTGCGGTTTCAGGTCGTTCGGAGCACGTTTGCTCCGAATCGGACCGCCGCACGCCGTTTTGGTGTTTAACGGCGCCGGAAACGCGTTTCCGGCCGCCGCGGTCACACGGCACCTCCGAATGAGGTTCCGTCTGGCCGACCATTTCACAATTGACGCCCCGGATGTTTTCGTACGGTTTCGTGTCATTCGGAGGTCGTTCGGGTGGTTTTGACCCCCCAACGCGCCATTTCAGCGCGCGCCGCGCTGCTGAAAACGACACAATCGGGCGTGCCGCGCGCACCGCACGTCCGATGGACGTGCGGCCTCCTCCTGCATCTCAGGAATAATATTACTATCATTCTCGTGCGGTTTCAGGTCGTTCGGAGCACGTTTGCTCCGAATCGGACCGCCGCACGCCGTTTTGGTGTTTAACGGCGCCGGAAACGCGTTTCCGGCCGCCGCGGTCACACGGCACCTCCGAATGAGGTTCTGTCTGGCCGACCATTTCACAATTGACGCCCCGGATGTTGTCGTACGGTTTCGTGGCATTCGGAGGTCGTTCGGGTGGTTTTGACCCCCCAACGCGCCATTTCAGCGCGCGCCGCGCTGCTGAAAACGACACAATCGGGCGTACCGCACGCACCGCACGTCCGATGGACGTGCGGCCTCCTTCTGCATCTCAGGAATAATATTCCTATCGTTCCCGTGCGGTTTCAGGTCGTTCGGAGCACGTTTGCTCCGAATCGGACCGCCGCACGCCGTTTTGGTGTTTAACGGCGCCGGAAACGCGTTTCCGGCCGCCGCGGTCACACGGCACCTCCGAATGAGGTGCCGTCTGGCCGACCATTTCAAAATTGACGCCCCGGATATTGTCGTACGGTTTCGTGGCATTCGGAGGTCGTTCGGGTGGTTTTGACCCCCGAACGCGCCATTTCAGCGCGCGCCGCGCTGCTGAAAACGACACAATCGGGCGTGCCGCGCGCACCGCACGTCCGATGGACGTGCGGCCTCCTCCTGCATCTCAGGAATAATATTTCTATCGTTCCCGTGCGGTTTCAGGTCGTTCGGAGCACGTTTTCTCCGAATCGGACCGCCGCACGCCGTTTTGGTGTTTAACGGCGCCGGAAACGCATTTCCGGCCGCCGCGGTCACACGGCACCTCCGAATGAGGTGCCGTCTGGCCGACCGTTTCACAATTGACGCCCCGGATGTTGTCGTACGGTTTCGTGGCATTCGGAGGTCGTTCGGATGGTTTTGACCCCCCAACGCGCCATTTCAGCGCGCGCCGCGCTGCCGAAAACGACACAATCGGGCGTGCCGCGCGCACCGCACGTCCGATGGACGTGCGGCCTCCTCCTGCATCTCAGGAATAATATTCCTATCGTTCCCGTGCGGTTTCAGGTCGTTCGGAGCACGTTTGCTCCGAATCGGACCGCCGCACGCCGTTTTGGTGTTTAACGGCGCCGGAAACGCGTTTCCGGCCGCCGCGGTCACACGGCACCTCCGAATGAGGTTCCGTCTGGCCGACCATTTCACAATTGACGCCCCAGATGTTGTCGTACGGTTTCGTGGCATTCGGAGGTCGTTCGGGTGGTTTTGACCCCCCAACGCGCCATTTCAGCGCGCGCCGCGCTGCTGAAAACGACACAATCGGGCGTGCCGGGCGCACCGCACGTCCGATGGACGTGCGGCCTCTTCCTGCATCTCAGGAATAATATTCCTATCGTTCCCGTGCGGTTTCAGGTCGTTCGGAGCACGTTTGCTCCGAATCGGACCGCCGCACGCCGTTTTGGTGTTTAACGGCGCCGGAAACGCGTTTCCGGCCGCCGCGGTCACACGGCACCTCCGAATGAGGTGCCGTCTGGCCGACCATTTCACAATTGACGCCCCGGATGTTGTCGTACGGTTTCGTGGCATTCGGAGGTCGTTCGGGTGGTTTTGACCCCCCAACGCGCCATTTCAGCGCGCGCCGCGCTGCTGAAAACGACACAATCGGGCGTGCCGCGCGCACCGCACGTCCGATGGACGTGCTTCCTACTCCTGAATCTCAGGAATAATATTCCTATCGTTCCCGTGCGGTTTCAGGTCGTTCGGAGCACGTTTGCTCCGAATCGGACCGCCGCACGCCGTTTTGGTGTTTAACGGCGCCGGAAACGCGTTTCCGGACGCCGCGGTCACACGGCACCTCCGAATGAGGTTCCGTCTGGCCGAACATTTCACAATTGACGCCCCGGATGTTGTCGTACGGTTTCGTGGCATTCGGAGGTCGTTCGGGTGGTTTTGACCCCCCCAACGCGCCATTTCAGCGCGCGCCGCGCTGCTGAAAACGACACAATCGGGCGTGCCGCGCGCACCGCACGTCCGATGGACGTGCGGCCTCCTCCTGCATCTCAGGAATAATATTCCTATCGTTCCCGTGCGGTTTCAGGTCGTTCGGAGCACGTTTGCTCCGAATCGGACCGCCGCACGCCGTTTTGGTGTTTAACGGCGCCAGAAACGCGTTTCCGGCCGCCGCGGTCACACGGCACCTCCGAATGAGGTTCCGTCTGGCCGACCATTTCACAATTGACGCTCCGGATGTTTTCGTACAGTTTCGTGGCATTCGGAGGTCGTTCGGGTGGTTTTGACCCCCCAACGCGCCATTTCAGCGCGCGCCGCGCTGCTGAAAACGACACAATCGGGCGTGCCGCGCGCACCGCACGTCCGATGGACGTGCGGCCTCCTCCTGCATCTTAGGAATAATATTCCTATCGTTCCCGTGCGGTTTCAGGTCATTCGGAGCACGTTTGCTCCGAATCGGACCGCCGCACGCCGTTTTGGTGTTTAACGGCACCGGAAACGCGTTTCCGGCCGCCGCGGTCACACGGCACCTCTGAATGAGGTGCCGTCTGGCCGACCATTTCACAATTGACGCCCCGGATGTTGTCGTACGGTTTCGTGGCATTCGGAGGTCGTTCGGGTGGTTTTGACCCCCCAACGCGCCATTTCAGCGCGCGCCGCGCTGCTGAAAACGACACAATCGGGCGTGCCAAGCGCACCGCACGTCCGATGGACGTGCGGCCTCCTCCTGCATCTCAGGAATAATATTCCTATCGTTCCCGTGCGGTTTCAGGTCGTTCGGAGCACGTTTGCTCCGAATCGGACCGCCGCACGCCGTTTTGGTGTTTAACGGCGCCGGAAACGCGTTTCCGGCCGCCGCGGTCACACGGCACCTCCGAATGAGGTGCCGTCTGGCCGACCATTTCACAATTGACGCCCCGGATGTTGTCGTACGGTTTCGTGGCATTCGGAGGTCGTTCGGGTGGTTTTGACCCCCCAACGCGCCATTTTAGCGCGCGCCGCGCTGCTGAAAACGACACAATCGGGAGTGCCGCGCGCACCGCACATCCGATGGACGTGCGGCCTCCTCCTGCATCTCAGGAATAATATTCCTATCGTTCCTGTGCGGTTTCAGGTCGTTCGGAGCACGTTTGCTCCGAATCGGACCGCCGCACGCCGTTTTGGTGTTTAACGGCGCCGGAAACGCGTTTCCGGCCGCCGCGGTCACACGGCACCTCCGAATGAGGTGCCGTCTGGCCGACCATTTCAAAATTGATGCCCCGGATGTTGTCGTACGGTTTCGTGGCATTCGGAGGTCGTTCGGGTGGTTTTGACCCCCCAACGCGCCATTTCAGCGCGCGCCGCGCTGCTGAAAACGACACAATCGGGCGTGTCGCGCGCACCGCACGTCCGATGGACGTGCGGCCTCCTCCTGCATCTCAGGAATAATATTCCTATCGTTCCCGTGCGGTTTCAGGTCGTTCGGAGCACGTTTGCTCCGAATCGGACCGCCGCACGCCGTTTTGGTGTTTAACGGCGCCGGAAACGCGTTTCCGGCCGCCGCGGTCACACGGCACCTCCGAATGAGGTGCCGTCTGGACGACCATTTCACATTGACGCCCCGGATGTTGTCGTACGGTTTCGTGGCATTCGGAGGTCGTTCGGGTGGTTTTGACCCCCCCAACGCGCCATTTCAGCGCGCGCCGCGCTGCTGAAAATGACACAATCGGGCGTGCCGCCGCGCACCGCACGTCCGAATGGACCGTGCGGCCTCCTTCTGCATCTCAGGAATAATATTCCTATCGTTCCCGTGCGGTTTCAGGTCGTTCGGAGCACGTTTGCTCCGAATCGGACCGCCGCACGCCGTTTTGGTGTGTTTAACGGCGCCGGAAACGCGTTTCCGGCCGCCGCGGTCACACGGCACCTCCGAATGAGGTGCCGTCTGGCCGACCATTTCACAATTGACGCCCCGGATGTTGTCGTACGGTTTCGTGGCATTCGGAGGTCGTTCGGGTGGTTTTGACCCCCCAACGCGCCATTTCAGTGCGCGCCGCGCTGCTGAAAACGACACAATCGGGCGTGCCCGCGCGCACCGCACGTCCGATGGACGTGCGGCCTCCTCCTGCATCTCAGAAATAATATTCCTATCGTTCCCGTGCGGTTTCAGGTCATTCGGAGCACGTTTGCTCCGAATCGGACCGCCGCACGCCGTTTTGGTGTTTAACGGCGCCGGAAACGCGTTTCCGGCCGCCGCGGTCACACGCACCTCCGAATGAGGTTCCGTCAGGCCGACCATTTCACAATTGACGCCCCGGATGTTGTCGTACGGTTTCGTGGCAATTCGGAGGTCGTTCGGGTGGTTTTGACCCCCCAACGCGTCATTTCAGCGCGCGCCGCGCTGCTGAAAACGACACAATCGGGCGTGCCGCGCGCACCGCACGTCCGATGGATGTGCGGCCTCCTCCTGCATCTCAGGAATAATATTCCTATCGTTCCCGTGCGGTTTCAGGTCGTTCGGAGCACGTTTGCTCCGAATCGGACCGCCGCACGCCGTTTTGGTGTTTAAACGGCGCCGAAAACGCGTTTCCGGCCGCCCGCGGTCACACGGCACCTCCGAATGAGGTGCCGTCTGGCCGAACATTTCGAAATTGACGCCCTGGATGTTGTCGTACAGTTTCGTGGCATTCGGAGGTCGTTCGGGGTGGTTTTGACCCCCCAACGCGCCATTTCAGCGCGCGCCGCGCTGCTGAAAACGACACAATCGGGGCGTGCCGCGCGCACCGCACGTCCGATGGACGTGCGGCCTCCTCCTGCATCTCAGGAATAATATTTCTATCGTTCCCGTGCGGTTTTCAGGTCGTTCGGAGCACGTTTTCTCCGAATCGGACCGCCGCACGCCGTTTTGGTGTTTAACGGCGCCGGAAACGCGTTTTCCGGCCGCCGCGGGGTCACACGGCACCTCCGAATGAGGGTGCCGTCTAGCCGACCATTTCACAATTGACGCCCCGGATGTTGTCGTACGGTTTCGTGGCATTCGGAGGTCGTTCGGGTGGTTTTGACCCCCCAACGCGCCATTTCAAGCGCGCGCCGCGCTGCTGAAAACGACACAATCGGGCGTGCCGCGCGCACCGCACGTCCCGATGGACGTGCGGCCGTCCTCCTGCATCTCAGGAATAATATTCCTATCGTTCCCGTGCGGTTTCAGGTCGTTCGGAGCATGTTTGCTCCGAATCGGACCGCCGCACGCCGTTTTGGTGTTTAACGGCGCCGGAAACGCGTTTCCGGCCGCCGCGGGTCACACGGCACCTCCGAATGAGGTGAAGTCTGGCCGACCATTTCACAATTGACGCCCCGGAAGTTGTCGTACGGTTTCGTGGCATTCGGAGGTTGTTCTGGGTGGTTTTGACCCCCCAACGCGCCATTTCAGCGCGCGCCGCGCTGCTGAAAACAACACAATTGGGCGTGCCGCGCGCACCGCACGTCCGATGGACGTGCGGCCTCCTCCTACATCTCAGGAATAATATTACTATCGTTTCCGTGCGGTTTCAGGTCGTTTCGGAGCACGTTTGCTCCGAATCGGACCGCCGCACGCCGTTTTGGTGTTTAACGGGCCGGAAACGCCGTTTCCGGGCCGCCGCGGTCACACGGCACCTCCGAATGATGTGCCGTCTGGCCGACCATTTCACAATTGACGCTACGGATGTTGTCGTACGGTTTCGTGGCATTCGGAGGTCGTTCGGGTGGTTTTTGACCCCCCAACGCGCCATTTCAGCACGCAGCCGCGCTGCTGAAAACGACACAATCGGGCGTGCCGCGCGCACCGCACGTCCGATGGACGTGCGGCCTCCTCCTGCATCTCAGGAATAATATTCCTATCGTTCTCGTGCGGTTTCAGGTCGTTCGGAGCACGTTTGCTCCGAATCGGACCGCCGCACGCCGTTTTGGTGTTTAACGGCGCGGGAAACGCGTTTCCCGGCCGCCGCGGGTCACACACGGAACCTCCGAATGAGGTGCCTTCTGGCCGACCCATTTCACAATTGACGCCCCGGATGTTGTCGTACAGTTCCGTGGCATTCGGAGGTCGTTCGGGTGGTTTTGACCCCCCCAACGCGCCATTTCAGCGTGCGCCGCGCTGCTGAAAACGACACAATCGGGCGTGCCGCGCGCACCGCACGTCCGATGGACGTGCGGCCTCCTCCTGCATCTCAGGAATAATATTCCTATCGTTCCCGTGCGGTTTTCAGGTCGTTCGGAGCACGTTTTCTCCGAATCGGACCGCCGCACTGCCGTTTTGGTGTTTAACGGCGCCGGAAACGCGTTTCCGGCCGCCGCGGTCACACGGCACCTCCCGAATGAGGTGACGTCTGGCCGACCATTTCACACAATGATGCCCCGGATGTTGTCGTACGGTTTCGTGGCATTCGGAGGTCGTTCGGGTGGTTTTGACACCCCCCAACGCGCCATTTCAGCGCGCGCCAGCGCTGCTGAAAAACGACACAATCGGGCGTGCCGCGCGCACCGCACGTCCGGTGGACGTGCGGCCTCCTCCTGCATCTCAGGAATAATATTCCTAGATCGTTCCCGTGCGGTTTCAGGTCGTTCGGAGCACGTTTTCTCCGAATCGGACCGCCGCACGCCGTTTTGGTGTTTAACGGCGCCGGAAACGCGTTTCCGGCCGCCGCGGTCACACGGCACCTCCGAATGAGGTGCCGTCTGGCCGACCATTTCACAATTGACGCCCCGGATGTTGTCGTACGGTTTTCGTGGCATTCGGAGGTCGTTCGGAGTGGTTTTTGACCCCCCAACGCGCCATTTCAACGCGCGCCGCGCTGCTGAAAACGACACAATCGGTCGTGCCGCGCGCACCGCACCGTCCGATGGACGTCGCGGCCTCCTCCTGCACGGGGGTGCGGGGGGGGGGGGGGGGGGGCTGTACGGGGGTGCGGGGGGCTGTACGGGGGTGCGGGGGGCTGAACGGGGTTGCGGGGGGTGCGGGGGGGGGGGGGGGGGGGGGGGCTGAACGGGGGGTGCGGGGGGTGCGGGGGGGGGGGGGGGGTGCGGGGGGCTGTACGGGGTGGCGGGGGGCTGTACGGGGGTGGCGGGGGGCTGTACGGGGGTTCGGGGGGCTGTACGGGGGGTGCGGGGGGGGGGGGGGGGGGCTGTACAGGGGGTGCGGTGGGGGCTGTACGGGGGATGGCGGGGGGCTGTACGGGGGTTCGGGGGGGCTGTACGGGGGTGCGGGGGCGGGGGGGGGGGGGCTGTACGGGGGTGCGGGGGGCTGTACGGGGGGTGCGGGGGGCTGTACGGGGGGTGCGGGGGGCTGTACGGGGGTGGCGGGGGGAGGGGGGGGGGGGCTGTACGCGGGTGGCGGGGGGCAGTACGGGGGTTCGGGGGGGTTGTACGGGGGTGCGGGGGGCTGTACGGGGGTGCGGGGGGGCTGTACGGGGGGTGCGGGGGGGCTGTACGGGGGTGCGGGGGGGGCTGTACGGGGGTGCGGGGGGGTGGCTGTACGGAGGGGTGCGGGGGGCCTGTACGACGGTGCGGGGGGCTCTCCGGGGGTGCAAAGGTCATCCCATTGATTACAAAAGTGAAAATAAAAGTGATA